>OX451736.1:1601672398-1602874220 GCA_948472305.1 Vicia faba
CTATTTTATTTTTAACATTTAATATTAAAAATGCCCTTTTTATAAATATACCATATTTTATTTATTTTTATATGTAATTAATAAATATTATGTGAGTTAATTAATTAATATACATTTTGATTAAAATTAGGGTTTTTGCCCTAAAGGTTGAAAATACTCAAAAATAATACCTTTTTATTTCTTGTTTTATTTTACATAAACCATACTTTTTTTCATACATATAAAAACTTTCTTTTTGCATTTTGCATATTTACTTCATTTCCATTTAATTATGCAATTTATTTACCTTGCAAATATTCAAAAATGACTTAATAATTTAGATTTAAATTCTTGTCTAAATATCCCCCATTTGTAAATTTGTACCCCCCTCCCTATATATTATGTTGTAATAGCGTAGGAATTTAAATTTCGCACTTTATACGCTTTCCTAATTATGCCATGTTAGAATTAGGGTTTGCATGCGAAAAGCGATAAAAAATAGTTGGACCTAATACAAGATGAATGAGCATGAAAATAAACAACACATCTCACACTTGCACCCCCTAGGGTACTCCACTTTGTTGCCTTTCAAAAATGGGCCATATTGCATGTTGAATGTCTTTGGGTAAAAACAAACAATCGAATGATCATAGTCCCACAAAATGTTGCCTAAATAAAATGATCAAGTCCCTTTTAAAAGAAAATTGCCCAAAGACATTCAACACTATTGCAACTATGGTCTAAACGATGACCCGCGCCTGTCCCTTTCATCTCCTAAGACAAGATTGTCCACCAAATGCAATGGTGGAACAAATTTGTCAAAAGGGTTTAAAACATGACAAAACCTTTGAGAAAACTTTAGGGTAGATAAACTCTTAAGTACTTGTCAATTTGCCAAGAAAACACTTGCCTAATTTCAAAACCCACTTCACAAGCACTTTCAAAATCAACTTTTCAAACCCTTGAAACATCTTTTTAAAAGATAAAACACCTTTTGTAAAACATTCGAGTAAAGAATTGTTACAAAGTTAGCCTAGCACAAGGCATCTTTTCAAAACATTTTCAAAACCATACACAAAGCACCATTTCAAACAATTGAAAAAATAAGGCAAGTTGGATCTAAGCGAGTGCCTAAGAGCCCATGGATAACCATGGATAGAAGGGGTGCTAATACCTTCCCCTTCTATAATCTACTCCCCGAACCCAAGAAAAATCTCAAAGGTTTTTGCTGTGCTTTTTAAACCTTTCCTTAGGATAAAATAAAAAGTCGGTGGCGACTCTTGCTCAACCGAAACATTTGCAAAAACAAACGCAAAACCCTAGTCAGTTCTCCCACCGTATCACACCATGGTATGCATGCTAGGTATCTTGGCAAAACAAATCAAAACAAAAGATCATAGTCCCTCGATGACGCTATCTTGGTTGCCTATACAAAAATGATCTAGTCCCTCAAAAAACTTACTAAGATACTTAGCACAATTGTTATCATGGTCATACAATGACCCGCGCCTGTCCCGTTTAACATCCAAACACAAGGTTGTTTACCAAATGCAATGGTAAAACAACAATGTCAAATGGTTAAAAATGTGTAGGAAAGACTTTTGAGTAGGTAGGGTAGATGCTCCTAGTTACTTGATCAAACTTGCAAACATCCTTGCTATTTTCAAAAACACATCACAACACCATTTCAAAATATTTTCCCAAAACAAACTTTCAAACAATTGAAACATTTTCAAAAGACAAACACCTTTATATACATTCAAACAAGAATCATTACAAAGTTGCCTAGACAAAAAGGCCTCTTTTCAAAATATTTTCAAAACCACACACAAAGCACCATTTCAAGCAATTGAAAAGCAAAAGCAAGTGATCTAAACAAGTAACTAAGAGCCCATGGAAAACCATGGATGAAAAGGGTGCTAGCACCTTCCCTTTTCATAATCTACCCCCCGAACCCAAGAAAACATCTCAAAGGTCTTTCCTGTGCTTTTTGATCCTTTCCTTTGGATAAAATAAAAAGTCGGTGGCGACTCTTGCTAAACCGAAACATTTGCGAACACAAACGCAAAACCTCAAGTCAGTTCTCCCACCGTATCACAGAACTGGCGACTCTGCTAGGGAGTAGCTTAAAAGTGGGGTTACCTTAGGGTTTAGATCAACTTTAAGTGCTTATCTTGTTTGCTTTGATTGCTTTATATTTTGTTTTATTGTTTGGGTTTGAAATCCTCTACCCGGATTTGGGAAACATTCATAGGTAAATAGCAATATGTTGTGGAAACTATGCGGGGTATACCGACATGGTTGAAGAAATAGCTATATTAGTGCGACATATTTGTGGGTACCGATAGCCTTTGAGTTTTAATCAAAGAGAATACAGGGCCGCTGAGTGATGTCATGAAGCACTGGTGAACTTTTAGAACCTTTACTTGACCATCTTGGCCTTTTTAGGGGTAGTGAGATGACCAGCTTTGGTGCAGTCCGAAGTTGGTAGATACTCGATACTATACTCATTGAGGGTTGTTTTCTTGGAATATTCCGATCGCCAATAAAGTTGCTAAACTGAAACAATGAACACAGAAAATAATCCAGTGATATTGAGCTCCTTAGAACCCGATTACTATTTATAGGACAGGTTGAGCCAACTAACTTCAAGAGGGTATTACCTATGAAACCCCATGCAAGCCTAAACTAGGAACTTGTGTGATTTGCTTGTATATATACTTGTGCATACATCATGAACATCATGAAGCATCATGAAGCATCCACTAACCATTTCAAGGGTTTGGATCTTCATCTTTGTTCTTGTTTTGTAGGTTATGGAATCACTCTGCAGGAAAACAATCCAAGTCAACCTTGTGAGAATTCCTCCTCAACTCAAGGAGCTTACTTCCAAGATTCCAGAGTATTCTCCATTCACCGAAAGACATGGCAGACTTCTCAACTTGTCCAACTCCAACATTGAAGAAGACATGGTGAAAGTTCTCTTCCAGTTCTTTGACCCTCTACACCACTGCTTCACATTTCCTGATTACCAGTTAGTGCCTACTTTGGAGGAATTTTCTCAACTCCTGAGGAATCCTATTCTCCATCAACTACCTTTCAACGGTACGGAAAGAGATCCAAAGCCTGAAGATGTTGCTCAAGCCTTACACTTGCAACCATCGGATATCATAGGTCATTGGAAAACCAGAAGTGGTGTCAAGGGTTTCTTGGCAAAGTTTTTGTTTGAGAAGGCACAAGACTGCTGGAATTCTCTAGATCTGAAAGCTTTTGAGGAGATTGTAGCACTTCTCATTTATGGGTTGGTCTTGTTCCCAAACCCTGATCAACTTATAGATGTGAACGCTGTCAAGATTTTCATGTCTCAGAATCCTGTGCCTACATTGCTTGGGGACATACTACACTCATTTCACACACGAACAATGAGGAAAATAAGTGTTCTCATGTTCTGTACTCCTCTTCTAGCAAGGTGGTTTATTTCTCACCTTCCCCAATCAGTCTTGAAGAATGAGCAAGGCTTGAGGTGGTCACAACGATTGATGACTCTTACACATTCAGATGTTCATTGGTGTTCTCGATCTAGAGAAAATGTTATCATCGTTGATCGTCGTGGGGAATTCCCTAATGTCCCACTACTTGGCATTAGGGGAGGAATTACCTACAACCCCTACTTGGCTCTGAGACAGTTTGGGTATTCCCGAAGGGATGGCCCACATGACATGTTGATTCCAGACTTGGTTTTTGACTTTAACAATAACGCTTAAGGACTTCGACAAAGGTTTATCCAAGCTTGGAGGATGCCCAACAAGGTGGACAGTAAGACATTGGGGCACAAGAATTCCATCCCCCTTGAGCCTTACCTCAAGTGGGTACGAACCCACGCCCAAAGTCTTATGATGCCTTACCCCTACATTCTCCCTATGATCAAAGAGCCTGTTATGGAAGGAGAGGTTCCATACACCCTCCTACATCCTGACATGCCAACATCATTGGAAGATTTACAAAGGAGTTGGATACAGCTCAAGGGAGAACGCGATACATTTGAAGCCCAATTCTATGCCAGTGAGAAGAAGGTTTTAGAACTTACTCGTCAACTTCACAAAGAGAAGACTCTCAACACCTACATTGTGCCAAAGAGGATGCGCAACGTCTTTTTACATTAGAATTTTGTATTTATTTTGCCCATGGGGCATTTATGTACTAACAATTCTATCTTATTAATATGATGTGTGTTCTTTTTGTTTAAAACAAATTTGAATTTCTGAATCCTTGAATGCATTACATGAATACATTTCATTCATCATATGCATAAACAGGTCTTCACACCAGGTTTCCTTATCTCTCTGTTGTTTATTTTAGCAAGATGGATATAGAGCAGACGGTCAAAGATTTGCAAGCGCAGAATTCACAGTTCCAACAACTCCTCATGACCTTGGCAAAGGGTCAGGAGGATCTTAAAGCTCTGTTAGAGAAGGAAAAGGAGAAGAAGAAAAAGAAAAGAGTTGGTGTGGCTACTTTGGGTAGAAGATTTAAAGGTCAAACCAGAAGGGTCCTGGATTTCCCCTCAACATCTGATGAAGGGGTAGGAAAAGGAAATGGAGCTGCGGTACCATCTGAGTCTGAGGAAGAAGAAGAGGAGGAGGATGAAGACTATTCTAAACAGCAGTACCCTCCTGCAGATGACAAGTACAAGAATCTGGAAGAACGTCTGGAAGCTATGGAGGTACAGAGGGTGCCTGGGCTGGACTTTGAAGAGCTGGGTTTGGTTTCTGGGATTGTCATTCCCCCCAAGTTTAAAGTGCCTCTTTTTGCTAAATACGATGGTTTGTCTTGTCCAAAGATGCACATGCGGTCTTACATCAGAAAAATTCAACCTCATTCTTTTGACAAGGACTTGTGGGTCCACTTTTTTCAGGATAGTTTGTCGGGGACGCAATTAGATTGGTTCTACCAGCTTGAGAGGTCTGATGTGCATAATTGGGAGGATCTGGATGCTGCCTTCTACAAGCAGTATCAATATAATACGGACTTAGCACCAACCCGTACTTAATTACAGAGTATGGGCATGGTCTCAAATGAAGGTTTCAAGGAGTATGCCCAGAAATGGAGGGACTTAGCTGGAAGGGTGCAGCCACCATTATCTGCGAGAGAGCTTATGGATATGTTTTTTAGGGACCCTGTCAGGTCCATTCTTTAATCACTTGAGTGGAAGTTTGTCTGCGGGTTCACCGAGTTAATTCTGACTGGTGAAAGAGTTGAAGCCGGAATCAAGAGCAGGAAAATTCAAAAGGATACATCTTCTTCCGCTGCCATCAAAAAGCCTTTTCCAGCAAAGAAAGAAGTCTCAGCTGTCTACTCTCAAAGAGGCCAAAGAAGAGTTGAGCGCCGGCTAGCAGTAGGGGCCGTAATGATCCAGAAGTCTGCAACTGATCAGCCTCGAAACAGTCGACCTAGAGCCAACTAGCAAAGGGTGGAAAGGCCTGCATGGCAATATACCCGGATAAACATGACACCTGCTCAGGTTCTACCCCATCTCTTGAAGTTAAACCTTGCCAGTTTGAGGGAGGCCCCTAAAAACCCTAACACTACGTCACCACATTACCATCCTAACACCAAGTGTGCTTATCATTCGGACAGCCTGGGGCACGACACCAACAATTGTTGGGCCCTTAGGAATAAGATTCAGGATTTAATAGACGCTAAGGAAGTGGAACTAGACGCCCCTTAAAATCCGAATATGATCTCTGCCCCAATGCCAAAGCATGGCCATAATGCCCATGCTGTTGAAGAGGATCTGTATGTTGCTACTGTTGATGATTTGACGACTCTGTTACCGATAATCAAGATAAATATGTTGAAGGCTAGGATTTTCCCAGGATGTGAAAAAGATTGCTGCCTTTGTTCATCCTTACCATCCGAATGTCCGTTGATGAAGTTAGGCATCCAATGCCTAATGGATAATCAAGAAATCCTTTTTGATACATTACATTCATATATCATAAACATTGATAAAACACATATATTGCATCATACATTTCATGCAACATAACTTTGTGTTTCAGCTAACATTTTACCCTTTTCAGGATAAGATTAACAAGCTACCAACATACAATCAGAAAATAGCTTAGAGATGCTCCAGACACGGATGCTATTCTATTTGCTTATTCAGATTCAAAGCTCAGAAAATAGCTTAGAGATGCTCCAGACACGGATGCTATTCTATTTTCTTATTCAGATTCAAAGCTATGAAAACAGCCTAGAGATGCTCCATACACGGATGTTATTCTATCGCTTATTCAGATGTAAAGCTCAGAAAACAACTTAGAGATGCTCTAGACACAGATGCTATTCTATTTGCTTATTCAGATTCAAAGCTATGAAAACAGCTTAGAGATGCTCCAGCCACTGATGCTATTCTATTGCTTATTCAGATGTAAAGCTCAGAAAACAGCTTATAGATGCTCCAGACACGGATGCTATTCTATTTCTTATTCAGATCCCCAGCACAGAGATGCTCCCGACACAGATACCATTTTGGCGCTCGTTCTGCTGATTTTCAACAAACATTCTTGGATGGCATCTTTAATCCCATCTCCAACAAGATTCACACTTCCAAATGACATCTTTAATCCCATTCTCTCAACCATATTTTGACGAGTGCAAATTTACGGGCACTCTAGTGTCCAATCCTCTTTTACCTTCGAGTCACGAAAGGCAAACTCGCCAATCTAACTCTTCAGGTTCAAGAAGATTAAACAGGGGAAGCTGTTGTACCCCAAAATTTTCCCTCTCATTTTATCAAGATTTCCCCTCACAAGACTCTTTGGACTCAAGACCAAGCTAGGGTTTGCTCTGCTCAAGACATCTCTTTGCACTATTGACCTGAAATTAGGGTTTGAGTTTGCACAAGGATTTTTGGATTTCCAATGCTTAATGGGACTTTCATGCTTCATGTTAGACCTATAAGATTGCTCATACCAAGTTTCAAGCCTTGAATCAAATTTTTTCCCAGTCAATTGGACAGTTGACCTATAAATCAACTATATTGGGAAAAAGTCAATTGTGGCCAATTTACAGTCAAACCTCATAATTTTTGATCCACATCAACATTATAGACTCATATGAACCATTTGATCAAGTTTGGATCACAACTCCTCAAGAAATTTGATCAGATCATCAAAAGGGCAAAATGGTCATTTTTAGGGTTTTGACTGCAGAACGACAATTTCTGATTTTTAACCCAGCCAATGGAAAATTGGGTTCAAGCATGGATTCAAGGACTCAATGGCATCATCATGACCTAATCACAAGGTTCAAAAGATCTCAAATGCATTGGATTGACAGATGAATTTTCCAGTAAACTGATCAAAAATCAACTGTACACTGAAAAGTCAAACTTTGACTTTTTGGTCAAAATCAAGTGCCAAGGGTCATTTTTCATCAAGATGTGTCAAAACACGAAACTTGTTCACCAAGAAACCTAATTTTGGAAATTAGGGTTTAAAATTGAAAATTTTCATAACTTAAAATTTTTCTAAGTTATGAAAATTTCTTATTTTTTCCCAACTTTTCTCAACTTTTTCACCATGATGAAATTGGATTCAAAGAAAACCTCAACATGAAAGTTTTAGTCCTCCACAAAATCTACAACTTTGATTCACAAATTTTTCCCAAAAGAAGCTTGGATATCAAGTTATGATTTTGTGAACAAGGGTCCATGAAACTTTTAACTTAGTGAAGTTTTGCCCTAGTTTAGGCAGGATTTTGACCTATCTTCATGGAAATTTTTCACATAGCTCCAATTGGAATCCCAGAATGCATTTCAAAGATGGATTTTATATCATGTTACAAGCTTTCCAAAATGTCCCAGAACTCTCCAAAATCATTTATGGTTAGGGAGAATCGAAGAAAAGAAAATGGTCATTTTTCACTTTTGTCCATGGCATTTTTCATGTTGCTACAAGTTGCAAATTCTGCCCAAACATGTTTGTACTTGTTTACAGGTACTTAAACCCTTCCACACTCAAAAATTGAATGCAAACACAATGGATTAAGGCTTTGTTCTGAGCTTTAGAAGATTACACATTGAATTAATCCATTTTTGGCGAAAAGATAACAATGCCATTTTGATAAAGGTTATTTTATGCAATTTTGTTTCTCTTGAGCTGTGAACCAAATCCTTTACAGAAAACCAACTCCACAAACTTAGGCAAAAGTACACCAACTATCAGCATGCTTGTACAGTCCATATCATTGTCAAAATCACCTTTTCTTCAAAAGCAAGTCAACTTGCAAAATCACAACAACTTTGCAATCTGATAAAACCAAAGTTTGTAAACATTTCAAACAAGTTTTACATATCACACTAAGCCAGAAACACGAGCTATCAAGTCCTCAAACCTTCCAAAACACCAAAACACAAGTTCTTGTCAACACAGGGCAGGTTCTGCATTTTGATTTCCAAATCACAATCCACTCGTGCGTTTTGCTTGTAACCATTTCCAACACACTCCATACAACTCACCTAAGTTATCCCAATCATTCCCAAGTCACTGTAACTCCATTTACACACTTCACCATTTTTGAATTCTGAGTTTGCAGGTTGAGTTCTATAGAGAGATTCAAGCAAGTTTAAAGCTAGCTAAGCATTGGGAAAGCTCAAAGGAACTTCAAGCAAGCTCACAAGTATCTCAGGCCTCACTCACAACCCCTACATTGCCATACTCGAGCTTGACTGAAACAGGTAAAGTTCAAACTTCTATCTCTCTATTTAGGAATCATTAGGCTTAGGTTTGTGAATAAAAAATGTAGTCCTCATTGCCCTTGAGCTGTACATATGCATAGAATTCATTTAAGTTAACTGAGCTGGAAGAATTTGAATGATGAACTTTCTGAAAAAACTAGGTTAGCAATTAGGGCCAGAGAAATTCTCTCTGGTCTTTGAGAGTTAGATTAAGTTTTTTACATGGTTAGAATCGTGTGATCATGCTCTATAACTTTCATGTTGCAAGTTTTTGTTTTTAAGCACAAAAGCAAGAGTTACCAGTTTGAACATCAAGCGCGCGTTTTTCTGTTTCTCAAGGTTAAAGATGAAGTTGAGTTGGGCTGGGCCTAGTCCTTTTGGCTATTTGCACCTCCTTGCTTGCTTTCTGCACCCCTTGGCCCATTGATTTTATTTTTGTATATTTTTCTATTTCTTTTTCATTTCTGACTTTTATTATTTTTTTCTAAATATAAAAAATCACTAAAAATATTTTCTTAAATTTTCACATTTTATTTTATTATTTTTTATTATTTTTTGGATATAGAAATAATTACTATAATAATATACTTTTATTTTATTAAAATAAATTCATAAATAATACAAAAATATTATATATTTTTATTTTTGTTATTTATATACTTAAATAATATTTTTCTCACACATTTAATTTTTTTAACATTTTGTATATATATTTTTATTTATTTCTTGTACATAAATAAATAATTATAATATATATATTTTCCTAAACCAAAATTAGGGTTTATTACCCCTTCCAAAAATAACCATTAATATTTTTTCCTATTTTTAGGACATTAAATAATTTATTTTTACATACATAAAAATAATACAAAAAAAAAACATTTTGTGCATATTTATATTTTTGCATATTTAAACATTTGTCAAATTATTATTTGTACAATGGATTCAATTTGGTTGTAATAGTTGAATTAGGGTTTTATTTTCTTGCAAATATCCCCTTATTCAAACTTGTATCCCCCTCCCCATATCAATACTGTAATAGTCATAGATTTACTTTTACGCATTTATTGCTTTCAAATATGCATGATAGAAAGATTAGGGTTTGTATGCAAATGACCAAAATCAAACAAATAGCTTGACTAGACACAAGACAAAAAGCATGAAAAATGACAACACAATGCACACAAGCACCCCTAGGGTTTCATCCACTTGTTGCCTTAAAAATGGCCATGGTATGCATGCTAGGTATCTTGGAAAAACAAATCAAAACAAAAGATCATAGTCCCTCGATGACGCTATCTTGGTTTCCTATACAAAAATGATTTAGTCCCTCAAAAAACTTGCTAAGATACTTAGCACAATTGTTATCATGGTCATACGATGACCCGCGCCTGTCCCGTTTAACATCCAAACACAAGGTTGTTTACCAAATACAATGGTAAAACAACAATGTCAAAGGGTTAAAAATGTGTAGGAAAGACTTTTAAGTAGGTAGGGTGGATGCTCCTAGTTACTTGATCAAACTTGCAAACATCCTTGCTATTTTCAAAAACACATCACAACACCATTTCAAAACATTTTCCCAAAACAAACTTTCAAACAATTGAAACATTTTTCAAAAGACAAAAACCTTTGTATACATTCAAACAAGAATCATTACAAAGGTTGCCTAGAAAAAGGCCTCTTTTCAAAATATTTTCAAAACCACACACAAAGCACCATTTCAAACAATTGAAAAGCAAAAGCAAGTGATCTAAACAAGTAACTAAGAGCCCATGGAAAACCATGGATGAAAAGGGTGCTAGCACCTTCCCTTTTCATAATCTACCCCCCGAACCCAAGAAAACATCTCAAAGGTCTTTCCTGTGCTTTTTGACATTTCCTTTGGATAAAATAAAAAGTCGGTGGCAACTCTTGCTAAACCAAAACATTTGCGAACACAAACGAAAAACCTCAAGTCAGTTCTCCCACCGTATCACACAAGGCATGTATTAGCTCCCTGTATTTCTCGTGAGTCGTGTATGTTTCTCACTGCACGAGTGATCGTCGACCTTGTCCGGACGCAGCTATCCCCTTTCACCTGTGTCGCGGTGGAAGGGTGGATTTGATTTAGTTGTCGTATTCACCGGTTTCCTCTCCTTTATAGGTGAATTGGCGAAAACCTCCTAGTCATCTGAGCACATTGACGTCGAAGAGACAAGCGCAGCCGACAAAGATGCCAACTTGGACGACACGATCGATGACCCATCACTGTCCTTGGTCAGGCAAGAACCTCAAGGGATATATTCGATCTTAAATTATACTTGTTAGATGGTGTGACAAGTGATCAAGAGGGGGGTGAATAGATCACCTCTTTATTCTTCAAGGTTTAAAATATTTTATCAAAGTTTGTTAAGAGAAGCGGAAAAGTAAGGTCCAGAATCAAATTGCGTCTATTTTGAACCAACTACTAGAAAACCGGACATGCGATAAACTTGCTAGATTTTATTAGTATGTGTTGTAACCCAAAATTTTCCCTCTCATTTATCAAATATTTTCTCACAAGATCTCCTTTGGTTCAAGAATGTACAAGGATTGATCAGCTCAAGACACCTCCTTAAGCACTGATGACCTAAATTAGGGTTTGAGATTGCACAAGGATAATTGAACTTTTAATGCCTCATATGACTTTCATGGATCATTATGGACCCCTAAGATTTATCATGTCAAGTTTCAAGTTTTGGATCATACTTTTGCTCAGTCAATTGATCAGTTCACCTAAAAATCAACTGTATTGGGGAAAAAGTCAATTGTGGTCAATTTATAGTCAAACTTCATAATTTTTTATCCATATCAACATTATGAAATCATATATGTCATTTGATCAAGTTTGGACCACAATTCCTCAAGAAATTTGATCAAATCATCAAAAGGGCAAAATGGTCAAAATTAGGGTTTTGACTGAGAAAGGGCAATTTCTGATTTTTGACCTAGAAAATGGTTAATTGGACCGTTGAGAGATTTATCCGAACCAG
Organism: Vicia faba; assembly: GCA_948472305.1. NCBI lineage: Eukaryota > Viridiplantae > Streptophyta > Magnoliopsida > Fabales > Fabaceae > Vicia > Vicia faba. The sequence continues at coordinate 1,601,684,135 of OX451736.1, forward strand.
TGAAAATCTGGAAATGAATCAAAATAAACCGTTGAGAGATTTATCTGAACCAGTGAAAATCTGGGAACGAATCAGAATAAACCATTGAGAGATTTATCTAAACCAGTGAAAATATGGAAATGAATCAGAATAAACCGTTGAGAGATTTATCTGAACCAGTGAAAATCTGGGAACGAATCAGAATAAACCGTTGAGAGATTTATCCAAACTAGTGAAAATCTAGAAATGAATCAGAATAAACCGTTGAAAGGTTTATCTAAACCAGTAAAAATCTGGAGACGAATCAGAATAAACCGTTGAGAGATTTATCTGAACCAGTAAAAATCTAGAAACAAATCAGAATAAACCATTGAGATATTTATCTGAACTAGTGAAAATCTAGAGACGAATCAGAATAAACCATTGAAAGATTTATCTGAACCAGTAAAAATCTGGAAACGAATCAGAATAAACCGTTGAGAGATTTATCTGAACCAGTAAAAATCTGGAAACGAATCAGAATAAACCGTTGAGAGATTTATCTGAACCAGTAAAAATCTGGAAATGAATCAGAATAAACCGTTGAGAGATTTATTTGAACCAGTAAAAATCTGGAAACGAATCAGAATAAACCATTAAGAGATTTATCTGAACCAGTAAAAATCTGGAGACGAATCAGAATAAATCGTTGAGATATTTATCTGAACCAGTAAAAATCTGGAGACGAATCAGAATAAATCATTGAGAGATTTATCTGAACTAGTAAAAATATGGAGACGAATCAGAATAAACTGTTGAGAGATTTATCTGAACCATTGAAAATCTGGAGACGAATCAGAATAAATCGTTGAGAGATTTATCTGAACCAGTAAGAGTCTGGAAGAAATATTTTGTTATATAGATAGTCGACCAGTCTTTTCTTGTTGAAAATCTTTGTCTGTTGGAAATTTGTTGATGATAATTTCATGTCGCATGACTCTTTCCTGCAAAAGGTGAAGAGTTAATTGTATGCAATGCTATGATGTATGTGATGCATGGTGTGATGTTTGCCTCTCAAAATAAATGATATTGCATTGTATGTACTTGAGTTGTCAATGCTATGACGTATGGATGTAAATGTATGGAATTAAAGATTGTTTGTGTCGTAGCGTTGCTGGAAGCGGGGAAAATAAATCCCCTCTGAAGCACTGATGGGTGAGTTTCCAAATATAAACTCTGTTGTAGAAGGGAAAAGCCAGACATTACTTATAGTCTTCATGATATCATGCTGGGGAAATCTGAGAAGTTGGGCGATTTACTGGGAATACTCTGGAGCGATAGTTGGAAATTTTGCTATGTCAGGAATATGAGAACGCTTGATACCAACAGGCTGCATACTGGGGATATGTTAGCGATTCTGTGGTAGGATGTATTTCCTTCCTCTCCTGCTGGAAAAGGTGCCTGCGGGGATCTTATGGAATGGCTTATAGATATTATCCTATTTCTCAATGTCATTAGTAATTGTCTTTCCGTTTTTTTTTGTTTATTTGTAACAGTAATCACGTTCAAATGCATATGCTCAAAAATAAATCATTGGACATTTTTGTAAACAAGACACATAAACAAATAAAACAAATGGTTTTGAACTTCCAAAGGGATATCTTTGTATTAACTTGAATAAGTATTTTTGTACAATGAGACGAGCATTCTAACGAGAGAATGTCATCGTAAAAAATGAAAATTGATACAAAGAAAAGATGGCTATGTGAAATAATCCTATGGGGTTCCCATTCTTCTATAGTCTTCATGTCTCTGAATGTCTTGTCCACTTGTCGCCTCGGCGGAGTCGATTGGATTAATTTAGAGTCGTTTGAGTTGATTGGTCGATGCTGAAGATTGTCTACAAGATAATCTAACGGGACATAGTCATACGCTTCAATCCCTAACTTTTGCCTGGACCGCCCTCTCGGGTTTTCAGACCATCGGGATACCCTTTTTTTGCCCAAGCCGCCCTTTCGGGTTTTCGACTTGCCGGGTGTACAAATTTTTTAATTTTCATCCCTTATTTTTGCCCGAACCCTTTTGGTTCGTCGGGAAGCCCTTATTTTTTCCTAGGTCAGTCAACCTAGCGGGTCTTTGATCATGGGTAGCATCTTTTAACTATGTTCGTATTTACAGGGTGCGGGAGGTCGTCGCCATCCATAATGGTCAAGATCATTGCCCCACCAGAGAATATGCTTTTGGTTACAAACGGCCCTTCATATGTAGGGGTCCATTTGCCCTTGGGATCACCTTGTGGCAAAATGATACTCTTGATTACCAAGTCACCGACCCGATATACCTGACGTTTGACCTTTTTATTAAAAGCTTTGATCATGCGTTTTTGGTACATCTGACCATGACAGATAGCTGTAATCCTCTTCTCATCAATCAAGTTTAATTGGTAAAACCGAGTCTGGATCCAATCTTCTTCATTCAAACCAGCATCCTTCATGATTCTTAGAGAGGGGGTCTGGACCTCAATAGGCAAGACAACCTCCATGCCGTATACTAGAGAATAGGGTATTTCCCCAGTTGATGTGCGAGCTGTGGTACGATACTCGTGGAGAGCAAATGGTAGCATCTCATTCCAGTCTTTGTATGTGACTGTCATTTTCTGTATGATCTTTTTAATGTTTTTATTAGCAGCTTCTACAACACCATTCATCTTTGGCTGGTAAGGGGTAGAATTGTGATGCTGAATCTTGAATTGCTTGCACAAGGCGGTGATCATAGTGTTGTTTAGATTCGTACCATTATCAGTGAGGATTCTCTCTAGGATACCGTACCGATAGATGAGATTCTTTTTGATGAACCGGGCGACCACATTCTTAGTAACGGAAGCAAAGGAAGCTGCCTCAACCCACTTTGTAAAATAGTCGATGGCCACTAAGATGAAGCGGTGTCCATTGGAGGTTGTTGGATTAATTTCCCCAATCATATCGATTCCCCACATAGCAAAGGGCCAAGGTGCCGTCAAGACATTTAGAGGAACTGGAGGTACGTGCACTTTATCCGCATAAATCTGACACTTATGGCAAGTCCGGGAGTGTTGGTAGCATTCTGCCTCTTGAAGGTGTGAAAAACACAAGAAGGGGGGTTGAATTGTTGAAACTTGAAATCAAATGCAGACAACACGTTATTTTTATCCTGGTTCGTTTGATCTCAAACTACTCCAGTCCACCCGTCAAGGTGATTTCGCCTCTCTCCAACGAGGTCTTAATCCACTATATTCAACTGAATACAAAACTGCTTTAACAACTGCTAAAGCCTTCTTGAGTCTAAACCACATACCAGTTTCTCAAGAAAATTCTTTCTTACAGATAAATGAACAATTATGTGTGTTTGATGTTTTCTACAAAAACTATATATCACAACTGTGATAATACACAAAATGAAGCTTATGTGAAACTAGAATGCTAGAATTATAGAGTAAGCAGTTGAGAGCTTTAGCAAACTGAATGAGTGAGGACAAAGATGATTAGCTTATGCGTATGTGCGTGAAAGAGTATTAGCCATTTCCTTTCTCACTCATTTGTTTAAATACTTCTTAGAATAGATACATTGCAGTCCATAATTCCATTTCAATGCTCATAACATTCTTTCCATTTTGAGAAGATCTTTGTCTTGGAATAATGCCGTTGGTAATTAATCTGCCTTGAATGCAGTACCGTTGACACTTCAGAATGTTCTACGTAATGAAGATCAGAGCGTTCTTGGCTTTAGATTATTCTGGCGCTTCTGAATGCTGATGACATGGTTATGATCTTGATTAGAGTCAGAGTATGTTGAGCGCAGATTTTGTTCATCAAACTTCAGTGTAAGCACATGTTTGATCTTCTGATGTGACATATCTTCTGATGTGACATATCTTCTGATGCTGATGTTGATATTCTGATATTCTGATGCTGATTCCATCAGAGTTTCCTGCAAATACACAACATAATTTTAGGTAGCATCTATGTTATATATAAAACTCATACTTCATTTAATCTTGTATTTTGTTATCATCAAAACTCTAACTGAGGGTTGTAGAATCAAACTATGTTCTAACAATCTCCCCCTTTTTGATGATGACAAAAACCGGATTTTTCAATTAAAATAGAATGATGAGAGTATCAGAGTTTAAGAATAAAGAGGAAACGATATCAGAGATAATCAAATAATGAATAAAAGTATCAGAGCTAAGATGATAAGGAATAAAAAGTATCAGAGTAATGATGAGAAAAACTCCCCCTGAGTTGATTATTTCCCTTTGATTCCTTGAGTCCTTGAGTATCAGAACTTTATTGAACCTTTCTTTGAGCATCAGAATTTTGCTTTATCAGAGTTCTTCAGATTCTTGTACCTGTAAGCTTTTCAGAACAAGGACATTCAAATATATAAGAATGTTAGAATGTTTGAGACTTTTGTCTCAGTAAACCGTTATTGAAAAATATCATTCTTTCTCCCCCTTTTTGTCAGTTATCAAAAAGCATAATTAATCAGAGTTAAAATGATCAGAGTGAAAACACATTTGTATTAAAACAGAAGCAATGATAGTTTATAACAAGTAAAAATATTACAGACAAACATGTAACGAAGACAAGGAAAACATAAGAAAAATCTAAGAAGAAGGAGGAAGTCGTGTGAACAGAGCTTCCAACATGCTCTTGATTTGTTCACTGGTTTCGTTTTGCTTAGCTACCATGTTTGCTATAGAATCAATCTTGATATCCTGCTTGTCCATCCGTTCATTCATCAGCATGTCTGATCTCTTCAGATCCTCCAGAGCCTTCATGTCAAGAGAGGAAGCTTGAGGATCTTCAGATACAGGCTGCTTCTCAGAGCTTTATGTAGTTTCTTCTGCTTGACCCAAGTCTTCAGCTTGAATAACCTGTTCTTCTGCAGGTTGAACTTGAGATGATGGACGCTTTTCAGACCAAGGCGCAAAGTCCAGATGGAGAACTTCTTCCTTCAGCAGCTTGCTCAGAACTGGACCTTCCATTTCCTTCAGTAGATTGCTGAAGTTCTGTTGAGCCTGTCCATAGCTCTGGTCTTGCAACTTGAAGGTTTCAGCGCAAACCCATCTTATGAATTGAGTCCAGAGAAGATCTGATACAGCAGGATCAACCACTTCCAGACTTTCTTGTTTCAAAGAAGTGATCCACTTCTGCATTTCTGATTCAAAGTTCAAAATGCTGGAACCAACATCTGGTTGTTTCGGTTTAGGGATGGCAGTTTTCTGGTTTATTGCAGCAAGGCGTTCAAGGATTGTTAGGTCAATGACTGTCTTGCTGTGGTTTTCTGTATTTTTCTTAGGTGAGGGAGTAGGAGAATCAGAAATAACGATTGGACTTGATGGGGTATTGGGTGGAGTTGTTTCTGGTGAAGATGGTAGTTGAGATATATTAACAATTGTACCACAAGGCAATTGAATGGCCAAGGGTTGTGGTTCAGGAGACTCAGAAGTTTGAGCCTCAGAGTTTTGAGTCTCAGGCTGTGGTGATTGTGCATGTGGAGGAGATGGTGGATTACTTTTTGGTTGGGGATAGGAAGGTTGTGGAATTTATGGTTCTGGTGTTGGAGAGAGTGGAGTTTCTGGTATTGGTGAGAGTGGAATGTCAGGTTGTGGTGAAATGGAAATTTCTGAGTTTGGATTTGAATTTTCTGTTTGGGGAGCGGAAGAGTGTTGGTCAATATCAGAAAGAACTTGAGCAAGTTCTGGTTCTGGTATGGTTGCAGTGTTTGGATTTTGTGGTTTAGAGCGGGATCTTCTGAGGGTTAATGACTCAGAAGGGTCAAAGTCAGTGTCAAAATCTTCAAAGGTTTGGGGTGTTGGGATATCAGCTGGAGTTGGAGTGGGAGTAGGAATAGATGTGGAAACAGCAGTTGAATTTAAAACAGATACAGAAACAGGATTACCTCTTTTCTTTGGAGTCTGTTATGATGATCCTTCTGGAGCAGCTTTTCTCTTCTTTGTCTTCTTCAGAACCACCTCTGGTGCCTTCTGCTGAAGATCTTGAATGTTTAGATTGGGTGTTGTTCCATCAGCTTTACAAGCATCCAAATATCTCAGAATTATTTGAGGCTTGGAGTCAATCTCTGAGAACATAGGGAAGTCGTCCAGAGGGACTCTTCTGCTGGAGATTTCAGCAAAAGGAGTGACGCTGGGCTCCTTCTTGATGTTCTCTATCAGCTTCATCTTCTTTAGATTCTTGGCATTCAGTTGCTTGCCAACAGAAGGTTCCAGGGTGTTGATCTCTTGTGCCTCTGTCAAATGTTCGATCAGCCTATTCTCAGTCAGAATATCTGATATCAATCTGCCCAAGGGTATCCAATCCCTTTTAGTCCGTTCATCTTCTCTTGTCTCCTTGACGCTTGTTTTCAGATGGTTTAACAGAAGATGAGCTAGATTAATCTTTACCTTCTGATTGATAAAATAGATCAGAAACTGTTGATCTATGTTTATGTAATTAGGAGAGATTGTAGGCTTCCTGTGGTTGAAACAGCCCAGAATAATCTTTGCCCAAATTCTGTGCTTATCTCTCAGATCCCTTATCTTGCTGGAGGGAAGCCCCAACGTGAAAATTTCCCTTGCTATAATAGCAACATCTGAGCATCTTTCTGCCATATCTATACAGCGAATACCACCACCATTGTACCCAATGAGTCTTGCAATCAGGTCTTCAGTAATCACAATCTTCTTCCCCATGATGTAAGAAGTGACTTGGTAATTTGAGGAAGAGGCGTGAATCCAGAATTCCTTAACCAAAATAGGAAACGTTGGACCCACCAACCTGTCAAAGTATTTCTCCCATCCTTGAGACTGAATCTCTTCTGATAAATAAAAACCATTTTCCTTCAAACTGTTGAAATCCACTATAATCTCTGACAGAACTTCAAGGTTCTTGACTGGAGTGAGTAGCGTTCTGAGAGGAACTTCATATTGCTCAGCTGATGCATCTTTCTGGGAACCTGAAGAGAGATTTCTGCTAGAAGCCATGTTTACACAAGGATTTTTTGAAAAAGCTTTAAGGGGTTTCTTGAGAAAGAAGAACACATAATACACAAGAAAACATAAATATTGATTGAAAACGAAAGTTAGGGTAAACGTTGTGAATGGTGTGAATGGTGTTTAAATAGATTTTGAAAAAGTTTTTTGAAAACATAAACGCTTTAAGAGAGAGAAATAAATCATGATTAATTGCATTTAATGATGGCAGATTTTAGGGGATTTCAGAAAGATACTTAAACGGTTACCAGTGACATGTGTCTCAATGCAACCAATCAACACTTTGCCTTTTTCAGAAGCGTGAACGCGTGTTCTGCCTCAGGACACAGCTGATGACTGGATGACACTTGTTTGCTTTGAGTGAACATCACTTCTATCCTTGAACTGAAGAGCTCAGAGCTTTATGGATAGATTCTGATACAATCTGCATTTCTAAAAATTCTGAAAGAGGATTGATCAGAAGTTCACAGAGAAATAAACATAATTCTGAAGGTTAATATATAAAATTAAAACAGTTTTATTATGGACAGAGCTTCATGCTGAGATGATTCAGAATGAAGTTGAACCTATCTTCAGAAAGTGGCTTTGTAAAGATATCAGCCCATTGATGGTCTGTATCAATAAATTTTAAGTTTAAAATTCCTTTCTGAATATAGTCCCTAATAAAATGATGTTTTATTTCTATATGCTTAGCCCTAGAATGCAAAATTGGATTTCTACTTAAGCAAATGGCAGAGGTGTTATCACAAAGTATAGGAATGTTACTCTCATAAATCTGGAAGTCCTCAAGCTGACTTTTCATCCAGAGCATTTGTGTGCTGTATCCAGCTGCTGCTATGTATTCAGCTTCTGCTGTTGGTAGAGCAATGGTGGATTGTCTTTTGCTGGACCACGAGATCAGATTTTCTCCCAAAAACTGGAAGCTTCTAGAAGTACTTTTACGTTCAACTCTGTCTCCAGCAAAGTCAGCATCACAGTAACCTACTAAGCTGTAATCACTAGATTTTCTATAAAACAGACCCAGATTAGTAGTACCTTTCAGATACTTGAAAATTCGCTTAACAGCTGTTAAGTGAGATTCTCTAGGATCTGATTGGAATCTTGCACAAATGCATACACTAAATAAAATATCAGGCCTTGAAGCTGTAAGATAAAGAAGAGAACCAATCATACCTCTGTAGACCTTCTGTTCTACCTTTTTGCTTACCTCTTCTCTTTCCAGAATGCACGTGGGATGCATTGGAATCTTTGATGGCTTACATTCTGAGAGATCAAATTTCTTCAGAAGTTCTCTGACATATTTGCTCTGATGAATGTAAGTTCCTTCTGGGGTTTGATTGATCTGAATTCCCAGAAAGAATTTCAGTTCCCCCATTAGGCTCATCTCAAATTCTGCCTGCATACACTTAGAAAATTTTCTTCCCAGAGAGGGATTAGTAGATCCAAATATTATATCATCAACATAAATCTGGCAGACTAGAATGTCATTCTTAATTGTCTTACATAATAAGGTTGTGTCCACTTTCCCTCTGGTGAATTCCTTTTCTAACAGGAAGTTACTTAGTCTTTCATACCAAGCTCTGGGAGCTTGTTTCAGACCATACAATGACTTCTTTAGTTTGAAAACATATTCTGGATTTTTTGAACTTTCAAAACCAGGGGGTTGGTGCACATATACCTCTTCTTCTATATATCCATTTAAGAATGGACTCTTAACATCCATCTGATACAGAGTGATACCTTTATTAACAGCAAAAGAAATTAAAAGTCTGATAGATTCTAACCTGGCGACTGGAGCAAAGGTTTCTGTATAGTCTATCCCCTCTTGCTGACTATAACCTTGTGCTACCAATCGTGCCTTGTTTCTGATGACTTCACCTTGTTCATTCAACTTGTTTCTGAACACCCATTTAGTTCCAATAACATTGAATCCTTTTGGTTTAGGAACTAAATCCCATACGTCATTCCTTGTGAATTGATTCAGCTCCTTTTGCATTGCTAGAATCCAGTCATTATCCAGAAGTGCTTCATCAATTGAAGATGATTCAATCAGAGAAACAAGTCCCATGAGGGATTCTTCAGAGTTTCTGAAGCTGGCTCTTATTCTGATTGGATCTTCCTTTCTTCCGAAGATTGTTTCTTCTGGGTGATCCATGCTGCTTCTGGATGGTCTTTTCTGAGGTTGATCAATAGAAGATGCTGGATTGCTTGCAGTGCCTCTTTCTGATGTTGAGGGAGTGTCTCTGTTAAGAGCTTCTGATGACTTGTCTTCAGTACCTGTCTGCAAATACTTCATTCTGCTTTGACTTTTGAGAGTCAAGCTTATCATCAAAACGAACACTGATTGATTCTTCCACAATCTGTGTTTCTGTATTGTATACTCTGTACCCTCTTGAGCGTTCAGAGTATCCTAACATAATACACTTCTGTGCTTTAGAGTCAAACTTGTTCAAATAATTTTTAGTATTCAAAATAAAGCAAGTACATCCAAATGGATGAAAATATGAAATGTTGGGCTTTCTGTTCTTCCACAATTCATATGGAGTCTTTTCCAGAATAGGTCTTATAGAGATTCTATTCTGAATGTAGCACGCTGTGTTTATTGCCTCTGCCCAGAAGATCTTAGCAACGTTAGTCTCATTGATCATGGTTCTGGCCATTTCTTGCAATGTTCTGTTCTTTCGTTCTACAACTCCATTTTGCTGGGGAGTTCTAGGACAAGAGAAATCATGCAGAATGCCTTTGTCATTAAAAAATGATTCAAAGTCTTTGTTTTTAAACTCTCCACCATGACCACTTATGACTTTGACGATTCTAAGATCCTTTTCATTCTGAACTTGGTTACAGAAGGTAACAAACACAGAGTGTGACTCGTCCTTGTGTCTTAAGAACTTTACCCATGTCCATCTGCTATAGTCGATTACTAACCCATACTTCTTGCCACTGACTGAAGCAGTTTTAACTGGTCCAAATAAGTCAATGTGCAGAAGTTCTAATGGCTTAGAGGTGAAAACAACGTTTTTAGATTTAAAAGTAGGTTTTGCAAACTTGCCTTTCTGACATGCTTCACACAGAGCATCTGAATTGAACTTCAGATTAGGAAGTCCTCTGACCAGATTGAGTTTGTTAATCTGAGATATTCTTCTCATACTAACATGCCCCAATCTTCTGTGCCAGATCCATTGCTCGTTGTTAACAGACAGAAGACACTTTACATTCTGACTTTTCAATTCAGAAAGTTTTATTTTGTAAATGTTGTTTCTCCTCTTTCCATTAAACAGGATAGTCCCATCTTTCTGACTAACAACTTTACATGAATTTTGATTAAAGATTATATCATAACCGTTATCACTTAATTGACTTATGGATAACGGGTTATGCATTAATCCATCTACTAATAAAACATTACTGATAGAGGGAAGATTTCCATTACCTATTGTTCCAGAGCCAATGATATTTCCCCTCTGATTGCCTCCAAAGCCTACATGGCCTCCAGGCTTAAGTTCCAGGCTTTGGAACATATGCCTTCTTCCCGTCATGTGTCGTGAGAAGCCAGAGTCCATGTACCATGACTGGTGTTTCTGCTTTGCTGCTAAAGATATCTGCAACATGTATTATTTTATCCTTAGGTACCCATATTTTCTTGGGTCCTGATTTGTTAGTTTTACCAAAACTCTGGTTGAATTTTGGTTTGACAGAATAATTACTACTAGTATATTTGATGTCGTGTGTGTGCCCATGTACAAAGTGTGACTTAAGAGGAGTTAGTTTAATAACTAAATCCATGGCATTCTTTGGTGTAGGTACCTTACCTTGGTATCCTATTCCCTTTCTTCCATTTCTGCTAACTCCATAGATCATTGAAGCCATTTTGCTTCTATCTATGCTTTTAGCTAGAAACTTCTAAAAGTTGTGATCATACTCCTTGATGATCTCATCAGCACTACTGGGAGTTTCAAGAATTGTTTCCTTCTGAGAGTTTTGTAATATATTTTCTAATTTTGAAACTTTATTTTTCAACTCAGAATTTTCCAACTTGAGACTCTCAGTTTTATCAGAGTCAGAAGCAAGATCCCTTTTCAGGTTTCTGAACTTGACTCTGATCTGCTGATATCTTTCCAGAATCTCATTAAGGCTTTCAGCTAGTTCAGCCTTAGTAAAATTAATAGCAAAGTCAGGAAATACCTCTTATGTGTCTGATTCAGAGTCTGATTCAGAAGCTTCACTGTCTTCTGATATGTTTGCCATGAGAGCTATGTTTGCTCTCTCATCATCTGATTCTGAGTCAGCTTCAGATGTGTCAGAGTCATCCCATGTAGCCATGAGACTTTTCTTCTTTTCCTTGCCAAACTTTCTTCTGGGATTTTCCTTCTGAAGCTTTGGGCAGTCACTTTTGTAGTGTCCTTGCTCGTTGCATTCATAGCAGATGATGTCCTTGTTGTTTGGCTTTCTGCTTCCTGAAGAGCCTTCAGATCTTCTGTGTCCAAAGGAGGATTCTGACCTTCTGTATCTGGAGGAGGATTCGTTCTAGTTCTCAGATCTTCTAGGATTCCTGAACTTTCTTTGCCTCTGCTTCCACAGTTGGTTCACCCTTCTGGAGAGGAGAGACAATTCATCTTCTTCTGATGAGGACCCATTAGAGGTTTCTTCAACAGCCTGCAAAACCTTGGAGTCAGATTTTCTGTTAGATTTTAAAGCTAATGGCTTACCTTTCTTTTGAGGTTCATCAGCTTCTAGCTCTATCTCGTGACTTCTGAGGGAGCTGACAAGTTCCTCCAGAGAGATTGTGTTGAGATCCTTAGCTAGCTTCAACGCTGTGACCACTGGCCTCCACTATTTTGGCAAGCTTCTGATGATCTTCTTGACATGATCAGCAGTAGAATACCCTTTGTCCAGAACTTTGAGACCAGCAACCCGAATCTGAAATCTTGAGAATATTGTTTCAATAGATTCACTTTCTTCCATCTTGAATGCCTCATACTTCTGAATGAGCGCAAGAGCTTTAGTTTCTTTAACTTGAAGGTTTCCTTCATGCGTCATTCTCAGAGAGTCGAACATGTTCTTTGCAGTGTCTCTGTTTGATATCTTTTCATATTCAGAGTAAGAGATAGCACTGAGAAGAATGGTTCTGGCTTTGTGATGGTTTTTAAAATCACGCTTTTATTGATCAGACATTGCTTTCCTGTCAATCTTCTGACCATTTGCATTCACTGGGTGCGTGTATCCATCTATCACCATATCCCACAGATCAGCATCGTGGGCTAGAAAGAAGCTTTCAATTCTGTCTTTCCAGTAATCAAAGTTCTCTCCATCAAAGACTGGAGGTTTGCCACTGAATCTGTCTCTTTCTTCATTGTTGTCATTGCTGATGTTGTGATGTGTTCCTGCCATAGTGTTTTTCAATGCTGGATCTTGTAATGACACGATTAAGTGTTATGAACTCATAACCAGGCGCTCTGATGCCAATTGAAGGTGTGAAAAACACAAGAAGGGGGGTTGAATTGTTGAAACTTGAAATCAAATGCAGACAACACATTATTTTTATCCTGGTTCGTTTGATCTCAAACTACTCCAGTCCACCCGTCAAGGTGATTTCGCCTCTCTCCAACGAGGTCTTAATCCACTATATTCAACTGAATACAAAACTGCTTTAACAACTGCTAAAGCCTTCTTGAGTCTAAACCACAGACCGGTTTCTCAAGGAAATGCTTTCTTACAGATAAATGAACAATTATGTGTGTTTGATGTTTTCTACAAAAAGTATATATCACAACTGTGATAATACACAAAATGAAGCTTATGTGAAACTAGAATGCTAGAATTATAGAGTAAGTAGTTGAGAGCTTTAGAAAACTGAATGAGTGAGGACGAAGATGATTAGCTTATGCGTATGTGCGTGAAAGAGTATTAGCCCTTTCCTTTCTCACTGATTTGTTTAAATACTTCTTGGAATAGATACGTTGCAGTCCATAATTCCATTTCAATGCTCATAACATTATTTCCATTTTGAGAAGATCTTTGTCTTGGAATAATGTCGTTGGTAATTAATCTGCCTTGAATGCAGTACCGTTGACACTTCAGAATGTTCTGCGTAATGAAGATCAGAGCGTTCTTGGCTTTAGCTTATTCTGGCGCTTCTGAATGCTGATGACATGGTTATGATATTGATCAGAGTCAGAGTATGTTGAGCGCATATTATGTTTATCAGACTTCAGCGTAAGCACATGTTTGATCTTCTGATGTGACATATCTTCTGATGTGACATATCTTCTGATGCTGATGTTGATATTCTGATATTCTGATGCTGATTCCATCAGAGTTTCCTGCAAATACACAACATTATTTTAGGTAGCATCTATGTCATATATAAAACTCATACTTCATTTAATCTTGTATTTTGTTATCATCAAAACTCTAACTGAGGGTTGTAGAATCAAACTATGTTCTAACACCTCTATGGTAGACCAATAGTAGCCTGCCCGTAGGATTTTCTTTACCATTGTATGCCCACTGGAATGGGTACCAAAAGTGCCTTCGTGTAATTCAACCATGATCCTTTCAGCCTCAACCTTGTCTACGCACCGAAGCAATACAGAGTCATGACTGCGTTTGTACAAAATGTCGTTACTAAGGAATAATTTAGCCGAGAATCTTCTTAGGAACTTCTTGTTATTCACCGAAGATCCTTCTGGATATTCCTGAGACTCGAGTGTGATCGGTGGATCTGGAACTGACTGTTTAACGTTGGTTCGCGAAATGTCGCGGAAGCAAGAGTCGCCACCGTCTTTTATTTTCTCCAATAGGAAAGGACAAAAGCACAGAAAAATTCCTTTAAAGAGATCGCTCTCGGTTCGGGAGGTAGGTTATAGAAAGGGAAGGTGTTAGCACCCTTTCTATCCATGGTTATCCATGGGCTCTTAGATACTTGCTCAACGTGCTTTCAAAAATGTTTGTTTGCTTTTCAATGTGGGTTTTAAAAAGTTTCTTTGAAAAATTTCAGTTCGACTCGTACGTCAGAGTGTTTGAAAAAATTGCTTTGAAAGCTTTTGAAAATGTGTTGGTGAAAAGATGTTTTGATTTTGTTTGAAATTAGAGCAAGTATCCTTGAGAACCTACCTACCCTAAGGAATTCGTCTGTGTAAATGTCCTTAAAAGTAGTGCCATCCCACCATTGAGAGGTAGGTAGCACCACCGTTGGAGGTGTTCGGGTCAATTCGAGTTTTAGGGACATGGTGATCACCAGAGCAATGGGAAGACACCTTAGAAGCTACCCTCATGCCAGGTTCCCGGATCATGAGGACTTACTAAGACATCCTCTACTCGACGATCACCTTTCGAGGCAAGGCAACAATGAGGCGTACCCTAGGGGTGGTGTGTGCGATTCGTGTGTCATGTTTCAGTTATTTGTCTTGTCATGTTTGTCGTGTTCTACGCTTGATTTTAATTTGTCCATACATTCTTTCATGCTTGATTAACAGTTAGGAGTGCGGAAAATAAATCTAAGACTATTACAAAGGCGCGGGTCCACATCGCCAAAATTAAACCGGACCCGATTTAGCAGAAAATAAATAAAGCGAATAAATAAAAATGCGAGAAATTTAAATTACATGGCTTTGGGATATTTACAAAATTATAATAAGCGATAATAAAATAAATGCGCAATTAAACGGTTAATGACGGGCGTTGGACCCTTTTTGCAAATAATTAAAATTAATAAGGATTTAAAAATTAAAATTAAATGAGAATGATATTTTTGTGTTTTTTAGATTTAATGAAAAAAGAAATTAATTGAGATTAAATTAAACGGCAAACCCTAATCCTAATATTTTTTATTTATTATGAAAGAATCAAAATATGACCTAAATTAAACCTAATTCATTTGTACAATTTTTAATTTATGAAAATAAAATGATAAATAAATAATATTGTTATTAAAAAAAAAAAGGAAAATATTAAAAGGAATAAAAAATAGCAATTAACCTAATTCTACATTTTTTGGATTTTTATTAAAAAGGAATTAAAATTAAACCCTAATTACACTAAATAATCTACATTTTAATTTATTTATGAAAATAATTATTATAAAATAAATATTATACTTTTTGTATTTTTCTGATTTTTTAGTGTTTTTATATTTTGTAGAAAAAATAAATTAATCAATTAAAGCAATAAAAATAAATAATACAATAATTAAAACAATAAAAATAAATAATCAAACCAGGGTGAGGTGTTGCCCCATTATGGAGGTGTTGGTCCAAAGATTAAGCCCAACAAGCATGGAAGTTCGTTGACTTTTTGGATTGGGTGCTAGTGCATTGACTTGGGTATATGTGTTCTTCAGAATCTTTGCCCTTGGCCTGATCTCATGGGACACGTGGCCGTTGGATGATGAGGAAACACGGTGCACTGGGACATTAGCAAAGCATAAGAACCTGCGTTTGAAAAATATAAGAGAAAATGTTCAGACCTGGGACTTGAACCCAGGTCATGAAGGTTAACGTGTGGATAGCTTGCCAGCTGAGCTGTTTAGTTACTTTGATATATAATATACAAATAAATAATATAATATAAAAACAAAGCGTGAGTGGATTAGCGCGCGAGAATTTGAATTAACGTATCACGTTCTAACACGTCTTCGTCTCCTCCATATGCCTGAAACTGAAAAACATAAGGCAACGGTTTAGTAAGCGTGGCCTAAGGCCGTATACCAAGAAATAGCGAATAGACCCTCGACGCTCATAAATTGAGCGCGAGGGTAGAAATCTCTTCGTCTCTATGCTCTGAGCACATCCATGGTATTGATAATGTCCAATTTTGCTATATTTGAAAACCCCCTTTTTGAGTTTCTGAAACCCTAAAGCTTGTTAATGGCGAAATCGCGTGGATGGTATGAAAACTCAATCAAATACGATGGTTAGTCCACAAACTTCATTAGGAACACGAATATATAATTAAAATGCCATGATCATGCTTAAAAAAACCAAAATACGATTAGGAATTTTATGGATGCAGTTCACACTCAATGTACCGATTCTTCGTGTTTGAATTGATGCTAATGAGTGGTACGTGTTCAGAATCACCCAAGGAAGCTATTGGAATGGAAGTTGAAGCTTGAATCTCCCTCTAAGCTAGTTTTCAGATTTCAGTTTTCATGAGAAATTTTCAATATGCAATAGGGTTCTTGGGCGCAGCTTACAGTCTTGTAGCATTAGGGTTGTGATCTCATACTTGTATGGAATGGTTTAGGTTAAAAACTTTGCACAAAATCCATGGCCATAATGATTTCACATATTTGATTTTTGAAAATCTTTTTCAATCTTTTTTTCATGTTGTTTTTGTTCAATCATGATCCAATCACACCAAAACTTGCCTATTTGAGATGTGCACGATTTGTAGAGATTAGAATGTGCACAAAAAGATTTTTTTAGGTTAGTTTGATATTTTTCATATATTAAAATCATTTAAATGAATATAAATTAATATTAATTCAAATAAATAATTAAAAATTATGAGAATACTTCCCTTTGGGCCTAATGGTCGTGCATAGACTTGGCATGAAGAAACTTGGAAGAAAATTGGGCCCATTTGCATTTTTAGGCCTTTTGCATCCATGTTGACTTTCAAAATTTTCCAAAAATTTCCCAACTTCCACAAGGCATAACTTGGTCAATATTTAAGCTTTTCACATGTTCTTGGACATTTTGGAAAGGTCTTTGAGTCCTTTAACCAATGCCTTTGGTCCCATGTCATTTTGATTTACCAATCTCAAGTTATGACCTTTGACTTAAAGTCACTTTTTGTTGACTTTTGAAAATGACCTATAATGTTGAAATTGATAACTTTTTGTGAGAGCATTTCTTGGACTTGGAACATGAAGATGAATTGTAGGAAATGTCTTTCTCTTCAAAATGAGCTTTGGATGGAATTTTTCTGATAATCCATGTGAAAGTTATGCCCTGGTCAATTTCAGTTGACTTTTTTCAGCTGTCCAAATATAGCAACTTTTGCAACTTTGATGATTTCTAAGCCAAATTTTGAGAATCATGATCAAGCATTGATCAAATGATGTTTGTGGCCTCAAAATGATGTGTTGACCAAAAATTTGAACTTTTGACTGCCAAATGACCATTTTGCCCCTACAGTTGACTGTAGTGCAATCTAGGGTTTTGACTGTGCAATCTTGAGCTGAGTACCTTGAAACTTGACATGAGGATGCTTGACCACATTTGTAGGCATATGAGACTTGATTGGGCCTTTGAAAAGTTCATTTGCTTGACCAGAACTCAAACCCTAGTTTTGACTGTCTAGGAGACAATTGAGCTGCACAATCCTTGGGGAATCTTGTGACCTTGATTTGGCAATTTCTTGATGAATATGGGAGGGCAAATTTTGGGGTGCAACAGTTGCCCCTGTTCAATCTTCTTAGACCTGAGGATGCAGATTGGCTGACGTGCCTTTCGTAATCCGAGGGTAGAAGATGATTGGACACTAGAGTGCCCAGAAATTTGCGCTCACATAGTAGCAATGATGGGGGAATGGGCTTATAGATGCCATTTGGATGTTGCTTGGATAGGATGATGGGCTTATAGATGCCATCTGGACGTTGCTAGAACCTGCATACCTGCAAAACAGAAAAATGAGTACCTGACACGTCGCAGGAGCTGATTTTAGATGCTTGATATAGGTATGTCCTGACTGGTTACAGGAGCTGAATCTGGAGCTTCAAACCCTGATGAATGAACCAGAGATGGTTACTGCCTTAGCATGAATGGTAAGAGAATCCTGAATGATTTCAACCTCAACAACGCTCGTTGAGAAAATCTTGGTGAGAATTATCATCTTCGTAGTGTCAGGAAGAGAACCAAAGGACATTATAATCTCAAAGGGAGTCACCTCACTCACCGTTGGAGAGGGAACTATAGGAACTTATAATCTGGAAGGAAATGTCACCTCACGCTCATGCCGGAGAGGGAAACATTTTAAAAAGGAATTACCACCTCACACGCCGTTGGAGAGGGGACCATAAGAGAATATCACCTCACGCTCATGCCGGAGAGGGGAACATCTGAAGAAGGAATTACCACCTCACACGCCGTTGGAGAGGGGACCATAAGAGAATATCACCTCACGCTCATGCCGGAGAGGGAAACATCTGAAGAAGGAATTACCACCTCACACGCCGTTGGAGAGGGGACCATAAGAGAATATCACCTACCGCTCATGCCGGAGAGGGAAACATCTGAAGAAGGAATTACCACCTCACACGCCGTTGGAGAGGGGACCATAAGAGAATATCACCTCACGCTCATGCCGGAGAGGGAAACATCTGAAGAAGGAATTACCACCTCACACGCCGTTGGAGAGGGGACCATAAGAGAATATCACCTCACGCTCATGCCGGAGAGGGAAACATCTGAAGAAGGAATTACCACCTCACACGCCGTTGGAGAGGGGACCATAAGAGAATATCACCTCACGCTCATGCCGGAGAGGGAAACATCTGAAGAAGGAATTACCACCTCACACGCCGTTGGAGAGGGGACCATAAGAGAATATCACCTCACGCTCATGCCGGAGAGGGAAACATCTGAAGAAGGAATTACCACCTCACACGCCGTTGGAGAGGGGACCATAAGAGAATATCACCTCACGCTCATGCCGGAGAGGGAAACATCTGAAGAAGGAATTACCACCTCACACGCCGTTGGAGAGGGGACCATAAGAGAACTTCTACTGAGTCTTTATCAGAAAAATCTGTTTGGAGTCGATTTAACTGGACTAGGGAAGTCCCTGAAATATGTTTGAGAATTTCAACTGCATCTTTCCTGAAAGGTAAAGGTCAGTTATATGCAATGCATGATATGGATCAAGCAATGATGTTCTCAACATAAGTGAGATTTGTATGATATGATGCAGTGCGTTATGCATGCTATGATGATGTAGGTAATGATTCATGTATGTTTTTGTCTAGGAAAATAAATCCTTGACGGGTGCCGGGAAGTCATATCCTGGGCTGATGTTGAGGAAGAGACTTTGCTTCCGCTGTGGATGATTGTTGCAAGAATGCCGGTAGGAGAAGATAACTCCGTTAAGGAATAAACTTGGCAAACGAAATAATTCTGCGGGAGAAAAGATACTCTAGCGATCATGCTGGGGAGTGCTACTCCGTGGGGATAGCGATGCTTTGCTGAGTTGATGAAGATAACTCCGCTGGGGATATCCTTGTTGTCGGAAGTGTTGATAGACTTCGCTGGGGGTAGGAAGATACTTTGCCGAGGACACTTTTTCCGTGGCTTTTGGCTGAGGATAACCCAGTTATATCCTGTTACGGAAATAACTCTTTAAATCAAGCCAGGACGACGCGTTCGTGCTCTGAGGACAAGCTTCCAGAATCTACTGGGGATAAGCTTGCTGCTTGGGGAGATATGAATTCCGACTTTCCTGGGGAAACTGGATTGGACTCTTCTGGGGGAGGTTTGAATTGCCGGGAAGTGATTCCTTTGAATAGTGGTATACCGCCGGGGAACAATCTTTAGACCAAGACTGCCGGGGATGTTTGTGTATTGCTGGGGAAGTATTGAGATCTACGGAAGGATACTCAATTTCCTTGATAATTGTAATTTTGCTTGGAGAGAGATGTATGGTTTTACTGAACTACTCTCTGGGGAATTAAGATACTCGGTCATGTTCTTTGGCTGAACCTACCTTGGTACCTTGGAGGATAGAACAATTAGACCGCTCAGACAACTCTTTATTGCCCCTGTTTCTGAGGTGGGAGAGGAAGACCTGTGGGATGCTGATAGTCGTTGATGGGCCAACCTTCTTCTGGTAGGCTGGTGACGAGATGTCGGGACATAGTCGTACGCTTTTGATCCCTAACTTTTGCCTGGATCGCCCTTTCGGGTTTTCAGTCCACCGGGATACCCATTCTTGCCCAAGCCGCCTTTCCAGGTTTTCGACTTGCCGGGTGTACAAATTTTTTCATTTCATCCCTTCATTTTGCCCGAACCCTTTTGGTTCGCCGGGAAGCCCTTATTTTTGCCTAGGTGTGTCAACCTAGCGGGTCTTGGATTGTGCGTAGTATTTTTTCCGACTATGTCCGTTCTCAGAAAGTAGGGAGTTGCCCCTGTTAGAAGTGTTTTGTCATGCTACCAGAAGGTATTTGACTAGGCAAGATTCATTGTTGGAATGCCCCAAGTGACTCAGGCGGAGATTTGCCCCAGGCTATTTGACTTTTGAGAGATTCTCCGAATCTTGACTGGATTGCCCCAGATTACGGACCATGATTAGGTCGTGCCCCTTGATTGGAGGTACTTCTGTTCATTAGGCATTCATCATGCGAATTTCCCTGCTGTTCAAACAAAAAGTCATATGCAAACAATGTTATATCAAAAATGCAAGGCTTATGTCTGTCTTGAAGATTTTGAAAATGCCTTTTTTCATAAAACATGTGAATGTGTGTAAAACATGAAGTCAACTCTGTATTTACCGTAGCCTTAAGGAGTCAGGATACCTTCGTAACAGTATGCTTTCGAATAACCCATGCTTCAGCTAGGACTTTTGAGGGTTATAACGTGGCCTGGTTCACGGTTTAAGAAACAAAGGATAAAGGCTCAAATTTTATTTGTACCCACCCGCTCTTCGTGATGTTCTCCAAACCTAAACTCAGTTGATCATGCGTTAGACCTTGCTTGAGTCTTTGCTTTGATGTTCCAATGATGGTTCAGCTGTTGATGATTTATTCTGGATAGGCAGTCATTTTTTGCTTTAATTGAGGGTTTGTGAGGTCTCTTTCTTTTGATTTTGTTATCCCTTTCTTTTTTTGCCTGAACTGTTTCCTTTTTGGAATTACAGTCAGCGGGATGCCCCAGTTTCATAAGTCCCCTTTGTAGGTTTAGACTTTTTGGGCTTTTTGTTTATGATTTTTTTTTTTTAACAACTGCCTGCCTTTATGATTGTTCTGAACCATCACTGTTTTTCGTAAGGATCTCTTTGGTGCCATTCGTTATGCACTTGGATCAACTGAGAAGACTACCCTGCCCCGGGTTATGATAAAGGGTTTCAATTTTCGAAAATAAAAACTCCTACTTCTTTGGCTCTGATGGGTTGACGAGGGATTATCATCCTTATAACTCCAGTGTTTAGGGGTTGAAACAATGCCTGTACCTCATCAGCGGGGTCTGTTCAAAAGCATACTGTAGATTATGGTATCGTTTTCGTCATCCTCCCTTAAGAGGCTTAGGATTAAAGATCAAGAGTTGTCATCAGAAAAAATATGAAAACAGTTTGCATATAGTGAATGCGAATATATTGATTCAAAACAGCCATAAGCGATGCATTAATGAAATAACAACGTTTGACATGAATAAATGTTTAAACAATCAAAGAAAAATGCAACTTGAACATTCGAACGAACAAAATTTCCTAATTTGAACTAGTCATCTCAAGTGAAAGATTCTTAGCAGAAGATTTTTATTTGGCCACCCGGCATGAACTCCAACACCCTTCCGTCGATCAAGTCCTGGATCTTGTTCTTCAAGCTCCAACAGTCATTGGTGCCATGTCCAGGACTGCCAGAATGGTAGGCACATCTTTTATCAGGGTTATAAGTAGGAGCAGAGATGTCAGGATTCTGGGGAGGACCCTTTAAAGTAATCAGATTGACCTCCAACAAGTGTTCCAGCATTAGAGATGGTGGTATGCCAGTCTCAGTGAAATGCCTTCCAGACGTATATCGCTTGCGTCGATTACCCCGTTGATACTGGGCTTGTGAAGTAGTAGCAATTTGGAGAGGTTCATTCTTCACCATACCAGACTTTGGTCCTCTTGGTGGCTGATCAAAGACTTGGTCCCTGACTTGGGCTGGTTGCTTCGTATCTTGATGAAGCTGACTGATCATGGCCCTCAGCTCTCCTTGCTCCTGAGCTAAACCTTGAATGAGGGCCCTTTGCCCCAGCATCTGGGTTTTCAATGTGTCTACCTCAGCTTGTAGACGTTTCAGTTGTTCGTCCTTGTCATCTTCAGGGCTCTTTCTGATCAAATTCCCCATGAGGAGTGCCCTCAACTCTTCCTGCCCCTTGGATAGACCTAGGAAGATTTCCCTGAACTGAGTCTCTTGAGCATGGAAGTCCTGGTTATCTGGTTGGAAGGCCATTGCTGAAATAAACAGCGAGAAAGGTAAGTGACCTGCAACAAAGATACCTGTTATGTAATGATGTGTATGACATGCATGCAATGTTTTCAAGGATCCCGCGGGGTAAACAAGAAAATTTGTTAGCATTTGGATCCGGTAGCTTGATTGAGGGAACTGCATGTTGTTGAGAGTCCTTCTTCAAGGTCAAAGGCTCACCATATCCAGTGGGTCATAGCCCCTGACTTTAGTCATCATGTCTGGTTTTGATTTCCAAGCAACCTTGGTTAGGGGAACCTTCTTCAAGAGTCAGAGCTCACCCTATCAGGTGGGTCATAGCCCCTGACAACCTTGGCTAGAGGAAAATAAATCCTCTTTGCCCCTTGCTGGGATAGTTGATTCACCATGACCTGCATCACAAGCCCTTGAGATCCTTGAAATGAGTTAGGATGTATGCAATGGCATGATGTTATGGTATGCATGGGGTAATGTGAGTAAGCCCTGTTATGAGTCCCTAACTAAGGACTACAAACCAAAACCTGCAAGAAACTTAGGATACCCTGTTATGAGTCCCAATTAAGGACTAAAACAAACCCTACAAGAAACTCGGTAAACCTTGTTATGAGTCCTAGTTAAGGACTAAAACAAAAACCTGCAAGAAACTTAATAAGCCTTGTTATGAGTCCTAGTTAAGGACTGAAACAAAAACCTGCAAGAAACTGGTGTTAAATAACAAGCATGCAAATAGTCAAGTACGAAGGCACACAAGTCACACAAGAGAAGCCCTTAGAGTTTAGGCCAGCATGGGGTCTGGGTATTACCCTCTTGAAGTTGGTGGGTTCAACCTGTCCTATTAGAAGTAACCGGGTTCTAAGGGTCCCAATATCACGGGATTGCTTTCATTGTTCATCGTTTCGATTTAGCCACTGAACTGGCGACCGAAATATTCCAGGAAAGCAACCCTCAATTGAGTGTAGTATCGAGTATCAACCAACCTCGGACTGCACCAAAGTCAGTTATCTCACTACCCTAAAGAGGCCAAGATGGTTCAATTAAGGTTCCTAAGGTCTGTTGATGCTTCATGACACCACGCGGAGGCCCCGTACTCTCCTTGACTGAACTCAAGGGTTACCGGTACACACCAAAGTGCCACATCAACGTAGCAGACTGTTTCAACCATGTCGGTATACCCCGCACAGTTCCCTCACAGCCTTGTTGCTACTTTCTAAGAAAGGTATCCCCAGATCCGGGCTTAGGATCTGTAGAACTCCCAAGCAACCCACAATTTTAAAGCACACAAGGAAAACAATTGAAAACATAGTTATGAGCTAGCCCTAAGGTACACCTCACTTTATAAAGGGTCCCCAGCAGAGTCGCCAGTTCTGTGATCGGTGGATCTGGAACTGACTGTTTAACGCTGGTTCGCGAAATGTCGCGGAAGCAAGAGTCGCCACCGTCTTTTATTTTCTCCAATAGGAAAGGACAAAAGCACAGAAAAATTCCTTTAAAGAGATCGCTCTCGGTTCGGGAGGTAGGTTATAGAAAGGGAAGGTGTTAGCACCCTTTCTATCCATGGTTATCCATGGGCTCTTAGATACTTGCTCAACGTGCTTTCAAAAATGTTTGTTTGCTTTTCAATGTGGGTTTTAAAAAGTTTCTTTGAAAAATTTCAGTTCGACTCGTACGTCAGAGTGTTTGAAAAAATTGCTTTGAAAGCTTTTGAAAATGTGTTGGTGAAAAGATGTTTTGATTTTGTTTGAAATTAGAGCAAGTATCCTTGAGAACCTACCTACCCTAAGGAATTCGTCTGTGTAAATGTCCTTAAAAGTAGTGCCATCCCACCATTGAGAGGTAGGTAGCACCACCGTTGGAGGTGTTCGGGTCAATTCGAGTTTTAGGGACATGGTGATCACCAGAGCAATGGGAAGACACCTTAGAAGCTACCCTCATGCCAGGTTCCCGGATCATGAGGACTTACTAAGACATCCTCTACTCGACGATCACCTTTCGAGGCAAGGCAACAATGAGGCGTACCCTAGGGGTGGTGTGTGCGATTCGTGTGTCATGTTTCAGTTATTTGTCTTGTCATGTTTGTCGTGTTCTACGCTTGATTTTAATTTGTCCATACATTCTTTCATGCTTGATTAACAGTTAGGAGTGCGGAAAATAAATCTAAGACTATTACAAAGGCGCGGGTCCACATCGCCAAAATTAAACCGGACCCGATTTAGCAGAAAATAAATAAAGCGAATAAATAAAAATGCGAGAAATTTAAATTACATGGCTTTGGGATATTTACAAAATTATAATAAGCGATAATAAAATAAATGCGCAATTAAACGGTTAATGACGGGCGTTGGACCCTTTTTGCAAATAATTAAAATTAATAAGGATTTAAAAATTAAAATTAAATGAGAATGATATTTTTGTGTTTTTTAGATTTAATGAAAAAAGAAATTAATTGAGATTAAATTAAACGGCAAACCCTAATCCTAATATTTTTTATTTATTATGAAAGAATCAAAATATGACCTAAATTAAACCTAATTCATTTGTACAATTTTTAATTTATGAAAATAAAATGATAAATAAATAATATTGTTATTAAAAAAAAAAAGGAAAATATTAAAAGGAATAAAAAATAGCAATTAACCTAATTCTACATTTTTTGGATTTTTATTAAAAAGGAATTAAAATTAAACCCTAATTACACTAAATAATCTACATTTTAATTTATTTATGAAAATAATTATTATAAAATAAATATTATACTTTTTGTATTTTTCTGATTTTTTAGTGTTTTTATATTTTGTAGAAAAAATAAATTAATCAATTAAAGCAATAAAAATAAATAATACAATAATTAAAACAATAAAAATAAATAATCAAACCAGGGTGAGGTGTTGCCCCATTATGGAGGTGTTGGTCCAAAGATTAAGCCCAACAAGCATGGAAGTTCGTTGACTTTTTGGATTGGGTGCTAGTGCATTGACTTGGGTATATGTGTTCTTCAGAATCTTTGCCCTTGGCCTGATCTCATGGGACACGTGGCCGTTGGATGATGAGGAAACACGGTGCACTGGGACATTAGCAAAGCATAAGAACCTGCGTTTGAAAAATATAAGAGAAAATGTTCAGACCTGGGACTTGAACCCAGGTCATGAAGGTTAACGTGTGGATAGCTTGCCAGCTGAGCTGTTTAGTTACTTTGATATATAATATACAAATAAATAATATAATATAAAAACAAAGCGTGAGTGGATTAGCGCGCGAGAATTTGAATTAACGTATCACGTTCTAACACGTCTTCGTCTCCTCCATATGCCTGAAACTGAAAAACATAAGGCAACGGTTTAGTAAGCGTGGCCTAAGGCCGTATACCAAGAAATAGCGAATAGACCCTCGACGCTCATAAATTGAGCGCGAGGGTAGAAATCTCTTCGTCTCTATGCTCTGAGCACATCCATGGTATTGATAATGTCCAATTTTGCTATATTTGAAAACCCCCTTTTTGAGTTTCTGAAACCCTAAAGCTTGTTAATGGCGAAATCGCGTGGATGGTATGAAAACTCAATCAAATACGATGGTTAGTCCACAAACTTCATTAGGAACACGAATATATAATTAAAATGCCATGATCATGCTTAAAAAAACCAAAATACGATTAGGAATTTTATGGATGCAGTTCACACTCAATGTACCGATTCTTCGTGTTTGAATTGATGCTAATGAGTGGTACGTGTTCAGAATCACCCAAGGAAGCTATTGGAATGGAAGTTGAAGCTTGAATCTCCCTCTAAGCTAGTTTTCAGATTTCAGTTTTCATGAGAAATTTTCAATATGCAATAGGGTTCTTGGGCGCAGCTTACAGTCTTGTAGCATTAGGGTTGTGATCTCATACTTGTATGGAATGGTTTAGGTTAAAAACTTTGCACAAAATCCATGGCCATAATGATTTCACATATTTGATTTTTGAAAATCTTTTTCAATCTTTTTTTCATGTTGTTTTTGTTCAATCATGATCCAATCACACCAAAACTTGCCTATTTGAGATGTGCACGATTTGTAGAGATTAGAATGTGCACAAAAAGATTTTTTTAGGTTAGTTTGATATTTTTCATATATTAAAATCATTTAAATGAATATAAATTAATATTAATTCAAATAAATAATTAAAAATTATGAGAATACTTCCCTTTGGGCCTAATGGTCGTGCATAGACTTGGCATGAAGAAACTTGGAAGAAAATTGGGCCCATTTGCATTTTTAGGCCTTTTGCATCCATGTTGACTTTCAAAAATTTCCAAAAATTTCCCAACTTCCACAAGGCATAACTTGGTCAATTTTTAAACTTTTCACATGTTCTTGGACATTTTGGAAAGGTCTTTGAGTCCTTTAACCAATGCCTTTGGTCCCATGTCATTTTGATTTACCAATCTCAAGTTATGACCTTTGACTTAAAGTCACTTTTTGTTGACTTTTGAAAATGACCTATAATGTTGAAATTGATAACTTTTTGTGAGAGCATTTCTTGGACTTGGAACATGAAGATGAATTGTAGGAAATGTCTTTCTCTTCAAAATGAGCTTTGGATGGAATTTTTCTGATAATCCATGTGAAAGTTATGCCCTGGTCAATTTCAGTTGACTTTTTTCAGCTGTCCAAATATAGCAACTTTTGCAACTTTGATGATTTCTAAGCCAAATTTTGAGAATCATGATCAAGCATTGATCAAATGATGTTTGTGGCCTCAAAATGATGTGTTGACCAAAAATTTGAACTTTTGACTGCCAAATGACCATTTTGCCCCTACAGTTGACTGTAGTGCAATCTAGGGTTTTGACTGTGCAATCTTGAGCTGAGTACCTTGAAACTTGACATGAGGATGCTTGACCACATTTGTAGGCATATGAGACTTGATTGGGCCTTTGAAAAGTTCATTTGCTTGACCAGAACTCAAACCCTAGTTTTGACTGTCTAGGAGACAATTGAGCTGCACAATCCTTGGGGAATCTTGTGACCTTGATTTGGCAATTTCTTGATGAATATGGGAGGGCAAATTTTGGGGTGCAACATCGAGATACCTTTTAACTTTGTGGAACCAAGGTCGATCCACTACTTCTTCAGTACCGACCTCGTCACAGTAGGCTGGTTCATCCATCCGCTCAATGGAGATTTGAGGAGCCTCGTTATCCCAATTGAGTTTAAACATAGATGACATTGTAGCTAATGCGTCTGCTAGCTGATTTTCTTCTCGTGGGAAATGCTCGAAGGTAATCTTCTCGAAATGCGGCAACAATGTCAACACATGTTCTTTATAAGGGATAAGGTTGGGGTGTTTGGTGTCTCATTCCCCTTTGACCTGACTAATGACCAAAGTTGAATCTCCAAATACATCTAAGTATTTGATCCCCAAGTCTATAGCAGCTTTGAGACCGAAGATGCATGCTTCGTATTTTGCCATGTTGTTTGTACAGTTGAAGCAAAGTCTGGCAGTAAAGGGAGTATGACATCCTTCTGGGGATATGAGTACAACACCGATATCGTTGCCAAGTGCATTAGATGCCCCATCAAAGAACAGGGTCCATCAGGATCCTTGTTCCGGTCCGTCATATGCCCTGATTTCTTCACAGTTGTCTAATGTCATGATGTCTTCATCCGGGAACTCAAACTTCATGGACTGATAGTCTTCCACAACTTGGTGAGCGAGGTGATCAGCCAATACACTACCCTTTATAGCTTTCTGGGTAGTATACTGTATGTCATATTCTGTCAGGATCATCTGCCATCTCGCTATTCTCCCAGAAAGAGCGAGCTTCTCGAAGATGTACTTTATCAGATCCATTTTAGATATCAACAGAGTAGTATGGGTCATCATATACTGTCTCAGACGGCGAGCAGCCCATGCCAGAGCGCAACAAGTTTTCTCGAGCAGTGAATATCTTGTTTTACAGTCGGTAAAATTTTTACTCAGGTAATAAATAGCATGCTCTTTTCGGCCAGACTCGTCATGCTGCCCCGGCACACACCCCATTGAGTTTTCTAAAACAGTTAAATACAAGATCAATGGCCTTCCCTCGACAGGTGGCAACAACACAGGAGGCTCTTGTAGGTATTCTTTGATTTTGTCAAAAGCAACTTGGCATTCGTCATTCCATTTGACTACTTGATCTTTCTTCAAGAGCTTGAAGATTGGCTCACAAGTAGCTGTCAGGTGAGAAATGAACCTAGCAATGTAGTTCAAATGTCCCAAGAATCCTCTGACTTCCTTTTCAGTACGAGGATATGGCATCTCATGTATCGCTTTAACCTTGGCAGGATCAACCTCGATACCCTTGTTGCTGATAATAAAACCTAGGAGCTTACCAGACCGGACTCCGAACGTGCACTTGTTTGGATTCAATCTCAACTTGTACTTCTTCAGCCTCTCAAACAGCTTTTGCAAGTGGTTAAGATGCTCTTCCTCCATTTGCAATCTCGCTATCATATTGTCTACGTAGACCTCTATCTCATGATGTATCATGTCATGAAATAAGGCTACCATGGCGCGTTGATAAGTTGCCCCAGCATTCTTCAGTCCAAATGGCATGACCTTATAGCAGAATGTGCCCCACTGTGTAACAAAGGTTGTTTTCTCCATATCCTCAGGCGCCATTTTGATTTAGTTGTAGCCTGAGAAACCATCCATGAAGGAAAACACTTTGTGTTGTGCCGTATTGTCAACTAGAATGTCGATGTGGGGAAGTGGGAAATCATCTTTGGGGCTTTCCCTATTCAAATCTCTGTAATCCACACACATTCGTACTTTACCGTCTTTCTTGGGCACAGGAACAACATTGGCCACCCATTGGGGATAAGAGGTGACAGCCAAAAATCCGGCATTAAATTGCTTCATGACTTCTGCCTTGGTCTTTTTTGACATATCAGGCCTCATGCGGCGAACCTTTTGCTTTACTTGGGGACAATCTTCTTTTTTAGGCAGACGATGTACCACAATGTCTGCGTCAAGTCCCGACATGTCTTCATACGACCAGGCAAAGATTTCAACATAATCGTGCAGTAACTGAACCAAATGCTTCTTGACATTAGGCTCCAAATTGGCACCCATCTTGACCTCCTTCTTGTCTTCCTCAGTTCCTAAGTTAACGGTTTCGACCGGCTCCTCGTGCGGCTGAATGGTCCTTTCTTCCTGTTGAAACAACCTGGCCAACTCCCCTGGCACCTCACAATCTTCCTCACTTTCGTCGTCGGCTTGGTAGATCATATTTTCAAAGTCACAATTGGACATAGCAGAACTGTTACCCATGGGATCCTGAGTGGATGTAGATCTGCATTTTTAATATGTGAGTGTGTGTAAGAGCATAACTACCTTTGAAAGAAATAAAATGTAAGAAAGAAAAGACAAAGAAAACAAAAATTTGATGCAAAAACGTTCATGATTCATTAATGACATATGAGAATGAAGTGACAATCCTCACAAATGGACCGTTGTGCCCCGGGTAAGACACAAGGTTTTAAAAAGTCTAAATTGTTTAAATATTACAAGCCTGAAAATATTAAAAGACAATTACTCTTGAATAAAAGTAATAGGAATGAAATCTTTGGCCTCTCAATTGTTGAGCCCTTCACCGATGGTTGGAAAAATCCATTCGCCCATGTCATAGCTGCCATCACTGTCTTCTATTGCATTGACTCCTTGATTGCTGATACGCAGAGGTGGTCCCCCAGCGCGAGAACGTCGAACAACTCTTTGGGCCTCTGAAGTGAACCACAACCCAAATTTGTTGGACTTGTAGGGAATATCCGGAAGCTGACCCCAGATAGTACATCCTCCCTATTCAACTACTGCTCGAGCATCTTTCAACGAGGCCATCTTCAGTGGAGGTCTGGTAATCTTCGAGACCTTTGGAGTAGACTTGGTTGCCACGACCGTTGCTAGAACTTCTTCAAAGTTCTGACAGGGAGTCTCTATGAATTCGCCATCCATTTTAACATACCTGAAAGAGTTTAGATGGCTAACCATGTACTCCTCCTATCCGTGAACTGTGACAATCTTTCCTCTGATCGGGTATTTTAGCATTTGGTGTATGGTAGAAGTGATGGCACCAGTGCCATGGATCCAGGGTCGACCCAACAGACAAGAATACGAAGGGCGGATGTCCATCACATAGAAAACTGAGTCAAAAGTCTGATTCCCAATTTTTATGGGGATACTAACTTCTCCGTGTACTATCCTTTTGGAGCCATCAAAGGCCCTTACTATGATGTTGCTAGGTTTCAAGATAAGCCCCTCGCAATCTAGTTGGTCGAGAGCATTTTTGGGCAAAACATTCAATGATGAGCCGGTATCCACCAAAACATGGGCAAGTGTGGTGCCCCTGCATTCAATGGAAATATGTAAGGCATCATTGTGTTTCCTTCCCTTAGAGGTTAAATCAGCATCGGAAAAGCCCAATACGTTATCAGTAGTTAGACTGGCCACACCGTTTTCAAATTGGTCGATGGAGGCCTCTTGGGGCACGTGGGCGGTCTTAAGAAACTTTACCAAGGCTTTGGCGTGAGTTTCAGAACACAAAAGTAAGGATAACAATGATATCTTCGAGGGGGCCTGCCCTAATTGTTCTACAATGTTGTAGTCACTTTTCTTGATTATCTTCAGGATTTCTTCTATTTCTTTTCTAGAAGCTTCAAGGATGACCTCGGGACGTTCTCTTGCTTGGGCAGGCTCAATCAAAGTCTCTTTGCCCCTTGTATCAGTAGCAAGGATAACAGTAGGAGTATCACTGGGAGTGTCGATAGGAGTGGCAGTAAGAATGATTGCAAGAGTAGCAACGGTCTTTGGAGAAATCTCAGGCAAGAAGACTCTTCCACTTCTTATTATTTTGCTGGCAGTGATGTTACCGATATCGGGATCAATATCTCTCGCAACTTCATCTTTGACAGCCAACTGATCTTGCTTGACACTATAGTAATAAATGTCAGCCCCATAACTCCAGGGAACAACTTTATCCGAGGAGTATGATATTGGTCTTGGCATAGTGATGATTAAAGGTGCAGATCTTGGAACAAATGTAATCCTGGCGGGTCTTTTGGTGGAGACCCTGGGAGGATTGTCGGAAATGGTGATTATCGAAACATCTTGATAAGAACTTTTAATAAGAGGTAGCTTTTCAAATAGGATTTCTTTGCTAGTCATCAGGCGCTGGACGCCTATCTTTAGTAATAAACAGCGGTTCGGTAGAGACTTGCATAAGTGACAATCTTCATCGCAGCCTTGGAACAGGCCGGCTTGCAGTAGATTCTGTTTAATGGTCAACAGAGGAGTAACTAAGTCATTCACGGAGGAAACAAAATGATCATCATCAATGGCGTTGATACCTTGGCAATGTCTGGGCATTGGCGCCGTTATTACATTAGGCATTTCTGGGGGATCAAATTCAATCTCTTTCGCATTGATAAGGTCTTGCACCTTATTTTTTAAGGCCCAACAGTCATTTGTATCGTGCCCCGGGCTTTCAGAATGATAGGAACATCGGCCATTCGAGTTATAGCGAGGAGAAGCAGTATTGGGGTTCTTGGGAGCTTCCTTTAAAGTTGCCAGATTGGTCTTTAGAAGGTGTGACAAAACATGAGACATGGTCATGTTAATCCGGGTAAATCGTCTCATGGGCGCTTCTGGTTTGTGCTGATAATTTCGCTGCTGATTTTGCGTAGTGTTAGAAATCATGACAGCCCCTACTGCCGGGCGACAGTCAGTTTTGTTTTGATTTATATAGTCATATGCAGCACTGACCTCCATATTTCCAACAAAGGGCTTCTTCACCATACTCTAGGATGCATCTCTTTGAATTTTGCCGCTTTTTATACCTGCCTCAACCCGCTCACCAGTCATGATTAATTCAGTAAACCCAGTTGAGGAACTCCCAATCAGATGATTGAAAAATGGTCCTGACAAGGTGCCTAGGAACATATCCACTAATTCTCTGTCGGATAGAGGGGGCTAGACCCTACCTGCGAGATCCCTCCATTTTTTAGCATAGGTTTTGAAACCTTCACCCGTTCCCATAGACATGCTTTGTAACTGCGTCCTAGTCGGAGCCAAATCAACATTATACTGATATTGTTTGTAGAAAGCGGCGGCCAACTCTTCCCAGTTGCGAACATTGGTCCCATCCAATTGGTAGAACCAATCCAACTGCGTCCCAGATGAACTCTCCTGGAAGAAATGCACCCACAGATTCTTGTTAGCCGTGTGGGGTTGAATCTTTCTATCATATGACTATAGATGTAGCTTCGGGCATGAGACACCATCGTACTTGGCGAAAGTGGGGACCTTGAACTTTTGTGGGATGACAACCCCTGAGATGAGTCTTAATTCTTCAAAGTCTAAACCGGGTACCCTTTGAATCTCCATAGCATTCAAACGATCCTCTAGCTGTTTGTATTTATCATCAGTAGGAGGATATTGTTCCTCAGAGTAATCATGCTCTTCCTCTCCTTCAGATGCTGGTTCGTTGTTCACTTCCTGGGTTTGATTATCTCATTCGCCTAACAATGTTGCAAAGTCTAAAGTTCGCCTGGTTTGTCCTTTAAACCTTCTTCCCATGATTACAACACCGGTTGGTTTCTTCGTTTTGTTCTTCTTCTCTTTGGCCAACAGAGTCTTCAACTCCTCTTGTCCTTTTGTTAGAGCCATGAGCATTTATTGAAAACGGGCGTTCTACGCCTGAAGATCTTTCACAGTCTGTTCAACATCCATCTCACTGAAATAAGTAGTAGAAGGATAAGGCGACCTATAATGAGAAACCTGTATGATGTTATGATGAATGAAGATGCAATATGCAAATGATTTCAAGGAAATTTATAGATTTAAACTTGTTCAAACAAAAAAAGGAACACACGTTATATTAAATAAAACCAAGTTTGAATACATCATGCCTCCTTGGGCTTACAAAGAAAGAAACAAAATACAGCAAAGCTCCTAAGACAAAAAGACCGAACGCATCCTCTTTGGAGCAATGTAGGCATTCAGGTTTTTCTCTTCATGAAGCAGTTTGGTGAGCTCCAGAACCTTCTTCTTACTGGCGTAATACTAGGTTTCAAAGGTGTCTCGCTCTTCCTTTAACTGAACCCAAGCTTTCTGCAGGTCTTCGAGAGAGGTAGGCATGTCAGGATGAAGAACAATGTATGGGACGTCTCCTTCAATAACAGGCTCAATGATGACAGGAAGGATGAAAAGGTAAGGCATCAAGAGACTCTGGGCACGAGCCCGTACCCACCTAAGGTAAGGCTCAAGAGGGATAGAGTTTTTATGTCCCAAAGTCTTACTGTCCACCTTGTTCACCATTCCCCAAGCACGTGTAAACCTCTGGCGGTAACCTTGGTCTTCTTTGTCGTAGTCGAACACCAGACCTTGGGTGAGCATCTCGTGAGGTCCGTCTCTTCGGGAATACCCAAACTGTCGAAGAGCTAAGCATGGGTTGTAGGTGATACCTCCCCTAATACCAAGCAGAGGTATATTAGGGAACTCCCCATAGCGGTCAATGATAGAGATATCTTCCAAGGATCTCGAGCACCAACGAATATTAGAGTGGGTGAGAGACATCATCCTTTGAGACCAAGTCAGTCTTTGCTCGTTCTTCAATGCTGACTAAGGCAGGTGTGAAGTGAACCACTTAGCGAGTAGGGGGATACAACACAAAAGGGTACCTCTTTTCTTCATGGTGCGGGTATGAAGGCAATTCAAGATGTCTCCTAGTAAGGTAGGTATAGGATTGCGAGAGAGAAAGACTTTGATGGCATTAACGTCTATGAATTGGTCCGAATTGGGAAACAGAACCACACCATAAATGAGGAGAGCTAGTACGTATTCGAAAGCTTGGAAATCCATGTCATCCCAGAATGAACGAGCTTTTTCCAATAGAAATTTAGCTAGAAAGCCTTTAACCCCGCTTCTTGTCTCCCAATTGGCTATGACGTCGGCCCTCTTCACATGTAAAGCTTCGGCGATGACTTTAGGTTTTGGAATCCCTTCTAGACCGGTGAATGGTATTTGATCAAGCACGGGCACCTCTAAGAGTAGGGAGAACTCTTCCAATATAGGTACCAACTGATAGTCCGGGAAAGTGAAACAATGATGTACGGGATCAAAGAATTAGAATAGTACACACATCATCTCTTCTTGGAAGTTAGATGTAGCCAAACTGAGGAGTCGACCATATTTCTTGGTAAAAGGAGAATCCCCGGGCACTCTTGAAGCTAGCTCTTGAAGTTGAGGATGTACTTTTACAAACTGATTCGGATGGTGTTTCTTCGGAGAGAATTCATGTCCTACAAAACAAAAACAAAGATAAATTTCTAAATCCTTGAAATGGTTAGTGAGCATGCATATGATGTTGATGATGTTTATAATGTTTATGTACAAGAAAATATATACACACACAACAAACAAATCCCTATGTTTTAGGCTTGCATGAGTTTTGTAGGTAAGTACCCTCTTGAAGTCTAGTTGGCTCAACCTGTCCTAGAAATAATGATCGGGTTCTAAAGGATCTCAATATCACCGACCTTTCTCTTAGGCACTGTCTCAGCACAACAATCTTTTCTTGTGGCCGAGATATCCCAAAAGTCTAGCCTCAATGAGTGTAGTATCGAGTATCAACCAATTTTCAGCTCTACACTGAAACCGGCTACCCCACTACGTCCTAATGGCCAAGTTTTTTCAATTAGGGTTATAAGGTCAATTAGTGCTTCATGACACCACTCAGCGGCCCCGTATTCTCCTCGATTCACCACGAGGGATACCGGTACCCACAAATGCGTCACACTAACATAGCCATTGTTTCAACCATATCGGTCTACGCCGTACAGTCTCCACAATCTATTGCTATTTATCTAAAAAGGTGTCCCAGATCCGGGTGGAGGATGAAAGCAAGCCCAATACAAGGAACTAAATATAAAACACACAAATCAAATAATGAAAGCGAGTAAAGCTGATCTAACTCTAAGGTAACCCAACTTTTTTTTATAGAATTTTTCCCCAGCAGAGTCGCCAGTTCTGTGATAAGGTGGGAGAACTGACTTGGTGTTTTGCGTTTTGATCGCATTTGTGTGGATAGCAAGAGTCTCCACCTACTTTTCTTTTATCCAAACGGAAAGGTAAAAAAGCACAAGAAAGACCTTTCGAGATTATTTCTCGGGTTCGGGGGGTAGATTATGAAAAGGGAAGGTATTAGCACCATTTTCATCCATGGTTTTCCATGGGCTCTTAGTTACTCGTTTAGATCACTTGCTTTTATCTTGACAGTGTGCTTGTGGTGTGAGCTTTGAAAATATTTTGAAAATGTCTTTGTAATGGTTCTCGTTTCTATAAGAACGCGTACAAAGTTTTATTTCGAAAGGTGGTTCAAAGATGTGTTTGTGGAATGTGTTTTCGGAAGTAGTTTTGAAAAGATGTTTTGCAATGGTTCTTGTCTCTATAAGAACGTATACAAAATGTTTTGTCTTTTGAAAATGTTTTGAGATGAAATTGTAGGTGTAAAAATGTTTTTTGTCGTGAGCAAATGAGTAACTAGGAGCGAATCTATCTACTCGAAAGGTTTCCAATTGTTATTTTCTTCCTCCTTTTAATGTTGCTTTCTTACCATTAATTTGGTAAGAATCCCCGTCATTGGATGTGAAGGGACAGGCGCGGGTCGATTTTACAAACATCGAAAGCAACTTATGAGACATTTTAGCAATTTTTGTAAGGGACGAGATCGTTTCATCGAAGGCAACGTCGAGGGTCATCGAGGGACTATGATATTTTTATCGAAAGGGTCATTGTTAAAACGTCCCATGTTCGAGGGACATGACTGTATTTCCGAGGAAACAAGCTAGGTTACCCTAGAGGTGCGCGTGTGAAAGAGTGTGTTTATTTCAAGTTGAGTTGCTCTTTGATTAGGTTATCTAGCGATTGATTTTGAATCTTGCCATGCACACCTATTTATTATACAGTATGTAGAAAATAGTACAATGCGGAAATTGAAATTCTACGCTATTACAGAGCTTTCGAGAATGGAGGGTACAAATTAACGAATAGGGATGAATCAATGCGATTAAAAGTCAATCAATACAACCAAATCGAACAAATTAAATAATACTACAACAATTTACGAAGTAAAAATTATCAAAGTATAGAAATAAAGCTCTTGGTATTTTGTTTGTGAAGAAAGAATGAAAATAAAATAAAATAATAAAAAAAAATCTATTCTATTATTGTTATTCAAATTTTATTATATATGAATTAAGTATTTTAAAATAAAGTTTATTAGACCATAAAAAAAATGTTTGACAAAAATTAACTACAAAGTCCTAAATTAACTAATTTTAAAAAATTATATATATCTTTTATTTAATTGAAATTTTAAAGTCAAAACTAATTTTGCCATAAGGGTAAATAGTTAGAACCAAAATAAATAAAAATCTGGGCAAGGTGTTGAACTCGGGTCCTCTCAATTGCAATATACAAGCTTCACCAATTGAACCAAACTATTTATTTGCTATTGTTAGAAATTAATTAGCATATAACATGAAAATTCAAATAATGGAATTGGGCCAAA
This sequence comes from Vicia faba, assembly GCA_948472305.1. Taxonomy (NCBI): domain Eukaryota; kingdom Viridiplantae; phylum Streptophyta; class Magnoliopsida; order Fabales; family Fabaceae; genus Vicia; species Vicia faba. The sequence continues at coordinate 1,601,720,856 of OX451736.1, forward strand.
AAGCCCGGTAGACCGACCCGGTTCAATAGGAAAAGAAGGGTTTGAAAACCCTAAAAAAAACAAAAAGAAAGGGGACGGCGTTGCAATGTGTCTCAGGAGAAAGAAAAAAATAATAATTATGGTGTTTTATTGGGAAGGAAAATCACTTAATTATCTTTGCTGTTATAGTTAAAAAAAGAAATTAGAAATATCAAACCAAGAAAACCTAATTATCTCTCTCCTTCTCACGCCTCTTCACCCTTAACCTCACCCTTCTCTCTCTGTCAAACTGCTCCCCAAATTGGCTCCATTGATACAAGATTTTTTTTGTAACAGAACCGATTCCTTTTCCTCTCTCTACTAACTCGATTATTCACTCTCCCTCTCTGCTAAACGAAACTGACCACCTCTGTTTTCTCCAAAACTAACATATATCGTGTTAACGCATGAAGGTGGTGACGGAGGTTGGTATGATCGATGAAAACTCTGATATTGTTGTTAAAAAGAAGAAACTGAAACGGAGAATAAGGAAAGAAGGATTTTCAGCGAGAGATCAGTTGTTTGTAGAAAAAAAATGGTTGTTTTCGGCGGTGCTTCAGTTTTCCATATGCTTAAACAGTAAATGGCTTGGTACCTCGGAGAAGAGTGCTCCATGTCGTTGATTTGACTGCTTTTGCTTACTTGGGTAAGTTTTGATTTACAGTATAACATTAAAAGGGCTTACTTTCGTATTTCGTTTCTTTTACAGAAAATCTTATGATGATAAAAAACAAGCAAATAGAAGTTTATATGCATGAGGTCAAGAAGGATGCTTACAGAACTGGGGCTTTTAAGAATGATCTCTTTGAACTTTTTATGCTGCTTCCTCCGTCCACTTTTTGGTCCTCACTTGTTTTCGCTATTGGCCTCGGTTTTACAGGGGAGTCTCATTTCTCCTTCTTTCTCACTCTTAGACTCTGAAGGAATATGTATGGAAAATGATTATGAGGGTCTTTTTAGTGATGTTTCTGTTTCTTGGTGATGTTGGTTATGTTTCTATTTTTTCGGTGATGTTGGTTATGTTTCTGTTTTTTCGGTGATGTTGGTTATGTTTCTGTTTTTTTGGTGATGTTGGTTATGTTTCTTGGTGATGTTTGTTATGTTTCTTGGTGATGTTTCTGTTGTTCTTCGCCCCTTTGCTTTTGATATTGCTGTCCCTTTTATCATATCAGTGTGATAATATTTGGGGGGAAAAGTTTGGCCAATTTGAACATTTGAGGCATACTGCTGTTATCTTTTTTCTGCTGCAGATTTTTGTTGCCTATTTCATGCAACTGCTGGTCTGTTTTGTTAGCAGGTTTTTGGGCCAGCAAAGCATGATTTTTCTCTTTGCTGTACTTGTGAATCAGAAACATATTTTTATGTTTTGTAAAAAACATATTTATTTGGGCCAATGATAGGACAAATTTGAGGCTTTTGTTGGGTTTTAAATGTTGATTTGTGATGCTGCTAATTCTGAATTTGTATTTGCCTATTGTGATTACACCACCTCTTTTTCTTTTTGTGAACCAAGGTTTAACTTTATGATTTGCAATCGGAAAAGAAAGCCCATGATTGAAACTGATTTATATGAGGCTTTGAGTTTCATCGCATGATTAAATGACCTCTTAACTTTTCTGATTCCAAGCATAACCCTCATGATGAGAAAAACTTGTTCTAAACAAAAGTCTTCTTGAATTTTCATATGTTCACTAATTTTTGTTTTTGTTTCATGTATGAGAAGTTTGGCAAGAGGGAGAATTGGTGAGGAATGACTTGAAGATGAAGAAGCTCCCTTGTAGCTTAGTGAATTGTTAGGAATGTCACGAACATTGTAATTTGAATTACGTAGATTAGAAACTTGTAAAGCGTATTCCAATTCTCTTGTAAATTTAAACGATGAATTCCGCTTTATTTTGTAAAATTCAAAAAATGCATTCTTGTTGTAATCCTTCATTCTTGATTCAATTTTAATTTGTTTCTAAGACTTGCAAAAATCGGAATATTCTTTGACATAATTTAAATTACGAGCACGAATTGGATTCTTTTCAGTGGCCCATGAACTTTAAAAAAAAAGCCTTTTGAGAAAAGAATGAGACTTGAATCTTGATGAAATATGAAACCCCTATTTGTGTGATTAGAATATATGCCTTGCTCGATAACTTGAACCTCAAGAAAATCCAATGCTTTTGTAGTTTGTATTTCAAGTAAAACCAAAGCGCCTCATCTTTCAAACTTTGAATCAAATTCATTCAAAATGACCTTGTCTGCTATGCCTGATTAGAATGAAACTTTATTGCCAAACAAACATGTTTTGGAGAATATCTGTCAATCTTGTAGAATTAACCAACTTCAACAAACTGCGGTTAAGAACACTTAGATATTAATTAAAGTCTTGCGATGATTCAAAATGTTTCGAACATAATAAACTCATGTGTGACATCATTTATGACCATAAACAGGAATAATCATCTCAAGGTCTTTTAATTTGAAGAAATTACAATTCTTAGAAATCAGACGACGACTACTTGAAATTAGGTCAAACTTCACGATATGACTTCTGACGCACTCGAACGTTGGTGATTTTCTACGCGTAATTAATTCTTGATTTGTGAAGAGAAAATGGAGATATCATCAAGGAGAATCGTACACAAGAAAAACCACTCAAAAATATCGAATAATGAAGAAGTTTACAAGCACTTTAAATTGTTCTCGCAAAAGGGTTGATTTTGGGGTTGTTGTAGTTGTTTTCAGTTATCTGGACCATTGGTTGAGCAACCTTGTACTGCGAGGTATGAAAACTGGTTTAAACAAAACCGAGGAGATATGAAGACTTATGAAAAAATCAAATGAAACCTTGAGGGCTCAACTTTTTTTGAGAAGCGCCAAACCCTAATTGCTTATGGTTTGCTTAGGAGGAGATCTGCTTGATCGACTTTCGAGCCAAATTGAGTGTTTGAGGAACCCTGGGATAGCATCCTGAGTGGAAAATGGGAGGGCAAATTTTGGGGTACAACAAGCACCAATGCTGTTACCCAGCGCGTTTGAGGCTCCATCAAAATACATAGACCATCGGGATCCTTTCTCGGGTCCTTCATCCGGTCCAGGTTCTTCGTAGTCAGTTACCAACATAATATTCTCATCCGGGAACTCAAAATTCATGGACTGGTAGTCGTCCATAGCCTGATGTGCCAAATGATCCTCTAACACACTTCCTTTGATTGCTTTTTGGGTTTTATATTGAATGTCGTATTCGGTTAAGATCATTTGCCACCTTACTATCCTTCCGGAGAGAGCAGGCTTCTCGAAAATGTACTTGATCAGATCCATCTTTGATATCAACAAGGTAGTGTGAGTCAGCATATACTGTCTTAGTCGGCGAGCAACCCATGCCAAAGCGCAACAATTTTTCTCGAGAAATGAGTATCGTGTCTCACAGTCGGTAAACTTTTTGCTAAGGTAGTATATTGCATGCTCTTTTCGACCAGACTCGTCATGCTGCCCCAGCACACACCCCATTGAATTGTCTAGCACTGTTAAGTATAATATCAAAGGTCTTTCTTCAACTGGAGGCATTAGAATTGGTGGTTCTTGAAGGTATTCCTTGATTCTTTCGAAAGCGGTATGGCATTCATCATTCCATTTTACCACTTGATCTTTCTTCAGAAGCTTGAAAATTGGCTCACAAGTAGCCGTCAGATGTGAAATGAACCTGGCGATATAATTCAGGCGTCCCAAGAAACCTCTAACCTCCTTCTCTGTATGGGGAACTAGCATTTCTTGTATAGCCTTTACCTTTGCAGGATCTACTTGGATGCCTTTGTCGCTGACAATGAAACCCAGAAGTTTACCAGACCTTACCCCGAAGGTGCACTTGTTCGGATTCAACCTCAACTTGTATATCTTCAACCTGTCGAACAACTTTTGTAGATGATCAAGGTGCTCTTCCTCAGTTTGAGACCTGGCTATCATGTCATCAACATAAACTTCGATCTCATGGTGAATCATATCATGGAACAAAGAGACCATGGAACGCTGATAAGTTGCCCCAGCATTCTTCAACCCAAAAGGCATTACCTTGTAGCAAAAGGTGTCCCACTGTGTGACGAAGGTTGTCTTCTCCATGTCTTTAGGAGCCATCTTGATCTGGTTGTATCCAAAGAAACCATCCATGAAGGAGAAGATTTTGTGCTGTGTAGTGTTGTCAACCCGAACGTCAATATGAGGAAGAGGGAAGTCATCCTTGGGGCTTGCCCTGTTCAGATCTCTGTAATCCACACATATTCGTACCTTACCATCCTTCTTAGGTACCAGAACAAAGTTAGCAACCCACTATGGATAAGAAGTGACAACTAAGAATTCTGCGTCGAACTGTTTCATGACCTCTGCCTTAATCTTCTCTGACATTTCAGGGCACATACGACGGACCTTCTGTTTAACCGGAGGACAATCTTCTTTAGTCGGCAGATGATGAACCACAATATCAGTGTATAAACCTGGCATGTCTTCATATGACCATGCGAAGATCTTAACATAGTCGTGCAACATTTGTATCAACCGCTGTTTGACCATAACTTCCAAATTTGCACCAATCTTAACCTCTTTTCTGTCTTCGTCTGTACTCAAGTTCACTATCTCAACCGGCTCTTCATGAGACTGTATGGCCCTTTCTTCCTGCTGTAATAGTCTAGCAAGTTCTCCAGGCACCTCACAATCACCCTCACCTTCGTATTCGGCTTGATTGATCGGATTTTCAAAGTCATAACTGGCAATAGCAGAGCTGTTATCAATGGGATCCATAATGGATATGGATCTGTAGTATGATACGTGAGTGTGTGTAAGAGAATATCTGTTTTTATAAAGTGAAAACAGAAAAGAAAAAATAGAGAGCGCAAAGTTTGTATGCAAGAAATGTCCAATGCTTTGTTAATGATATATGAAATGACAAATAATAGCCCTCACAAGCAAAGCCAATTTGCCCCGGGCAAGGCACAAGGCCATAAAGTTTTAAATTGTTTATTACAAATCTCAAAACAAGTAAGATAATTACTGCAGAATAAATAAAACTGGTATAAAGTCCATAGCCGTGCAGTTACTCGGTACACCGTTGGTAGTTGGGTAGATCCAGCTGTCAATATCTGAGTCTTCATTGTTGTCTTCAATGGCATTAACCCCACGATTGTTGATGCGTAGGGGAGGTCCTCGAGCCCGAGCGCGTCGAACAGCCCTTTGAGCCCCTGTAGTAAAGCCCAAACCAAATTTGTCAGTTTTGTGAGTGAAATCAGGGAGCTGACCTCAATTGGTACACCCACCTTCTTCCACCACGGCCCTGGCGTCCTTGAGAGAAGCCATCTTCAGAGGAGGTTTGCCGCTGGTAGTAGTTTCAGTCGATGCCAAGATATGAGGGACCTCTTCGACATTCTGACAAGGAGTTTCTATGAATTACCCGTCCATCTCTATGTACCATAAGGAATTGAGGTGGCTCACCATATACTCCTCTTCACCCCGCACAGTGACAATCTTCCCTTTTACCAGATACTTCAGTATTTGGTATAGTGTGGAAGTAACTGCCCCAGCCTCGTGGATCCAAGGACGACCCAACAAACAAGAATACAACGGTTTGATGTCCATCACATAGAAGGTGGACCCAAAATTCTGAGAACCCACTTTGATATGGATGTCCACCTCCCCGTGCACCATTCTCTTCGACCCATCAAAAGCCCTTACAACAATGTTACTAGGCTTTAAAGTCAAACCCTCGCATCCAACCGGTCCAAAGCCTTCTTCGGCAGAACATTCAGCAAAGACCCAGTATCTACCAACACATGAGCTATAGTGGTTCCCCTGCATTCAATCGAGACATGCATAGCATCATTATGCTTCCTTCCCTTTGGTGTCAAGTCTGCATCTGAAAAACCCAGTCCATTATCAACAGTCAGGCTGGCCACGCAATCTTTAAATTGATCAGTTAAGTCTCTTGCGGCACATGCGCCGTTTTGAGGAATGCAATCAAAGCCTTCACATGGGCCTCAGAGCACAACAACAGAGATAACATGGATATCTTTGAGGGGGTCTTCCCCAGTTGCTCGACCACATTGTAGTCGCTCTTCTTAATTATTTTCAATATTTCCTCTATCTCTTGCTTAGAGGCCTCCACAACAATTTTTCTAGGCGCCTCCGTTCGGGCAGGCTCACCTATAACTTCTTTGTCGCGGGTATCAGAAGATTCGCCGACAGGGGTAATAACTGGAGTAAGAACAGGAGCCGTAGTTGACGTACTAGTAGGAACAACAGATAGAATGACAATAGGCTTGTTGACAGTCTTAGGGGAAATCTCGGGAGACAAAACCCTTCCACTTCGGGTAACCTTGCTGGTTCCGACAATGTTACCAATATCAGGATCAGCCTCTTCATTTTTCAAATCTTGTTTGATGCCATGATAGTACACATCGGCACCATAATGCCAGGGGACAGCTTTGTCTGAGACATACGGGACAGGACCAAGAACAGTGATTATTAGCGGAGCGATTCTTGGTGTAGATGTAATCCTAACAGGTCTTCTCGAGGAGACCTTGGAAGGATTGGAAGAAATGGTTATAACGGCAATGTCTTCAAACGGAACAACGGGAACCAAAGTTTTTTCGAACAAAATTTCTTTACTGTCCATCAAGCGTTGAACACCTGATTTCAGCAAATGGAAACCAGAAGGAAGAAATGAACACATGTGGCAACCTTCACCACAACCCGGAAATAAATCGGCCAACAGCAAATTCTTCTTCACAGTCATGAGAGGAGTAGAAACTTCATCCACCAAGGTTACAAACAAGTCGATATTAACAACATTAACTCCACGACCATGCTTAGGCATGGGAGCAGTTATGACATTGGGTTTTTCTGGAGGGTCGAACTCAATTTCCTTGGCTTCGATCAGATCTTGTACCTTATTTCTTAGAGCCCATCAGTCATTGGTATCGTGGCCAGGACTCTCAGAATGATAGGCACACCGAGCATTTGGATTATATCGGGGAGATGTGGTATTTGGATTTTTGGGAGCCTCTTTCAAGGTCGCCAAGTTGGATCTCAGCAGATGAGGTAGAACTTCATCCAACGTCATATTGATTCGGGTAAACTTCCGTTGTGGCCTTTCCACCCTTGGTTGATTGTTGCATTGTGGAGCGGCTGCGGGCCTAGGTATCATTATGGCACTTACTGTCTGACAATGTTTAGCTCTGTTTTGGCCCCTCGGGCTGTAGATGGCATTGGCTTCCTTCTTTCCAGCGAAAGGCTTCTTTAATGAACTCGAAGAGGCATCCTTCTGTATCTTGCTGCTCCGAATCCCATCTTCTACTCTCTCTCCAGTCAGAATCATCTCGGTGAATCCAGCTGACGAGCTGCCGATCAAATGATTAAAGAATGGGCTAGATAGCGTCCCCATAAACATATCAACCAACTCCCTATCAGACAACGGGGGTTGGACTCTTCCAACCAAGTCTCTCCACTTCTGTGCATAGTCTTTAAAGCCTTCACTTGCACCCATGGACATACTCTGGAGTTGAGTACGAGTAGGAGCAAGGTTGGTGTTGTATTGATACTTCTTATAGAAAGCAGCAGCCAGATCTTCCCAATTTCGGACATTGGTTCTCTCCAGTTGATAGAACCATTCAAGCTGGGTCCCTGACAGACTATCTTGAAAGAAATGAACCCACAAATTTCTATCAGCGGTGTGAGGCTGGATCTTTCTGACATAAGAGTGGAGATGGAGTTTTGAGCAGGACACCCCATCATACTTTGCAAAAATTGGAGCTTTGAACTTCTGCGGGATGACCATTCCCGACACCAATTCCAATTCTTCGAAATCCAACCCAGGTATCCTCTGGACTTCCATAGCACTCAAGCGATCTTCTAACTGCCTATATTAATCCTCAGCAGGAGGATACTGCTCATCATTGTAGTCGGTATCACTGTCAGAAACTTTAGGACTGGGATCCTTCTCCCTTGTTTCTTCTTCTTGATTTTCCCCTTCTTTGGATGAAGAGGTCAGATCGACTTGTCGCTTCAACAGCCTTCCAAAACTTCTGCCCATATTCAAAATACCGGAAGCCTTCTTCTTTTTCTTTTTCACTTTCAGGATGAGGGCCTTCAGATTCTCCTATCCTTTTGCCAGACTTATGAACATTTGTTGGAACTGGGCGTTTATGCCTGAAGGTCCTTGATGCTTTGTTCGGAAGACATTTCTGCTGAAATAAATAGCGAAGAAGATGAGAAACCTATAATGGTACCTGTACATGCAATGTTATGAATGGGATGCGCGTGCAATGATTTCAAAGACTTTGAAAATTTTAAATTTGCGAACCAAAATAAAACAATGATTTTATTAGCTGAATTCAAAGTTCAAATGCCTTTTAGGCGTCACAATTAAAAACAAATCTAAAAATAGAAAAAAAATCAAAATTCCCATGGATGCTTCCTCTTCGTGCCGAGATAAGCATTGAGTTCTCTTTCCTCATGGAGCTGCTTTGTGAGCTCTAAAACCTTCCTCTCCTGAGCATAGAACTGATCCCTGTAAGTATCCCACTCCTTCTTCAACTGAATCGAAGACCTTTGTAATTCTCCAAGATCAGTGGGCATATCAGGATAGAGAACCGTGTAAGGAATACCCCCTTCAATAGTGGGTTCCACAATCACTGGTAAAATGGCCATATAGGGCATCATAAGCTTCTGGGCGCGAGTTCGTACCCATTGGAGGTAAGGTTCAATAGGATTGGAAGCCTTTAGCCCCAAAGTCCTGGCACCAGATCTGTTTACCATACCCCAAGCTCGTATGAACCTCCGGCGATACTCTTGAACATCATCCTCATAGTTGAATATAATGCCCTCGATAAGTAACTCATGGGGACCATCTCTTCAAGCGTAACAAAATTTTCAGAGCTAAACAAGGATTGTAGGTTATACCTCCTTTGATGCCAAGTAATGGGACATTAGGGTACTCCCTACAGTGGTCAATAATAGCAGTGTTTTCCATAGCTCGGGAACACCAGAGATTATCCATGTGGGCGAGTGATATTATCCTTTGCGACCAACCCAAACCTTCTTCATTCTTCAGTACGGACTTAGGGAGGTGAGAAATAAACCACCTCGACAGCAATAGCATGCAGCACATAAGAACCCCTCTTCTCTTCATGGTACGAGTATGGAGAGTGTGCAAAATATCTCCGAGCAAGGTAGGCACGGGGTTGCGAGAGAGGAAGATCTTGATAGCATTCACATCTATGAATGAGTCTGGATTAGGGAATAGTACTAACCCATAGATTAGAAGGGCCAAGACCTCCTCAAAATCCTGAAAACCCATATCATCCCAAAACAATCGGGTCTTGTCTATCAGGAACTTGGCTAGAAAACCATTGACTCCGCTTCTTGTTTCCCAATTGGATACCACATCGGCCCATTTCATATGCAAAGCCGAGGAAATGACTTCTGGCTTAGGAACTTCTTCCAGACCTGTGAAGGGCAACTGTTCAAGGATGGGTATATCCAACAGCTGAGAGAATTCTTCCATGGTAGGCACCAACTGATAGTCTGGGAAGGTGAAGCAGTGGTGCTTGGGATCAAAGAATTGAAAGAGTACACTCATCATCTTTTCATCAAAGTTTGAAGTAACTAGGTTGAGAAGTCGACCATGTCTGTGAACGCAGAAGTTTCGAAAACCTTTGATACTAGCTCTTTGAGTTGAGAAGGTATCTTTATAAAGCTGATTCGGATAGTGTTTCTACGAACGAAAGCCATGATCTGTAAAATAGAACAAAGATAAATCCCCTTGGTCTTTGAAATGGTTAGTGCAATAAGAATGGATGCTATGTTATGATGCATGATGTCATGATAAACTACATGTATAGCAAACACATACAAATCACACCAAGCTCTTAGGTTTAAGGCTTGCATGAAGTTAAAGGTCATACCCTCTTGAAGTTTAGTTGGTTTTAAACCTGTCTTAAAAAGTAACCGGGTTCTAAAGATTCTCAATATCACTGACCATCCTTTATCATGATCACGCATTGTCTCAGCTCAAGCAATCTTTTCTTGCGGCCGAAATATCCCAAAAGTCTGATCTCAATGAGTGTAGCATCGAGTATCAACCAATCCTCAGCTCTATACCGAGGCCGGCTATCTAACTACTTTCTAATGGCTAAATTTGTTCAACTAAGGTTCTATGGTCCGTTAGTGCTTCACGACACCACGCGGCGGCCCCGTATTCACCTCGTTTCCCCACGAAGGATACCGGTACCAACCAAAGTGCCACACAAACACATTTATCGCTTAAACAATATCGGTCTATGTCGTACAGTCTCCACGATCTATTGCTGTTTACCTAAAAAGTGCCCCCAGATCCGGGTGTAGGATCTATAGTAACCCAAGAAAAACCCTTTAAGAATAAAGCAAACAAACAAGAAAGCAATTTTGAAATAACCTAGATCCTAAGGTATACCCCGCTTTATTTTATTTCCCCAGCAGAGTCGCCAGTTCTGTGATGCGGTGGTAGAACCGACTGTTATACTGGTTTCTGTTTTACGTTTTTTGTTCTCAAAATGTCGCGGTAAGCAAGAGTCTTCACCGAATTTTATTTCATCCAACTAAGGAAAAGGAAAAAGAACAGAAAAAACCTTTTCTGAGAATATTTCTGAGTACGGGGGGTAGATTATAGAAAGGGAAGATGTTAGCACCCTTTCCATCCAAGGTTTTCCATGGGCTCTTAGGTACTTTCTCATTTTGAAATTACTTGTGTGTGCTTTGCTTTGAAAAGTTTTGTTTTACTTCGTTTTAACCCTTATTTCTGTCCTCAAGAGTGTTACAAAGTTGTTTTTGAAAACTTTGTTTGAAAAGTGTTGGCGTGAAGAATTCTTTTTTTGTTTGAGAAAGTACTTAATGGTTTTCTACCTACTCGAAAAAAATTTTGTTCATTTTCCTTTTGACAACACTATCCCATTATTAAGGAATAGGTAGCACCGTCGTTGGAGTTTTAAGGGACGTTCGAAGGGACAGATACGATCACAAAAGCAATGCTAGGAGGTGTTAGTAATCATCCTAAAACCTTATAGATCTTTTCTGAGGCAACATCCGAATGGGTCATTTTTAGATCTTTTGGGACTAGAGGACGACCACTAACAAAGCCTATACGTCATGATCGTTTAGCCGAAGGCAACCGAAGTGGAGTAAACCCTAGGAGTGAGCATGTGCGAGTGAGCTTTTCAGTTAATTTTTCTTTGCACATTTAGGGTTTTCTACCGTTTTAATTTTCAAATATTCTTTCCATACAATCCTATTAGCATACATCTAACAGTTTATAATTGCGGAAATTAAAGTGCGGAAATAGAAATCCTAACTATTACATGGCTTTCGCAGATACAAAATTATTTTGACTGAAAATAAAATACGGAATTAAAACCTAATTAAAGCTATTACAACTTCGGAGTAGTTACAAAAATAATTCAAAAAAGTAATTCAAATATGCGCGACGAATTAAATGCGAGGACGATTAAAAAACCTAAAAAATCTAATTTGAGAAAAAAATATTTAAGTTATTTTTGAAGAAAACATTAATTATATACAAAAATTCAACCCTAATTTCTAATTGATTTTAGTTATAAAAATGAGTTAAATTAACCTAATTTGAATTAAATTAATTAATTAAAGAAAATAAATATTTTATGAAAAAAAAGATTTTTGGTGTTTTTTGTGATTTTGATTAAAAAATTATAATTTTGATGTTATTTTAAAAAGAAATATAATTAGGAAATAATTAATAAGAAATAAAAATAATAAATAAAGAAGAAGAATGGGCCTATTTAAGCAATTGGAGGGGGTGCATTGTTGAAATTAAACCAGGCCCACCAAGCTGAGGCCCAGTCAGCGCCTGATCCAGTGGTGCTCCCTCCTGATGGTGCACCATGGTCTCTGGCAGGTAGAAGCGTTGGATCTGGTTAATCATAATCCTGTGGCTGGCTGTTGATGGCGCATGATAGGCCTTTGGGATGGTAATGCATGGGATATGTTAAAGGAAAATAAAACAAAGAAAGTTGTTAGGACCTGGGATCGAACCCAGGTCCTCTACCCTTTCCAACACACGTCCTTTCCAGCTGTGCTACATGTTTTATTTGTTACTATAATGAAAATAATATATAATATATGCAAATAAGGTGAATTAGTGGACAAAACAAAAAAATGCGCGCTGGTTTGAATGGTCCAGTGGTTGGTTGCCACGTTATTGTCTTCTTCCTTCTACTGTCGTATTAGGCATGTAACATATACCTACGGACAGCGCATGTAACTAAAACCCTGCAAACTTCCAAAATCCAGCACATGCATGATAAATCAATTATGGCTACATCAATCAATTTGTTTTGACCTCATGAGTACGATGGTACCCTTTGTGTAGGCCAATTTCACCTGTATCAAGAAGCCCCAAAACGGCTTCTCAAACCCTAATAATGGCAACTCTAGATATAAGCATCAAAACTCAAAATCAAGTAAACCAAAACATTTTAAAAGCTCATACAAACACAATGCTACGTTCAATAATGGTTAATCATGTATAAATTGCATAATGCGATTCAAGTTAGGGAAAGCAAACCGTGGGTCTGTAGCGTGCGTTTCTGGGCGTAAAAAGGCTTACAATTGATCCAGCTACGTTCCTGAGATGTCGAGCAATCTATTGGCAGTGTTAGACTGGCTTGAATTAGCCTCCAAGCTTGAAACCGATTCACTACTTTTTGCAAAAAAATTGAGTTTATTCTTGTGCTTTCCACGATTGCTAACCCTTATTTTCATGTCTGTTCTTGCTCTCTATATATCCTTGAATGAATTAGGGTTATAAAATCCACTTGTATCTTGAAGTTTTTTGAAGATTTGATTTGGTTTTCATCTTGTATGATATCTTTCCAAATTAGGCCTAATCATGCCATTCTTGTGCCAATCAACCTTGATTCGATTTGATCTTGATATGCCAGCATAATTAGCTTATGATTATGTCCAAAAATCAGATCAAAACAAATATTTGCTATTATTTATCATTTATTTAATTTAATTCAATTTTTAATTAACAAAAAATCAAAATCAAATGCAAAATGAAGCAAATAATGTGTGAGTGAATATTTGGATCGTGGACCATGTTATAAGTGAGGTGCAAACATAAAAGGTTAGGCCCATTTGGCAAAAAATGCATTTTTGAGCCCATTTGATTTTTGGCAATTTTGCAAAAAAGATTAACTTTGACAAGGCATAGTTGACTTTTGACCTAATATAATCGATTCTCAAGCATCTGAGCAGTTGACTGGGAAAACTTCTTGTGCAAGGCTTGAAACTTGACATGGAGGGTCTTTAGAACATATAAGTACCATGGAGAGTATATGAGGTCTTTGGAGTTCAACTATCTTGATAAAAATGGAAACCCTAGTTTGAGGCACATTGCCTTAGGAGAGAGTTTGTCTGGCCAATTCTTGGGAATCCTTGAGCAAGTTGAGGATCTCAATGGGCATGTGTTGAGTAAAATGAGAGGGAAAATTTTGGGGTACAAAAATATCCAAGATGGATCCAATTAAATACATATTCAAGAAGTCTGCCCTCTCTGGGAGAATAGCAAGATGGCAGATGATCCTGACTGAGTACGAGATTCAATACACTACCCAAAAACCAATAAAGGGCAGTGTACTACCCGATCACCTTGCTCATCAAGCTGTGGATGACTATCAGTCTATGAAATTCGAGTTCCCAGATGAAGACATCATGATGGTAAACAATTGTGAAGAACCGAGACCATATGACAGACTTGAACAAGGGTCCCGATGGACCTTGGTTTTTGACGGAGCCTCCAACGCACTTGGCAATGGCATAGGTGTTGTAATCATATCCCCTGAAGGATGTCATACTCCCTTCACTGCAAGACTTTTCTTCAACTGTACTAATAATATGGAAGAATATGAAGCGTGTATTTTTGGTCTCAAAGCTGCCATAGATTTGGGAATCAAGTCCTTAAGTGTATTTGGAGATTCAGTCTTAGTCATCAGTCAGATCAAAGGAGAATGGGACACAAAGCGCCCTAACCTCACCCCCTACAAAGAACATGTGTTTACATTAATCCTACATTTCGAGGAAATTATCTTTGAGCATTTTCCACGAGAGGAAAATCAACTAGCGGACGCGCTAGCCACTATGTCATCCATGTTTAAACTCAAGTGGGGTAACGAGGCTCCCCATATCACCATTGAGCGGATGGATGAACCAACTTACTATCACGAGATCGATACTGAAGAAGTAGTGGACCAGCCTTGGTTCCATGAAGTTAAAAGGTATCTCGAGGCCCAGGAATATATGGAGGGAGCTTCAGTCAATGATAAGAAGTTCTTAAGGAGATTCTCTGCTAAGTTCTTCCTCACTAATGGCATTCTCTACAAGCACAACCACGACTCTGTTTTGCTTCGTTGCATAGATAAGGTTGAGGCAAAAAAGATCATGGCTGATCTACATGAAGGCACTTTTGACACCCATTCCAGTGGGCACACGATGGCTAAAAAGATCCTACGAGCGGGGTACTACTAGTCTACCATGGAAGCAGATTGCCATCAGCATTCACGAACCTGTCACAAGTGTCAGATCTACACTGACAAAGTGCATGTGTCTCCAGTTCCTCTAAACGTCGTGACTGCTCCCTGGCCATTCGCAATGTGGGGCATCGACATGATTGGAGAAGTCAAACCAACAACTTCTAATGGACACCGCTTCATCTTAGTGGCCATTGACTATTTCACAAAGTGGGTTGAGGCAGCTTCTTTCGCTTCTGTTACCGAGAATGTTGCGGCCCAATTCATCAAACATAATCTCATTTTTCGGTACGGTATCCCAAAGAGAATCATCACAAACAATGGTATGAATATCAACAATACTATGATCACTGCACTATGCGCATAATTCAAGATCCAGCACCATAATTTTTCTCCTTACCGGCCAAATATGAATGGTGTTGTTGAAGCCGTAAGTAAGAACATCAAGAAGATCATATAAAAAATGACAGTAACTTACAAGGACTGGGATGAGATGCTACCATTCGCTCTCCACGGTTACCGTACCACAGCGCGCACATCAACAGGGGCAACTCCCTTCTCCTTGGTATACGGCATGAAAGTTGTCTTACCAATTGAGGCCTGTTGTACCCCAAAATTTTCCCTCTCATTTTACTCAAAACATACTCATAGAGGTCCTCAACTTGCTCAAGGATGCCCAAGGATTGACTAGACAAATCATCCTCATAAGACAAGGAGCCTCAAACTAGGGTTTCCATTTTCATAAATATGTTTTAGTTCCAAGGGTCCCAAATGATTTCCATTGACCTAATAAGTTCTCAAGATTATCCATATCAAGTTTCATGCCTTGCACAAGAAGTTTGCTCAGTCAACTACTTAGATGCCTGGAAATCAACTATACTAGGTCAAAAGTCAACTGTGACCCACATATAGTCAAACTTCAAGAATTTTGGTCAACATCGACATTTTGAAGTGATATCCATCATTTTATCAAGGTTTGATCATGATTCCTCAAGGAATGCCCCAAATTCATCAAAACTCAAAAGTTACTAAATTAGGGTTTCTATAGGAAAAGTCAACCAAACTTTGACCAGGTATTACTTTCTCATACTTTATCAAAAATTTCCCATACAAGGCTCATTTTGAAGAGGACGCAATTACCTACAACTCATTTTCAGCCCTCAATTCAAAAAATGCGCTCATGAAAAGATATGAATTCAGACATTACAAGTCATTTCAAAAAGTCAACAAAAACACCTTTTGGGTCAAAGCTTCTTACATGAAAATGGTAGATCCAATTGAGGTGAAACCAAAAGGGTTGTTTAGAGGGCATCGTAAGCTTTCTAAAAAGTCCAAGAACACACTCTTAGGTTCAAAATTGAGAGAGATGTGCATTGTCAAAGTTGGCCATTTTTGGAAATTTGCACAAAGTCAACCATGCCCAAAATGCATTTTTCTTCAAATGGGTCCAACTTTTTATGCTTGTATCTTGTTCCTAACATGGCCCACGACCTATGAACCACTCCATGCCCCCCATTAACTTATTTATTTAATTTATTGTGATTCTATGCATTTAAAATTCAAATAAAATCAAAATAAATCATATAAGTTACTTTTGGAATGATTTTGGCATTGAATGAAGATGATATATGCTGGCATATCAAGATCAAATCGTGCAAGGGGTGATTGAAGCAAGAATGACATGATTTGGCTTATTTTGGAAACAAATAATGCAAGGATTGAATAAGATCTTTTCTCCATGATTGTTCAAGATTCAACCTGTTTTTGTTGACCTAATACATTCTGATACATATACACAAGGAGGCCAGACCTAGAACACGCGAAAAAACTGCCTCCATAAGAAGAACAAAACTCGAATTTTTTGGCAAAAAAAGGGTGGTTTGAATTATAAGTTAGAGGACGATTAAGTTTGATTCAAAGCCAGAAATCAATTCATGGGTGTGTAGTGTAGCTATCCCAATCATTCTCAAGCCATAAAACGCCCAGAATCGCAAGGAACGGGACTGGTTCTTTCCGTTTTTTTATATTCTCGATTACATGTGTATGCGCGTTTTCAATGAGATTTGATCATGCATTCCTGTTTATTATAAGGTTTTGATGTTATCTGAATGATTTAATTGAGTTTTAAGTGCAGGAATAGCCTAACGCCATTGTTAGGGTTTCAAGGTCCTAAATTAGGGACTCCCTGTAGAGGCAAAATTAGACCAAATCGTGGGTACCAATGAACTCAGGGCACGATTTGCAATTGATTTACGCCTTTGGTATTGATTTATCTTACTGGTATTTTATTTTTGAATCTTGCAGGGATGTAGCCACAGACAAAAACAGTCACTATAGCCTTTAGTGACGGTTTTGTCCGTAGGTAAAAGGCTGATACCTAAAACAATAGTTCTGAGGAAGAAGGTGATCACGTGGCTGACTCCCACTGGCCGGTTTGAATTACACGCATGTTCTGAGCATAAGGCGTGTCTTTCCATTATATTATTATTTTGTCATTTATGTAAACGAATAATGGGTTGGCCTGGTGGTAAGGAGAATTGCATGTGAGGTGAGAATCCTGGGTTCGATACCCAGGTCTGGAGTTTTTGCATTTTCTAACCATTTGATTTTAGATCCTATACACCTCACATTCCAAGTGCCTATCATGCACCCCCAGATCCATCCATTAGATCATCTCCATCCTAGATCCAATGTCTCATGCAAGCAAGATCCATGGTGTACCCTCAAACGTGGCAACACTGGATCCAAGCAATTGACTGGGCCAAAGGATTTGGGCTCAACAAATTCAACTCCTCAACCCCCTGATTACTCAACAATACCAGGCCCAAGTCATTTATTTTTTTAATTTCTTTTTGTTTTATTTATTTATTTAATCATTTTTTACAACAAAAAAATCATTTTTTATCAAATCAAAAAAATCATTTTTTATCAAATCAAAAAAATCATAAAAATATAAAATCACAAAAAAAATATAATTAGGTTTTTTTATTTATTTAAATTAATTTAATTGAACATAATTTAGTTTAATTAGATTAACTTTATTTCTTTTTTATATTAATTAAAATTAACTAGAAATTAGGTTTAATTTGCAATTAAATTGTTTTTTATCATTAAAAAATACACAAAAATATTTATTAATTAATTAGATTTTTTAGGCTTCTAATTTATTCTCGTATTTAATTCGTAGCGCGCGCCTTTACTTTCTTTTTAATTCAAATTATTGTAACTATTTCAAGTTTGTAATAGATTAATTAGGATTTTAATTTCCGCATCTTTATTTTCAGTCAAATATTTGTGTATCTGCCCAAAAGCCTTTTAATAGTTAGGACTTTAATTTCTCACACTCTTTAATTTTCAGAACTATTAAACTACTAGATGTATGCATATTAGGATTGTATGCGAAAGATAAATCAACGATTAAAAGGTAGATAACCCTAATTGTGCAAAGATAATTAACTAAAAAAAAGCACACTTGCACATGCTCACTCCTAGGGTTTGCCCCACTTCGATTTCCTTCGGTAAACGGTTATGAAGCATAGGGAATTTTAGTGGTCGTCCTATAGTCCCAAAAGATGAAAAATGACCCATTCGGATGTTGCCTCGGAAAGATCTTTAGGACTTTAGGGTAATCACTAATGTTTCCTAACTATTGCTTTTGTGACCATACCTATCCCTTCAAATGTCCCTTAAAACTCCAACGATGGGGCTACCTACTCCTTAATAGTAGGATAGAGCTGTCTAAAGGAAACGAAAATGAACAGTCTTTTTTCGAGTAGGTAGAAAATCTTAAGTACTTGCTCAAAACAACAAAACTTTTTCACAAACACTTTTCAAAACAGTTTTCAAAAATAACTTTGTCACACTCTTGAGGACATATACAAGGATTATCACGAAGTTAAACAAAAACTCTTCAAAACACGCACAAGCAATTTCAAAAATGTGCAAGTACCTAAGAGCCCGTGGAAAACCACAGATAGAAAGTGTGCTAACACCTTCCCTTTCTATAATCTACCCCCCCCCCCTCGTACTCAGAAACATCTCGAAAAAAGGTTTTTTCTGTTCTTTTTCCTTTTCCTTTATTGGATGAAATAAAAGTCGATGGCGACTCTTGCTTACCGCGACATTTGCGAATATAAAACGCAAACCAGTATTAACAGTCGATTCTACCAGCGTATCACAAGGTCCAAATACCTTCTCTAAGAATCATAAAGGATGCAAGGCTGAACGAAGATGATTGGATCCAAACTCGGCTTTACCAGTTGAACTTGATTGATGAGAAGAGGCTTGCAGCTGTCTGTCAGGGCCAGATGTACCAAAAATGTATGATCAAAGCTTTTAACAAAAAGGTCAGACGTCAGGTATATCAAGTTGGTGACTTGGTAATCAAGCGTATCATGTTGCCACAAGGTGATTCCATGGGCAAATAGACTCCTATATATGAGGGACCATTTGTGATTAAAAGCATATTCTCTGGTGGAGCAATGATCTTAACCACTATGGGTGGCGACGACCTTCCACACCCTGTGAACGCGAACATAGTCAAAAGATACTACGCATAAGAGACCCGCTAGGTTGACACACCTAGGAAAAAAAAGGGCATCCCAGCGAACCACAAAGGTTCTGACAAAAATTAGGGATAAAATACAAAAAAAATTGTACACCCGGCAAGTTGAAAACCTGAAAGGGAGGCTTGGGCAAAAAAGGGTATCCCGGTGGACTGAAAACCCGAAAGGGCGGTCCAGGAAAAAGTTAGGGATTGAAAGCGTATGACTATGTCTCGTTGATCACCCTACAGACAACCTTTAGCATCAAATGACAAGTTCAAACAGATCTAATCAATCCAACCAACTTCGGACAAGGCAGCAAGTGGACAAGATGCTCAGAGAGACGAAGGCTATAGCAGAATGGGAACCCCATGGGATTATTCCACATCGCTATCTTTTCTTTGTATCAATTTTAATTTTTTATGACGATATTCTCTTACTATAATGCTCGTCTCATTGTACAAAAATACTTATTCAAGTTAATACAAAGATATTCCTTGAAAGTGAAAAACTATCTATTTTTCTTTATTTATGTGTTTTGTTTACAAAAACGTCCAATGATTTATTTTTGAACATATGCATTTGAACATGACTACTGTTTACAAATGAACAAAAAAAAGAGAGGAACAGAAAATAGAAAGACAATCACTAATGGCTTTAAGAAATAGGATACTATCTTTAGACTATTGCATAAAATCCCCCACAGGTACTATTTCCAGCAAGAGCGGAAGATGGGACATCCCACTACAGGATCGCTAACGTATCTCCAGTATGTAGCTTAATGATATCAAGCTCTCTCACATCCCAGACAGAACAAAACTTCCAGTTACCACTCCTAAGATTCCCCAGTAAAAGTCGCCCAGTTTCTCAGGATTCCCCAACAGGATTTCACAAGGTCTACAAGCGATACACAGTGTTTCCTTTACACAACAGAGTTTATTTCTCTAACAAATGGAAGCTCATTAACACTTAAACTTCAAAACATGAATACTTACACTCCTCATACCCAACAATACTTAGGGATTTATTTTCCCCAACTACAGTAATATTGCGGCATAACAATTAATGTGTCCATACATTACATCCATACGTTATAGTATTGACAACACATTTATTTTGAGAACATCATTGCGCCATGCATTTCATACATCATGACATTGCATACAGCTAACCTTTCATCTTTTCAGGAAAGATCAATCAATAGAAAATTATCGTCAAATTTTCAGCAAGTCAAATACAGATCAATTCCCAAGAAAGGATTGGCCAACCATCTACATAACATATATTTATTTCAGAACCCTGCCGGTTCAGTTTAAATCTCTCAACAGTTTATTATGATTCTTTCCTGTAGACGTCTTCTCTGGTTCGGATAAATCTCCCAACAATTTATTCTGATTCGTCTCCAGATCCCTTTCGGTTCAGTTTAAATCTCTCAAAGATTTACTTTGGTTCTTTCCGGTTAAAGAATATTCAGGATCTCTTTTGGTTCAGTTTAAACCCATCAACGGTTTATCCTGATACTTTCCAAAGGAACACTTCGGGTTCACATAAATCTCTCAACAATTTATTTTGATTCTTTCCCGCAGACGCTTTCTCTGGTTCAGATAAATCACTCAAATATTTACTCTGATTATTTCCAGTTAAAGAATATTCAAGATCTCTTTTGGTTTAGTTTAAACCCCACAATGATTTATCCTAATACTTTCTAAAGGAACACTTCGGGTTCAGATAAATCTCTTAACAATTTATTCTGATTCTTTCCTGCAAACGCTTTCTCTGGTTCAGATAAATCACTCAAAGATTTACTCAGATTCTTTCCAGTTAAAGAATATTCAAGATCTCTTTTGGTTCAGTTTAAACCCCTCAACGGTTTATCCTGATACTTTCCAAAGGAACACTTCTGGTTCAGATAAATCGCTCCAAGATTTATTCTGATTCTTCCCAATCAAGCAACATACAAGACTTCTTCTAGTTCAGATAAATCACTCCAAAGATTTATTCTGATTCTTTTCCAGTTGAAATAAAGTTAGGACTTAGTCCATTTTCTGTCAACAATCACCTTTGGATGGTATCTGTAAGCCCATCTCCGGAAAATCTCCATCATTCCTCCAATTGGCATCTATAAGCCCATTCTCATTTCATCTTCAAGTGCAAATTTCTGGGCACTCTAGTGTCCAATCATCTTCCACCTTCAAGTCACGAATGGCGGATCCGCCAATCTAACTCTTCAGGTTTAAGAAGATTGAACAGGGGCAGATATTGTAGCCCAAAATTTTCCCTCTCATTTATCAAATATTTTCTCACAAGATCTCCTTTGGTTCAAGACTGTACAAGGATTGATCAGCTCAAGACACCTCCTTAAGCACTGATGACTGAAATTAGGGTTTGAAATTGCACAAGGATAATTGAAATTTTAATGCCTCATATGACTTTCATGGATCATTATGGACCCCCAATATTGATCATGTCAAGTTTCAAGTTTTGGATCATACTTTTGCTCAGTCAATTGATCAGTTGACCTAAAAATCAACTGTATTGGAGGAAAAGTCAATTATGGTCAATTTACAGTCAAACTTCATAATTTTTTATCCATATCAACATTATGAACTCATATATGTCATTTGATCAAGTTTGGACCATAATTCCTCAAGAAATTTGATCAAATCATCAAAAGGGCAAAATGGTCAAAATTAGGGTTTTGACTGAGAAAGGGCAATTTCTGATTTTTGACCTAGAAAATGGTTAATTGGATTGAGAAATGATATCAAGGATTCCATTGCATCATTTTTTACCTAATGGCATGACTCAAAACATTGCTCAAGGTCGTTTGATTGATAATTGATTTTCAGTCAATTGTACACTGAAAAGTCAAACTTTGACTTTTTGGTCAAAATCAAGTGTCAAAGATCACAATTCATCAAAACATGTCAAAATATGAAACTTGTTCATCAAGAAATCAAAAATTCAAGATTTCATTTTGAAAAGTCAAAGTTTCCAAACTTAGAAATTTTTCGAAGTGTTGAAAACTTCATATTTTTTCACAACTTTGAGCCAATTTTTCACCATGATGCAAGATCATTTAAACGAAAGTTTAAACATGAAAGTTGTAGATCTCAATGAGATCTAAAACTTTTCTTTACACAACTCCTACTAGAAATTCTTGGATCTCAAGTTATTAATCCATGAAGTCATGGTCATGAAACTAAAACACTTAGAGAAATTTTGAGCATCTTTGGTCAGGATTTTGACCTAACTTCTGACCCAAGTTTCACATAGTTCCATTTGTATTTTGCAAAAGTGATTCAAAGAGGGGTTGTATATCACACTACAATATTTCCAAAATGTCCAATAACTCCTTGAGATCATTTGTGAGCAAGGAGAATCGAAGGCCAGAAGTTAAGGTTTCAAGTTGTTTTGCAAGGCAAAATTTGTGATGCAACATGAACCAAATCCATAGCCATGCTGCATAATCTTCACTTTTCAAGCCTCAAACTTGTTTGTCACTCCTTAATTTAATGTTTACACAACTGATTGATCAATTGCCCAATTGATTCAAGCATTGTCCAAAGCATTTTGCCATTTTAGGGAGAAAGTCACCATTTCCATTTTGATAAAGCATCACTTTTGCAATTGTCAACTTCTTGAGCTTTGCACTTGTTCTTTCTGCACACATAACCCCTATAACTCAAAAGTTATGTGTCTAAAGCCTCTTTGAACTCAGAACATGCTTGTACAACATTTTGAGATTTGTCTTCTCACTTTTCTTCAAAAGCAAGTTATAGAGCCAAAAGGCTAGAACTCAGAAATCTTGAGTACATTTGTGCTCTAACATTTTCCATACATATACACAAGTTGTTTGCAAGAAAACACATGCATACACAAGCCCTAAAACACACAAGAACTCAGAACTGTATCACAAAACTCCCTTGTTTCCCATTATGACCAAAAACTTGAAACTCACATTCCCCTCGTGCGTTTTCAAGCCTTTTGGTTCCTAAAGCTTTTAAACATCAAATACAACTCATCCTTGGCCCTGTTTCATAACTGTAACATCTCCATCATCAAGTTCCATTTTCAAAAACAGAGCTCTGCAAGTGGACTTCTCTAGAACTCCTCAGCCACTTTCAGCTCAAGCCAAGCATCACATTAGCTTCCTTGAGGAAGCTAACCCAATCACTGGAACTCATCAAAAGCTGCTCAAACTCAAAACACGATACCCTCTTGCAAAGTGAGTTTTCTGACTTTTGAACTCTTCATATAGGCATCATTTGGTTTCCATTTGTGAAGATAAAATGTAGACATCATAGTCCCGAAACTAACAATGTCCTTAGAATTCATTTATGTTGCCTGAGTAGTGAGAATTTTAGAGTTGAATTTTCTAAAAAAATTAGGTCAGATTGGTACCATTCAAAATTCATGCTCATTTTTTATTTATAACTTTAGTTATTTATATGACTGAACTCGTGATGAAATTTGGAGTAAGTTTCATGTTTATACTTTTGCAAATGGTTGAGAAATGAAAGAGATAGCAATTTCAAAAATCATGTTGATTGTTCTGGCGCAAGGTTGAAGATGATACAAGCCTAGGAATGTGTTTCAAATATATATCCTTGGTTTTGTATTAATAAACAGATCTATAGCCACCCCGGTGGTAGAAGCGCGCGCCTGTGACTATAGGGACCTGGGTTCGAGCCCCAGTGGTACCCTTTTATTTGTTTCACATTTATTTGTTTCAAATCTAATGCAATCATGTACAAGGAACCTATCATGAGCCTCACGTCAACACCATAGGATGTTCAGCAATCCAAATCCAACGCTTCATGATGCAAGCTCATGGTGTACTCACAGAAATCAATCCACACTGAATAACAAAATAGGATGGACTTTGCTTTGGGCCCAGTCTGAATTGCTGACTCTCACCCCCCCCCCCCCCCATTTTACTTTCTAATGCAGGCCCATTCATAAATTTTTTTGTTATCTTTCTCTGATTACAAAAACACACATTTGGTCCTAGCGCCCCTTTTTACTATTGTTAATCCCCATTTCCATTTTTAACCCCCTGACTTTAATTTTATATTTTTATTTTATTCTCTTTTCTTTATTATTATTATTAATATTATCATTATTATTATTATTATTATTTTCATTAATAAAAACCCAAAAAAAATATTTTATTTATTATTTTTACATTTATTTAGTTTATTTTGTTTTTATAAAAAATCAAAAGAACAAAAAAATTTCCTTTAATAAATTAATTTCATTTTTTAAATACTTAGAATATTAGTCTTAATTATTATTATATTACTTTCTTGTAAATTAAAATCAATTTAGAACTTAGGACTTTTATTTAATTAATTTTATTTACTAATTTAATCAAATTCACTAAAAACCCTAAAAAATTTGTTCTCTTTAAATTAATTTATTTTACTAACTTAATCTTAATTTTCTTATTTTTAGTTAATTATTTTATTTTAGTTAACTAGGTCAAAAAGCCTTGTCATGAAAACCAAACAAAAATCACATTTCTTTTTACATTTACATTCTTGCATTTTTATTTATTCATTTTTTGTATAATATTCAATATAGTTGTAATAATTATTTAGATTTAATTTTCTTGCAATTCTCCATTTGTAATTTGTATATCCCCTCCCCTAAATGATGTAATAGCTTAGTATTTTTATTTTCCGCAATTTAATGCTTTATATATAAATGCTAGTAAATTAGGATTTGTATGGCAAGAATAAAATCAACAAATAGCAAACTCTAATCAAGACAAATCAAGCATGAAAAAGACACACTTGCACACATACACTCTTAGGGTAAATCCACTTTGTTGCCTTATAAAATGGCCATATTATGCATGTGAGGTATCTTAGCAAAACCAAACAAAATACAAGATCATAGTCCCTCGATGACGCTATCGAAGTTGCCTTTCAAAAATGATCTTAAGTCCATTAAAGAAAAATGCTAAGATATATTACAATATTGCTAATCATGGTTATTCGACGACCCTTGCCCGTCCCTTTAACATCCAAAGATAGGGTTACTTACCAAATCAATGGTAAAATAACAATGTCAAAAGAAAGAGGAAATAAACATGAAATACTTTTGAGTAGGTAGAATTTTCCTAGTTGCTTGCTCAATTTCAAAACAAAATACATCCTTTCTATTTTCAAAACAAACACCAACACTTTCAAAAACATCTTTCAAACTTGAAAACATTTTCAAAAGATCAACACTTTGTATACATTCTTACGAACGAGAATCATTACAAAGTTTGCCTAAACGATGGTATCTTTACAAAATACTTTCAAAAACCACACAAAGAATATTTTCAAACAAAAGCAAGTGATCTAGCAAGTAACTAAGAGCCCGTAGATAACTACAGAGAAAAAGGTGCTAATACCTTCCTTTTTCATAATCTACCCCCCTAACTCAAGAAAACATATCAAATGTCTTTCCTGTTCTTTTCAGTCCTTCCTTTTGGATAAAAGAAAAGTCGGTGGTGACTCTTGTTAACCGTGACATTTGCGATAAAACGCAAAACGACCAAGTCAGTTCTCCCACCGCATTACAGTATGAAATAGATGAATCTTAAACACAAATTACTTAACATTTTTAATGCACTTATCACTATAACAATGTTTCCAATGAATTAAAACTTGTAAGCAATTTTTTCAAACGGTTGGCGCATACTTGTTTGATGATTAATAATGGTGACTTGATGAAAGTATTTGAACCACTATTTTATCATTAAACAAAAAACTCAGCAAGCCAATTGAATCACAAAATTGCGGAAAATGTAAAGAGATAGAGAGAAATAAAGAACAATACGCTGGCAGTTTGGTAAGGAAGTTCCCCACTGTCGTCCTCACGTGTGGGTACGTCTCCCTCTCAATTTCAAAATTTAAATTGAGAACTCTTATAATAATTTTGCTGAATGTTTGAATACAAGGTTACACTACACATATAAAAAGAAATCCCTAAGATCTTCTTCTTCTTGTAAGAACCTCTACTTGATATGAGCCTTATCAAGATTCCATGCAAGATCCAAAACCGATCCTCCACTTCCACGACCTGTTTGCAAAAATCCCTATGATTTCCAAACCCCTCGCTACAGCTGAATCCGACTTGTGCGACCGTGACTAACAAACCCTCAAGAACACGTCCGTTCTTGAAGGACAAACCCCTTGGTTTTTCCTCGAAGCCCCCTTCAGAATCTTCAACCAAGCTGAGATCCCTTGAATGCACAACTGAACGTTATCTCTTGATCTCTTGATCCAATTGAACAAAGATGTTTGATTTTTTTGTTGTTGTTGAATTAATATGATTGAGAAGATGATGAAGATGAAGTATCTCTCAGGCTTCTTGCTGCTCAAAATTGATGCTCACAATTGTAATATGTGTCATACTGATTTCTGCTGAAAAAACTTACTTATATATGTAACAGAAAACGGTTAAAGATAGAAATTCATATTGTGAGTCGATGCATGTTAACATGAGTCGACTCATGTTAGTTATGTAACACAGAATGACTCGATACATGTTCTTATGAGTCGATGCAAGCAGATATTACAACATATTACAGAACCAACCATTTTACACGAGTCGATGCATAACACGTATGTGTCGACATATACTGGATTGAACTTTTGATTTTTGAAGACAAAACATGTAATGAGTCGATGCATGATGTTATGTATCGATGCATAAAAGTTTAAAAAAAAATTTCCAGGGACATCAACATGTCATGTGTCGATGCATGAAGTTATGTATCGATGCATAAAGGTTGAAGGTTGTATTCTAGGGGCATCAATATGTTATGAGTCGATGCATAGCATGGATGTGTCGACTCATAACAGTGTTTTATGTGTAAAACACATTCTTAACTCATTTTAAACATGTTATACTATATTTTTTACAATGCACACATGTAGGTAACATTCATTATTTATTTAACATATATTTGCCATAATTTGAAACCAATTATGTGAAGGGGTTGCTCACAATACTAGAAGGGAAGCATATACTGTTGTCGAGTATGGCAGCGACCAAGAAGGTTTTTGTTGGAATTTTATGATCATGTGTATGATACGGTGGGAGAACTGACTTGGGATTTTTGCGTTTTATCGCAAATGTTGCGGTTAGCAAGAGTCGCCACCGACTTTTCTTTTATCCAAAAGGAAAGGTGAAAAAGCACAGGAAAGACCTTTGAGATTATTTCTTGAGTTCGGGGAGTAGATTATGAAAAGGGAAGGTATTAGCACCCTTTTCATCCATGATTTTCCATGGGCTCTTAGTTACTTTCTAGATCACTTGCTTTTGTTTGAAATTGTGCTTTGTATGGTTTTGAAAGTATTTTTGAAAAGAGGCCATTGTTTAGGCAAACTTTGTAATGATTCTCGTTCGTAAGAATGTATACAAAGTGTTGATTTTTTTGAAATTTTTTTCAAGTTTGATAGATGTTTTTGAAAGTGTTGTGTTTGTTTTGAAATAGCAAAGATGTTTGGTTTTGAAAGTGAGCAAGTAACTAGGAACAATCTACCTACTCAAAAGTCTTTCATGTTTATTTCCTTTTTTCTTTGACATTGTTATCTTACCATTGATTTGGTAAGTAACCCTATCTTTGGATGTAAACGGGGCGGGCATGGGTCATCGTATAACCATGATTAGAAATGTTGCAAGATATCTTAGCATCTTTCTGTAGGGACTAAGATAATTTTGAAAAGGCAACATAGATAGCGTCATCGAGGGACTATGATCTTGTATTTTTGCTTATTTTTGCTAAGATACCTCACATGCGTAATATGGCCATTTTTATAAGGAAACCAAGTGGGTCTTACCCTAGGGATGTTTGTGTGCAAGTGTATTGATTTTCATGCTTTGTTTAGTCTTTGATTAGGGTTTGCTACTTGTTGATTTTATCTTCTCATACAAACCCTAATTACTAGCATTTATATAAAGCGGTAAATTGTGAAAAGTAAAATTACTACGCTATTACATCATTAGGGGAGGGTGTACAAATTTACAAATGGGGATTGCAAGAAAATTAAAGCTAATTATCTATTACAACTATATTGAATATTGTACAAAATTGAAAATAAAAATGCAAGAATATAAATGGAAAAAGAAATGATTTTTGTTGTTCTTATGAAAGGGTTTAGTTTTGACCTAAATAAAGGAAATGATTAATTAAAATCAAATAAAATTAACTTAAACTAATTAAGAAAAGAAACTAATTTGAAAAGGATCTTTTGGGGTTTTTTTATGAAAAAGGTTTTAAATTAATGAAAAAAATGAAGATTAATTAATTAAAATAACCTAAGTTCTAAATTAATTTTAACTAAGAAAATAAAATAATATATTAATTTAACCTAAGTGTAAAAAAAAATTATTTAAGAAAAAATATTTTATTTATTTTAAGAAAATATCTTTTTTAGTCTTTTTGTTTTATGAAAAAAAAATAAGTATAAATAATAAATAAAATAAATTTGGATTTTTTTATGATTCTATGAAAATAATAGTAGTTGTAATAATAATATTAATAATAATAATAATAATAATAATAATAATAATAATAATAATAATAATAATAATAATAATAATAATGAAGAAAAATAAAATAAAAATAAAAATATAAAGAAAAGTCAGGGGGGTTAGAAAATGAAACAGGGAGTAAGATAAGCAAAAAAGATTAGGCCCGGCAAAGGGAAGCCCAACGCTGCAAACAAACAAAAAATGTGAAAATGTGAAAAGAAAAAGCAAAAGGCAGCGCTGGGTCTTGAATCCGTGACCTTGAGGTTACCAGCGCGCTGCCTTACCACTAGGGTGGTTGTACATCTATTAATATAACTGAAATAATAAATACATAACACAAAATACACCCTGATTACACTTCATCTCCAACCTCTAGCCAAAAGACTTGTATCTTCTTCATCTCTCAACAAAAATGAAAAGTTCAAACATGAAAGTTGTGGCATTTCTTCCCACGAATCCAACCATGTAAATAACTTAAGCCAACAGTCAAAGATGAAGGGGAATTTTTTTGGCCCTAATTTAAAACCTAAAAATTTCAGAAAACTTCAACTCTAAAATTCTCTAAGCTCGGGCGATATAAATGCAAACTATGGATATGTACAGCTTCGTGGCAATGGTGTCTACATTTTATCTTCACAAATGCAAGCCTAACAATGCCTAAATATGAAGATATAAGTTCAAGAAAAATATCTCAAAACTGGAAATCATGAAATGGATTTGAGCTTGTTTCAGGCAGTGGTGATGATCAGGTTAGCTTCCTTGGACCTCTAGGAAGCTAATGCAATGGCTGGCTTGAGCTGAGAGTGGCTGAAATGGCCTGGAGAAGTCCAACTGCAATGCTCTGTTTTTGGTTATGGAAGTTGATGAAGATGATGTTACAGTCTGCAAATAGGGACAAGGATGGTTTATATTTGATATGAGGAAGATTTTGAAACTAAAAGGCCAAGAAATGCACGAGTGGTTTTGAAGATTGATGTTCAAAATCAAAAATGACACAAAAATAGAGGTTTTGTGCGATCTGAGTTTTCAGGGAGTTTGGGGAGTTTTCAGAGCTTGTGTATTCGTGTGTTCTCTTGCAAATAGTATCTTTATTTATAGAGGAAAGGTTTTGAGGTTTGAAATGGTCAGAAACAAAGAATCACATGTTATGAGTTTTTGACTTATTTTTGAAGTTATCTTGACAAACATGGTTTTAATGCAAGGTACATGTCTTGTAGGGTGGCTAGCAACTTTAAACATGTTTGTTCTGAATTTATAGAGCATGCTTGTGCAGAAAGAACAAGTGCAAAGCTCCATACAAGTTGACTTTGTGATTAAAGCTTCTTTTCAAGAATGGAATGGTTACTTTCTTCCAAAAATGGAAATGCAACTTGGATAATGATTCAAATGCTTGGAAAATGGCTCCATATGTTGTGTAAACATTTAATTATGGAGTGACAAACAAGTTTGAGGCCTGAAAAGTAAATATTATGCAACATAGGCTTGGATTTGAATTCTTGTTCATCATGAAATGGCTTGTAATTCAAGTTTGAAAACCCTAACTTCATCTCTTTGATTCTCCTTTCTCACAAATGATCTCAAGGAGTTTTTGGACATTTTGGAAAGCTTGCAATGTTCTATACAACCCCTCTTTGATTCACTTTTGAAAATTCCAGTTGGAACTATATGAAAAAGTGCCATGAAGTTAGGTCAAAATCCTGACCAAAACTAGGGCAAAATTTCACTAAGTGTTCAATTTCAAGACCATGACTTTATGAATTAATAACTTGAGATCCAAGCATTTTTAGAAGAGGTTGTGTAAAGAAATGTTGTATATATCATGGATATCTACAACTTTCATGTTGAAAGTTTCTTTTGAATCATCTTGTATTATGGTGAAAAATTGGCCCAAAGTTATGAAAAAACATGAAGTTTTAAACACTTAGAAAAATTTCTAAGTTAGAAAAATTTGACTTTTCAAAATGAAATCTTGACTTTTTGATTTCTTGATGAATAAGTTTCATATTTTGACATGTTTTGATGAATTTTGATCTTTGACATTGGATTTTGACTAAAAAGTCAAAGTTTGACTTTTTAGTGTATAGTTGACTTTTGATCAGTTGACTGAGAATTCACTATCAATCCAATTGATCTTGAGCAATGTTTTAGGTCATGCCATTAGGTAAAAATGATGCAATTGAACTATTGAAAACATGCTTCAAATCAATTGACCATTTTCTAGGTCAAAAATTAGAAATTTCCCTTTCTCAATCAAAACCCTAATTTTGACCATTTTGCCCTTTTGATGATTTGATCAAATTTATTGAGGAATTATGGTCCAAACCTGATCAAAATGATACATATGAGTTTATAATATTGATGTGGATCAAAAATTATGAAGTTTGATTGTAAATTGGCCATAATTGACTTTTTTCCCCAATACAGCTGGTTTTTAGGTCAACTGCTCAATTGACTGAGCAAAAGTGTGATCCAAGGCTTGAAACTTGACATGAGTAATCTTGGGGGTCCATAATGATCCATGAAAGTTATATGAAGCATTGAAATTTCAATTATCCTTGTACAATCTCAAACCCTAATTTTGGTCATTAGTGCTTAAGGAGGTGTCTTGAGCTGACCAACCCTAGTGCAGTCTTGAACCGAGAGATCTTTGTGAGAAAATATTTGATAAATGAGAGGGAAAATTTTGGGGTACAACAGCTGCCCCTGTTCAATCTTCTTAAACCTGAAGAGTTAGATTGGCGGATCCACTATTCGTGACTTGAAGGTGAAAAATGATTGAACACTAGAGTGCCCAGAAATTTGCACTCGAAGATGGATGGTGAATGGGCTTATAGATGCCATTTGTAGGAATGTTGGTAAATACTGGAAGAAGTATCAGCACAAAACTCTTGTTGATTTATACTTATAACTTGATGTTTTACCTGCGAGAAAAAGAGTTAGTAAAATACAGATGTTTGCATGATGTTCACCAGATGTGGTATTATGTTAAATGCATATGGTATGTACATGCCATGATGTATGAATGTGAGATGTATGTTTTTGTCCGGGAAAATAAATCCCCGACTGCTGCTGAGGAAATTCTGGGGGGTTGAATCCCTGATTTCCGTTGGTGATGAAGAATATGCATATCTTCAAACTTTGTTGAAAGGATGCTTTCACTGGAGAATATATCTTGAATGTCAACTGTTATCTGGTCGGATCCAGGCTTCACAATTTGCTGAGGATGAAGTAGTCAACTGCTATCTGGTCGGACCCGGGCTTCACGACAACTTACTGGGGGAAAACAAATTAACTGTTATCTGGTCGAATTCCAAGCTTTGCAGAAAATTTTCTTGAAATTGAATAGTTATCGGGTCGGATCCAGGCTTCACAATAACTTGTTGGGGATACGGAAGTTAACGGTTATCTGGTCGGATCCAGGCTTCACAGTAACTTGGAGTGGTAACTACTATCTGGTCGGGTCTAAGTTCCATGGTTTTTGGGAAGTTGTACTATTATCTTGTCGAGTCCAGGCTTCATAGTGTCTCTCTGGGGATCATAGTTAGTTGTTATCTGGTCGGGCTCCAGGTTTCACAATAAACTGTTTGAAAAAATGTTATTTGTTCGGGTCCAGGCTTTGCAGATTTCTGAGGTTGATGAGGTCAATTTCTATCTGGTCGGGTCCAGATTTCACAATGAATCTCTGAGGGTAATTGCTATCTGGTCGGATCCAGGCTTCACAACAACTTGCTTGAAAAGATGAATTTGAAAATTGATATCTGGTCGGATCCAGGTTTCACAGTAATTTGGTGGGGCAGAGGCAAACTCTACTGGGGAAAAGAATTTAAACCTTGGTCGTGTTGAGTCTGGGTTCTTCTATATCTTTGAAGAGTTAGACTATTAGCTGGTCGGGTCCAGGTTTCATAGTATCTTGAAATTGAGATCAATTGTTGTCTGGTCGGGTCCAGGTTTCAGATACTCAAACTGTTATCTGGTCGGGTCCAGATTTCAGTAATTCACTAGGGAGAGTGGCAAACTCTACTGGAGAAGAGGAGTTTTGCTAATGATTTTGTAGGAATTAAACTGCTATCTGGTCGGGCCCAGGCTTCGGCAATTGAAGAAGTTAACTATTATCTGGTCGGGTCCAGGCTTCAGTAATAACTTGCAAATTATGTTAATATCTAGTCGGGTCCAAGCTTCATAGTATCTTTCTGGAAATGTTAAAGGCTTTTCTGACGGCTTTATCGGGGATCAGGGGTTATGGCCCTATGATTTGTAATAATCTGAAAGGAAAATTCAAAGTGGAGAGTGTAGGCTCAGCCGGGTAGGACTGACTTAGCTTGGGGAGGATATACTCAACTGGGAAGGATATTCACAGCTAGGGAATAACAGGCTCAGCTGGGGAGGATGGACTATGTCGGGGGAATACAGACTCGGTTGGGGAGGATGTACTTGGCTGGGGAATTTTGTGGCTCCTCGATTATTATTGGGGAAATAAAATCTGCTGGGGAAATAAACCATGTTGGGG
Source organism: Vicia faba (assembly GCA_948472305.1). Classification (NCBI taxonomy): domain Eukaryota; kingdom Viridiplantae; phylum Streptophyta; class Magnoliopsida; order Fabales; family Fabaceae; genus Vicia; species Vicia faba. The sequence goes on from OX451736.1 coordinate 1,601,754,032, forward strand.
AAATAAACCCTGTTGAGGAGGTGAGTTTCTTTTAGGAAGAGATCCACGAGGCTTCAACTTGTAAAAATTGACTTAGCTAGAGAGAGAGCTTCCAAGAGATTGAGACTCTGGTCGGGAATTATCCTATGCAAAGAGACTTTGTGGGCAACTCCGTTGGGGAAAGGTTTATTGTAGCCGTCCTCGTGGGGATAATGATAATGAGATAACTCTGTGGGGATATTTCATATACATTAAAGATATGCTTGTTGCTGCTTAGCAGGACACATGTGCCAAATAGTTTTAATTATGTTCATATGCATATGTTCATTCGATTTTAGTCATTGGACAAATTTACATGCAAAACAAAGACAGAAAATTTGCACTTCAAAGTATATTTGTATTGATATTTTTCCCATGAATAGGCGTTTCTGTACAGAGAGACGGAGATCCTAGTAAGAGGAAATCGTCGAAAGGAAAACAAAATTGAGAATGAAAACAAATAGCCATGTGAAATGATCTCATTGCCTTCCAACTCTACTATTGCCCCAATGTCTTCGAATGTCCCTTGTCGTTGATAGAAGCTGATTTGGATTGATCTTGGACCGTTTGAAATAGTCATACGCTTTTAATCCTTAAATTTTTCCTGGACCTCCCTTTCGGGTTTTCAGCCCACTAGGATCCCCTTTTTTGCCCAAGTCGCCCTTTTGGGTTTTCAACTTTCCGGGTGTACAATCTTTTGTATATATCCATAATTTTTTCCCAAACCTTTTGGTTTGTTGGGATGCCCTTATTTTTCCTAGGTGTGTCAACCTAGAGGGTCTCTTATATGTAGTATTTTTTAACTATGCCCACGTTTATAGGATGTGGGAAATCTTCACCATCCATGGTCGTCAGCATCATGGCACCGCCAGAGAAAACTCTCTTGACAACAAATGGCCCTTCATAGGTGGGAGTCTGTTTGCCTCTGGGGTCGCCTTGTGGTAGAATGATGCGTTTTATCACCAAGTCACCAACTTAATATACTCAAGGCTTGATCTTTTTATTGAAAGCCTTGATCATCTATTTTTGGTACGTCTGACCATGGCAAATAGCAGCTAACCGTTTTTCATCAATCAAGTTCAGCTGATCCAATCTCGTTTGAATCCACTTGTCTTTGCCTAGGCCTACCTCATTCATAATCCTCAACGAGGGAATCTGAACTTCCACTGGCAAAACAGCTTCTGTGCCATAGACTAGAGAAAAGGGAGTTGCCCCAGTTGATGTTCTAGCTGAAGTACGGTAGCAATGTAGAGCAAACAGAAACATCTCATGCCAATCCTTACAGGTTACTACCATTTTCTGCACAGTCTTCTTGATACTTTTGTTGGATGGCATTTACCTTGGCAGGATCAACTCCAATTCCTTTATTGTTGACAACATAACCTAGAAGCTTTCCCGATCATACTCCAAACGTGAACTTGTTAGGGTTTAACCTCAACTTGTACTTCTTCAGCCTCTCGAATAATTTGTACAAATGATCGAGATGTTCTTCTTCGGTTTGTGATCTGGCAATCATATCATCCACATATACCTCTATTTCATGATGAATCATGTCATGAAATAAAGCTACCATAGCCCTTTGATATGTTGCCCTGCATTCTTTAATCCGAACGGCATGACCTTGTAGATGAAGGTGCCCCATTGCGTAACGAAAGTAGTCTTCTCCATGTCTTCGGGAGCCATCCTTATTTGATTATAGCTTGAGAAACCATCCATGAATGAAAAGACTTTATGCTGAGCAATATTATCAACTAAGACGTCAATGTATGGTAGAGGGAAGTGATCCTTGGGGCTTTCCCTATTCAGATCCCTATAGTCTACGCACATGTGAACTTTTCCGTCTTTCTTCGGAACTAGCACCACATTATCAACCCATTAGGGATAGGATGTCACAACTAGGAACCCTGCATCAAACTATTTCATCACTTCAGCTTTGATCTTTTCAGACATATCAGGCCTCATGCGACGAACCTTTTATTTGACAGGAGGGCAGTCCTCTCTTGCCGGCAGACGATGAACTACGATGTTAGTATCCAACCCAGGCATATATTTATAAGACCAAGCAAATACTTCCACATAATCATGCAACATCTTAACCAACCTTCTCTTGAAACTTCTTTCCAAATTAGCGTCGATCCTGATTTCCTTCTTATCTGACTCAGTACCCAGGTTGATAACTTCAACTGACTCTTCGTGCGGTTGAATAGCTTTTTCCTTTTGTAATATAAGTCTGGCTAGCTCTCCCGGTATGTCACAATCTTCTTCGCCTTCGTCTTCGGCTTGGTTGATATGATATTCAAAGTCATAGTCGGCAATAGTAGAGTCATTGACAATAGGATCCAGAGTGGATGTGGACTTGCAAGAGTGTGTGTGTGCATGTAAGATACATGGCTATATTTTTTTTAAAATGTATTTACAAGAAAGGAAAGATAATGAACACAAATATTTGAATGCAAAAGAGTCCAATGTACCGAATGATCATATGATTAGATGAACATAAATAAAAACCTTTGACAAATGGACCAAAGTTCCCCGGGCTAGGAAAATGGCTGAAAAGTCATTGTTCAAATATTACAAACAACATATTCTTGAATTGAAAGAAAATCAGTAACAAGTATATTACTCCTCAATGAAGTAGATGGGCACAAAGTCCTTTGTATGCCAATTCTTCAGCTCCGTTGTAGTTGGATACACCCAATCTTCAAATGCAGCTCCTTCTTCAGAATCACCCACGGCGTTGACTTTGTGGCTTCCAATGCGAAGAGGTGTCTTTCCAATACGAGCATGCCTCACTTCCTTATGAGCTTTAACGATGAAGCCCAAACCAAACTTGTCCGTTTTAAATGGGACATCGAGGAGTTTCCCCCAAGTATCGCAGTTTCCTTCTTCAATTGTTGCCTGGGCTTCTTTGACTGAAACCATCTTTGGCATGGTCTTAACAACTTTAGACTCATCAGAAGAACATTTGGTAGCAACAATCATCGGTGGTACAACCTCAAAGGCTTGACATGGGTCTCAATGAATTCTCCATCCATCTCTACGTACTTGAAAGAGTTAAGGTGGCTCACCATAAACTCTTCTTCTCCACAGACGGTGACTATTCTGCCCTTGACTGGATATTTGAGTTTTTGGTGGAGGGTTGAGGTTACTGCCCCAGCTTTATGGATCCACGGGCGACCTAACAGACAACAATAGGCAGGACGAATATCTATAATATAGAAGGTGGAGTTGAAGATTTGGGAGCCCACTTTGATTGGAAGATCTACCTCCCCATGAACAATCCTCTTTGATCCGTCAAATGCCCTTACAATGATATCGCTTGGCTTCAAGACTAAACTTTCACAGTCTATACGGTCTAACGCTCCCTTGGGTAATACATTCAGAGAAGAACCAGTGTCGACTAGCACATGTGCTAAGGTAGTCCCTTTGCACTCGATAGAAACATGTAAACTTTATTGTGATTCTTCCCGAGAGGTGTTAAGTCAGCATCTGAAAATCCCAAGCCATTATCAGCTGTCAGGATAGCCATGCAATTCTCAAATTGGTTTATTGTTGTCTCATGGGGGACATGAGCCTTTTTTAGGAACTTGATTAATGGCCGAACATGGGCATCGGAGCAAACCAGAAATGACAACATTGAAACCTTAGAAGGGGTTTGCCCCAACTGTTCTACAATCTTGAAGTCGCTTCTTTTTATGATCTTCAAAATCTCGTCCATCTCACGAGCGGAGGGTTCTTCATCAGCTATGTCCTTGGAGGGTGATTCAATCACATCAGGCTCAACAACCTTTTCTTTCCCTCTTATAACAATACTTGGCTTGGCAGTAGTAATGCGGATGGGCGTCCTTGTAACAACTGGTGGTGAGATACTGGGTGAAAATATCCTCCCAGTTCTAGTTACCTTTCTTGAACCAGCTATTTTACCAACATTGTCAGCTTTTTCTTCTTCGATCCAGGCATATTGTTTAATCCCATGATAGAACACCTCAACACCATAGTTCCATGGTAGCGCTTTGTTTGAAGAGTAGGGAACCGGTCAGGGATTGGTAATTATTAAGGGACCAATAGTGGGTTCATTTGAAATCCTAATAGGACCTTTGGAGGTGATCCTAAGAGGCTTGTTTAAGATGGTAATAATGGAGAGGTCTTCACATTTGTTAATCAAACTCTTGGCAAGTGGAGTCTTTTCAAATGGAATCTCATGGCTATCCATCAGGTGTTGTATGCCTTTCTTCAGCCCTTCACATCCATTGAGTTGTCTTGTACAACACACAAAGTCTTTTTCACAGTCAGGGAAGATCCCAGCTTTCAACAGATGGTTCTTGATTACATTTAGCGGAGTAGTCAATTCTTCAATAGAGGCGACAAAAATTGGATCTTCGACAACATTAACACTTTTGTCATGCTTCGGCATTGGAGTGGTGATTACATTCAGTGTTGGAGGAGGATCAAATTTAATAGTTTTGTTATCAATCAAATCCTGGATTTTGTTCTTCAAGACCCATCACTGGTCAGTCTCGTGCCTGGGGCTGCTTGAATGGTAAGCACACTTAGCGTTCAGATTATACTTTGGTGACGAGGTGTCAGGGTTGGCGGGAGGATCGCGCAATGTCACTAAATTAGCCTTGAGCAAATTTTGAAGGGCTTGAGACAGTGACATGCCTAACCTCGTAAATTGTCTTCTTGGAGTTTCAAAATGTTGATGATTTGCAGATGGTCTTGGAGTAGAAGTTGGATTGGAGATTCTGACAGCATTGAAAGATGGGTGATCGTTCATCTTGGTATGGGCCCTTTCCCCATACACAACATTGACTTCCTTATTTGAAGCAAAAGGTTTCTTGATAGGATCTGGAGTGGAGTTAGATGCCACATAGATCTTCCCACTTTTGACGCCACTTTCAACTCTTTCGTCGGTTAAGATCAATTTGATGAAACCAGAAGAAGAGCAGCCAACCAACAGATTAAAGAAAGGACCAGATAAAGTTCCCATGAACATTTCTATGTGATTCCTACCATTCAAGGGAGGTTGGACCCTACTAGAAAGGTCTCTCCACTTTTGCGCATATTCCTTAAATCCTTCATTCTTCCCCATGGCCATATCTTGCAACTGAACCCTCATTGGCGCCAAGTCGTTGTTGTATTGATATTGATGGTAGAAGGCAGTAGCTAAATCCTCCCAAGTATTAAACGAGAATCATCTAACTGATAAAACCATTCTAGTTACGCTCCAGCCAAGCTCTCTTGGAAAAAGTGAACCCAGAGCTTCTTATCAACAGTATGCGATTGTACCTTGCGCACATAAGATTTCAAATGGAGTTTTGGACAAGAAACCCCATCGTAATTTGCAAAGATTGGTATTTTGAATTTGTGGGGAATGACTACCCCAGAGATCAAACCCAAATCATCAAAATCTAAACCGGGGACGACTTGGATTTCAACGGATTTCAATCTGTCTTCTAACCGCTTCTATTTGATATCAGCGGGTGGATACTGCTCGTTGAAATAATCAGCATTAGATACTTGATCATTGATACAGTCATCCTGAGTACTCTTGACCTCACCAATATGGTTCTCGTCCACTTCATATGAATCTTCTCCTACTGGGATTTGACGGATTGTCTCTTTGAACCTTCTACCCATGTTGAGTAGAGCTTTCTTCTTTGGCTTCTTCTTAACAGCCAACAAAGTCATCATATCTTGCTGCCCCTTGGCTAGGGCGAGTAGAGTTTCCTGAAACTGAGAATTATGGGTTTGGAGATCCTTCACAGTTTTCTCTAGATCCATCTTGCTGAAATAAACAGCAGAAAGATAAGGAAACCTGTTATGCGAAAACCTGTCATGTTATGATGCATGGAATATATACATGTAAATGATTTCAAGGATTAATGAAATTTAAATTTGTATAAACAAAAGAAATGAACAAACGTTAATTCTCATTAGACAAAATAAGAAAGATTACATCATGCCTCTTGGGCTTACAAAATAACTTTCTGAGATAAAAAGACCGAACGCATCATCTTTGGTGCGAGTTAAGCGTTCACACTTTGCTCTTCTTGTAGCTGCTTCGTAAGCTCCAAGACCCTCTTTTCACTAGCATAAAATTGAGCCTCGAAAGTATCTCGTTCTTCCTTCAGCTGGATCCAACCCTTTTGTAAGTCTTCGAGAGAGGTAGGCATGTCGGAATGGAGGATAGTATAGGGAACATCTCCTTCTACCACAGGCTCTACGATGACTGGTAAGATGGAGGGATAAGGAATCACAAGTTTCTGAGAACGAGCTCATACCCATTTAAGGTAAGGCCTGAGGGGAATGGAATTCTTGTGTCCTAGTGTCTTGCTATCCACCTTGTTCAACATCCTCCAAGCTCGGATAAACCTCTGACGGTAACCTTGATCGTCATTCTCGTAGTCTAATACCAATCCTTGGATAATCATCTCATGGGGACCATCCCTCCGGGCGTAACCAAACTGTCGTAGGGCTAAGCAGGGGTTGTAGGTGATACCTCCTCTAATGCCAAGAAAAAGGACACTATAGAATTCTCCATAATGGTCGACGATGGTAACATTTTCCAAAGAGCGGGAACACCAATGAATATCTGAATGTTTGAGCGTCATCAACCTATGTGACCACCTTGAACCTTGCTCTTTCTTTAATACAGATTGGGGAAGATGCGAAATAAACCATCTTTCCAAGAGAGGAGTGCAACACATGAGGATACCTCTTTTCCTCATAGTACGAGTGTGAAAGGAATGTAGGATGTCCCCTAGCAAAGTAGGCACCGGGTTACGAGACATGAAGATTTTGACGGTCTTCACATCTATGAGTTGGTCAGGATTTGGAAACATAACCATCCCATAGATGAGGAGAGCCACAATTTCCTCAAAGGCTTGCAAATCCAAAGAGTTCCAACAATTTTGGGCTTTCTCAAACAAGAATTTTTCTAGGAAACCTTTGACACCGCTCCTTATTTCCCAATTAGTTGTGATATCAGATGGTTGCAAGTGTAGAGCTTGAGCAATCTCTTCTGGCTTTGGATATTTTTCCGGACCGTTGAAAGGTAGTTGATTGAGAATGGGAATCCTCAAGAGTTGGGAGGATTCTTCCAAAGTTGGAACAAGTTGATAATCGGGAAATATGAAACAATGGTGTAAAGGATCAAAGAACTGAAAGAGCACCTTCATCATGTCTTCATCAGTGTTGGAGGTGACCAAATTTAGTAGGCGACCATGTCTTTCGGTAAATGGAGAATTTTCAGGAATCCTTGATGCTAGCTCTTTATGTTTAGGAGGGATCCTTACAATATTGACTTGAATGGTTTTCCTGCGAATAGATTCCATGTCCTAAAAAATAGAACAAAGATAAATCCTAAAAATCCTTGAAATGGTTAGTGAGTATGAGTATGATTTTATGATGTTTATGATGTTATGTACAAGTAAATATATACAAAGAAAGCAAGCAAGTCCTTAGGTTTAGGCTTGCATGGAGTCTCGTAGGTAAGTACCCTCTTGAAGTTTAGTTGGCTCAAACCTGTCCTAGTAATAGTAACCGGGTTCTAAGGAGATCAATATCACTGATTTGTTTCCTTGGGCATTGTTTCAGTGCAAGCCTCTTTAATGGCGACCGAAATATCCCAAAAAACCAAACCTCAATTAATGTAGTATCGAGTATCTACCAACTTCAGACTGCACCAAAGCCGGTCATCTCACTACATACTAAAGGCCAAGTTGGTCAAGTAAAGGTTCTAAAAGTTCATTAGTGCTTCATGACATCACTCAGCGGCCCCGTATTCTCCTTGACTACTCAAGGGCTACCGGTACCCAGAAATATGTCACACTAATGTAGCTATTGCTTAGACCGTGTCGGTATATCCCGCACAGTCTCCACAATGTATATCTCATTACCTATAAGGTATCCCAAATCTAGGTAGACGATTCAAACCCAAACAAAGAACCATAATGTAAAGAATACAAGTCAAACAATGAAAGCAAGTAAATGTGATCTAGCCCTAAGGTAACCCCACTTTTAGAATTATCCCCAGAAGAGTTGCCAGTTCTGTGATACGGTGGGAGAACTGACTTGGTTGTTTTGCGTTTTATCACAAATGTTGCGGTTTAGCTAGAGTCGCCACCGACTTTTCTTTTATCCAAAAGGAAAGGTGAAAAAGCACAGGAAAGAACTTTGAGATTATTTCTTGAGTTCGGGGGGTAGATTATGAAAAGGGAAGGTATTAACACCCTTTTCATCCATGGTTTTCCATGGGCTCTTAGTTACTTCCTAGATCACTTGCTTTTGTGTTTGAAAATGTGCTTTGCATGGTTTTTGAAAGTATTTTGTAAAGATTCCATCGTTTAGGCAAACTTTGTAATGATTCTGGTTCGTAAGAATGTATACAAAGTGTTGATCTTTTGAAAATGTTTTTGAGTTTGAAAGATGTTTTTGAAAGTGTTGGTGTTTGTTTTGAAAATAGCAAGGATGTTTTAGTTTGAAAATGAGAAAGTGACTAAGAACATTCTACCTACTCAAAAGTCTTTCATGTTCATTTCCTCTTTCCTTTGACATTGTTATCTTACCATTGATTTGGTAAGTAACCCTATCTTTGGATGTAAACGGGATGGGCGTGGGTCAACGTATAACCATGATTAGCAATGTTGCAAGGTATCTTAGCATCTTTCTTTATGGACTAGGATCATTTTGAAAAGGCAACATAGATAGTGTCATCGAGGGACTATGATCTTGTATTTTTGCTTGTTTTTGCTAAGATACCTCACATGTGTAATATGGCCATTTTTATAAGGCGGCCAAGTGGATCTTACCCTAGGGATGTTTGTGTGAAAGTGTATTAGTTTTCATGCTTTATTTAGTCTTTAATTAGGGTTTGCTACTTGTTGATTTTATCTTCTCATACAAAACCTAATTACTAGCATTTATATATAGCGATAAATTGCGAAAAGTAAAATTACTACGCTATTACATCATTAGGAGAGGGGGTGTACAAATTTAGAAATGGGAATTGCAAGAAAATTAAACCTAATTATCTATTACAACCACATTGAATATTGTACAAAATTGAAAATAAAATGCAAGAATATAAATGGAAAAAGAAATGATTTTTGGTTATTTTTATGAAAGGGTTTTGTCTTGACTTAAATAAAGGAAATGATTAATTAAAATTAAATAAAATTAACTTAAACTAATTAAGAAAAAAATTAATTTGAAAAGGATTTTTTAGGTATTTTATGGAAAAAAAGGGTCTTGAATTAATAAAAAAATGAATATTAATTAATTAAAATAACCTAAGTTCTAAATTAATTTTAACTAAGAAAATAAAATAATATATTAGTTTAACCTAATTCTAAATATTAATTATTAAAAAAATAAATTAATTTGTTAAAAGAAAAAGTTTTTAGTCTTTTTTTGTTTTATAGAGAAAATAAAATATATAAGTATACATAATAAATAAAATAAATTTGGATTTTTTATGATTTATAAAAATAATAATAGTAATAATAATAATAATATTAATAATAATCATAATAATAATAATAATGAAGAAAAATAAAATAAAAATAAAAAATATAAAGAAAAGTCAGGGGGTTAGAAAATGAAACACGGAGTAAAATAAGCAAAAAAAGGTTAGGCCCAACAAAGGGGAGCCCTACGCTGCAAACAAACAAAAAATGTGAAAATGTGAAAAGAAAAAGCAAAAGGCAGCGCTGGGTCTTGAACCCGTGACCTTGAGGTTACCAGCGCACTGCCTTACCACTGGGGTGGCTGTACATCCGTTAATATAACTGAAACAATAAATACATAACACAAAATGCGCCTTGATTACTCTTCATCTTCAACCTCCTGCCAAAGGACCTGTATCTTCTTCATCTCTCAAAACAAGAAATCGTGAAATGGATTTGAGCTTGTTTCAGGTTGTGGTGATGATTTGGTTAGCTTCCTTGGACCTCTAGGAAGCTAATGCAATGGCTGGCTTGAGCTGAGAGTGGTTGAAATGGCCTGGAGAAGTCCAACTGAATGCGCTGTTTTTGGCTATAGAAGTTGATGAAGATGGCGTTACAGTCTGCAGATAGGGACAAGGATGGTTTGTATTTGATATGAGGAAGCTTTTGAAACTAAAAGGCCAAGAAATGCACGAGTGGTTTTGAAGATTGAAGTTCAAAAATCAAAAATGACACAAAAATGGAGGTTTTGTGCAATCTGAGTTTTCATGGAGTTTGGGGAGTTTTCAGGGCATGTGTATTCGTGTCTTCTCTTGAAAATAGTATCTCTATTTATAGAGGAAAGGTTTTGAGGTTTGAAATGGTCAGAAACAAAGAATCACATGTTATGAGTTTTTGACTTGTTTTTGAAGTTATCTTGACAAACATGGTTTCAATGCAAGGTACATGTCTTGTAGGGTAGCTAGCAACTTTAAACATGTTTTTTATGAGTTTATAGAGCATGCTTTTGCAGAAAGAACAAGTGCAAAGCTCCATACAAGTTGACTTTGTGATTAAAGCTTCTTTACAAGAATGGAATGGTTACTTTCTTCCAAAAATGGAAATGCAACTTGGATAATGATTCAAATGCTTGGACAATGGCTCCATATGTTGTGTAAAAATTTAATGGAGTGATTTGAGGCCGGCAAAGTGAAGATTATGCAGCATAGGCTTGGATTTGAATTCTTGTTCACCACAAAATGACTTGTAATTCATGTTTGAAAACCCTAACTCCCTCTCTTCGATTCTCCCTACTCAAGAATGATCTCAAGGAGTTATTGGAAATTTCGGAAAGCTTGTAATATTCTCTACAACCCCTCTTTGAATCACTTTTGAAAATTCCCCTTTGAACTATATGAAAAAGTGTCATGGAGTTAGGTCAAAATCATGACCAAAACTAGGGCAAAATTTCACTAAGTGTTCAATTTCAAGACCATGACTTTATGAATTAATAACTTGAGATCAAAGATTTTTTAGAAGAAGTTGTGTAAAGCAATGTTGTAGATATCATGGAGATCTAAAACTTTGATGTTGAAAGTTTCTTCTGAATCATCTTGCATCATGGTGAAAAATTGACTCAAAGTTATGAAAAAACATGAAGTTTTAAAACATAGACAAATTTCTAAGTTAGAAAAATTTGACTTTTTGATTTCTTGATGAATAAGTTTCATATTTTGACATGTTTTGATGAATTGTGATCTTTGACATCGGATTTTGACCAAAAAGTCAAAGTTTGACTTTTTAGTGTATAGTTGACTTTTGATCAGTTGACTGAGAATTCACTACCAAACCAATTGATCTTGAGCAATGTTTTAGGTCATGCCATTAGTTCAAAAAATATGCAATTGAACTCTTGAAATCATGCTTCAAACCAATTGACCATTTGCTAGGTCAAAAATCAGAAATTGCCCTTCCTCAGTCAAAACCCTAATTTTGACCATTTTGCCCTTTTAATGATTTGATCAAATTTCTTGAGGAATTATGGTCCAAACTTGATCAAATGATACATATGAGTTTATAATGTTGATGTGGATAAAAAAATTATGAAGTTTGACTGTAAATTGGCCATAGTTGACTTTTTCCCCAATACAGCTAATTTTTAGGTCAACTGCTAAATTGACTGAGCAAAAGTGTGATCCAAGGCTTGAAACTTACATGAGTAATCTTGGGGGTCCATAATGACCCATGAAAGTCATATGAAGCATTTAAAGTTAAATTATCCTTGTGCAATCTCAAACCCTATATTTTGTCATCAATGCTTAAGGAGGTGTCTTGAGCTGATCAACCCTAGTGCAGTATTGAACTGAAGGAGATCTTGTGAGAGATTACTTGATAAATGAGAGGGAAAATTTTTGGGTACAACACTTTGATCTACACCTACATCCAGGATATGCTCGAAATTCGAGGAGGATTGTTTTCCCATGTACGAGGTCATCTTTAGAGATCTGGGACTTCGTCTGCCCTTTAGTGATTTTCAGATGGGTGTGTTTAATCACTTGAACTTGGTGCCCTCTCAACTACACCAAAACACAATCGCCATCATCTGAGCTTTTGAAATCACTTACTGGTTCTTGAAGATCTGGGCGACCATTCTCTTGTTCTTCAGGATTTTCCACCTCCAAAGGCAGTCTAGGGGTGGGAAACATAGTTGGGTTTCTTTCAAACTGTCAAAGAGGCTGTTTCAGATGTACATGGATGATGTACGTGAATTCTAGGATAAATGGTACATCGTGCAACCTTTGTCTCAGGAGGCCGTGGATTCTATGTTCGACGCGGTTTCTATCGTAGATGAAGACGGGGAAGTATGCTATGATGGGGATGGGAACTCGAAGATTGGTAGGCTCTCGAAATTCCCTATCCACTGGTGCTCGGGGCACTATGATCATAGTCCCAACCACTACCATACCCCTGCCGGCAGCATGAGCATCAAGGATGAAGAAGCCTTCGATGTTCTCAATCGTTTCGTCGACGGGTTCTTTCCTTCGAGGTGGGTCACGAGGGAAGGGAACAACATTCTTGACAAAGACGGCGAACCCATGTTTGAGGCGCAGATGCTTCATACTAAGGAACTCTTCGAGTGTCGTACCTACAATCAAGCAGTGAACCTTCTAGGTTTCCAACTACATGCTTCTATTGTACCTTTACTCTTGATTTATTTTTGTTATGTCCTTCTAACGATGTTGACTCGAGAGTGTTGTTTTTGTATTTGCAGGTAATATGGCCGAGCATCGTGAATGACTTCTAAAGCTGACCCGGAGAAGAAGAATCATAAGAGGTTGTGAAGTTGCACCAGCCCTCATGCCTTAGTTCAGTCTCAGAGCCGGCTAGGGATGGGTTGAGCGAGTCGTCAGGTACTCGCGATGTCGTGCATCATGCGGACGTGTTGAGCAAGAAAATAAGTCTTCCTGAAGGTGGACCTGTAGATGTGACTGAGGAGGGAGGTGGCACTGCTCGAGTTGTTAGGGCCTTCACCCTCCCCTCTACTTCATTGAAAAATATTTCTTTGAAGGTTTTCCTTTGACTGTGTCTGATGCCGAAGTTGATGTCATCAGGTGCCTCGACGAGGAGGGCCGAAGGAAGCTTCTGGTTACGGGCATGGTCGGTCTGATAAAGTTTGTGGAGATGGTCGTCATCCTGGAAGGTGAGGGAGCCAACTATTCGGGCCTGGTGAAGGAGCTGGAGTCAAAGAAGGTGGCTCTCCAGGCGAAGATACAAAAGCTAAAGACTGTCCTCGAGCGAAGCGAGGAGATGTTTCGGGGGCAGGTTGACGAGTTGGCCAGGGAGAAGGAAAAGGTAATCAAAGATTGCGAGGAAATGAATTCCCTTATGCTCGAGAGGGAACGTATGAAGAAGGAGGTCACTGATTTAAGGGCAGCCATGCTGCCCGTGGAAGGAGAGCCTGAGGGAGACGCTGATTTAAGAACCCGTGTAGAGCTTGTTGCTCGGATTCAGGTCCTCGAGTCAGATTGTGTCGATGCTTTGGCCGACAGCTTCGAGACCGTATTGGTTCAGCTGTCGGTACTAAATTTTGGGCTTAACACTGATGGCGTCGGGGTTTTGTCTTAAGTGGTCAATGACAGGGTGGTTCCTCCTCCTGATTTCCCTGAGGTAGAGATCGAAGTGAGCACTTCACGGAGTGTCTAGTGTTTCTCAGATGATTTTGGCTATTTGTTTTCAGGGTCTGCATGCCCATACTCTTTGTAATATTCAGACAACATCGGCTTTCATGGTCGGCATTTTATAAATGTTTTTACTCTATTTTTAAGCCTTTATGCTCTCGTTGATGCTCGTTAAATATTTGCTTGTCGTTGTTTTTTACTTATTTATTTTATGAAACTTTGAAATTTCGTGAATGGAGATTTGAACTCGAACTCAATTATGGTCGACACACGTTGGGATGTGTCGAGGAAGTGGTGTAGGAATCTGCGGACGAACCCAAGATCGCGATCGGGATCTTGACTTCGTGGCGTGAACTGCCCATCGCGAGTTGGGTGTTCTGCCCTTTGGGTACTTCGACAACAGAGCTCGATCGAGGTGTCCCTGTCTAGATAAGGTTTGGCTCGTGAAGTGAACAACTAAACCCGCCTTTCATTAACGTTTGGAGGCTATGTTCGTACCTCGACATGCCTCCATGGTCGAGCGTGTCTTGTCATCTGTTAGAGAGGATAAGTCGACTGCTAATTTCCGTCTCTTGACAAGGCATTAGCTATAGTATTTTTTTCAACTTTATAGCGTTCCATGGTCGAGGTAGTGGTTCTCCAGTTAGTTGTTTGAGGTGTATTCCCCGGTGACCATAGATCCTTGGACGCGGTATGGTCCTTCCCAGTTCACGGCCAGTTTCCCTTCTCGGGAATCTCTCTAATTTCTCTGTAAGACTAGGCTACCGACCTGGAATTTGCATTTTTTTACTTTGTTGTCATGGTGAATGGCTATTTGTTGTTTCTGCGTGGCCTCGCGAAGAGCTTTTCTTGATACGATTTCCTCGACTAGATCGATCTCTCCTCGTAAGGCCTCGTCGTTGAGCTCCTCGTCAAGAGGGACTTCTGTTCGCCTGGATGGCTCCATGATTTCCACGGGGATGAATTCCTCAGTGCCATAGGTTATCCGAAACAGGGTCTCACCAGTCATTGAGTGCGGCGTTGTTCAATAGGCTTATAGGACGCTGTGTATTTCTTCGACCCACCCTCTTTTGGCCTCGCCCAGTCTGAGCTTGAGTCCTCGCAAGATGAATATTCGCGGCTTCGGATTTCCCGTTGGTTTGAGGGTGTTCGACTGAGGTGAAGTGCTACTTGGTGTCGAGCTTGGTGACGAAGTCTTTGAAACCTTGATTTGTGAATTGCGTCCCATTATTGGTGACGAGCATTTGTGGTATCCCGAATCGGGAAAGTACGTTTCACTTGTAAAAACGCAGGATATCTAGTGAAGTGATTTTGGCCAGGGGCTAGGCTTCTATCCACTTCGTGAAGTAGTCGACCGCAACAATCAGGAATTTATTTTGATACGATCCTTGCACGAAGGGTCCGAGGATATCCATACCCCACCATGTGAAAGGCGTCGGGGATGACAGTGTTTTGAGCTCGTGCGGGGCGCGAGGTGCATGTCTGCGTGCCTCTGACATGTCACTTCTTAATGTGCTCCTTTGCATCTTGTTGCATGGTCGGCCAGTAATATCCAGCTCGCAGCGCCTTTCGTGCTAGGGATCTTCCTCCCAAGTGTTGGGCATTGATTCCCTCATGGATTTCCCGCAGTATTTTGGGATTATGGATTCGTCGATGTATTTCAGGAGTGGGATGGATAATCCCCACCGATAATATTTTGCACTCGAGTACCACATAAGAACATGCTCGTCGTTTAGTCGCGGCTGCCTCCCTTTGGTCAACTGGAAGTTCACCCTTTATCAAGAAGTTAAACACCAGAGTCATCCAACATGAATTGTCTCTGGTGGCATTTACTTCGGGTGGTACAGTGGATTCTTCATTGCTCGGGCGTGAAAGGGATTCTTAGATGAAGGATTTGTTCCCACCTTTCTTCTTTGTGCTCGCGAGCTTTGAAAGTATATTCGCTCATGTGTCCTATTCACGTATTATGTGTTTGATTTCTTCTCGGTCGAACCTCTTCATCCATTCTCTGACTAGATTTAGATATTCGACGAGGGTGTTATTCTTGGCCTGGTATCCCCCTTGTACTTGAGAAGCAACAAGTTGGGAGTCTGAAAATTTGTATTTCCTGGGCTTCTAAATCCTTGGCCAGTCTTAATCCTGCGAGAAGGGCCTCATATTTAGCCTGATTGTTCGACGCCGGAAAGGAAAGGGTGAAGGAGTACTTGATCACGATGCCTTCCTCATTCTCGAGGAGGATTCCCGCTCCACCCTCTGTCGAGTTGGAAGCCCCGTCTACAAAAATGGTCCACTTATGCCTCTTCCCTATGGGGGAATTATGAGTGGTCATCTCTGTGACAAAGTCGGCCAGTGTTTGGGCTTTGAGGGACTTCCTTCTCTTGTACTAGACGTCAAACTCCGAGAGCTCCAACGACCATTTCAGCATTCGACCAGCCATGTCTGGTCGGCAAAGGAGTTGCCTCACGGGTTGGTCTGTTCTTGCGATGATCGCGTGGGCCAGGAAGTAGTGTATAAGTCTCCTCATCGCGTTGATAAGGGATAAGGATAATTTCTCTATTTTTTGGTACCTAACCTCGGGGCCTTGTAGTGCTTTGCTCGTAAAATACACTAGTTTTTTCCCGTCTAAAGTCTCGCGAATGAGGGCCGCGCTTACGGCCTCGGCAGAGATGGCCAGGTAAAGGTACAAGGTTTCTCCATTCTCAGGCTGCGACAGCACAAGCGGCTGCAAAAGGCTTTTCTTGAGATGGAAGAGGGATTGCTCGCATTCCTCAGTCCACTCAAAAGCTTCTTCTTTGCGCAAAAGTTTGAAGAATGGTAGCGCGTGTTGCACAGACTTTTCCACGAAACAGGAAAGCAAGGTGAGCATACTGTTTAGAACTTATATAGACTTGTTCGATCTAGGAGTAGGGAGTTTGGAGAATGATCGGCACTTGTCGGGGTTGGCTTCAATTCCCCGTTCATTCAGATAAAAACCAAGGAACTTGCCCGCTCTCACCCCGAAGGTGCATTTCTCCGAGTTGAATCTCATTTTGCACTGTCTCGCTTGGGTAAAGACTCTTTAGAGATGGGAAGTGAGATCGGTTTTTGTTCGATATTTAACGATCATGTTGTCCATATATACCTCGAGCATGTCGCTGATCTCGTCGCGGAAGACTTTATTAATCATCCACTGGTATGTTGCCCCTGCGTTTTTCAGGCCGAAGGGAATTACGTTGTAGTAGTAATTGCTCGAGCCTGTCATGAAGGTGGTGCAGTGCTTGTCGCTCCACGGAATTGGAATTTGGTTATACCCCGAGTAGGCGTCCATGAATGATAAATTTTTATAGACGTCCGATTTGTTGACCAGTATATCAATGTTAGGTAAAGGAAAAGCGTCTTTGGCGCATGCCCGATTAAGATCAGTATAATCAACACACATTCTCCATTTTCCATTATTCTTTTTAACTAGTACAACATTTGATATCCAGGTTGAATACCGGGCCTCGAAAATAGAATTTTCCTCTAGGAGATCTTTTACAACATTTTCAGCAGCCTCTGCTTTCTTGGGAGATTGCCTATGTTTATGTTGCACTACTGCCCTAGTGGCTGGATCAATGGCCAGTTGGTGACAGGCAACCTTGGGGTCGAGTCCGGGCATCTCCGCAGCGCTCCATGCAAACAGGTATGCATTCTCCCTCAAGCAAGCTTTGATTTTCTTCCTTTCCAAGTCGGGGACCCCGGTGCCGATCTTCACGCCTTTGTGAGGGTCTTCACCGAGGGGGATGAACTCGAAGTCTCCGTCTGGGGTTAGTCGAAGGAGTTCTTGTTTTCCGCTGGGGGCTTCATCTTTGTTGAAATGGGTGTCGAGCGAGATGGAGTCGACCTTTGGTGGAGCCATATGTTCTTCTGACTGAGCCGACTGCGGTTCAGGTTGAGTAGTGGTAGCTCTTTTGGAAAGTCACGCTCCAGTGTCGACCATGCTCTGCCCTTTGGAAGTTGCATTAAAACATCTTCTGGCAGCCAAGATGTCCCCATGGATGGTGGCGACGCGCCCTCTCCGAGTGTAGTACTTCATCTTCAAATGGACAGTGGAGGGAACGACAATCAAGTCATCCAGTGTTGGTCTCCCTAGAATTCAGTTGTAGAGAGATGGATACTCGATCACTAGAAACCACACCTTGATTTATCGAGAGGCAGTCTCTTCCCCAAAAGTGACAAAAAGCTCCACGTAGCCCCACGATTTAGAGGTCGAGCCATTGAAGCCTTACAGGTTGGACCCCACGTATGGAGATAGGTGGGTGTCATCGAGCTATAAGGTTCAAAACAGATGATTGTACATGATGCCGATGGAACTTCCCTCGTCGACCAGAATATGGTACACGTCAAAATTAACCATTCTTGCCCTTACTAGAAGAGGGATGCTCGAGTTAGCGGCCCCTCCGGGAAACTCCTCCAGGTAGAAAGTGATAGGTTCAGATTTTCCTTTGAACCTCTCGAGTGTTACCGCTTGGGCTAGGGCTGCATCCACCAGCTTGTCGAGTTTCCTCTTCGCGTTGTTTACGGAGAGGTCGTTGAATCCCCCTCCAATTATGACCATGACGGAGGGGAATTTCTCCCACCTGTTATGCATGGACAAGGGTTCATCCTCGTAGTTGTCTGGGAAATGGAAGTCCTCCGGCCTTGTCACAGAGAAAGCTATTTGTATGGGACCCAATTTGTCAGTTGGTAGAGTTTTTTCCTCGACTTCCTTCACCTCGCGGATGTCTCGGTGAGAGGCGTCATTGGGTCGATATTTCCCAAGTATGCCACCCTTAATGAGGGTCTCAATGGCATCCTTGAGGTGGATGCAGTCTTCTGTCAGGTTCTCATGACTCCGATGGTATTGATAATATTTTGTCCTGTCAGTTCTGGGCTTCGTGGGAGCGGGTCGAAGACGTTTGACGTTTCCGTCCTTGAAGTCGGTATTGGAGCACTCTGCCAATATGCGCTCGTGGGAAGAGGTCAGCGGGGTATACTCTACGAAACACCCTGCTGGTCCCATATGCTCGCGGGAATTCTGTGGTTTCTCATCCCTTCTCTTCTAGCTAGTCTTTCTAGGAAGGCCCATGTCCTGGTGTCGTTAGATGTTGGTCGGTCCGTGATTCCTCGAGTTGTAGCCTTTGTTGGCTGTCTTATTCTCCTCGTAGTCCATGTAGGCTTTGGGTTTCTCTAGGAGGGCGTTAAAAGACCGGGGGAGCTCAATGCTGACAACCTTTCTAAATTAAGTTCCTGATATGAGTTCTCTCTCGAGAAAGTACCTTTTCACGTGATTGGTGCACATAACCTGAATGGCCTCACAGTTGAACTGATCAATATATTTCTGAGGGTCCCATCGCTTCTCTGGAAGATAGCCTCAAGGGCGGCCTCAGTCTTTGGGTGTCAACGAGACACTGTAAAGGAGCTGATGAACTGGTTCTTGAGGTTTCTCCAGGTGGTAATCGATCTTGGGGCGAGATTATTGTACCAGTCCATTGTAGTTTTCCTCAAGGTCATGGGGAACAACCGACATTTGATCGGACCCCTGACATTATGATAGTGGAGCATCGCCTCAAACCCGTCAATATGGTCGACAAGGTCTGCAATTCCGTCATATTCCTTTAGTTGGGGAGGTTTCTCCATTCCCTTGGGAATGGGCGCCTCCATGATTGCTTGCGATAAGGGACCGTGGGGGTTATCTTCGTTGTTCCTGTAGGGAGAGTAGGAAGGGGACCAGTTGTAATGGCGGTCATAGTGATGGCCTTGGCCTCGGAGAGGGTCCCTTGGCCGAGGTTGTGTTTCTTCGTTGCCCTTGTTTCTATTTTCAGGGGATCATCATTCCCTGCATGGGGGAGTGAGGTTGTGTCTCTCGGTAGCTTCGGGTGGTGTTCTCTCCAAAGCGGGGCGTCTCCCAGTCCGTCGAGGAGAGAAGCTTCGTGACATATCCCACATGTGTCTCTGCGGGGGAGATCAAGGATGGTCTTCATTATAACGGGGAGGAGGGGTGTCAAGTCTCATGTGTCTTCTCGAGGACCAATGAGTCTGTTCGAGCACTCTCAGTCGCTCGCCCTGCGAGAAGATCAAGTAGTTTGTTTGGTTGATGGCCACGAACAACGCTCTGGTCGTGGCATCAGCACCAGCAGGGACGGGGACCTCCTAGAAAGTGTTTGGTTCATGGTTTTGGAGGCGTGGCCATCCTCGTGCAGTCGAGAGTGGGATGAAGAGGCGGCCAGCCCGTCTCTATAGTTCTGCTCGAGACCGACCATGTCTATGCCGTTCCCGATGTTGTTGTAACCAATGTTGTCGCCAACATTGTTGTTAATGTCGGCGAGGTGGACTTTTTGGTGGTTGTTGGCAGCTTGATCGACCATGACAATCAAAGTTTTAATTAAAGGTTTCTTTAGTCTTACGATGGAGATGGGGAAGCTTGTTTCTCACAGACGGCGCCACTGATCGTACCTGACCACAAGAGATTGTCAAGGCCTTCAAGCTTGTTGTCCAACAACGGTACCTGCAAGGCACTCTGATGCTAAAGTAAGATTCAGGGAGAGTGATAGCAAGTATGAGAGTATGTGAGTTAAAGAATCAATACTTGGCCCTGTCAAGTGAGGGGGTATTTATAGCCCCCAGCGCTGGGCCAAGATCCCTATTATTGGGCTGAGCAGGCAGGCCTAAAATGGAAACTACCAGGTCCTACGTGTGTAGTAGGGGCCAGCACGTGGTCCCTAACTTCAATGGACACCTCTGAACTATCAGGAGGATATGAATACGATCTTTCCAGGACCAATAGGACTTTGTGGTATTCGGAGGTGTTGAGAGTCAGCCCTACGAGGAGGATGCTCGTGAGGTACTTCTGTCCGTCGTGGACCCTCCCCGCCAGCTGTGAAGTTGTCCCTTAAGGACTTGTCTTAGTAGACAAGAAGAGTGGTATATGCTTGGAAGGTCCTCCTAATTGTCTTCGGCCGTTCTCGCCATTCCTAGGGTTGTCCCTGTAAGGCAAAGTCATGTCGACCAGAAGAACGAGGTTACTGCCCGAGCTTGTCGAGGGCAGTCATTGTTAGTAGGCTATCCCATGTAGCACAGTCGGATTGGGCTTTGTATGATGTTTGGGCCAAGTGCAGACCCAGTCTAGAATAATTAATCGTTGTTGTTTATGAAAAAGTTATTGGATCAAGATAAATCTCTTTTCTTGATTTTTCTAATTCTTTATGATCATTCATTGTTTTTCCAGCCTCTTCCTTGGTGGCATACCCTTTATAAGTAACTCTTGAGATTTTTGTACAATGAGGGGCTGCCTTATACCATGCATCATAAATTTCTGGAAATGGTCCGTTAAATACTACATACGATTTGTTAGGTTCTTTTATTTTAATTTAATTTCTTCAAGTGGATTTTTCCTCTCAGTTGAGATTTTATAATTTCTATTTCCTTCCCAGTTAATTCCACTTCCTTTCCTATCAGTTCTTGCTCTTTTATTTTGTGAATTCTAAGTTCTTCTTTTAACTCTAATTGATGCTTCCAGATTTCTTCAAAGATTTGTTTCATTCTCTAGAAAGTATATCTGTAAATACGTTCTTTTCTCCTTTAATGTGAGTAATTGAGTAATTATATTCAGCCAATTTCATTTTCCATCTTATAAGTCTCCCTTGCTTGTAAGTTCCTTTATGATTAATATTTTTGAAACCTGTAACATAAGTAGAATCGGTTCTAACAATAAATTCTTTATTAAGAACCTAAATTCGATGTTTTTCTAACATCTGAATTAATACCAATGTTTCTTTTTCATGAGTAGGATAATTAATTTCACTGTCTGAAAAGGTTTCAGACATATATCTACATAATAATTCTTTCTTTTGGCCAGGGGGTTTAACCTTCATAACACCTCCCCAACATTCATTTGATGCATCAGTCTCAATAATAATTAGATCATCATCTGATAGATTATATAGTTCAGAAAGATCTTGACATAAATATTTCAACTTAGGAATAAGTATTTCGTCTTCTTCGGTCCATGACCAAATAACATCCTTCTTAAGTTTTTGTTGAAGTAACTTTCTTTCTGCTGCAAGATTTTTAATTAAACCTTCATTTGAGATATATGTTAGTAATCCCAAAAATCTTTGCAATTCTTTTTTGTCTTTTAATTTATTAGGAAAATTTTGAATTTTTTCTAATACATGTTTTTGCATTATTAACTTTCTTTTTTCAATTTCTAATCCTAAATAATTGATTTTATTTTCAGCTACTATAACTTTTTTCTTACTTAATACTACTTCAAGTTCAAAACACCTATTAAGTACTAATTCTACCTTTTTAAAGTGACCATTTAGATCTTTATTTAAAAAAACTAATATATCATCAACATAAATAAGACAAAAATCTTTGAATTTTTTAAGGATAGAATCCATCCTTCGTTGAAAAATACATGGTGATTGTTTCATTCCCATTAGAAGAATATTCCATTCATATTGACCTTGAGGATAAATGTTGTTAAAAGCTTTAGTTTCTTCTAATAATCTTATTTGATAAAATCCATATTTACAATCAAAAGTGCTAAACCAATTCATATTTCTAAGTCTTTTAATAATTAAATCCTTTCTTAAAAGAAAATAAGCATAATCTTCCATAGCATCATTTATTTGTTTATAATTAATTATCATCCTTCTTTCCTCTTTTAATCTCATTATGATTTTCGATAGAAAAAGTAGGTGTTGCATGCTTACTTTTTGACAGTCTTATTAATCTTTTTTCACACATTTGCTTAATATCTTTAGCAAATTCATCTCTATCTTATTTTGTATATCATAGGTTCACATTTAATTTCTTTTGTTGGGTATTTTAGTTTTAATTCAACTAATTCCATATTTTTATTATTAGTTTTAGAATCTAGTAGATTTTCACTACACACTTTTTCTAATAGCTCTTCGATATGTACTGGGATTTTTCTTCTTGGTTCTAAATTAATTAATACATAACGCATTTTTCTACAAACTAAATCTATTATTTCACCATGTGTTTTAGTCTGGAGAACTCTGATTGTTTTCTTGAATAAATTGTTTGTGAGAAATGAATAATAGAAATGTCTATAATTTCTTTTAGTTGTTTTCCCTTAATATATGGAGTCTTAATTGATATATACTCTAAGTATTGGAAAAATGGTGCATATGATCGTAAAAAATTATTTCCTATTATTATATCTAATCATGTTTCTTGTTGATATATTGTAGGTATTATAAATAATTTATTTTGAATATTTAAAGTAATTCTTGTAGCAACCCAATTTAGCGGGTGTATTGAGCCATCTTCTATTTGAATCTTATATATATATATATATATATATATATATATATATATATATATATATATATATATATATATATATATATATATATATATATATATATATATATATATATATATATATATATATATATATATATATATATATATATATTTTCAATGTTTCTTTGTCTAACTTATAGTAGCATTTATTTATATTCACAGATAAAAATATTTATTTCACACATGTTACATATATGCATATTAATTAGATGAATTTCTGCCTTTTCTCGTAAAAATTTATTCACTTCTGCTTTATGTTCAAGAGTATTATAGCCTATGAATTCTTTATATATTAACTTCATTATTCATTTAGCAAACTGATGATTATTTTCTACCATAAATATATTGATACCATGTGTTGTAGTCCAAAATTTTTCCTCTCATTTCTCAAAGGATCATCCTGGACCCTCAAATTTGCTTCTATCAAGTTTCAAGTCTTGAATTACAATTTTCCAAGAAAATCATTCACAGGGGCAAAATGGTCAAAAGTACACTGAAAAGTCAAATTTTGACTTTTAGATCAAAAATCAAGTTTCAACAATTATATTTCATTAAGACATGAAATTGGTTCATCAAAAATCAGAAGTCAGAAATTACTTTGAAAAATCTAAATTTCTAAACATTTAGAAATTTTCTAAGTGTTAAGAGAATATGATACTTCAGAACTTCTGAGCCAGCTTCCACACAAGTGCAGTCAGAATTTGTAAACACGGTTCAGAGCATGATGCTTCAATCAGAACATGTGGAAGCGATGCTCTTTAGTCAGAATATGTTTCTTCAGCATATGAAGACTACGTTCAATACTTCGGTCAAAACATCACCCTTTGAGTCTCACTCTGATCTTTTGCGATCAGAACATCACCAAATCCCAAAACCTCATTCAAACAACCTGTTGCACTGCTATAGCACAGTCCTGCCACCAGCTGCCACAACACTCCAAGGTGTTGTTGATCCAGTCTACGCCAGCATTTTTTTTCAAACCCCGTAATTGCAAAAAACTAGCATACGAAAACTGTGTTTAAAAAGAAATGGAACAGTATGCCAAAAAGGTTTAAATCCCATTTGTTTTCCCCCCAAAACCACAGCAAACTCATCTATAAATAAGTTTCTCCATCACACTTTCAAGGGGTTGGATTTTGGAGAGAGAGAATCATCAAAGAGAGAAAAGAAAACAGTAAAGCATTCGTAAACTTAGAATTCCCAAACAAAACCAAAACCTTTGTTCTTCCCTTTGAATCAAAGAACATAGCATTTTTTGTCCCGTTGCTCTTGTTAACTTTAGAACACCTGAAGGCACTAGCTCAAGTCCCCAATACACATTTCAGATTCAAGGTAAGTCTTTCTGACTTTGCATCTTTTCATTCAGAACATCATTAATGTGTAAATATCATAATATTTATATTGATCATATCATTGCATAAATAGAAGAAACTGTGGATCAGAACTTCTTGAATAAAGTTAGATTCAGAATTAGGATTAGAATTTCTGTAAACTGATATGCTTTTTATCTTTATGATTCGTTGCTTGTTAAGAACTGGATAAGTTGTTGATGAGCTGATTAATGGAAGGAAGGAGTTGAAATGCCACACAGAATTTTCGAGTTCTCCTCACTGTTTTAACGCACAGAACTTCTATGATTTTCTCACTATTTAAACACATTGAACTTCTGATGTTCACTCACTGTCTTAGCATGTACTGAACTTATGATTTTCGCTCACTGTTTTAGCATAACACATAACTTCTGACTTTTTACTCACTGCTTACACAACACAGAACTTCTGAGTTCTCCTTACTATTTTCACACATACAAAGCTTCTAATATTTTTCTTGATGTTTTCACATTCAGAACTTCAGCATGTAGCGACCTAGAACTTCTGTTGTCTTTTCTCCTCTAATGTTTCTTGCAGGGTCTTAGAGTGTATCAATCCAGAACTTCTAATTCCCACTGACGTTTCTTTATGAGTCACAGCACGCCTGGCATTAGAACTTCTGATCCCTTTCATTTTGCTTTCAGCAGCATGCTGGCTCTATCTCATTATTTTTCCTTTTTTATCATTTTTAACATTAACACCCTTTTATTAATATATAAAAAAAAAGAGACATAAAAATATTTTCTTTTTATTAATTAATTTATTTCTTTTTTCTTAATTCATTAAGGCAAAATAAAAACATTTTCTAAACAAGTCCTTTTTCTTTCCTGCATTATACATTTCAATATGGTTGTAATAGTTAATTAGGATTTAAATTCTTGCAACCCCCCATTTGTAAATTTGTACCCCCATCCTTAAATGATGTAATAGCGTAGGACATTTACATTTCTGTAATTTATTGCTTTCAAACATAAATTCTAGTAATTAGGGTGTGTATGGCAAGATATGAAATCAACAAATAGATGACCCTAATCAAGACTAAATGCATGTAAATAAAACACACTTGCACACTAGCACCCTTAGGGTAATCCCATTTTGTTTCCTATCGGAAAATAGTCATGTCCCTCTCTTGAACCCCAAAATTTTCCCTCTCACTTATCAAGAATTTGCTTACAAAATATCCTTGGGCTCAAGACTGCACTAGGGTTTGATCAACTCAAGACACCTCCTTAGGCACTGATGACCAAAATTAGGGTTTGAGTTTGCAAAAGGATTTTTGAATTATAAAAGCTTCATATGACTTTCATGGACCATTATGGACTCCGAAGATCACTCATGTCAAGTTTCATGTCTTGGATCACACTTTTGATCAGTCAATTGAACAGTTGACCTAAAAATCAGTTGTATTGGGGAAAAAGTCAACCATGGCCAATTTATAGTCAAACTACATAACTTTTTATCCACATCAAGATTTTAAACCCATATGTATCATTTGACCAAGTTTGGACCATAATTCCTCAAGAAATTTGATCAAATCTTAAGAAGGGCAAAATGGTCAAAATTAGGGTTTTCGTTGGGAAAGGGGAATTTCTGATTTTTGACCTAGAAAGTGATTAATTGGTTTAAGGCATGATCTCAAGAGTCCAATTGAATCATTTTTACCTAATTAAATGATTCAAAACATTACAAGACCATTAGATTGACAGATGAATTTTGCAGTCAACTGATCAAAAGTCAACTGTATACTAAAAAGTCAAACTTTGACTTTTTGGTAAAATTCAAGTACCAAAGATCATAATCCGTCAAAATATGAAACTTATTCATAAATAAATCAGGAAATCAAGATTTCATTTTGAAAAGTCAAAATTTCTAAACTTAGAAATTTTTCTAAGTGTTGAAAATTTCTTATTTTTTCATAACTTTGAGAAATTTTTTCATTATGATGAAAGATGATTCAATAGAAACTCCCAACATGAAAGTTGTAGATCTCCATGAAATCTACAACTTTGCTTCACACAACTTCTCCTAAAAATTCTTAGATCTCAAGTTATAATATTTTGAACATAGGGTCATGAAACAAAACACTTAGTGAAATTTTACCCTAATTTTGGCAGGATTTAGACCTAACTTCATGGCACTTTTTCACATAGTTCCAAGGGGAATCTTAAAAAGAAATTCAAAGAGAGGTTGTAGATCATGTTACTAGCTTTCTAAAATGTCTAATAACTCCTTGAGATCATTCTTGAGAAAGGAGAATCGAAGAGATGAAATTAGGGTTTTATCACTTGAATTACAAGTCATTTTTTACGAACACATGAACCAAATCCATGCTAGGCTGCATAATCTTTTCTTTGGAGGCCTCAAACTTGGTTGTCACTCCTTAATTAAATGCTTACACAACTTTTAAGGCTTTGATCCAAGCAAATGAGCTATTATCCAAGTTGCATTTCCATTAATGGTACAAAGTGAACACTTTCATTCTTGTAAAGCAAGCTTTTTGCATAAAGTCATTCTTGAGCCTCTAACTTGTTCCCTCTGATCACACTCCACCCACAAAGTCAGAAACAAACTTGTTTAAAGTAAAAACTACTCTATCTTAGCAAGTACGCAAGCATTGAAACTTGTTTTCTCAAAAATCACATGTTTGGCTTAAGGATGCAAATTCAAATTATGAGTTGTTACAAGCCTCAAAACTTCTTGCTTATAAGTATACACAATATTTGCAAGTTAACACACGAGAAAAAAGCCCCTCAAACTCCCTCAAACTCCCTCTAGCCAGAAATTGTCCCAAAACACCATTGTTGTGCAAGTTCTGACTTTACATACCAAACTCACATTTCCCTCGTGCGTTTCTTAGAATTTTAGTTTCTAAAGCTTCCTTGCATCAAGAGTAACTCATCCTTGTACCTGTTTCATTTCTATAATACCATTTTCCCTATCTTCCATAACCAAAAACAAAGTATCACAGTTGGACTTCTCCAGGCCATTCTAGCCATCCTCAGCTCAAGACAACCATTGCATTAGCTTCCTAGAGGTCCAAGGAAGCTAACTTGATCATCAGCACTGACTGAAACAAGCTCATTTGCATTTCACAATTTCCAGTTTTGAGGTATTTTTCTTGAACTTCTATCTAATTACTTAGGCATTGTTAAGCTTGAATTTGTGAACATAAAATGTAGACCTCATTGCCACGAAGTTGTACATATCCATAGTTTGCATTTATATGGCCTGAGCTTAGAGAATTTTAGAGTTGAAGTTTCTGAGAATTTTAGGGTTTAAATTAGGGCCAGAGAAATTCTTATTTATCTTTGACTTTCAGACTTAGTTATTTACATGGTTAGATTCGTGAGAAAGAATGCAACAACTTTCATTTTGTCACTTTCCATTTTTGTTGAGAAATGAAGAAGTTACAGGTACACCAACTAGAGATTAAAGATGAAGTCATCAGGACTTGATTTGCCTTATATATTTATGGTTTTGTCTATATAAACGGATGTATAATTACCACAGTGGTAAAGCGCATGCCTGTTCACCCTATGGTCCTGGGTTCAAGTCCCAGCGTGACCATTTTTGCTTTTTTTTCATATTTTTGACATTCTTGATCTTTGCTTGCAGGCGCTGGGCCCTTTGGGCCTGGCATTCTTTTTTTTATTTTTGTTAGCATACCCCCCTGTTCACTTGTGACACTTCCCTGGCCCATTTTATTTTTATTTATTTATTTATTTCCTTTTTCTTTTAAATATATTTTCTAAAATACCAAAAAAAAACATAAAAAGTATAAAAATAATAGATTTATATTTTGACATAATTTAAATATTTTTTCACATGAAAAAATTTATTTTATTCATTATACTTTATTTACTTTTATTAATTTCCTTATAAATTAAATTAAAACTAGATTATTA
This sequence comes from Vicia faba, assembly GCA_948472305.1. NCBI lineage: Eukaryota > Viridiplantae > Streptophyta > Magnoliopsida > Fabales > Fabaceae > Vicia > Vicia faba. Next base: position 1,601,782,267 of record OX451736.1, read on the forward strand.
TTTTTTAAAATACACTTATTTTAATATAAAAAAGACCAAAAATAGTTCATAACACCATATACTATTTTCAAGACCAAAATACAAAAATATTTTTTCCTTTAAACTTATTTTCCTCTAATCAACTAAAAATAGATTTAGGATTTTATTCAAAAAAATATTTTCTTAATTAAAATCTTTTCTTAATTAAAATCTTTTCTTAATTAATTTCTTTTCTTAATTAACTTAAGTTATTTTAGTTAAATAATTTCTTTCTCTAATTAGGTCTAGGTTAAAACCTCTTTCATACAAAAATCCAAACACAAAAAATCTTTTTTTTCAATTTGCATTTGTGCTTTTTATATCCCTTCAATTCTTTGTACAATATTCAATTTGGTTGTAATAGATTAATTAGGTTTATATTATTGAAATCCCCATTCATAAATTGTGTACCCCCTCCCACAAATGTTGTAATAGCGTAGTAACTTTAAATTTCGCAATTTACTGTTTTTACATAATATGCTAGTAATTAGGGTTTGTATGGAAAGAATAAAATCAATCAAATATAAAACCCTAATTCAAGACAAAAACAAGCATGAAAACAACACACTTTAACACAAGCACCCCTAGGGTAAAATCCACTTTGTTGCCTTACAAAATGGCCATATTACGCATGTAAGGTATCTTAGCAAAAACAAGCAATTACAAGATCATAGTCCCTCGATGACGCTATCTAAAGTTGCCTTACAAATGATCTTAGTACCTCAAAAAGAATGCTAATATACCTTACAACATTGTTAATCATGGCTATACAATGACCCACGCCTGTCCCGTTTACATCCAAAAATAGGGTTGCTTACCAAATCAATGGTAAGACAACAATGTCAAAGAAAGAGAAAATGAACAAGAAAGACATTTGAGTAGGTAGATTGCTCTTAATTACTTGCTTCATTTCAAAACAAACATCCTTGCTATTTTCAAAACAAACACCTACACATTTCAAAACATCTTGCAAAACTTGAAATCATTTTCAAAAGAGATCAACATCTTTGTATACATTCTTACGAACGAGAATCATTACAAAGATTGCCTAAACAATTGCCTCTTTTGCAAAACACTTTCAAAAAACCACAAAGCATAATTTCAAACAAAAGCAGGTGATCTAGCAAGTAACTAAGAGCCCATGGAAAACCATGGATGAAAAGGGTGTTAATACCTTCCCTTTTCATAATCTACCCCCCGAACCCAAGAAACAATCTCAAAGGTATTTCCTGTGCTTTTTCACCTTTCCTTTTGGATAAAAGAAAAGTAGGTGGCGACTCTTGCTAACTGCAACATTTTCAATCAAACACAAAACCCTCAAGTCAGTTCTCCCACCGTATCACAGAACTGGCGACTCTGTTGGGGATAATTTTAAAAGTGGGGTTACCTTAGGAATAGATCACATTTATTTGCTTACATTGTTTGAATTGTATGATTTACATTATAGTTCTTTATTTGGGTTTGATTCCTCAACCCAGATTTGGGATACATTATAGGTAAGTAGCAATATGTTATGGAAACTGTGCGGGTATACCGACATGGTCTAAGCAATAGTATGTTAGTGCGATATATTTATGGATACTGGTAGCCTTTGAGTTAATCAAAGAGAATACGGGGCTGCTGAGTGATGTCATGAAGCACTAATGAACTTTTAGAACCTTTACTTAACCAACTTGGCCTTTAGGATGTAGTGAGATGACCGACTTTGGAACAGTTCGAAGTTGGTATATACTCGATACTACACTCATTGAGGTTTGGTTTCTTGGGATATTTAGGTTGCCATTAAAGAGGCTTGTGCTGAAACAATGACCAAGGAAACAAACCAGTGATATTGAGCTCCTTAGAACCCGATCACTATTACTAGGACAGGTTTGAGCCAACTAAACTTCAAGAGGGTACTTACCTATAAAACTCCGTGCAAGCCTAAAACTAAGGATTTGTTTGCTTTGTTTGTATATGCATACTTGTACATAACATCATGAACATCATATACATCCACTAACCATTTCAAGGATTTTGGGACTCATCTTTGTTCTTGTTTTGTAGGATATGGATTCACTTCACAGAAAAACTATTCAAGTCAGTCTTGTAAGGATCTCTCCACAACTCAAGGAGCTAGCTTCAAGGATTCCTGAAAATTCTCCATTCACCGAGAGACATGGTCGCCTACTTAACTTGGTCACCTCCAACACATATTAGGATATGATAAAGGTGCTCTTTCAGTTCTTTGATCCTTTACACCATTGCTTCACATTTCCTGACTATTAACTTGTGACTACTTTGGAAGAATTCTCCCAACTCTTAAGGATTCCCATTCTCAATCAACTACCTTTCAAAGGTACGGAAAGAGACCCAAAGCCGGAAGAGATTGCTCAAGCTCTACACTTGCACTCATATGATATCACAACTCATTGGGAAACAAGGAGTGGTGTCAAAGGTTTCCTAGCAAAGTTCCTGTTTGAGAAAGCTCAAAGCTGTTGGAATTCCTTGGACTTGCAAGCCTTTGAGGAAATTGTGGCTCTCCTCATCTATGGGATGGTTTTGTTTCCAAATTCTGACCAACTCATAGATGTCAACACCGTCAAAATCTTCATATCCCGGAACCCGGTGCCTACATTGCTAGCAGATATCCTACACTCTTTTCACACTCGCACAATGAGGAAAAGAGGTGTTCTTATGTGTTGCACTCCTCTCTTGGCAAGATGGTTTATTTCTCATCTTCCCCAATTTGTATTAAAAAATGAGCAAGGTTCAAGGTGGTCACAAAGGTTGATGACGCTCAAACATTCAGACATTCATTGGTGCTCCCGATTCAAAGAAAATGTTATCATTATCGACCGTTGTGGATAATTTCATAATGTACTTTTACTTGGCATTAGAGGAGGAATCACCTACAACCCTTGCTTAGCCTTAAGACAATTTGGTTATGCCCGAAGGGATGGCCCGCATGAGATACTGATTCAAGGTTTGGTATTTGACAACGACAACGACGATCAAGGTCTTCGCCAGAGATTTATCCAAGCTTGGAGGATGTTAAACAAGGTGGATAGCAAGACTTTGGGGCATAAAAATTACATCCCTCTTGAGCCTTACCTCAAATGGGTACGAACTTGCGCTCAGAGTCTTATGATGCCTTACCCCTCTATTCTCCCGGTAATCATTGAGCCTGTCATGGAGGGAGATGTTCCATACACTATCCTACATCCTGACATGCCCACATCTCTTGAAGACCTACAAAGGGATTGGATACAACTCAAAGGGGAGCGAGATACTTTCGAAGCCTAATTCTACGCAAGTGAGAAGAAATTTTTGGAACTCACTAGGCTACTTCATGAGGAGCAAACTCTCAATGCCTACATTGCACCAAAGAGGATGCGTACTACCTTTCTATCTTAGAGTTTTTGTATTATTTTGCCCAAGAGGCATTGATGTACTCAAGCTTTAATTTATTAATATAACATGTGTTTCCTTTTTGTCTAAAACAAATTTGAATCTTTGAAATCCTTGAAATCATTACATATGCATATATCATTCATCATAACATAAGCAGGTCTTTTGCAACAGGTCTCCTCATCTCTCTACTGTTTATTTCAGTAAGATGGATCTCAAGCAAACAGTGAAAGACCTCCAAGCTCAAAATACACAGTTTCAGCAGTTGCTCCTGACCCTAGCCAAGGGACAAGAAGAATTGAAGACTTTGCTGGTTGAAGAGAGGAAAAAGAAAACAAAGAAGGTAACCGGAGTCCTAAACATGGGAAGAAGATTTCATGGGAAGACAAGAAGGACCTTAGACTTTGCAACAACATCTGGTGAAGAGACAACCAAGATGGTAAAGGCAAGGAAACAGTTGTCCCATCAGAATTGGAGGAGGAAGAGCAAGAAGAAGACTACTCTGAAGAACAATACCCTCCAGTTGATGAAAAGTATAAACATCTCGAGAAGCGGCTGAGTGCGATGGAAATCCAAAAAGTGCCTGGTTTGGACTTTGAGGAATTGGGGCTAGTATCGGGGATTGTCATTCCTCCAAAATTCAAAGCACCTGTGTTCGCCAAGTATGAAGGAGTCTCATGCCCTAAAATGTATCTCTGGTCATATGTAACGAAAATCCAATCCCATACCGTTGATAAAGACTTATGGGTGCACTTCTTCCAAGACAGTCTGTTTGGAACTCAACTTGACTGGTTTTACCAACTAGAAAGAGCCAACATTCACAATTGGGAAGATCTTGCTGCAGCTTTCTACAAAAAATATAAGTACAATGTTGATCCGGCGCCTACCCGTACTCAACTCTAGAGTATGGCCATGGCTTCCAATGAGGGTTTCAAGGACTATGCGCAAAAATGGAGAGATTTGGCTGGAAGAGTTCAACCCCCTCTATCTGAGAGAGAGTTGGTAGACATGTTCTTAGGCACCTTGTCTGGTCCTTTCTTCAACCATTTAATTGGAAGTTCATCTGCAGGCTTTACTGAACTAATATTGACCGGAGAGAGGATAGAAGCCGGTATAAAGAATGAGAAGATTCAGAAAGACACATCTTCTTCTACAGCTGTAAGGAAGCCTTTCATCAGAAAGAAAGAGGTGGTTACTGTATATCCGCAAAGAAACCAAGATAGGGCCGAGCGTCCACAAATGGTGGGGGCTGTTATGATTCCTAAGCATGCATCTGATCAGCAAGGAAATAATCAACCAAGGATGGAAAGGCCAGTCGGGCAGTTCATCAGAATTAACATGACCCCGTCTGAGGTATTTCCGCATCTACTAAGATCCAACTTGGTGACCTTGAAAGAAGCTCGGAAAAACCCCAATACAACATCTCCTCATTATCATCCCAATGCCCGTTACGCATATCACTCTGAAAGTCCTGGTCACGATACTAATAATTGTTAGGCTCTAAAGAACAAAATACAAGACCTCATTGAAGCAAAAGAGATTGAATTCGATGCGCCTGAAAAGCTAAATGTCATTTCTGCCCCTATGCCCAGACATGGCCACAATACCAATGCCATTGAAGAAGGATTGTGTGATACGGTGGGAGAACTGACTTGGGATTTTGCGTTTGTGTTTGCAAATGTTTCGGTTTAGCAAGAGTCGCCACCGACTTTTTATTTTATCCTAAGGAAAGGTCAAAAAGCACAGGAAAGACCTTTGAGATGTTTTCTTGGGTTCGGGGAGTAGATTATAGAAAGGGAAGGTATTAGCACCCTTTCTATCCATGGTTATCCATGGGCTCTTAGTTACTTGCTTAGATCACTTGCTTTGCTTTTCAATTGTTTGAAATGTTGCTCTTCAATTGTTTGAAATGGTGCTTTGTGTGTGATTTTGAAAGATGTTTTGAAAAGAGACCATCGTTGTGGCAACCTTTGTAATGATTCTTGTTTGAATGTATACAAAGGTGTTTTTGTCTTTTGAAAAAAGTTTCCAATGTTTGAAAGTTGAGCTTTGAAATTGTGTTGTGAAGTGTGTTTTGAAAATAGCAAGGATGTTTTACAAGCTTTTGATCAAGTAACTAAGAGCTATCTACCCTATCTTACTCAAAGATCTTTCTTATGTTTTTAACCCTTTTAAAATTGTTGTTTCACCATTGTATTTGGTGAACAACCTTGTGTTAGGATGTTAACGGGACATGCACGGGTCATCGTATAGACCATGATAGCAATGGTGTCAATTATCTTTGGCAATTTTCTTGAGGGACTTGATCATTTTGTTTAGGCAACTCAGATAGCGTCATCGAGGGACTATGATCTTTTGTTTTGTTTTTGTTTTGCCAAAGTACTTGACATGCAACCATGGCCCATTTTTGAAGGCAACAAGTGGATGAAACCTTAGGGGTGCAAGTGTGCATTGTGTTTGATTTTCATGCATGTTTATCTTGGATTAGGTCAAACTAGTTGTTGATTTTATTTTGCATACAAACCCTAAGTCTAAGCATGGCATAATTCGGAAACTTTTAAATGTGCGAGAATTTAAATGCTACACTATTACAACATGATATAGGGAGGGGGATACAAATTTGAATTGGGAGTATTTGACAAGAAAATAAATTCTAAGTTATTACAACCATATCGAATGTATATGCAATATTTAAATGTACAACAGTTGAATATAATACAATAAACTAATGTTAAATAAAATGTATTATGCAAAAAGATTTTTATGTATGTAAAAGGTATTTTTTTAATATGAAATGTAAATAAAATAAAAAAAGGGTCAATATTAATTATTTATCTATTTAGGGAAAAAACCCTAATTCTTAATAAATAATAATGTTTACTGATTATATACAATAATGTACTAATTTATACCAAAATAAGAGTATATTATAAAAAGAATGATATTTTTAATACAAAATATTTATAAAAATGGAAATGTAGTATTTTTGTATTTCTTGACCTAATTATTTAATAAAACAAGTATATAAGTATATATATATATATATATATATATATATATATATATATATATATATATATATATATATATATATATATATATATATATATATATATATATATATATATATATATATATATATATATATATATATATATATATATATATATATATATATATATATATATATATATATATATATATATATATATATATATATATATATATATATATATATATATATATATATATATATATATATATATATATATATATATATATATATATATATATATATATATATATATATATATATATATATATATATATATATATATATTGAACATATTAGATATAAAAATAGAAATTAATTATTATTAAAAAAAAGTATATATTTAAGAAAAGTGTTTTTTAAGTATATAAAAAAAATAATAAATAAAAATAGGTATATTTCTTATATCATTTTTTGGGTTTTAATAAAAGAAAAATAAACTATTTATGTATTTATACTAGTAAGATAAAAATAAATATCAAATAAATATGAAAAAATATAGAAAATAATTTTTGGCATTTTTTATATTTAGACAAAAAATAATAAAGTCAAAATAAAAAATAAAAATAACAAAAAGACAAATATTCAATTAAATGGGCCAGGGGGGTGTAAACTGAATGAAGGGGTGTCAAAAGCAACAGAAACCAGGCCCAGCCCAGAATCCACTTCTTCTTCTTCCTTTGAACAACCTGCGCGCGTGCTATGTACAAACTGTAACTCCTGATTCTTTGATTTTTTGACAAAACTCATAACATGAACATTGTAGAGAATTGAACAACGAATCCAACCATGTAAAAAACTTGGATTAACTCTCAAAGATCAGAGAGAATTTCTCTGGCCCTAATTTCTAACCTAGTTTTTTCAGAAAGTTCATGAGTGAAATTCTCTTAGCACGATTAATGTATGAAAACTAAGCATATGTATGGCTTCAGGGCTATGAGTACAACATATTTCATTCACAAACCTAAGCCTAACCATTCTTAAATACAGAGATAGAAGTCCATAAAATACCTGTTTCAGTCGACTTCGAGCTGGACAATGTAGCAACCTTCAATGGTGTTTGAGCTTTTGTTGAGCTTGCCTGAAGTCCAAGGAAACTTATCCAATGCTTGGCTTGTTTTGAAACAGCTTGGATCGTGCTGTAGAACTCAACCTGCAGAGCTTTGAAACAAAATGGCAAAGTGTGTTAGAAGTGTTACAACTTGCAATGGGGGCATGGGATAGTTCAGGTGAGTTGGTTGGAAGGTGTTTGAAGTGTCTTTGGGTAAAACGCACGATGAAATTTGGCTATGGCTTGAAGTTTGCAGAACTGACTCTGTTTTGCATAAAAATGGAGGTTTTGAGTATGAGGACGTTTGAGTGATGAAGGGGTCGTGTTTCAGGCTTGTTTGGAGGTATGGAACTTGTCTACAATGTTTGTCTTAGTTGGTTTTTAACAGATGTGTGAGATCGATATGTTTTGCAACTTTTCTTCTTTTTCAAGCCAGAGTGTGTGTCCTTCCAATGCAGGCCTGTGCAAGCCCTATATCATGTTACACATTGTGCTCTTGGTTACTGGAATTAGTGGATTTGATCCTTCCTCAAAGATCAGGCCCCATGCCTCAAGGATTTGGTTTTGACATAAAGTGAAGTTTAGGCAAAAATGACATTGTTGCCTTTTCCTTTTAAGGCTTAAACTAGTGTATAATGCCCTAATGACCAAGAAAATACCTTAATTCAATGGTTATGCATTAAATTAAGGAGTACAAATTGGTTTTGAGGCCTGTAATGGTGAACCAAGCTAGCTAGATCAAAATTGCAAGTTGGTATGAACATGTATTGGCCATGGACAAAAGTGAGTTTTTGCCAACTTCAAGCATTTGATTCTCTCTAACCACAAGGGTGTTTGATGAGTTCTTGGACAATTTGGAAAGCTTGGAACATGTACTATAATCCATATTCGAAATTAAACTTGAAACTCCAAGTGGAACTATGTGAAAAGTGGCCAAGAAGATGGGTCAAAATCCTGCCTAGATTAGGGCAAATTTTCTCTAAGTTAAAAGTTTTAGGTACCCTTGTTCCAAAAATCATAACTTGAGATACAAGCCTTTTTGAGAAAACTTTTTGAATAAAAGTTGTATACTTTGTGATGGACTACAACTTTCATGTTTGAAGTTTTGTTTGAATCCACTTGCATCTTGGTGAAAAAATGGGACAAAGTTAGGAAAAAATAAGCAAATTTTATAACTTAGAAAAATTCTAAGTTATGAAATTTTTCCATTTTAAACCCTAATTTGAATTTTTGGGTTTCTTTGTGAACAAGTTTCATAATTTGTCATGTCTTGATGAAAAAAAACTCTTGGCACTTGATTTTGACCAAAAAGTCAAAGTTTGACTTTTCAGTCTACAGTCAAATTTTGATCAGTTGACTGAAAAATTCATCTGTGAATCCTATGTGTGATCAGTGGATCTGGAACTGACTGTTTAACGCTGGTTCGCTAAATATCGCGGAAGCAAGAGTCGCCACCGTCTTTTATTTTCTCCAAATGGAAAGGACAAAAGCACAGAAAAATTCCTTAAAGAGATTGCTCTCGGTTCGGGAGGTAGATTATAGAAAGGGAAGGTGTTAGCACCCTTTCTATCCATGGTTATCCATGGGCTCTTAGATACTTTCTCATTTGTGTTTTCAAAAATGGTTTGTTTTCTTTTCAACTGTGGGTTTTAAAAAGTTTCTTTGAAAATTTCAGTTCGACTCTTGTATCGGTCCTCAAGAGTGTTTGAAAAGTTGTTTTCGAAAGCTTTTTGAAAATGTGTCGGTGTGAAAAGTATTTTTGATTCGTTTTGAAATTTAGAGCAAGTATCTAGAGTTGTCTACCTACCCTAAGGAATTCATCTGTGTAAATGTCCTTTAAAGTAGTGCCATCCCACCATTGAGAGGTAGGTAGCACCACCGTTGGAGGTGTTCGGGTCAATTCGAGGTTCGGGACATGGTGATCACCAGAGCAATGGGAAGACACCTTAGAAGCTACCCTCATGCCAGGTTCCCAGATCATGAGGACTTACTAAGACATCCTCTACTCGACAATCACCTTTCGAGAGGCAAGGCAACAGTGAGGCGTACCCTAGGGGTGGTGTGTGATTTGTGTGTCGTTTTCATTTGCATTTATCTTGTCATGTTATTGGTGTTCTACGCGTTTGTTTTTATTTTTGTCCATACATTCTTTCATGCCATTTGTTAACAGTTAAAAATTTGCGGAAAGTAAAAATTCTAAAGCTATTACAAAAGGCGCGGGTCCACATCGCCAAAATTATACCAGGACCCGATTTGACAGAAAATAAATAAATAAAGTAAATAAAGAATTAAAAGTGTAAGAAATTGAAAGGTTACATGGCCTTGGGAGAGATACATAAATATTTAAACGAAATAAAATAAATATGCGCATAAGAGTTAAATCGAAACGAGGGCGTTGGACCCTTTTTGCAAAATCACAATTATATGGAATTAATTAATTAAAAAGAAAGAACTTGTTTTTTTGGGATTTTTAGTATTTTAGGATTTAATATAAAAAAAGAATTAATTAAAATAAATACTAACCCTAATTCTAATGGCTTTTAATTTATTAAGAAAACATTTGAATTTTAACCTAAATTAACCCTAATTTTTATATATGAAAGAAAAATAAAAAGGATGAAAAATTATTAATTAAACCCTATTTCTACATTTTTTTGATTTTTTATTAAGAGAATTAAAATTAAAACCTAATTTACACTAAATTTAATTATATGCATTTATTTATGAAAATACTAAAAATATAATATTTATTGTTTTTTCTCTTTTTCTGATTTTATGTGTTTTATGTTTTTATGAAAATAATAATTAAATTAACAGAACTAATTAAAAAAATAATAATTGAAAATAAAGAAACAAAGAAAAATAAAAAATAAATGAAAAGGGTTTGCAAACCTGGGGGTTCAGACCCCAAATAGGAGGTGAGGCCTTAGCAAATCTGGCCCATTTACCCTGGCCCTTTTTGACTTTCTCCAGGGAGTATGCTGGCGCGTTGACTGGGACTCACCATGTATCTCAATTCTTGGCCTTTGGATTGATGAAATTGGACAGGTGGATGTTGATTTTTGAGGATGTACCATGGACCACAACGTTATGCCTGCACATGAATATCATTTGAAAAAAATTATATGGAAAGGGTGGGGACCTGGGGCTCGAACCCAGGTCCTGAATGTTACCAGCCTTATGCCTTGCCAGTTGTACTGAACGCGCGCTTTGTATATCAAAGATCAAACAAATATTATAAGAACAAAAACACGCGTTAGTGCTTTTTAGCGCGAAATTTTAAAAGGACCAATCATCGCTAGCCAACACATCATCTTCTTCATTGATTTTATTTTCCTGAAAAAACAAATATGTTAGGCAACGGTTTTGTTAGCGTTCTCCTAGGCCGGTTTTGGAAAAATAGCGACTAGCCCCAGGGGCTCTATAAATTAGGCGCGAGGGTAGCCTTATAATCGTCTGAACGCCCTGATTCGAATGGTGGTGGTCTTGAAGGCCAATTTTTCCTCATTTAAAAACCCCTAATCCAAGGTCCTGTAAACCCTAGAAAACGATAATGGCATAATCGTATACACAGCTCAAAAACACAATTAAGTTACATGATTAGCATTAGAACAAGTCAATTAGTGTGAATGCATCAAAAAAACGTAAGGAAAATGCCTTAAATATGAAACACGATTATGCATTTTTTTTGAAACAGTTTGAATCCATGGTACCAATTCTGGGCGTATGAAGGTTGGAGAGTGATCCAGTTAGCTTCAGGGGACACGAGGAAGCTTTTGCAATTGGTCTTGTGCCTTGAATCAACCTAAAACCTGATTTTCAGTTTTGAGTTTTTTGACAAATTTCAAGTTTTTGTTTTCCAAATTTCTGAGCAGCTGCGTGGTTAATGGCATTAGGTTTTCGTTCTATGCTTATGTATGAATCAATTAGGTCAACAATTCTGATCAAAATCTCTTGCAATGATGGTTTTTGAGATTTGATTTTCAAGCATTATTTTTCAATCTTTTTCATGTGTTTTTGCTCTCAATCATATCAATTCTCTCCAAATCTTTCCATATTGGATCATGCACGAGTTATTGAGTGGATTTCATGCAAAAAAGGATTGTAAAACTTAGGTTAAATATTTTCCATGTATTTAATTTGATTTAAATGAATTATTATAAATAAAAATTCAAATAAATAAATAAAAAATGAAGAAATACATCCCTTTGGGCCAAGTGGTCGTGCACATGCCATGGATGATGAATTATGGAAGAAAAATGGGCCCATTAGCAATTTTAGGTCATTTGAATCAATGTTGACTTTTCAAAATACCCAAACATTTCCCAACTTCTACAAGGCATAACTTGCTCAATTTTTAAGCTTTTCTCATGTTCTTGGACAGTTTGGAAAGGTCTTTGAGTCCTCTAACCAATGCCTTTGGTCCCATGTCATTTTGATTTACCAATCTCAAGTTATGGCCTTTGACTTAAAGTCCCTTTTTGTTGACTTTTGAAAATGACCTATAATGTGGAAATTGATAACTTTTTGTGAGAGCATTTCTTGGACTTGAAGTATGAAGATGAGTTGTAGGAAATGTCTTTCTCTTCAAAATGAGCTTTGGATGGAATTTTTCTGATAATCCATGTGAAAGTTATGCCCTGGTCAATTTACAGTTGACTTTTTCAACTGTCCAAATAAGGAAACTTTTGCATCTTGATGATTTTTGAGCCAAGCTTTGAGAATCATGATCAAGCATTGATCAAATGATGTTTGAGGCTTCAAAATGAGATGTTGACCAAAAATTTGAACTTTTGACTGCCAAATGACCATTTTGCCCCTACAGTTGACTGTAGTGCAATTAGGGTTTTGACTGTGCAATTTTGAGCTGAATGTCTTGAAACTTGGTATGAGGATGCTTGACCATATTTGTAGGCATATGAGACTTGATTGGACCTTTGGAAACTTCACTTTCTTGATCAGAATCAAAACCCTAATTTTGACTGTATAGGAGATCTTTGACTGTGCAACCCTTGGGGAGATTTTGAAGCTTGACTTGGCAATTTCTTGGAGAATATGGGAGGGCAAATTTTGAGGTACAACAGTTGCCCCTGTTCAATCTTCTTAGACCTGAGGATGCAGATTGGTTGACGTGCCTTTCGTAATCCGAGGGTAAAAGATGATTGAACACTAGAGTGCCCAGAAATTTACGCTCACATAGTAGCAGTGTGATGATGGAATGGGCTTATAGATGCCATTTAGAGGTTGATGAATAGGGTGATGGGCTTATAGATGCCATCTGGATGTTGATCGCGTAAGAGATTCCTTAGCGAGAACTTGCGTACCTGCAAAACAGAAAATGATTACCTGACACGTTGCAGGAGCTAGTTTTCAGATGCTTGATATAGATGTGTCCTGACTGGTTACAGGAGCTGAGTCTGGAGCTTCACAAGATGATGAGTGAACCAGGGATGGTTACTACCTTAGCATGAATGGTAAGAGAACCTTGGGTGACTTTCACCTTAACAATGCTCGTTGAGAAAATCTTGGTGGGAATTACCATCTTCGCAGTATCGGGAAGAGAACCAAAGGAAATTATAATCGGAAAGGGAATTACATCTCACGCACCATCGGGGAGAGAACCATAGGAAATTATAACCTGAAAGGGAATTACATCTCACGCACCGTCAAGGAGAGAACCATAGGAAATTATAACCTGAAAGGGAATTACATCTCACGCACCGTCGGGGAGAGAACCATAGGAAATTATAACCTGAAAGGGAATTACATCTCACGCACCGTCGGGGAGAGAACCATAGGAAATTATAACCTGAAAGGGAATTACATCTCACGCACCGTCGGGGAGAGAACCATAGGAAATTATAACCTGAAAGGGGATTACATCTCACGCACCGTCGGGGAGAGAACCATAGGAAATTATAACCTGAAAGGGAATTACATCTCACGCACCGTCGGGGAGAGAACCATAGGAAATTATAACCTAAAACGGAATTACATCTCACGCACCGTCGGGGAGAGAACCATAGGAAATTATAACCTGAAAGGGAATTACATCTCACGCACCGTCGGGGAGAGAACCATAGGAAATTATAACCTGAAAGGGGATTACATCTCACGCACCGCCGGGGAGAGAACCATAGGAAATTATAACCTGAAAGGGAATTACATCTCACGCACCGTCGGGGAGAGAACCATAGGAAATTATAACCTAAAACGGAATTACATCTCACGCACCGTCGGGGAGAGAACCATAGGAAATTATAACCTGAAAGGGAATTACATCTCACGCACCGTCGGGGAGAGAACCATAGGAAATTATAACCTGAAAGGGAATTACATCTCACGCACCGTCGGGGAGAAAACCATAGGAAATTATAACCTGAAAGGGAATTACATCTCACGCACCGTCGGGGAGAAAACCATAGGAAATTATAACCTGGTAACTTCTACTGAGTCTTCATCAGAAAAATCTGTTGGGAGTCGATTTAGCTGGACTAGAGAAGGCCTTGGACTGGATAAGAAATCTTTGGAGTTGATTAACTGAACTGGTCTAGGTCTCGAAAGATGATTGAGAATTTAACTGAATCTTTCCTGAAAGATAAAAGTCAGTCATATGCAATGCATGATATGGATCAAGCAATGATGTTCTCAACATAAATGAGATTTGTATGATATGATGCGTCTATGCATGCTATAATGATGTATGTGATGTTTATGTATGCTTTCGTCTAGGAAAGTAAATCCTTGACGGGTGCCGGGAAGTCACTCCTGGGCTGATGTTTTGAGAATAGATTTTGCTTCCGCTGGGGATGATAATTGCAAGAATACCGGCAGGAGAGGATGACTCCGTTGAGGAATAAACTTGGCGAATGGAAGATTCTGCGGGGAGAAAAATACTCTAGCGACCATGCTGGGGAGTGATACTCTGTGGGGAGAGGGATGCTTTTGCTGAATTGTTGATGGTAACTTGCTGGGGATAAGAAGATTCTGTCGACGACGATCTTTGCGTGGCTTTTGGCTGAGGATAACCCAGTTATATCCTGTTAAGGAAATAACTCTTTGAATAAAGCCGGGTGACGCGTTCGTGCTCTGCGAGGATAAGCTTCCAGAATCTACTGGGGATAAGCTTACTGCTTGGGGAGATAAATTCCAACTTTCCTGGGGAAACTGGGTTGGACTCTCCTGGGGAGATTTTGAACTGCAGGGAAGTGATTCCTTTGGATGTTGATATACCGCCGGGGAACAATCTTAAATCAAGACTGTCGGGGATGCTTGTTAAGACTATATGCTGCTGGGGAAGGTTGAGACCTGCGGGAGGATACCCAACTTCCTTAAGGTTGATAACTGCTTTGCTTGAGGAGAGTATACTGCTTGCTGGCTCACTCTCTGGGGAATTAAGATACCTGGTTGTGTTCTTCAGCTGAACCTACCTAGATACCTTGGAGGACAGAACAATTAGATGCTTGGACAACTCTTTATTGCCCCTGTTTCTGAGGTATGAGAGGAAGACCTGTGAGGTGCTGATGGTTGTTGATGGACAAACCTTCTTCTGGTAGGCAGGTGATGAGCTGACAGGACATAGTCGTACGCTTTGATCCCTAACTTTTGCCTGGACCGCCCTTTCGGGTTTTCAGTCCACCGGGATACCCATTTTTGCCCAAGCCGCCTTTTCAGGTTTTCGACTTGCCGGGTGTACAAATTTTTCATTTTCATCCCTTATTTTTTCCCGAACCCTTTTGGTTCGCCGGGAAGCCCTGATTTTTGCCTAGGTATGTCAACCTAGCGGGTCTTTGATTTTGTGTAGTATTTTTCGTCTATGTCCATGTTCTCAGAGTGTAGGGAGTTGCCCCTGTTAGAAGTGCTTTGCCATGCCACCAGAAGGTGTTTGATTAGGCAAGATTCGTTGCTGGAGTGCCCTAAGTGACTCAGGCGGAGATTTGCCTCAGGCTACTTGGCCTTTGAATCTTGACTGGATTGCCCCAGATAATGGACCACGGTCATGTCTGCCCCTTGATTGGAAGTACTCTTGTTCATTAGGCATTCGTCGTGCGAATTTCTATGCTGTTCAAACAAAAAGTCATATGCAAACAAAGTTATGTTAAAATGCAAAGCTTATGTCTGTCTTGAAGATTTTGAAAATGCATTCCTTTTTTCATAAAACAAATGAATGTTTGTAAAACGTGATGTCAACACCGTATTTACCGTAGGCCTTAAGGAGTCAGGATACCTTTTGTAACAGTATGCTTTCGAACTAACCCATGCTTCAGCTAGGACTTTTAAGGGTTATAACGTGGCCTGGTTCATGGTTTAAGAAACAAAGGATAAAGGCTCAAATTATTTGTACCCACCCGCTCTTCGTGATGTTCTTCAATCCTAAACTCAGTTGATCGTGCGTTAGACCTTATTTGAGTTTTTGCTCTGATTTTCCGGTGATGATTCAGATGTTGATAACTTATTCTGAATAGGCAGTCATTTCCTTTTTTGCTGAGGGTTTGTAGGACCTCTTTCTTGATTTTTGTTATCCCTTTCCTTTTTTGCCTGAACTGTTTCCCTTTTTGGAATTACAGTCAGCGGGATGCCCCAGTTTTGTAAGTCTCCTTCGTAGGTTTTGACTTATTGAGCTTTCATTTCTGAGATATATAATGATTGCCTGTCCTTATTGATTATTCAGAACCATCACTGTCTTTTTTTTTGTTTTGTAAGGACCTCTTTGGTGCCATTTGTTATGCACTTGGATCAACTGAGAGAACTACCCTGCCCCAGGTTATGATAAAGGGTTTTAATTTTCGAAAAGAAAAACTCCTACTTCTTTGGCTCAGAGGGGTTGACGAGGGATTATCTTCCTTATAACTCCAGTGTTTAGGGATTGAAACAATGCCTGTACCTCATCAACGGGGTCTGTTCAAAAGCATACTGTAGATTATGGCATCGTTTTCGTCATCCTCCCTCAAGAGGCTTAGCATTATAGATCAAGAGTTGACATCAGAAAAAATATGAAGATAATTTGCATTTAGTGAATACGAATATATTGTTTCAGAACAGACATATGCGATGCATTAATGGAATAACAATGTTTAACAATGAGTAAATGTTTGAACAAAATAAAACTGCAACTTGAACATTCGGATGAACAAAAGTTTCCTAGTCTCAAAGCTTGTCACTTCAAAAGGTGAGCCTTGGAGGGATGGTAGAAAAATTCAGCCTGACCATCTTGTGTGAATTCCAGTGCTCCTTCATCAACCAGGTCCTGAATCTTATTCTTCAAAGCCCAACAATCCTCTGTAGCATGCCCCGGGCTATCAGAATGATAAGCGCAGCGAGCGTTGGGGTTATACTTTGGTGACGTTGTATTTTGAAACTTTGGAGCCTCTTTTAGAGTTACCAGCTTGGTCTCCAGCAACTGTGGCAATATCTGGGATAAGGTCATGCTGAGCCGAGTGAACTGCCTCCTCTCGCTCTTTTGTTGGTTGTGATGTTGAATTTGTGACACTGGAGCCATTTGGGGAGTTCTCTCCTTGCCTCTTTGTCTCAAAGATGGTCGAACGATGACTGGCTTTTTACCCTTAGACTTTTGCCCCAGTTGGTTACCCTGAAGCAGTTGGTTGACGAGAAACCAGAGCTCATCTTGTCTTTGAGCTAACCCTTGAATGGCAGTCACCTGCCCCAGCATCTGGGATTTCATTGCATCCATCTCAGCTTGCAAGTGTTTCAGCAGTTCGTCCTCAGCGTTGTTCCTGACCAAAGTCTCCATGAGAAGTGTCCTTAGCTCCTCCTGCCCCTTGGATAGATTCAGGAGGATTTCCCTGAACTGAGTCTCTTGAGCGAGAAGGTCCTGGTTATCTGGTTGGAAGGCCATTGCTGAAATAAACAGCGAGAACGGTAAGTGACCTGCAACAAGGATACCTGTTATGCAATGATGAGTATGACATGCATGTAATGTTTTCAAGGACCTCGCGGGGTAAACAAGAAAATTTGTTAGCATTTGGATCCGGTAGCTTGATTGAAAGAACTTCATATTTGTTGAGAGTCTTTCTTCCAAGGGTCAAAGGCTCACCATATCCAGTGGGTCATAGCCCCTGACAACTTTGGCTAGAGGAAAATAAATCCTCTTTGCCCCTTGCTAGATGTTCTGGTTCGTCATGACCTGCACCACAGACCCTTGAGATCCTTGAAATGGGTTAGGACGTATGCAATGGTATGATGTTATGGTATGCATGGGGTAATGTGAGTAACCCTGTTATGAGTCCTGATTAAGGACTGCAAGACAAAACCTGCAAGAAACTCAAGTAAAACCCGTTATGAGTCCTAATTAAGGACTATAAACGAAACCTGCGAGAAACTTAGCAAACCCTGTTATGAGTCCTAATTAAGGACTACAAACCAAAACCTGCAAGAAACAAGTGTCAGGTAACAAGCATGCGGATAGTCAAGTACGAAGGCACACAAGTCACACAAGACAAGCCCTTAGGGTTTAAGGCCAGCATGGGGTCTGGGTAGTACCCTCTTGAAGTTGGTGGGTTCAACCTGTCCTATCAAAGTAACCGGGTTCTAAGGGTCCCAATATCACGGGATTGCTTTCATTGTTCATCGTTTCGATTTAGCCACTGAACTGGCGACCGAAATATTCCAGGAAAGCAACCCTCAATTGAGTGTAGTATCGAGTATCAACCAACCTCGGACTGCACCAAAGTCAGTTATCTCACTACCCTAAAGAGGCCAAGATAGTTCAATTAAGGTTCCTAAGGTCTGTTGATGCTTCACGACACCACGCGGAGGCCCCGTACTCTCCTTGACTGAACTCAAGGGTTACCGGTACACACCAAAGTGCCACATCAACGTAGCAGACTGTTTCAACCATGTCGGTATACCCCGCACAGTTCCCTCACAGCCTTGTTGCTACTTTCTAAGAAGGTATCCCCCAGATCCGGGTTAGGATCTATAGAACTCCCAAGCAACCCACAATTTAAAACAAGCAAAGCAATACAATTAAAAACACAGTTATGACCTAGCCCTAAGGTACACCTCACTTTATAAGAATCCCCAGCAGAGTCGCCAGTTCTGTGATCGGTGGATCTGGAACTGACTGTTTAACGCTGGTTCGCGAAATGTCGCGGAAGCAAGAGTCGCCACCGTCTTTTATTTTCTCCAAATGGAAAGGACAAAAGCACAGAAAAATTCGTTAAAGAGATTGCTCTCGCTTCGGGAGGTAGATTATAGAAAGGGAAGGTGTTAGCACCCTTTCTATCCATGGTTATCCATGGGCTCTTAGATACTTGCTCATTTGTGTTTTCAAAAATGGTTTGTTTGCTTTTCAACTGTGGGTTTTAAAAAGTTTCTTTGAAAATTTCAGTTCGACTCTTGTATCGGTCCTCAAGAGTGTTTGAAAAGTTGTTTTCGAAAGCTTTTTGAAAATGTGTCGGTGTGAAAAGTATTTTTGATTCGTTTTGAAATTTAGAGCAAGTATCTAGAGTTGTCTACCTACCCTAAGGAATTCGTCTGTGTAAATGTCCTTTAAAGTAGTGCCATCCCACCATTGAGAGGTAGGTAGCACCACCGTTGGAGGTGTTCGGGTCAATTCGAGGTTCGGGACATGGTGATCACCAGAGCAATGGGAAGACACCTTAGAAGCTACCCTCATGCCAGGTTCCCGGATCATGAGGACTTACTAAGACATCCTCTACTCGACGATCACCTTTCGAGAGGCAAGGCAACAGTGAGGCGTACCCTAGGGGTGGTGTGTGATTTGTGTGTCGTTTTCATTTGCATTTATCTTGTCATGTTATTGGTGTTCTACGCGTTTGTTTTTATTTTTGTCCATACATTCTTTCATGCCATTTGTTAACAGTTAAAAATTTGCGGAAAGTAAAAATTCTAAAGCTATTACAAAAGGCGCGGGTCCACATCGCCAAAATTATACCAGGACCCGATTTGACAGAAAATAAATAAATAAAGTAAATAAAGAATTAAAAGTGTAAGAAATTGAAAGGTTACATGGCCTTGGGAGAGATACATAAATATTTAAACGAAATAAAATAAATATGCGCATAAGAGTTAAATCGAAACGAGGGCGTTGGACCCTTTTTGCAAAATCACAATTATATGGAATTAATTAATTAAAAAGAAAGAACTTGTTTTTTTGGGATTTTTAGTATTTTAGGATTTAATATAAAAAAAGAATTAATTAAAATAAATACTAACCCTAATTCTAATGGCTTTTAATTTATTAAGAAAACATTTGAATTTTAACCTAAATTAACCCTAATTTTTATATATGAAAGAAAAATAAAAAGGATGAAAAATTATTAATTAAACCCTATTTCTACATTTTTTTGATTTTTTATTAAGAGAATTAAAATTAAAACCTAATTTACACTAAATTTAATTATATGCATTTATTTATGAAAATACTAAAAATATAATATTTATTGTTTTTTCTCTTTTTCTGATTTTATGTGTTTTATGTTTTTATGAAAATAATAATTAAATTAACAGAACTAATTAAAAAAATAATAATTGAAAATAAAGAAACAAAGAAAAATAAAAAATAAATGAAAAGGGTTTGCAAACCTGGGGGTTCAGACCCCAAATAGGAGGTGAGGCCTTAGCAAATCTGGCCCATTTACCCTGGCCCTTTTTGACTTTCTCCAGGGAGTATGCTGGCGCGTTGACTGGGACTCACCATGTATCTCAATTCTTGGCCTTTGGATTGATGAAATTGGACAGGTGGATGTTGATTTTTGAGGATGTACCATGGACCACAACGTTATGCCTGCACATGAATATCATTTGAAAAAAATTATATGGAAAGGGTGGGGACCTGGGGCTCGAACCCAGGTCCTGAATGTTACCAGCCTTATGCCTTGCCAGTTGTACTGAACGCGCGCTTTATATATCAAAGATCAAACAAATATTATAAGAACAAAAACACGCGTTAGTGCTTTTTAGCGCGAAATTTTAAAAGGACCAATCATCGCTAGCCAACACATCATCTTCTTCATTGATTTTATTTTCCTGAAAAAACAAATATGTTAGGCAACGGTTTTGTTAGCGTTCTCCTAGGCCGGTTTTGGAAAAATAGCGACTAGCCCCAGGGGCTCTATAAATTAGGCGCGAGGGTAGCCTTATAATCGTCTGAACGCCCTGATTCGAATGGTGGTGGTCTTGAAGGCCAATTTTTCCTCATTTAAAAACCCCTAATCCAAGGTCCTGTAAACCCTAGAAAACGATAATGGCATAATCGCATACACAGCTCAAAAAACACAATTAAGTTACATGATTAGCATTAGAACAAGTCAATTAGTGTGAATGCATCAAAAAAACGTAAGGAAAATGCCTTAAATATGAAACACGATTATGCATTTTTTTTAAACAGTTTGAATCCATGGTACCAATTCTGGGCGTATGAAGGTTGGAGAGTGATCCAGTTAGCTTCAGGGGGACACGAGGAAGCTTTTGCAATTGGTCTTGTGCCTTGAATCAACCTAAAACCTGATTTTCAGTTTTGAGTTTTTTGACAAATTTCAAGTTTTTGTTTTCCAAATTTCTGAGCAGCTGCGTGGTTAATGGCATTAGGTTTTCGTTCTATGCTTATGTATGAATCAATTAGGTCAACAATTCTGATCAAAATCTCTTGCAATGATGGTTTTTGAGATTTGATTTTCAAGCATTATTTCTCAATCTTTTTCATGTGTTTTTGCTCTCAATCATATCAATTCTATCCAAATCTTTCCATATTGGATCATGCACGAGTTATTGAGTGGATTTCATGCAAAAAAGGATTGTAAAACTTAGGTTAAATATTTTCCATGTATTTAATTTGATTTAAATGAATTATTATAAATAAAAATTCAAATAAATAAATAAAAAATGAAGAAATACTTCCCTTTGGGCCAAGTGGTCGTGCACATGCCATGGATGATGAATTATGGAAGAAAAATGGACCCATTAGCAATTTTAGGTCGTTTGAATCAATGTTGACTTTTCAAAATACCCAAAAATTTCCCAACTTCTACAAGGCATAACTTGCTCAATTTTAAAGCTTTTCTCATGTTCTTGGACATTTTGGAAAGGTCTTTGAGTCCTTTAACCAATTCCTTTGGTCCCATGTCATTTGGATTTACCAATCTCAAGTTATGGCCTTTGACTTAAAGTCCCTTTTTGTTGACTTTTGAAAATGACCTATAATGTGGAAATTGATAACTTTTTGTGAGAGCATTTCTTGGACTTTAAGTATGAAGATGAGTTGTAGGAAATGTCTTTCTCTTCAAAATGAGCTTTGGATGGAATTTTTCTGATAATCCATGTGAAAGTTATGCCCTGGTCAATTTACAGTTGACTTTTTCAACTGTCCAAATAAGGAAACTTTTGCATCTTGATGATTTTTGAGCCAAGCTTTGAGAATCATGATCAAGCATTGATCAAATGATGTTTGAGGCTTCAAAATGAGATGTTGACCAAAAATTTGAACTTTTGACTGCCAAATGACCATTTTGCCCCTACAGTTGACTGTAGTGCAATTAGGGTTTTGACTGTGCAATTTTGAGCTGAATGTCTTGAAACTTGGTATGAGGATGCTTGACCATATTTGTAGGCATATGAGACTTGATTGGACCTTTGGAAACTTCACTTTCTTGATCAGAATCAAAACCCTAATTTTGACTGTATAGGAGATCTTTGACTGTGCAACCCTTGGGGAGATTTTGAAGCTTGACTTGGCAATTTCTTGGAGAATATGGGAGGGCAAATTTTGGGGTACAACACTATGCACTTGATATCTTTTGAACTTGTTGAATGGGTCAAGACAATGTCATTGAGTCCTTGAGTCCATGTGTGAGCTTGATTTTCCATTGGCTAGGTCAAACAGTCAAAAATTGCCTTTGTGCAGTCAAAACCCTAAAAATGACCATTTTGCCCTTTTGGTGATCTGATTAAATTTCTTATGGAATTGTGATCCAAACTTTATCAAATGGTTCATATGAGTTTGTAATGTTTATGTGGGTCAAATTTCATAAGTTTTGACTGTCAATTGGCCACAATTGACTTTTTCCCCAATACAGCTGATTTCTAGGTCAACTGTCCAATTGACTGGGCAAAAATTTGAATCAAGGCTTGAAACTTGGTATGGGAAAACTTGTGAGTCCAACATGAAGTATGAAAGTCATCTTGGGCATTGTAAGTCAAAACATCCATGTGTAAACTCAAACCCTAATTTGGGTCAATAGTGCAAGGAGGTGTCTTGAGCAAGGCAAACCCTAGTTTGATCTTGAGTTCCAAGGGTCTTGTGATTGAGAAAATGTTGATGAAATGAGAGGGAAAATTTTAGGGTACAACAATTTCCCCTGTTCAATCTTCTTGGACCTGAAGAGTTAGATTGGCAAGTTTGCCTTTCGCGACTCGAAGGTAGAAGAGGATTGGACACTAGAGTGCCCGTAAAGTTGCACTTGTCGAAATATATTTGAGGAAATGGGCTTAGAGATGCCATTTGGAGATAGTAGAATCTTGCTGGAGATGGGCTTAGAGATGCCATCCAAGAATGTTGTTGAATTGTAATACTGTAGGTCAGAAGAATGAGCATCAAAATGGTATTCGTGTCTGGGATGTCATTGAACTGTATCTGGAGACTGAGTTTGTATGAGCAAAAGAATGGCGTCCGTGTCTGGCGCGTATCTGAGCTGTAACTGTATTTGAACTTTGAATGAATATCAGAATGACTGCCGTGTCTGGAGTGTATCTGTATTGTATCCGGGGTAATAGAGAAACATTTGTGTATGGAGCAACTGTATGCTGGGGATGAACTATGAATGAGTAACAGAATGGCAACCGTGTCTGGAGCGTATCTGGACTGTATCTGAAGTTGAGACTTGTATGAGTAGTAGAATGACTGTCGTGTCTAGGGTGTATCCGTACTGTAACTGGGATCTAAATAAGTGACAGAATAACTTCTGTGGCGACTGCACTGGGGGAATCAAATTGCTGGTGTAAAGGCCAGAATGGCATCCGTGTTTGGAGCGTATCTGAACTTGTAGTTGATAGTTGAATCTGGATGAGAGATAGAATGGTTTCCGTGTCTGGAGCGTATCTAGTCTGTATCTGATTGCTGAAGTCTGAATGAGTAGTAGAATGACCGCCGTGTCTGGGGTGTATCTGTACTGTATCTGAATAATTGTTAACAATCGCCTTTTAATCTTATCCTGAAAAGGGTAAAATGTTAGCTAAAACACGAAGTTACATTGCATGACATGTATGATGCAATGAATTGTAACCCATGTTTATGATATATGAATGTAATGGTTATGCATGTAAGCTGAGTAGCTGTCTTGCTGAGGAAACCGAATCCTTGATAGCTGGAGATAATGAAATCTTTGACTGCTGTCGGGGAA
Source organism: Vicia faba (assembly GCA_948472305.1). Taxonomy (NCBI): domain Eukaryota; kingdom Viridiplantae; phylum Streptophyta; class Magnoliopsida; order Fabales; family Fabaceae; genus Vicia; species Vicia faba. The sequence continues at coordinate 1,601,806,157 of OX451736.1, forward strand.
AATAAATCCTTGATCGAAGCTGGGGAATAGTAAAAAATATTTGATTACTGCAGATGAGAAATCTTTGCTGACTGCTTGGGGATTAAAGATCTTTGATTGTTTAGAATGAGAAATCTTAGGACCACTGTCGGGGATTGAAAATCCTTGGTGACTTGCGGGGATTTTAACAAGAGTTTCACCAATTTCTGTGGGGACTGAGCATTCTTCATGACTTCCCTGGGGAATAGGGTTTATTCTGACGACCTCTACTGGGGAATCATCCTAGCTGTTGGGGAATTTGAGGGAATTTGATCGGTTGGAAATTGGACTTCGCTGGGGAAGAAGGTTTAGATTATTCTGGCTCCGCTGGGAATTGGGAGTTTGAACTCTGATGGGAACTTTGAAACTTTAACTTGGTTGGGGAACCCAGTTTGAAATGTACTGGCTTTGCCGGGGGATATTGAAGCTTAACTCCGCTGGGGATATGTACCCCGAGGTTTTAGCTTTGTTGAGGATCTGAACAAAGTAATGCAGGGGATCTCTTCTTGAATGGCATAAAGATATCTTCCTACACCTCCAACCTAGAAATAATTATCTTTTCCCAATTTCGTTTTATTTGTAAGCAGTGATTATATTCAAATGCATATGCCTATTCAACAAAACATTGGACGTTTTTTCAAATAAAACATAAGTGTAAAACAGAAAAAGAAAGGCAAGCAAGTTTCTGCGCTTTGAAGTATATTCGTATTAATTTTTGTAAGTGTCTTTGTACAAAGGAGACAGACATCCTAGTAAGGGAATGTTGTCGTAAAAATTGAGAAAAATTTATACAAAAGAAAGATGGCTATGTGTAACAATTCCATGGGGTTCCCATTCTGCTATAGCCTTCACAACTCTGAGTATCTGTCCATTCGTTGCTTCGTCCGTAGATGATTGGATTGATCAGAAGCTTGGAGCTTGTTGGTGAAGAGACTGTTCTTAAAGTGATCCGACGAGACACAGTCATACGCTTTAATTCCCTAACTTTTGCCTGAACCGCCCTTTCGGGATTTCGATCCACCGGGAAACCCTTTTTTGCCTAAGTCGCCCTTTCGGGTTTTAAACTTGCCGGGTGTACAGATTTTTTTTGTTTTATCCCTAATTTTTTCCTAAACCGCCCTTTCAGGTTTTCGATTCATCGGGATGCCCATTTTTGCCCAAGTCGCCCTTTCAGGTTTTCAACTTGTCGGGTTGTTTTATGCGTAGTATCTTTTGACTATGTCTACATTCGCAGGGTGCGACAAGTCATCACCGTCCATGGTGGTCAGAATCATTGCCCCACCAGAAAAGATGCTCTTGATTACAAATAGTCCTTCGTAAGTAGGAGTCCACTTGCCCCTGGGATCACTTTGCGGTAAGATGATCCGCTTGATTACAAGATCTCCGACTTGATATACCTGACGCCTAACCTTCTTGTTGAAAGCCTTGATCATCCGCTTTTGATACGTCTGAACATGACAAACAGCAGTAAGTCGCTTCTCGTTGATCAAGTTAAGTTGATCAAGCCGGGTCTGAATCCAATCATCTTCACTCAAATCGGCATCCTTCATAATCCTCAAGGAAGGAATCTGAACTTCCATAGGCAGAACAACTTCCATGCCATATACCAAAGAAAATGAAGTTTCCCCTGTTGAAGTACGTGCCGTGGTACGATATCCATGCAGAGCAAACGGTAACATCTCATGCCAGTCCTTATAGGTGACTGTCATCTTTTGAATGATCTTCTTAATATTTTTGTTCGCGGCTTCAACAACACCGTTCATCTTTGGCCGGTAGGGAGATGAATTGTGATGATAAATCTTGAACTGCTCGCATAGAGCGGTGATCATAGTATTGTTCAAATTTGTACCGTTGTCTTTGATGATCCTGTCGGGGATACCGTACCGGTATATGAGGTTCTGCTTGATGAAGCGGGCAACCACATTCTTGGTAACTGAGGCATAGGAAGCTTCCTTGACCCATTTGGTGAAGTAATCAATAGCCACCAGGATGAAGCGATGTCCATTGGATGTCGTGGGCTTGATCTCTCCAATCATGTCAATGCCCCATATTGCGAATGGCCAAGGAGCTGTCAGAATGTTGAGAGGAACAAGAGGAATATGTACCTTGTCAGCATAGACTTGGCATTTGTGGCAGGTACGGGAATGTTGATGACAATCAGCTTCCATGGTAGACCAGTAGTAGCCTGCCCTTATAATCTTCTTAGCCATTGTATGTTCGCTCAAGTGGGTGCCAAATGTGCCGCTATGTATATCGGTCATGATCAATTCTGCTTCAACCTTGTCCACACAACGAAGTAGAACATAATCATGACTGCGCTTATAAAGGATGCCATTGCTTAGGAAGAACTTGGCAGCAAATCTCCTTAAGAACTTTTTGTCATTGACGGAAGCTCCTTCAGGATATTCTCTGGTCTGGGGATACCTTTTGATTTCATGAAACCAGGGTTGTTCCACTACTTCTTCGGTATTAATCTCATGACAGTGCGCCGGTTCGTCCATTCGCTTGATGGTGATTTGGGAGCCTCGTTATCCCAGTTGAGTTTAAACATGGAAGACATTGTTGCCAGAGCATCGGCTAACTGATTTTCTTCTCACGGGAAATGCTCGAAGTTAATTTGCTCGAAGTGAGGCAACAACGTCAAGACATGTTCTTTGTATGGGATAAGATTAGGATGTTTAGTGTCCCACTCTCCTTTGACTTGACTGATAACCAAAACCGAGTCCCCAAATACGACCAAAGATTTGATTCCCAAGTCCAAAGCAGCCTTGAGACCAAAGATGCAAGCTTCATATTCAGCCATGTTGTTGGTACAGCTGAAGCAAAGTCGGGCAGTGAAGGGTATATGACAACCATCTGGAGAAATGAGTATTGCACCGATACCGTTGCCAAGTGCATTTGAAGCACCATCAAAGTATAGGGTCCATCGGGATCCTTGTTCAGGTCCGTCATACAGTCTGCTACCTTCAATGTTGTCCAATGTCATGATGTCCTCGTCAGGGAAGTCGAATCTCATAGATTGGTAATCTTCGACGGCTTGGTGAGCTAGATGGTCAGCTAGTACACTCCCCTTTATAGCTTTTTGGGTAGTATACTGGATGTCATATTCAGTCAGGATCATTTTCCATCTAGCGATTCTTCCAGATAAAGTCGGCTTCTCGAAGATATACTTAATCGGATCCATTTTGGAAATCAGCAAAGTGGTGTGAGTCAACATATACTGTCTTAGCCGGCGAGCAGCCCATACCAAAGCGCATCAAGTTTTCTCGAGCAGTGAGTAGCGAGTCTCACAGTCGGTAAACTTTTTGCTAAGGTAATAAATGGCATGCTCTTTTCGGCCAGACTCGTCATGTTGGCCCAGTACACACCCCATTGAGTTATCCAAAACAGTCAGATACATGATCAATGGCCTTCCTTCGATGGGTGGCATCAGAATAGGAGGTTCTATTAAGTACTCCTTGATTTTATCAAAAGCAAACTGACAATCATCGTTCCATTCAACTACCTGATCTTTCTTCAGCAGTTTGAAAATTGGCTCGCAGGTAGATGTCAGGTGAGAGATGAACCTCGCAATATAGTTCAAGCGTCCCAAGAATCCTCTAACCTCCTTTTCAGTACGGGGGGTAAGCATTTCATGTATAGCCTTTACTTTAGCTGGATCAACCTCAATGCCTTTGTTGCTGACAATAAATCCCAGAAGTTTACTATACCTAACTCCAAAAGTGCACTTGCTTGGATTCAGTCTTAGTTTATACTCCTTCAACCTGGCAAACAACTTTTGCAAATGTTCAAGGTGTTCTTCCTCTGTCTGTGATCGAGCTATCATGTCGTCCATGTAAACTTTGATCTCATGATGTATCATATCATGAAACAAAGCTACCATGGCACGTTGATAGGTTGCCCCTGCGTTCTTCAGTCCGAACGGCATCACCTTGTAACAGAAGGTGCCCCATTGCGTGACAAAGGTAGTTTTCTCCATGTCCTCGGGGGCCATTTTAATATGGTTATATCCCGAGAATCCATCCATGAAGGAAAATACCTTGTGTTAAGTTGTGTTATCAACCAAGATGTCGATATGTGGCAACGGAAAATCGTCTTTTGGGCTAGCCATGTTCAAATCCCGATAGTCCACACACATTATGACTTTGTCTTCCTTCTTAGGTACGGGCACGATGTTAGCAACCCATTGTGGATAGGAGGTAACAGCCAGAAAACCAGCGTTGAATTGCTTCATTACTTCAGCCTTAATCTTTTCAGACATGTCAGACCTCATTCGTCGGACCTTTTGCTTGATCGGTGGACAGTCTTCTCTTGTAGGGAGACGGTGAACCACGATATCTGTGTCTAACCCTGGCATGTCTTCATAAGACCAGGCAAAGATTTCAACATATTCGTTCAACAATTGCACTAAGCGCTCCTTGACATTTGGTTCCAGGTTGGCACCCACTTTTACTTCCTTCATGTCTTCTTCTGTACCCAAGTTGATGGTTTCTAACAGCTCTTCATGAGGCAGAATGGCCCTCTCTTCTTGTTGCAAAAGTCTGGCTAACTCTCCCGGCAATTCTCAATCTTCGTCAACTTCGTACTCGGCCTGATTGACCAAATCTTCAGAGTTATCAAAGGCCAAAGCAGAATAGTCACCCATGGAATCCGGAGTGGATGGGTACCTGCATTTGTGAGTGTGGGTATGTGTAAGGGATAGCCATCCTTAAACAAACAAAAATGTAAAAGGAAAGAAAAGGAACACAGCAGTTTATAGATGAAAAACGTCCAATGATTCATTAAAACATGGCATATGATTATGAAGAAAATCAAGCCCTTACAAATGGACCTACATGCCCCGGGCAAGGCATGAGGTGAAAATAGTGTGTAAATTGTTTAGTTATTACAGACCATAAAAATGGGAATTTGTTCAAAGATAAAATTACTGGTTGATAAAGGTGATAGGAACAAAATCTTTTTCTTCCCAATTGCTCAAACCCCCTTCGATGGTCGGAAAGATCCAATCTTCAAAGTGGATCTCTTCATCTTCATCTTCTACATCATTGATTCCATGGTGTGAGATCTTGACGGGTGGTCCTCCGATCTTGGAGCGACGCATAGCCTTTTGTCCTGCAGCAGTAAACCCTGACCCAAACTTGTCTGTCTTATGGGGGAAGTCAGGCAATTGTCCCCATATTGTACTCTTCCCTTCTTTGATCACCGCCTCTGCGTCCTTGAGAGATGCCATCCTGGATACATGCTTGGGAACGATAGGCACCTCAACCATTGTCTTCGCAACTACTACCTCGGGAGAAACTTCCTCAAAATGATGGAAAGGCGTTTCGATGAACTCGCCATCCAGCTCCACATAACGGAAGGAATTGATATGGCTTATCATGTACTCTTCCTCGCCATGCACCGTTATAATCTTACCCTTAACAGGATATTTCAGCATCTGGTGCAAAGAGGAGGTAACTGCCCCGGCATAATGGATCCACGGTCTTCCTAGCAAACATGAATATGACGGTCGGATATCCATCACGTAAAAGGTTAAGTTGAAGACTTTTGTGCCTACTTTGATAGGAATATCAACCTCTCCATGAACCATTCTCTTGGAACCATTAAAAGCCCTAACAATGATGTTACTAGGTTTGAGAGTCAGTCCTTCGCAGTCCAAGCGGTCTAAGGCTTTCTTTGGCAGCACGTTCAAGGAAGAACCAGTATCAACTAAGACATGGGCGAGAGTGGTTCCCCGGCATTCAACTGAAACATGTAACGCATCATTGTGTTTCCTTCCTTTGGGAGTTAAGTCAGCATCGGAAAAGCCAAGGCCATTATCAGCAGTAAGACTGGCCACACATTCCTGAAACTGGTCAGCCGAAGTCTCTTGGGGAACATGTGCCGCCTTCAAGAATTTGATCAGGGCCTTAGCGTGGGCCTCATAACAGAGCAGAAGAGCCAACATTGAAATTTTAGAAGGGGTCTGCCCTAACTGTTCCACAACGTCGTAGTCACTTTTTCTGATTATTTTCAAGATTTCATCCATCTCTTTCTGAGTGGTTTCGGGGATAACCACAACATGGGCCTTCGTCCTGACAGGCACTTCCAGTATCCCTTTACCCTTGTCGGTAGTTTCAGCAGATGGTCTTACTTCAGGAGTATCCAAATCTTCAATCATTGGGCCTTGCACAGAGGGTCCAACAGGTGCAGAAGCTTTTAAGGGTTCGAAAACTGCCCGAGGGGGAGCAATCTCCGGAGAAAAGATTCAGCCACTGCGGGTTATCTTGCTTGTACCCGTGATGTTCCCTATATCAGGGTCTTCTTCAGAAATCTCTTGGACTGTTTCAATTTGTTTGATGCCGTGGTAGAAGATTTCTCCCCCATAGTTCCACGGTACCGTTTTGCTGGATTTGTACGGGACAGGTCCCGGCATGGTGATCTTTAAAGGTGCACATTCAGAGTTGGGTGTAATCCTGACAGGCCTTTTGCAAGCCTTGGGAGGATTGTCGGAAATGGTTATGATAGCAATATTGTTGGTTGAAGTATCACAAGTATCAGGAGTAATAGGATTGAAAGTGTCAACAAGGGTTTTCTGGAAAAGTATCTCTTGAGTATCCATCAGGCATTGGACACCTGACTTCAACATTGGGCAATCACCTCGTATATTCAAACAAAAATAAAAGTCTTTAACACAACCAGGAAAGATCCCGACTCTCAACAAATTTTCCTTAATCACAAGCAAAGGCGTCAACAGGTCAACAACATCAGTAACATTAGTGTCCTCCATAATAGCATGAATATTGTGGCCGTGCTTGGGCATCGGAGTAGATATAACATTGGGCTTCTCAGGAGCATCAAATTCAACTTCTTTGGCGTCAATTAAGTCCTTAATTTTGTTCTTAAGTGCCCAACAATTATTGGTATCGTGTCCAGCACTATCGGAATGGTAAGCACACTTGGCATTAGAGTGATAGTATTGAGAGGAGGTGTTAGGGTTTTTTGGAGCCTCCTTCAAACTGGTCAGATTCAGCTTCAATAAATGGGGAAGTACCTGAGCGGGCGTCATGTTGATGCGGGTGAACTACCGTTGTGGCCTTTCCACCCGTTGTTGATTAGTTCTCGACTGATTGTTACGAGGTTGATCATTTGACGAGTTTTGAATCATCACGGCCCCTACAGTCGGTCGATGCTCACTTCTTCCCTGTCCCTTCTAGGAATACACAGCATATGCTTCCTTCTTGGCTGGGAAAGGTTTCTTAACAGCCGTGGATGCGGAAGCATCCTTTTGAATCTTTCCACTTTTAATACCGGCCTCAACCCTTTCGCTGGTCAAAATCAGTTCAGTAAATCCCGCAGAAGAGCTCCCGATTAGATGGTTGAAGAATGGGCCAGACAAGGTCCCCAGGAACATGTCAATTAACTCCCTATCTGACAGCGGTGGCTGCACCCTTCCCGCCAGATCACGCCATTTCTGCGCGTACTCTTTAAACCCTTCATTGGAAACCATCCCCATACTTTGTAACTGAGTACATGTGGGCGCCAAATCAGCATTATATTGATACTGATGATAAAACGCAGCCGCCAAGTCTTCCCAATTGTGAACCTCTGATCTCTCGAGCTGATAAAACCAATCTAACTGTGTGCCAGACAAGCTGTCTTGGAAAAAGTGTACCCAGAGGTCTTTATCAGATGAATGGGGTTGGATTTTTATGACATACGACTTTAGGTGCATCTTAGGGCAAGACAGACTGTCGTACTTGGCAAATGTTGGCACCTTAAACTTGGGAGGGATGACAATCCCAGCCACCAGCCCTAGTTCCTCAAAATCCAATCCGGGCACCCTCTGCAACTCCATAGCTTCCAGTCTATCTTCAAGGTTCTTATATTTGTCGTCCGCTTGTGGATACTGTTGCTCGGAGTAGTCTTCGTCTTCTTCCTCCTCTTCCTCTTCAACCTTAGATTCAGAAGGTACAGCAACACCTTTCCCTTTACCGGCCCCTTCGTCAGATGTTGAGGGGAAATCAAGAACCTTCCTAGCGTTGCTCTCAAACCTTCTTCCAAAAGTGGCTACCCCAGCTCTCTTTTTCTTTTTCTCTTTATTCTTCTCCAACAACACTTTGAGGTCCTCTTGACCCTTTGCCAAGGTCATGAGGAGTTGCTGGAACTGTGAATTTTGTGCCTGTAGATCCTTTACCATTTGCTCCAAATCCATCTTGCTAAAATAAACAGCAGAAAGATAAGGAAACTTGGCGTGAAGACTTGTTTATGCATATGATGAATGGTATGCTATTCATGTAATGCATTCAAGGGTTCAAAAATTCAGATTTATTGCAAACAAAAAGAATGCACGTCATATTAAGAAGAAATTTGTTAGTACATAAGTGCCCCATGGGCGAAATATTACAAAATTCTCAATGTAAAAAGACATTGCGCATCCTCTTTGGTGCGATGTAAGTGTTGAGAGTTTCCTCTTCGTGAAGTCGGCAGGTGAGCTCCAAAACCTTCTTCTCACTGGCATAAAAGCTGGCTTCAAAAGTATCCCGTTCTTCCTTGAGTTGGATCCAACTCTTTTGCATTTCCTCCCATGATGTTGGCATGTCAGGATGTAGGATGGTGTATGGAACCTCTCCTTCCATAACAGGCTCTTTGATCAAGGGGAGAATGTGAGGATATAGCATCATAAGATTCTGGGAGCGGGTTCATACCCACTTGAGGTAAGGCTCAAGGGAGATGGAATTCTTGTGCCCCAGTGTCTTATTATCCACCTTGTTAGGCATCCTCCAAGCTCTGATGAACCTTTGTCGAAGTCCTTGCGCATCGTTGTCGAAGTCAAAAACTAGGCCAGGAATCAGCATGTCATGAGGGCCATCCCTCCGAGCATATCCAAATTGTCTCAAAGCTAGACAGAGGTTGTAGGTAATGCCTCCCCTAATTCCAAGTAATGGGACATTAGGTAATTCCCCACAACGATCAATGATGATGACATTTTCTCTGGACCGAGAACACCAATGTACATCAGAATGTGTGAGGGTCATCAATCGTTGTGACCACCTTAAACCCTGCTCATTCTTCAAAACTGATTGTGGAAGGTGAGAAATAAACCACCTTACTAGGAGAGGAGTATAGCACATGAGAACACCTCTTTTCCTCATTGTTCGTGTGTAAAATGAGTGTAGGATGTCCCCAAGCAATGTAGGTATAGGATTCCTGGACATGAAAATCTTGACAGCATTCACATCTATAAGCTGATCAGGGTTTGGGAACAAGACCAACCCATAGATGAGGAGTGCCACAATCTCTTCAAAGGCTTGTAGATCAAGAGAATTCCAACAGTCTTGTGCCTTCTCAAACAGAAACTTTGCCAAGAAACCCTTGACACCACTTCTGGCTTCCCAGTGCCCCTTGATGTCAGATGGTTACAAGTGTAATGCTTGAGCAACATCTTCATGCTTTGGTTCTTTTTCCGTACTGTTGTAGGGTAGTTGATGAAGAATAGGAATTCTCAGGAGTTGAGAAAATTCCTCCAAAGTAGGTACTAACTGGTAATCAGGGAATGTGAAACAGTGGTGTAGGGGGTCAAAGAACTGGAAGAGGACTTTCACCATGTCTTCTTCAATGCTGGTGTTGACTAAGTTGAGGATTCTACCATGTCTTTCACTAAAGTGATAATTCTCTGGAATCCTGGAAGTAAGCTCCTTGAGTTGAGGAGGGATTCTCACAAGGTTGACTTGAATTGTTTTCCTGCGAAGAGATTCCATGACCTATAAAACAAGAACAAAGATGATTATCCAAACCCTTGAAATGGTTAGTAAGATGCATATGATGCTTTATGATGTTCATGATGTATGTACAAGCACATGTACAAGAAAATCACACAAAACCCTAGTTTCAGGCTTGCATGAGGTTTCATAGGTAAGTACCCTCTTGAGTTTAGTTGGCTCAAAACCTGTCCTATAAATAGTAACCGGGTTCTAAGGAGCTCAATATCATTGGATTGTTTTCTATGTTCATTGTTTTGGTTTAGCCACTTAACTAGCGACCAAAATATTCCAAGAAAACAACCCTCAATGAGTGTAGTATCGAGTATCTACCAACTTCGGACTGTACCAAAGCCAGTCATCTCACTACCCCTAATAAAAGGCCAAGATGGTCAAGTAAGGTTCTAGTTCATTAGTGCTTCATGACATCACTCAGCGGCCCCGTATTCTCTTTGATTGACTCAAAGGCTACCGGTACTCACAAATATGTCGCACTAATATAGCTATTGCTTCAACCATGTCGGTATACCCCGCACAGTTTTCACAACGGATTGCTATTTACCTATGAATGTTTCCCAAATCTGGGTGGAGGATTTCAAGCCCAAACAAGAGAATAAAATGTAAAGCAATCAAAGCAAACAATAATCATGCAAAGGGTGATCTAAGCCCTAAGGTTACTCCACTTTTAAAGTAATCCCCAGCAGAGTCGCCAGTTCTGTGATACGGTGGGAGAACTGACTTGGGATTTTGCTTTTGTGTTTGCAAATGTTTCGGTTTAGCAAGAGTCGCCACCGACTTTTTATTTTATCCTAAGGAAAGGTCAAAAAGTACAGGAAAGACCTTTGAGATGTTTTCTTGGGTTCGGGGAGTAGATTATAGAAAGGGGAGGTATTAGCACCCTTTCTATCCATGGTTATCCATGGGCTCTTAGTTACTTGCTTAGATCACTTGCTTTGCTTTTCAATTGTTTGAAATGATGCTCTTCAATTGTTTGAAATGGTGCTTTGTGTGTAATTTTGAAATATGTTTTGAAAAGAGACCATCGTTGTGGCAACCTTTGTAATGATTCTTGTTTGAATGTATACAAAGGTGTTTTTGTCTTTTGAAAAAAGTTTCCAATGTTTGAAAGTTGAGTTTTGAAATTGTGTTGTGAAGTGTGTTTTGAAAATAGCAAGGATGTTTTGCAAGCTTTTGATCAAGTAACTAAGAGCTATCTACCCTATTTTACTCAAAGATCTTTCTTATGTTTTTAACCCTTTTAACATTGTTGTTTCACCATTGTATTTGGTGAACAACCTTGTGTTAGGATGTTAACGGGACAGGCGCGGGTCATCGTATAGACCATGATAGCAATGGTGTCAAGTATCTTTGGCAATTTTCTTGAGGGACTTGATCATTTTGTTTAGGCAACTCAGATAGCGTCATCGAGGGACTATGATCTTTTGTTTTGTTTTTGTTTTGCCAAAGTACTTGACATGCAACCATGGCCCATTTTTGAAGGCAACAAGTGGATGAAACCTTAGGGGTGCAAGTGTGCATTGTGTTTGTTTTTCATGCATGTTTATCTTGGATTAGGTCAAACTAGTTGTTGATTTTATTTTGCATACAAACCCTAAGTCTAAGCATGGCATAATTCAGAAACTTTTAAATGTGCGAGAATTTAAATGATACGCTATTACAACATGATATAGGGAGGGGGGATACAAATTTGAATTGGGGGTATTTGACAAGAAAATAAATTCTAAGTTATTACAACCATATCGAATGTATATGCAATATTTAAATGTACAACAATTGAATATAATACAATAAATAAATGTTAAATAAAATGTATTATGCAAAAAGATTTTTATGTATGTAAAAGGTATTTTTTTTAATGTGAAATGTAAATAAAATAAAAAAAGGACCAATATTAATTATTTATCTATTTAGGGAAAAAAAACCCCTAATTCTTAATAAATAATAATGTTTACTGATTGTATACAATAATGTACTAATTTATACCAAAATAAGAGTATATTATAAAAAAAATGATATTTTTAATACAAAATATTAATAAAAATGGAAATGTAGTATTTTTGTATTTCTTGACCTAATTATTTAATAAAACAAGTATATAAGTATACATATATATTGTGAACATATTAGATATAAAAATAGAAATTAATTATTATTAAAAAAAAGTATATATTTAAGAAAAGTGTTTTTTAAGTATATAAAAAAATAATAAATAAAAATAGGTATATTTCTTATATTATTTTTTGGATTTTAATAAAAGAAAAATAAACTATTTATGTATTTATACTAGTAAGATAAAAATAAATATCAAATAAATATGAAAAAATATAGAAAATAATTTTTGGCATTTTTTATATTTAGACAAAAAATAATAAATTCAGAATTAAAAATAAAAATAAAAAAATGACAAATATTCAATTAAATGGGCCAGGGAGGTGTAAACTGAATGAAGGGGTGTCAAAAGAAATAGAAACCAGGCCCAGCCCAGAATCCACTTCTTCTTCTTCCTTTGAACAACCTGCGCGCGTGCTATGTACAAATTGTAACTCCTGATTCTTTGATTTTTTGAAAAAACTCATAACATGAACATTGTAGAGAATTGAACAACGAATCCAACCATGTAAAAAACTTGGATTAACTCTCAAAGACCAGAGAGAATTTCTCTGGCCCTAATTTCTAACCTAGTTTTTTCAGAAAGTTCATGAGTGAAATTCTCTTAGCACGATTAATGTAAATGAAAACTAAGCATATGTATGGCTTCAGGGCTATGAATACAACATATTTCATTCACAAACCTAAGCCTAAACATTCTTAAATAGAGAGATAGAAGTCCATGAAATACCTGTTTCAGTTGACTTCGAGCTGGACAATGTAGCAACCTTCAATGGTGTTTGAGCTTCTGTTGAGCTTGCCTGAAGTCCAAGGAAACTTATCCAATGCTTGGCTTATTTTGAAATAGCTTGGATCGTGCTGTAGAACTCAAGCTGCAGAGCTTTGAAACAAAAATGGCAAAGTGTGTTAGAAGTGTTACAACTTGCAATGGGGGCCTGGGATAGTTCAGGTGAGTTGGTTGGAAGGTGTTTGAAGTGTCTTTGGATAAAACGCACGATGAAAATTGGCTATGGCTTGAAGTTTGCAGAACTGACTATGTTTTGCAGAAAAATGGAGGTTTTGAGTATGAGGACGTTTGAGTGATGAAGGGGTCGTGTTTCAGGCTTGTTGGGAGGTATGGAACTTATCAACAATGTTTGTCTTGGTTGGTTTTTAACAGATGTGTGAGATCGATATGTTTTGCAACTTTTCTTCTTTTTCAAGCAAGAGTGTGTGTCCTTCCAATGCAGGCATGTGCAAGCCCTATATCATGATGCACATTATGCTCTTGGTTACTTGAATTAGTGGATTTTATCCTGCCTCAAAGATCTGGCCCCATGCCTCAAGGATTTGGTTTTGACATAAAGTGAAGTTTAGGCAAAAATGGCATTGTTGCTTTTTCCTTTTAAGGCTTAAACTAGTGTATAATGCCCTAATGACTAAGAAAATACCTTAATTCAATGGATATGCATTAAATTAAGGAGTACAAATTGGTTTTGAGGCCTGTAATGGTGAACCAAGCTAGCTAGATCAGAATTGCAAGTTGGTATGAACATGTATTGGCCATGGACAAAAATGAATTTTTGCCAACTTCAAGCATTTGATTCTCTCTAACCACAAGGGTGTTTGAGGAGTTCTTGGACAATTTGGAAAGCTTGTAAAATGTACTATAATCCATATTTGAAATTCAACTTGAAACTCCAAGTGGAACTATGTGAAAAGTGGCCAAGAAGATGGGTCAAAATCCTGCCTAGATTAGGGCAAATTTTCTCTAAGTTAAAAGTTTTAGGTACCCTTGTTCCAAAAATCATAACTTGAGATACAAACCTTTTTTGAGAAAACTTTGTGAATAAAAGTTGTAGACTTTGTGATGGACTACAACTTTAATGTTTCAAGTTTTGTTTGAATCCACTTTCATCTTGGTGAAAAAATGGGACAAAGTTAGGAAAAAATAAGAAAATTTTATAACTTAGAAAAATTCTAAGTTATGAAATTTTTCCATTTTAAACCCTAATTTGCATTTTTGGGCTTCTTTGTGAACAAGTTTCATAATTTGTCATGTCTTTATGAAAAAAACTCTTGGCACTGGATTTTGACCAAAAAGTCAAAGTTTGACTTTTCAGTGTACAGTCAAATTTTGATCAGTTGACTGGAAAATTCATCTGCCAATCCTATGCACTTGAGATCTTTTGAACTTGTTGAATGGGTCAAGACAATTTCATTGAGTCCTTAAGTCCATCTGTGAGCTTGATTTGCCATTGGCTAGGTCAAACAGTCAAAAATTGCCTTTGTGCAGTCAAAACCCTAAAAATGACCATTTTGCCCTTTTGGTGATCTGATCAAATTTTTTGTGGAATTGTGATCCAAACTTTATCAAATGGTTCATATGAGTTTGTAATGTTGATGTGGCTCAAATTTCATAAGGTTTGACTGTCAATTGGCCACAGTTGACTTTTTCCCCAATACAGCTGATTTTTAGGTCAACTGTCCAATTGACTGGGCAAAAATTTGAATCAAGGCTTGAAACTTGGTATGGGAAAACTTGTGAGTCCAACATGAAGTATGAAAGTCATCTTGGGAATTGTAGGTCAAAACATCCATGTGTAAACTCAAACCCTAATTTGGGTCAACAGTGCAAGGAGGTGTCTTGAGCAAGGCAAACCCTAGTTTGATCTTGAGTTCCAAGGGTCTTGTGATTGAGAAAATGTTGATGAAATGAGAGGGAAAATTTTGGGGTACAATAGATTGTTTTTTACTTCAATTGATGAACTCATGACCCCACTTCTGACTATTAAAATGAATTTATTGAATGTCAGTGTGTTCCCGGGCTGTGATGAAGTTTGCCATCTCTGTTTGTCCTCACCAACCGGCTGTCCTTTGTTGAAGGTAGGCGTTCAGTGCCTAATAGATAAAAAATAAATTTTGTTTGAAAAGACTCCTGTTCCACCTATCCCTTTTGAAGATGTTTATATCATTACCATTTCCGCCAATTCTTCCAGGATCTCCACCAAAAGACCTGTTAGAATTACATCAGTTCTGAAAGTAACTCCTTTAATAATCACAATGTCCGGACCAGTCCCATATGCGTTAGACAAAACCGTGCCATGGAATTATGGAGGGGATGTCTACTACCATGGTATCAAGCAAGACTGGTTGGCCGCCGAATATTCAAGATCTGAGAAAGTCAACTCCGACATCAGTAATATTGTAGGAACTAGCAAAATTACCCGAAGTGGTAGGATCTTTTCTCCAGGAATTGCTCCCCCAAAAGTAGTTTCTAGGCCCGTAATCATTCCTGTTGTTGCTCCCTTAAAAGCTATTCTCGTTCCTACCATTATCTCCAATAATACTCCAATCGACAAAGCCGTTACAACCCCTGTAATCATTCCTACTAACACTCCTGCTGCCGAATTAACCGAGACTCGAGGAAAAGGTGTTTTGTTCAAACCTGTCCTGACGAAGGCTCAGTCATTGACTATCCTTGAGACATCCAAGAAAGAAATGGAAGAGTTCCTAAAAATTATAAAGAGAAGCGAATACGATATAGTTGAACAACTGGGGCAAACTCCCTCTAAAATCTCCATGCTGGCATTACTACTATGTTCCGAGGCACATGCAAAAGCCTTGGTAAAGTTCTTAAAAACCGCCCATGTACCTCAAGAGAGCTCTGCCGATCAGTTCCAAGACTGTGTAGCCAGCCTAACTGCGAACAATGGTTTAGGTTTTTCAGATGCTGATCTAACACCGAAGGGAAGGAGGCATAATGAGGCATTGCATGTCTCAGTCGAATGTAGGGGCATGACTCTGGCGCATGTTTTGGTGGACACTGGCTCATCTCTGAATATATTACCTAAAAAAGCTCTTGATTGACTTGACTGCGAGGGACTGACATTAAAGCCAAGCAACATAATAGTAAGGGCTCTTGACGGCTAGAAAAGGATGGTACACGGGGAGATGGATATCCCCATAAAGGTTGGAACCCAAACTTTCAATTCAACTTTTTATGTAATGGACATCCTCCCTTCATACTCCTGCTTGCTAGGCCGACCATGGATCCACAATGCTGGCGATGTTACTTCTACATTGCACCAAATGTTGAAGTATCTAGTTCAAGGGAAGATTATCACCGTTCATGGAGAGGAAGAATACATGATCAGCCATCTCAATTCCTTCAGATATATGGAATTAGATGGTGAATTCATTGAAACTCCATTTCAACATTTTTAAGAGGTCCCCCAAGATGTGGCAGTGACCAAGGATGTGTCTCAGGTTCCCAAGATTACAAGGCCTCCACTCCGGATGTTATCTCTGAAGGATGCCAAAGCAGTGGTAGAAGAAGGAGGATGCACTATTTGGGGACAGCTCCCGGATATCCCATATAAGTCTGACAAGTTTGGCCTAGCTTTCACTTCAAGTGATCAAAAGGTTGTACGCCGTGCTCGTGCTGGAGGACCACCCTTGAAGATCAGCAATCGTCAAGTCAACACGGTAGAAGATGGTGAAGATGGCTGTAACCTGGAGGATTGGATCTTCCTGACTGTCAATGGAGGGCTCAGCAATTGAGAGGCTAGAGACTTTGTCCCGATCACTTTTATCCCACAGTAATTTGTCTTTACATTTTATTGGATCTGTAATATTAAAACAATCCGCACTCTTAAAACCTTGTGTCTTACCCGAGGCACAATGGTCCATTTGTAAGGGTTATTATCTCATTTTCATATGACATCAATGAATCATGGACGTTTTCGCATACAAACTTTCGTGCTCATTGTTTTTCTTTTACATTTTACTTTCTTTCAAAGATAGCTATACCCTTACACACACCCACACTCACAATGCAGGTATACATCCATTCGGGATCCCATGGGTACGATACTACTATGGCCTTTGGTGACTCTGAGAATCTAATCTACCAAGCCGAAGACGAAGGTGAGGAAGATTGTGAAGTACCAGGGGAACTTTCCAGACTGCTACAACAAGAAGAGAGAACCATTCAACCTCACGAGGAACCCGTGGATACAATCAACCTGGGTACCGAAGAAGACAAAAAAGAGGTCAAAGTGGGTGCCAATCTGGAACCTAGGTTCAAGGAGCATCTGATTCAGTTGTTACACGATTATGTTGAAGTCTTTGCATGGTCATATGAAGACATGTAGGGACTTGATGCAGACATTGTGGTACATCGTTTGCCTACAAGAGAAGATTATCCGCCAGTAAAGCAAAAGGTTCGTCGAATGAGGCCTGATATGTTAGAAAAGATTAAAGCAGAAGTCATGAAGCAGTTCAACGCGATTCTTGGTTGTCACCTCTTACCCCCAATGGGTTGCCAATGTTGTTCTTGTACCTAAAAAAGACAGAAAAGTGAGAATGTGTGTGGACTACAGAGATTTGAATAGGGCGAGCCCTACAGATGATTTTCCACTCCCCCACATTGATATCCTAGTTAAAAATACGGCACAACACAAAGTGTTTTCCTTCATGGACGGATTCTCAGGTTACAACCAAATCAAAATGGCACGTGAGGACATGGAGAAAACAACATTTGTCACACAATGGGGCACATTCTGCTACAAGGTAATGCCATTCGGACTAAAGAATGTTGGGGAAACCTATCAGCATGCCATGGTAGCTCTATTTCACGACATGATACATCATGAAATAGAGGTCTACGTGGACGATATGATAGCCAGATCTTAAACAGAAGAAGAGCATCTTAATCACTTACAAAAACTGTTCGAGAGACTGAAGAAATACAAGCTAAGGTTGAATCCTAACAAATGCACATTTGGGGTATGATCTGGTAAACTCCTAGGCTTTGTCGTCAGCAACAAAGGTATCGAGGTCGATCCTGCCAAAGTTAAAGCAATACAAGAGATGCCTCCTCCTCGTACTGAGAAGGAAGTTAGAGGATTCTTGGGACGTTTGAACTATATTGCCAGATTCATCTCTCACCTGACAGCTACTTGTGAACCAATCTTCAAATTGTTGAAGAAAGATCAGGTAGTCAAATGGAATGACGAGTGCCAAATTGCTTTTGACAAAATCAAAGAATACTTACAAGATCCTCTTGTGTTGATGCCACCAGTCGAGGGAAGACCATTGATCATGTATCTGATTGTTTTAGAAAACTGAATGGGGTGTGTATTGGGGCAGCATGACGAGTCTGGTCGAAAAGAGCATGCTATTTACTACCTGAGCAAACGTGTTGTGAAACCAGATATTCACTGCTCGAGAAAACGTGTTGTGCTCTGGCATGGGCTGCTCGCCGGCTAAGACAGTATATGCTGACTCATACTACCTTGTTGATATCTAAAATGGATCCGATAAAATACATCTTCGAGAAGCCTGCTCTTTCTGGAAGAATAGCAAGATGGCAGATGATCCTGACAGAATATGATATACAGTATACTACCCAGAAAGTTATAAAGGGAAGTGTACTAATTGATTACCTCGCTCACCAAGCTGTAGAAGACTACCAGTCCATGAAATTCGAATTTCCGGATGAAGACATCATGACATTAGACAACTGTGAAGAATTCAGGCCATATGACAGACCTGAAAAAGGATCCCGATGGACCCTGTTATTTGATGGAGCATCCAATGCACTCGGCAATGATATTGGTGTTGTACTCATATCTCCGGAAGGGTGTCATACTCCCTTTACTGCCAGACTTTCCTTCAATTGTACAAACAACATGGCGGAATATGAAGCATGCATCTTCGGTCTCAAAGCTGCCATAGACTTGGGGATCAAATCCATGGATGTATTCAGAGACTCAGCTTTGGTTATCATTCAGATCAAAGGGGAATGGGACACCAAACACCATAACCTTATCCCTTAAAAAAGAACATGTTTTGACATTTTTACCACATTTTGAGAAGATTACCTTCGAGCATTTCCTGCGATAAGAAAATCAGCTAGCGGACGCACTAGCCACAATGTCATCTATGTTTAAACTTAATTGGGATAATAAGGCTCCCCAGATCACCATCGAACGGATGGAAGAACCAGCGCATTGTCATGAGATTAATACTAAAGAAGTAGTGGACCAACCTTGGTTTCATGAAGTCAAGAGGTATCTCGAGACTCAAGAATATCCAGAAGGAGCTTCGGTCAATGATAAGAAGTTCTTAAGGAGATCACTTCTAAGTTCTTCCTTAGTAACGGCATCCTGTATAAACGCAGTCATGACTATGTGTTACTTCGGTGCATAGATAAGGTTGAAGCTGAAAGGATCATGGCTGAATTACATGAAGGCACTTTTGGTACCCATTCCAGTGGGAATATGATGTCAAAGAAATATGTGCAGGCTATTACTGGTCTACCATGGAAGCAGATTGCTATCAACACTCTCGAACCTGCCATAAGTGTCAAATTTATGCTGACAAAGTGCATGTACCTCCGGTTCCTCTGAATATCTTGACAGATCCTTGGCCCTTTGCTATGTGGGGGATTGATATGATTGGGGAAATCAAGCCGACGGCCTCCAATGGACATTGCTTCATCTTAGTGGCCATTGATTACTTTACAAAATGGGTGGAGGAAGCTTCCTTCGCTTCCGTTACCAAGAATGTTGTTGCCCGTTTCATCAAGCAAAATCTCATTTGCCGGTATAATATTCCGGAGAGGATCATCACTGACAATGGTACAAATCTCAACAACACTATTATCACCGCCTTGTGCGAGCAATTCAAGATTCAGCATCATAATTCTTCTCCCTACCGGCCGAAGATGAATGGTGTTATCGAAGCTGCAAATAAGAACATTAAAAAGATCATACAGAAAATGACAGTCACATACAAAGACTGGCATGAGATGCTATCATTCGCTCTCCACGGGTATAGTACCATAACCCGCACATCAACTGGGGCAACACCCTATTCTCTGGTTTACAGCATGGAAGTTGTCCTGCCTATCGAGGTCCAGATCCCCTCTCTGAGAATTATGAAGGATGCAGGGATGAACGAAGACGATTGGATCCAGAATCGACTTGATCAACTGAACTTGATTGATGAGAAGAGACTTACTGTTGTTTGCCATAGTCAAATGTTTCAAAAAAGGATGATCAAGGCTTTCAACAAGAAGGTCAGACGCCGACTGTATCAAGTTAGAGATCTGGTGATCAAACACATCATACTGCCACAAGGTGATCCCAGGGGAAAGTGGACTCCTACCTACGAAGGACCATTTGTAATCAAAAACATTTTCTCTGGTGGGGCAATGATCTTGACCACCATGGATGTTGATGACCTACCGCATCCTGCGAATGCGTACATAGTTAAAAGATACTACGCATAAGAGACTCGTTAGATTGACATACTAATAAAAACAAGGGCATCCCGGCAAACCAAAAAGGTTCGGGCAAAAATTAGGGATAAAACAAAAAATCTGTATACCCGACAAGTTGAAAACCCGAAAGGGCGACTTGGGCAAAAAAGGGTTTCTCGGTGGACTGAAAACCCGAAAGGGCGGTCCAGGCAAAAGTTAGGGAATTAAAGCATATGACTATGTCCCGTTGGATCACTTTACGGACAACCTTTGGCTTCCACTGAAAAACTCAGTATTTCTGATCAATTCAATTATCTTCGGACAAGGCAACAAATAGACAAGATGCTCAGAGATACGAAGGCTATAGCAAAATGGAAACCCCATGGGATTTTTACACATAGCTATCTTTTCTTTGTATCAAAATTTTATTTTTTTACGACAGCATTCTCTTACTAGAATATTTGTCTCCTTGTTGAACATATGCATTTGAATATAATTACTACTTACAAATAAACAAAATAAAAAAGGACAACTACTGATAGATTGAAGGGACATGGAAATACCTCTAGGCCATTCCATAAGAAATCCCCACAGTACGTCGTTTAATCCCCAGCGGAACAAAGCTTTAAATTATCAACCCCCGGTAGAAATCATCTCCAAACATTTTAAGCAACACGTGGCATTTCCCTTACAACAGAGTTTATTTCTCTAAGCGAAAATTCATCAACACTTTGACTTCAAGACATAAAGACTTACATATCCTCAGCAGCAGTCAGGGATTTATTTTCCCTAATCTGATAGCAGTACAACAAATTAGCTCACATACGTATACATTGCATCCATAAATCATAAACATTGATAAAATGAATGCATTATATCATACATTTCATGCAACATGACTTTGCATTTTAGCTAACATTTTACCCTTTTCAGGATAAGATTAACAGCTACCATTAACAATGTTCAGAGTTTTCAGATACAGTTCAGATACGCTCCAAACACGGATGCCATTCTGGTACTCATTCAGATTCAACCTTTTGATACAGTTCAGATACACTCCAGACACGGATACCGTTCTGATACTCATTCAGATTCAACCTTTCGATACAGTTCAGATACGCTCTAGACACTAATGCCATTCTGATGCTCATTCAGATTCAACTCTCAGATACAGTTCATATACGCTCCAGACACGGACGCCATTCTGATACTCATTCAGAGCCTCTTTCAGATACAATACAGATATGCTCTAGATACGAATGTCATTCTGGTACTCATTCAAAAGTGGCCTTCAGATACAGTTCAGATACGCTCCAGACACGGACGCCATTCTGATACTCATTCTTTCTACTTATAAATTACAATTCAACAATCATTCTTGGATGGCATATACAAGCCCATCTCAACCAAGTTTCCATCACCTCTCCAAATGGCATATTTAAGCCCATTCCCTCGACTCTCACACCACCCAGTGCAAATTTCTAGGCACTCTAGTGTCCAATCATCTTCCACCTTCGAGTCACGAATGGAAAAATTCGCCAATCTAACTCTTCAAGCTTAATAAGATTGAATAGGGGCAGATGTTGCACCACAAAATTTTCCCTCTCACTTATCAAGAATTGTCTCACAAAATTTCCTTGGGCTCAAGACTGCACTAGGGTTTGATCAACTCAAGACACATCCTTAGGCACTGATGACCAAAATTAGGGTTTGAGTTTGCACAAGGATTTTTGAATTATCAAAGCTTCATATGACTTTCATGGACCATTATGGACTCCCAAGATCACTCATGTCAAATTTCAAGTCTTGGATCACACTTTTGATCAGTCAATTGAACAGTTGACCTAAAAATCAACTGTATTGGGGAAAAAGTCAACCATGGCCAATTTACAGTCAAACTTCAGAATTTTTTATCCACATCAACATTTTAAACCCATATGTATCACTTGACAAATTTTGGATCACAATTCCTCAAGAAATTTGATCAAATCTCCAGAAGGGCAAAATGGTCAAAATTATGGTTTTGGCTGGGAAAGGGAAATTTCTGATTTTTGACCTAGAAAATGATCAATTGGTTTAAGGCATGATCTCAAGAGTCCAATTGCATAATTTTAACCTAATGACATGATTCAAAACATTGCAAGACCATTGGATTGACAGATGAATTTTGCAGTCAACTAATCAAAAGTCAACTGTATACTAAAAAGTCAAACTTTGACTTTTTGGTCAAATTCAAGTACCAAAGATCATAATCCATAAAAACATGTCAAAATATGAAACTTATTCATCAAGAAATCAAGAAATCAAGATTTCACTTTGAAAAATCAAAATTTCTAAACTTAGAAATTTTTCAAAGTGTTGAAAATTTCTTATTTTTTCATAACTTTGAGCAATTTTATCATTATGATGCAAGATGATTCAAGAGAAACTCCCAACATTAAAGTTGTAGATATCCATGAAATCTACAACTTTTCTTCACATAACTTCTCCTAAAAATGCTTAGATGTCAAGTTATAATTTTATGAACATAGGGTCATGAAACAAAACACTTAGTGAAATTTTGCCCTAATTTGGATAGGATTTAGACCTAACTTCATGGCAGTTTTTCACATAGTTCCAATGGTAATATTCAAAAGCAATTGAAAGAGAGGTTGTATATCATGTTACAAGCTTTCCAAAATGTCTAAGAACTCCTTGAGATCATTCTTGAGCAAGGAGAATAGAAGAGGTGAAATTAGGGTTTTATCACTTGAATTACAAGTCATTTTTGATGAACACATGAACCAAATCCATTCTAGGCTGCATAATATTTGCTTTGCAGGCCTCAAAATTGCTTGTCACTCCTTAATTAAATGCTTACATAGCTGTTCAGGCTTTGATCCAAGCAAATGAGCTATTATCCAAGTTGTATTTCTATTAATGGCACAAAGTGAACACTTCCATTCTTGTAAAGAAAGCTTTTTGCATAAAGTCATTCTTGAGCCTCTAACTTGTTCCCTCTGATCACACTCCATCCATAAATTCAGAAACAAACTTGTTTAAAGCATAAACTACTCTATCTTAGCAAGTACACAAGCATTGAAACTTGTTTTCTCAAAAATCACATGTTTTGCTTAAGGATGCAATTTCAAATTCTGAGTTGTTACAAGCCTCAAAACCTCTTGCTTATAAGTATACACACTATTTGCAAGTTAACACACGAGAAAAAAGCCCCTGAAACTCCCTCAAACTCCTTCTAGCCAGAAATTGTCCCAAAACACCATTGTTGTGCAAGTTCTAACTTTACATACCAAACTCACATTTCCCTCGTGCATTTCTTGGCCTTTTAGTTTCTAAAGCTTCCTTGCATCAAGAGTAACTCATCCTTGTACCTGTTTCATTTCTGTAACACCATTTTCCCTATCTTCCATAACCAAAAACAGAGTATCACAGTTGGACTTCTCCAGGCCATTCCAGCCATCCTCAGCTCAAGCCAGCCATTGCATTAGCTTCTTAGAGGTCCAAGGAAGCTAACTTGATCATCAGCACTGACTGAAACAAGCTCATTTGCATTTCACAATTTCCAATTTTGAGGTATTTTTCTTGAACTTTTATCTCATTACTTAGGCATTGGTAAGCTTGCATTTGTGAAGATAAAATGTAGACCTCATTGCCACGAAGTTGTACATATCCATAGTTTGCATTTATATGGCCTGAGCTTAGAGAATTTTAGAGTTGAAGTTTCTGAGAATTTTAGGGTTTAAACTAGGGCCAGAAAAATTCTCATTTATCTTTGACTTTTAGCCTTAGTTATTTACATGGTTAGATTCGTGAGAAAGAATGCAACAACTTTCATTTTGTCACTTTCCATTTTTGTTGAGAAATGAAGAAGTTACAGTTACACTGGCTGGAGGTTGAAGATGAAGTCATCAGGACTTGATTTGCCTTATATATTTATGGTTTTGTCTATATAAATGGATGTATAGCCACTCTAGTGGTAAAGCGCGCGCCTGTTCACCCTATGGTCCTGGGTTCAAGTCCCAGCGTGACCATTTTTGCTTTTTTTTCATATATTTGACATTCTTGATATTTGCTTGCAGGCGCTGGGCCCTTTGGGCCTGGCATTCTTGTTTTTGTTTTTGCTAGCATACCCCCATGTTCACTTGTGACACTTCCCTGGTCCATTTTATTTTTATTTATTTATTTATTTCCTTTTTCTTTTAAATATATTTTCTAAAATACCAAAAAAAATCATAAAAAGTATAAAAATAATAGATTTATATTTTGACATAATTTAAATATTTTTCCACATGAAAAAAATTATTTTATTCATTATACTTTATTTACTTTTATTAATTTCCTTGTAAATTAAATTAAAACTAGATTATTATTTGTTTAAATACACTTATTTTAATATAAAAAAGACCATAAATTGTTCATAACACCATATACTATTTTCAAGACCAAAATATAAAAATACTTTTTCCTTTAAACTTATTTTCCTCTAATCAACTAAAAATAGATTTAGGATTTTATTCAAAAAATCTTTTCTTAATTAAAATATTTTCTTAATTAAAATATTTTCTTAATTAATTTCTTTTCTTAATTAACCTAAGTTATTTTAATTTAATTACTTTTTTTCTCTAATTAGGTCTAGGTTAAAACCTCTTTCATACAAAAATCCAAACACAAAAAATCTTTTCTTTCAATTTGCATTTGTGCTTTTTATATCCCTTCAATTATTTGTACAATATTCAATTTGGTTGTAATAGATTAATTAGGTTTATTTTATTGCAATCCCCATTCATAAATTGTGTACCCCCTCCCACAAATGTTGTAATAGCGTAGTAACTTTAAATTTCACAATTTACCGTTTTTACATAATATGCTAGTAATTAGGGTTTGTATGGAAAGAATAAAATCAATCAAATAGAAAACCCTATTTCAAGACAAAAACAAGCATGAAAACAACACACTTGCACACAAGCACCCCTAGAGTAAAATCCACTTTGTTGCCTTACAAAATGGCCATATTACGCGTGTAAGGTATCTTAGCAAAAACAAGCAAATACAAGATCATAGTCCCTCGATGACGCTATCTAAAGTTGCCTTACAAATGATCTTAGTCCCTCAAATAGAATGCTAAGATACCTTGCAACATTGCTAATCATGGCTATACGATGACTCACGCCCATCCCGTTTACATCAAAAGATAGGGTTGCTTACCAAATCAATGGTAAGACAACAATGTCAAAGGAAGAGAAAATGAACAAGAAAGACATTTGAGTAGGTAGATTTCTCCTTTCTATTTTCAAAACAAACGCCTACACATTTCAAAACATCTTGCAAAACTTGAAAACATTTTCAAAAGAGATCAACATCTTTGTATACATTCTTACGAACAAGAATCATTACAAAGATTTCCTAAACAATGGCCTCTTTTACAAAACACTTTAAAAAAACGACACAAAGCAAAATTTCAAACAAAAGCAAGTGATCTAGCAAGTAACTAAGAGCCCATGGAAAACCATGGATGAAAAGGGTGCTAATACCTTCCCTTTTCATAATCTACCCTCTGAACCCAAGAAACAATCTCAAAGATTTTTCCTGTGCTTTTTCACCTTTCCTTTTGGATAAAAGAAAAGTCGGTGGCGACTCTTGCTAACCGCAACATTTGCGATCAAATGCAAAACCCTCAAGTCAGTTCTCTCACCGTGGCACACCCTCGAATATGGGCGTTTAAGCAAAAAAAACCTCGATAAAATATCGTAGTCCCTCGATGACCTTCAATGTTGCCTTTAGTAAACGATCTCGTCCATAAACTACATTGTTAAAACGTCCCATAGGTTGCCTTCTATGACTATATAAATGCCCCGCGTCCGTCCCTTCACATCCAACGATACGGCTTTCTTACCAAATCAATGGTAAGATAGCAACATTTAAAGGAGGAGTAAAAGAACATTTAATACCTTTTGAGTAGGTAGATTCGCTCCTAGTTGCTCGCTTGCTCACAACCAAACATTTTTCACCAACACTTTCATATTAAAACCTTTTAAAAAGACAAAAGCTTTTTGTATACGCTCTTATAGAGACGAGAACCATTACAAAAACATCTTTCCAAGAAAACTTTCAATAAACACATTCCACAAACACATCTTTGAACTATTTTCAAAACAAACACTTTGTACGCGTTCTTATGGAAACGAAAACCATTACAAAGACATTTTCAAAATACTTTCAAAACTCACACCACAAGCACAATCAAACAAAAGCAAGTGATATAGCAAGCAACTAAGATCCCGTAGATAACTACGGATGAAAAGGGTTCTAATATCTTCCCTTTTCATAATCTACCCCCCGAACTCAATAAAACTTCTCTAAAGGTCTTTCCTGTTCTTTTCAGCCTTTCCTTTTGGATAAAAGAAAAGTTGGTGGCGACTCTTGCTAACCGCAACATTTGAGATCAAACGCAAAACAACCAAGTCAGTTCTCCCACCGTGTTACACCATGTTTCATCCTCAATACTTGTTAAGAATTTCAGCACATTCCCTATAGTTCTATAAGCTATTAATTCTTGACATTCATTAAGTTTATCTTAGAAAATTTATCATCGGCTCATATAAGCATAATCATATCATTAGACCACATTTATAATATGTCTTCTGGATTTCTTACACAATCTAAGTTTAATAGTTTTTTGGATTTAATTTCTTCATAGTGAAATTTAAATTCTTCTAAAACCTTGTCCATTTTCCACTAGTCTTAGTATAACTTCTACGATTCATAATTTTTCCAAGAACTATGAGGTTTCCAATTCTCTTTTTTTTTTTTATGATTACTTATTTCACCTTTTCCATATATTTCTTCTATATCTGATTCAGATCCTATTTCTGAAGAATTATAATTTAATATTACTTCTTCATTTTCTTCCTTAGTTTGTATTTTTTTCTATCTTTTCTACTAGTTTATTTTCTTCTTCTATTATTTACAGTTGTTTCATTAATTATCTAATTTCTTCAATATCATTAGATCTTCTTAACTCCTCCATGTATTTAGTTTTTATCCCCTCCATGAGGATGATGGGTTTATTAACATAAATGTCGTGATAGGTTCTTATTTAACTATTTTATCTAATTGATTTACTTCTTTTGACCTAACTAATATTACTTCTAAATATTTTATTGTTGTACTTCTATTATTTTCTTCATGTTTTAAAATACTCTCTAATTGATAAATAATTTCCCTAATTTTTTTAAAATTTATATCTTCATTAATTTCTTTATTTCTATTAATATCATCGAGTGTTTCTTGTATATTATTTATTTTATTAAGGCTATTTTTTATTTTATTAAATGTATAATCTACAATTTTATTGGTATTTTCTATTAATAAGATAATATTTTTATTTATTTCATTCATCGTATTATTTAATTCTTTATACATCACATCAATTTCTTCATATAATGTCATTATTTAAAAAATTTGTGGCTATTTGAACTTTTTCTAGTAGTAAAAATAAAAGCAATGGTGAAACTCAATGGCATACCTCAAAAATAAAATACTCACAAATACACTTAATACCATCAAGAAGATATACCTAAGAAATAAAAGATTCACAAATACATTTAAGACTGTCAAGAAGGTATTGATCTACAACTAAAATGAGATTTAGGGCAACATCCAAGTCAACACCTATTTTTCGAGTGTATATAAATCTAAAGTTCCAAAAGAAAAATTAGTTCATACATTGAACCTATTATAAAAACATCAATATGTAAGAAAAGGGACAACACCAACATATCTCATCATCAACTCAAATACATCAATTTAATATTTGGAATCTCCATATCTCTGGCTTTCTTTTCCTGGATTATGCATTGTAATTTGCAAAACACTTTGAAGGATATTTACACTTTAAATTCACATATCCTTTAATCCTATTTCAAAATTCTTGTGGAGATAGACAACTAGTACCTTTTTACATATTAAAGACACCGAGCAATGAATATCCATCTTGATCAAGTGTATATTTGAATATTTTCAAATGAATAATAATCTCTAAAGGTCTTTCCTATTCTTTTCAGTCTTTCCTTTTGGATAAAAGAGAAGTCGGTGGCGACTCTTACTAACTGCAACATTTGCGATCAAACGCAAAATAACCAAGTCAGTTTTCCCACCGCGTTACAGAATTGGCGACTCTGTTGGGGAATTGTCTTAAAAGTTGGGTTACCTTAGGGATAAATTATATTTACTTACTTTCCTTGTTTGACTTGCATGCTTTACATTACGGTTCCTTATTTGGGCTCACTAAAGATCCTACACCCAGATTTGGGGCACCTTTTTTAGGTAAGTAGCAATAAACTGTGAGGGAACTGTGTGAGGTATACCGACACGGTTGAAACAATAGCTATGTTGATGCATTACTTTGGTGTGTACCGGTAGCCCTTGAGTAATCAAGGAGAATACGGGGCCGCTGCGTGGTATCATAAAGCGTCAACTGACCTTAGCACCTTAATTGAACAACTTGGCTTTTAGGACATAGTGAGATAGCCGTCTTTGGTGTAAACTCAAAGTTGGTTGATACTCGATGCTACACTTATTGAGGTTAGACCCTTGAGTTTTGTTTGGTGGCAAGTCAATTGTCTATCAGAACGAGATTCGGGGGAAAGACCGGTGATATTGAGATCCCTTAGAACCCGATTACTATAGTTAAGACAGGTTGAGTCAACCCAACTTCAAGAGGGTATCACCTTAAAATCCATGCAAGCCTTAAACCTAAGGTCTCTGTGTGATTTTCTTGTGCTTGCTATATCTATATCTGAGAATAATCATGACATGATAACATAGCATGTCATACTAACCATTTCAAGTATTCTTAAGGTTTATTTTTGTCTTGTTTTGTAGGACATGGCTCTCGCCCGCAGATTCACTATCCAAGTCAGTCTGGTAAAAGTACCTCCTAAGCTCAAGGATTTGGTATTAAGGGTTACTGAAAGCTCTCCATTCACTGAAAGACATGGTAGACTTCTCATCTTGGTCACTTCAAACCCTGATGAAGAAATGTCAAAAGTACTCTTTCAATTATTTGACCCTCTACATCACTATTTCACTTTTCCGAATTACCAGTTAGTGCCTACTATGGAGGAGTTTTCTCTGTTGTTGGGGGTGCCTATCCTTAATGGGGTACCTTTCAATGGTATGGAAAGAGACCCTAAACCTGAAGATATTGCCAAAGCTCTGTCCTTACAACAGTCTGACGTAGCAAATTAGGAAACCCGGAGAGGTGTCAAGGGTTTTTTGGCTAAGTTCTTGTTCGAGAAAGCTCATCATTTTTGGGATACCTTGGACTTACAAGCTTGTGAAGAGCTGTTAGCCCTTATCATCTATGTTTTGGTACTGTTCCCTAATCCGGACTAGCTCATAGACGTGAATGTGGTTAAGATTTTCCTGTCACATAATCTGGTACCTACTCTGCTTGGAGATATCCTACATTCGTTGCATACTCGCACTGAAAAGAGGAGAGAAACCATTTTGTGTTGCACACCTCTTTTGGCTAGGTGGTTTATTTCACACCTACCCTGATCCGTCTTGAAGAATGAACAGGGCTTGAGATGGTCTCATAGGTTAATGACTCTTACACATTCAGGAATTCATTGGTGTCCCTGATTCTCGGAGAATGTCATCATCATTGATCGATGTGGAGAATTACCGAATGTCCCTATTTTAGGCATTAGGGGAGGAATCACTTACAATCCTTGTTTGGCACTACGATAGTTTGGATATGCAATAAGGGATAGTCCTCATGATGAACTTATTCAAGGAATCATCTTCGACTACGAGAATGATACCCAGGATTATCGCAAAAGGTTCATGCGAGCTTGGGGCATGGTACATAGAGTTGATAGCAAGACACTGGGGCACAAGAATTCCATCCCTCTTGAGCCTTATCTCAAATGGGTACGAGCTCATGCTCAAATTCTTATGATGCCTTACCCCTCTATTCTCCCAGTTATCATAGAGCCTGTTGTGGAAAGAGATGTCCCATACACTATCCTTCATCCCAATATGCCCACCTCTCTCGAAGACTTGCAAAGGGATTGGATACAACTTAAAGGGGAGCGAGACACTTTCGAGGCCCAATTTACGCCAGCAAGAAGAAGGTTTTGGAACTCACCAAGCAGCTTCATGAGGAGTGGAGTCTGAACGCTTACATTGCAACCAAAGAGGATGCGTTCAACTTTTTTATCTTAGAGTTTTTGTATTTCTTTGTAAGCCCAAAGAGGAATGATGTACTTAAACTTTGATTTATTAATATGAAGTGTGTTCCTTTTTTGTCTAAAGAAAATTTAAATCTCTAATTTCCTTGAAATCATTGCATATGCATCTCCATTCATCATCACATAAACAGGTTTCTTACAACAGGTCTCCTTATCTTTCTACTGTTTATTTCAGTAAGATAGATCTTGAGCAGACAGTAAAAGACCTCTAGGCACAGAATGCTCAGTTTTAACAAATGTTCTTGACTCTGGCCAAAGGAAAAGAGGATTTGAAAACTTTGCTGATCGGAGAAAAGAAGAAGAAAGCAAAGAAATCAACTGGTGTTTTGAATCTAGGAAGAAGGTTCTCGGGACCAGCCAGACGGACCCTAGACTTCGCAACATCATCAGGTGAAAAGGATAATCAAGAAGGGAAAAACAAGGAAGTGATTGCCCATCCAGAATCTGAAGAGGAAGAAGAAAATGATTACTCTGAAGAGCAGTATCCTCCAGCTGACGACAAATACAAACATCTTGAAGAACGTCTAAGTGCAATGGAGATTCAGAAAGTGCCTGGGCTGGGCTTTGAAGAGATGGGTTTGGTGTCTGGGATTATTATTCCACCAAAGTTCAAGGCACCAGTTTTTTCTAAGTACGACAGGGTTTCGTGTCCCAAGATGCACCTCGGATCTTATGTGAGGAAGATACAGCCTCACACTGCTGACAAAGATTTGTGGGTCTATTTCTTTTAAGATAGTCTATCCAGTACTCAGCTAGACTGGTTCTATCAACTCAAGAGGGCCAATGTCCATAATTGGGAAGACCTTGTCGCTGCATTTTATAAACAGTATCAATTCAACGCATACCTTGCTCCCACTCGTACTCAACTCCAAAGTATGGCTATGGTTTCAAGTGAAGGTTTCAAAGACTACGCTCAGAAATGGAGGGACTTAGCAGGAAGAGTCTAGCCTCCCCTGTCTGACAGAGAACTAGTGGACATGTTTTTGGGTACCCTGTCCAGTCCTTTCTTTAATCATCTAATTGGAAGCTCCTCAGCAGCCTTCACTGAATTAATCTTGACCGAGGATAGAGTGGAAGTTGGGATTAAGAGTGGGAAGATCCAAAAAGACGTATCCTCCAGTGCCCTGAGAAAACCATTTAATAGGAAGAAAAAAGTTGGTGTTGTTTACCCTCAAAGGAGTCAAGATAAAACTGAACATCGTCCAACGGTATGGGCCGTCATAATCCCTAAGCCTGCACCTACTCAACAAGGGAATAACCGACCTAGAACAGAAAGACCGGTAAGACAATTTACCCGGATAAATATGACGTTATCTCAAGTCCTGCCACATTTGTTGAGATGTAATATGGTAACTTTGAAGGAAGCCCCGAAGAATCCCAACACAGCCTCTCCTCATTACCACCCTAATGCTCGTTGTGCTTACCATTCAGAAAGTCCAGGCCATGATACCAACAACTGATGGGCTTTGAAAAACAAGGTGCAATACCTTCTCGAAGCAAAAGAAATTGAATTTGATGATCCTGAGATCCCAAATTTTATCACCGCTCATATGCCCAAGCACGGTCGTGATGTTAACGTTGTTGAAGATGATATGTTTGTTACTTTTGTTGATGAACTTGTTACTCCTCTCTTGACTGTCAAAAAGAACTTGTTGAAGGTCGGTTTATTTTTGGGCTGTGGCGAAGGCTGCCACCTCTGTTTATCCTTACCAACTAGTTGTCATTTATTGAAAGCAGGTGTTCAGCGCCTAATGGATGACAAAGAGATTTTTTTTAAAAGACTCCAGTTCCAACCATTTCTTACAATGATGTTTCAATAGTAACCATTTCCTCCAATCCTTCCAGTGTCTCCATCAAAATACCCGTTAGGATTACATTCGTTTCTAAGGTGACTCCACTGATAATTACTATGCCAGGGCCGATCCCGTACTCCTCAGATAAAATTGTCCCATGGAACTATGGGGGTGACGTCTACTATCACGGTGTCAAACAGGATTGGCTGGCTGATGAAGACTCGATTTTTGAGAAGGCTGACCCCGACATCGGCAACATTGAGGGAACTAGTAAAATAACCCGAAGTGGAAGGGTATTCTCCCCCGAGATTTCTCCTCTGAAAACTGTTACCGGTCCTGTGATCATCCCTACTTTCGTCCCTGTTGACACTACTACTACAATCCCTATGGTTACCCCTACTGACACCCTTACCGCCAAGTCGACTGAGACTCGGGGAAAAGGCATTATGGTTGAGCCTATTTGGATGAAGGCGCAATCAGTATCTATCCCAGAAGCCTCCAAAAGGGAGATGAAAGAAATTCTGAAAATTATAAAGAGAAGCGATTACAACGTAGTCGAACAGCTAGGGCAGACTCCGTTAAAGATCTCTATGCTAGCTTTATTGTTGTGCTTTGAGGCTCATGTGAAGGCCTTAGTAAAATTTCTTAAAATTGTCCATGTGCCACAAGAAACCTATGTTGATCAGTTCTAATATTGGGTGGCCAGTTTGACCGCTGACAATGGTTTAGGCTTTTCTGATGCTGACCTGGCGCCTAGAGGGAGGAAGCACAACGAGGCGTTGCATGTCTCTGTCGAATGCAGGGGCACAACTTTGGCACATGTCCTGGTTGATATTGGTTCATCTTTAAATGTGCTGCCTAAGAAGGCTCTTGATAGACTCGACTGTGAAGGTTTGACCTTAAAACCCAACAACATAGTGGTAAGGGCCTTCCACGGTTCAAAGAGAATGGTGCATGGGTAGGTGGACATCCCCATTAAAATTAGAACTCAAACCTTTGATTCAACTTTCTACATGATGGACATTCGCCCCTCTTATTCCTGTTTGTTGGGCCGACCATGGATTCATGACGCTGGTGTCGTCACCTCTACATTACATCAGATGCTGAAATACCCAACCAAGGGAAAAATCATTATTGTCCATGGAGAAGAGGAATATATGGTCAGTCACTTGAACTCCTTCAGATACGTGGAATTGGATGGTGAATTCATTGAAACTCTGTTTCAGTATTTCGAGGAAGTCCCACAAACAGTGGCAGCTACCAAGACTATTTCCCAAGTCCCAAAGATTACAAGACCTCCGCTAAGGATGTCTTCTCTGAAAGATGTCAAGGCAGTGATCGAATAAGGTGGGTGTACTATTTGGGGCCAAATCCCGGATATCCCTTACAAATCTGACAAATTTGGTTTGGGTTTCACTTCAGGAGCCTAGGAAGTTGTTCGTCATGCTCGTGCCGGGGCCCACCTTTGAAGATCAGCAACCATAGAGTCAACATAGTGGAGGATAGTGATTATAGCTGCAACCTAGAGGAATGGATTTTCCCAACTGTCAACGGATGACTCACCAACTGGGAAGCTAATATTTTGTCCCAATTAATTTTATCCAACAGTAATTGTCTTTAATATTTTTTTGTCGGACTTGTAATAATTAAACAATTCAGACTTTTTAAAATCTTGTGTCTTACCCGAGGAACAACGGTCCATTTGTAAGGGTAGTTACTTAATTTTCATATGTCATCAATGAATCATGGACGTTTTGCATGCAAACTTTCTGCTCTTTGTCTTTCTTTTTCTACATTTTTATTTCTTTCAAAGATAGCTATGCTCTTACACACACTCACATATCAAAATGCAGATCTACATCCACTCAGGATCCCATGGGTAACAATTCTGCTATAGCCTATTGTGACTTTGAAAATCCAATTTACCAACCCGAAGACGAAGGTGAGGAAGATTGTAAAGTGCCAGGGGAACTAGCCAGGTTACTACAACAGGAAGAAAGGGCCATACAGCCCCACGAAGAACAGGTTGACATAGTTAACTTAGATACTGAAGAGGACAAGAAAGAAGTCAAGATAGGAGCCAATATGGAACCTAGTGTCAAGAAGCTCTTAACTTAGTTACTAGTGACTATGTTGAGGTCTTTTCCTGGTCGTACGAAGACATTCCAGGACTTGATGCTGATTTCGTGTTCCATCGTCTACCGACAAAAGAAGACTGCCCTCCGGTAAAACAGAAAGTCTGTCGCATGCGGCCAAACATGTCAGAGAAGATCAAGACTGAAGTCATGAAACAATTTAACGTTGGATCCTTAGCCGTCACCTCCTATCCACAATGGGCCGCCAATGTTGTTCCAGTGCCTAAAAAGGACGGCAAAGTACGCATGTGTGTGGATTACCGAGATTTGAATAGGGCAAGCCCTAAGGATGATTTCCCACTTCCCCATATCGATATTTTGGTTGACAATACCGCACAACATAAAGTGTTCTCATTTATGGATGGTTTCTCAGGCTACAATCAAATAAAAATGGCACCTGAGGACATGGAGAAAACGACCTTCGTCACACAGTGGGGCACTTTATGTTACAAGGTTATGCCATTCGGGTTAAAGAACGCTGGGGCAACTTATCAGCACGCCATGGTAGCTCTATTTCACGACATGATCCATCACGAAATAAAGGTCTATGTGGATGACATGATAGCCAGATCTCAAACTAAAGAAGCACATCTTGACCATTTGCAGAAACTGTTTGAAAGGCTAAAGAAATATAAGCTAAGGTTGAACCCGAATAAATGCACATTTGGGGTGAGGTCGGTAAACTCCTAGGATTCATTGTCAGCAGTAAAGGTATCGAAGT
This sequence comes from Vicia faba, assembly GCA_948472305.1. Classification (NCBI taxonomy): domain Eukaryota; kingdom Viridiplantae; phylum Streptophyta; class Magnoliopsida; order Fabales; family Fabaceae; genus Vicia; species Vicia faba. The sequence goes on from OX451736.1 coordinate 1,601,841,198, forward strand.
GGACCCTTCCAAGGTGAAAGTAATACAAGAAATGTCTTCTCCTCACACCGAGAAGGAAGTCAGAGGATTCTTAGGATGGCTAAATTACATCGCCATATTCATTTCTCACTTAACCGCTACTTGTGAACCAATCTTCAAATTACTGAAGAAAGATCAAGTAGTCAAATGGAATGATGAATGCCAAGCCACCTTCGACAAGATCAAAGAGTACCTAAAAGAGCCTCCTATTTTGATTCCGTCAGTCGAGGGGAGACCTTTGATCATGTATCTAAATGTCTTGGAAAATTCAATGGGGTGTGTGCTGGGGCAGCATGACGAGTCTGGCCGAAAAGAGCATGTTATTTGCTACCTGAGCAAAAAGTTTACTGACTATGAAACAAGATATTCACTGCTCGAGAAAACTTTTTGCGCTCTGGCATGGGCTGCTCACCGGCTAGGACAATATATGTTGACCCATACTACCTTATTGATATCCAAGATGGATCCAATTAAATACATATTCGAGAAGCATGCCCTCTCTGGGAGAATAGCAATATGGCAGATGATCCTGACTGAATACGACATTCAGTACACTACCCAAAGAGCAATAAAGGGCAGCGTTCTAGCCGATCACCTTGCTTATCAGGCTATGGATGACTATCAGTCCATGAAATTCGAGTTCCCAGATGAAGATATCATGATGGTAAACAATTGTGAAGAATTCAGATCATATGACGGACCAGAATAAGGATCCCGATGGACCTTGGTTTTTGAAAGAGCCTCCAACGCACTCGGCAATGGCATAGGTGCTGTAATCATATCCCCTGAAGGATGTCATACTCACTTCACTGCAAGACTTTGTTTCAACTGTACTAATGACATGGCAGAATACGAAGCGTGTATTTTTGGTCTCAAAGCTGCCATAGATTTGGGAATCAAATCCTTAAGTGTATTTGGAGATTCAACCTTAGTCATCAGTCAGATCAAAGGAGAATGGCACACGAAGCACCCTAACCTCATCCCCTACAAAGAACATGTGTTGACATTAATCCCACATTTTGAGGAAATTACCTTTGAGCATTTTCCACGAGAGGAAAATTAACTAGCGGGCGTGCTAGCCACTATGTCATCCATGTTTAAACTCAAATGGGGTAACGAGGCTCCCCAGATCACCATTGAGCGGATGGATGAACCAGCTTACTATCACGAGATCGATACTGAAGAAGCAACGGACCAGCCTTGGTTCCATGAAGTTAAGAGATATCTCGAGGCCCAAGAGTATCCGGAAGGAGCTTCAGTCAATGATAAGAAGTTCTTGAGAAGATTCTTTGCTAAGTTCTTTCTCAGTAATGGCATTTTCTACAAGCGCAACCACGACTCTATTTTGCTTTGTTACATAGACAAGGTTGAGGTAGAAAAGATCATGGCTAATCTGCATGAAGGCACTTTTTGCACCCATTCTAGTGGGCATACGGTGGCTAAAAAGATCCTACGGGCAGGGTATTACTGGTCTACCATGGAAGCAGATTGCTATCAGCATTCACGAACCTGTCACAAGTGTCAGATCTACGCTGACAAAGTGCACATACCTCAAGTTCCTCTAAACGTCCTGACTTCTCCCTGGACATTTGTGATGTGGGGCATCGATATGATTGGAGAAGTCAAACCTACAGCTTCTAATGGGAACCGCTTCATCTTGGTGGCCATTGACTACTTCACAAAATGGGTTGAGGCATCTTCTTTATCTTCCGTTACCAAGAAGGTTGTGGCCCGGTTCATCAAACAGAATCTCATTTGTCGGTACGGTATCCCAGAGAGAATCATTACAGGAAATGGTACGAATCTCAATAATACTATGATAACTGCACTGTGTGTGCAATTCAAGATCCAGCACCATAATTCTTCCCCTTACCGACCAAAGATGAATGGCATTGTAGAAGATGCAAATAAGAACATCAAGAAGATCATACAAAAAATGACAGTAACCTACAAATACTGGCATGAGATGCTACCATTCGCTCTCCACGGTTACCGTACCATGGCGTGCACATCAATAGGGGAAACTCCCTTTTCCTTGGTATACGGCATGGAAGTTGTTCTACCAATCAAAGTCCAAATACCTTCTCTGAGAATCATAAAGGATGCAGGGCTGAATGAAGATGATTGGATCCAAACTCGACTTGACCACTTGAACCTAATTGATGAGAAGAGGCTTACGGTTTTCTATCACGGCCAGATGTACCTAAAACGTATGATCAAAGCTTTTAACAAAAAGGTCAGGCGTCAAGTATATCAGGTTGGTGACTTGATAATCAAGCGTATCATATTTCCATAAGGTTATCCCAAGGGAAAATGGAATCCTACATACGAAGGACCATTTATGATCAAAAGCATATTCTCCGGTGGAGCAATGATCCTAACCACTATGTAAGGCGACGACCTTCTGCATCCTGTGAACGTGGACACAGTTAAGAGATACTATGCATAAGAGACCCGCTAGGTTGACACACCTAGGCAAAACAAGGGCATCCCGGCGAACCACAAAGGTTCGAGCAAAAATTAGGGACAAAATACAAAAAAAAAATTGTACACCCGGCAAGCTGAAAACCTGAAAAGGCGGCTTGGGAAAACAAGGGTATCCTGTTGGATAGAAAACCCGAAATGACGGTGTGATACGGTGGTAGAATCGGGCTATTTTTTAGGAAAATGCTGGTTTGCGTTTTGCGTTTGTGTTTGCAAAATGTCGCGGTAAGCAAGAGTCTCCACCGACTTTTATTTTATCCAACTGGAAAGGAAAGAAGCACAGAAAAATTCCTTTTTCGAGATTTTGAGTACAGGGGGTATATTATAGAAAGGGAAGGTATTAGCACCCTTTCTATCCATGGTTTTCCACGGGCTCTTAGGTACTTGCTCATCATTTTAAAAATATTGCTTCCGTGTTTGTGTGTTTTGAAAAGTTTTTGTTTTACTTCGTTTCAACCCTTGTATCAGTCCTCAAGAGTGTTACAATGTGTTTTTTAAAACTTTGTTTGAAAAGTGTTTGGTGTGAAAATTTTGATTTTGAGCAAGTACCTACTAGCATCTACCTACTCGAAAAAAAATTATTTCCGTTCTTGTTTCCTTTAGACAGCGTTATCCCACTATTAAAGAGTAGGTAGCACCGTCGTTGGAGTTGTAAGGGTCAATTCGAAAGGTACGTGCAATCACTAAAGCAATGCTAGGACGTCTTAGTAATAACCCTAATGTCTTAAGATCATATTCGAGGCAACATTTCCGAGCCAACATTTCTGAGGCAACATTTCCGAACGGGACATTTGATCTTTGTTTAGACAAGAGGGCAACCACTAAAACACCTTATACTTAATAATCATTTATCGAAGGCAACCGAAGTGAGAGTATACGCTAGGAGTGCACATGTGCGAGTGATTTGATTTCAGTTATTATCTTTGCACATTTAGGGTTTGCTAGCCATTTTAAAATTAACATACAGTCTTGTCATGCAATCATATTATCATATATCTAACAATTAATATTTGTGAAAATTAAAATGCGAGAAATTAAACTACGCTATTACAAGGCTTCGGGGAGGGGGATTAATTACATAGCCAAAAACCCGTAAAACGATAAATAAAAGAAAATCCTAATTAAACTATTACATACTGTGAGTAGTTACATTAATATCATAAAAATAATAAATGTGCGCGATAAATCAAAACGAGAGAAATTAGGGTTTTGACCCCGTCTAAACCTAATTAAAAGAAAGAAACAAATTTTTGTGGTTTTTGTGTTATTTTGAGAAAAATAGAGTTTAATTGAATAAATAAAGAAAACCTAACGACTAATTAATTTTATTTAAGAAAAATAATTAAATTAACTATTTTTGTATTTTTTTTATTTTATGAAAAGAAATAAAAATATAATCAAGAACAAACCTAATTTTCTAATTTGACTTTAATTATTTACAAAAAGGTGTGAATTACCCTAAAATTAAATTTAACTAATATTGAATTAAGTTTGATAAAAAATAAAACCTAATTCTAAATTGATGAAATTGATTTTATGATTTTTTTGTAAAAAAAAAAAAGAAATTATTTTGTGTTAGAAAATAATTAAATAAAAAAGAAAAATATAAAAAGAAAGAAATAGGAAGATGGGCCTGGTGTTTGAGCAAAAGGGGGGTCTGAATTGCAAATTCAAGCCCAAATGCGCCTAGCCCATGTTGACTTTCCAGATCCCATGTTGTAAGCTTGACTAGGCATATGGTGGACCTCCAAAGGATGGCCCTTAGATCTAGCTTGTTGATGACCTGGATGATGAGATATTGATGATGCACGGTGGACGCCTTGGATGCTTGTGTGCCTGATTATGCAAGAAAAAATATCATGAAATAATATGGGGAGCTGGGGATCGAATCCAGGCCCTTTGGCTTTTCCACAACAACGTTGACCATCTGAGTGGCTTGTCTTTGTGTATATGGAACAACAAATAATTATTATAATGGAAAAACAAAATAAAAATTATCAAAACGCGCGAATTTTTGAATGGGCGAATCACAGGATGCCACGCTATCATCTCCTTCCTCCCAACCGTTGCTAAAAGTTCTGCAACTTTTACCTACGGACAAAGGGTGTAGGTATAACCCTGGGCTTCTGCAAAATCCTGTACAAGCATGATAAATACACAACAATGGTATCAATCAACTCGTGGCAACCTCACGAGCATCTTGGTACCCTTATCCATGGCCAATTGTACCTGTAAAGAAAAACCCTAAAAACGAGCCAAGAACCCTAACTATGGCATCTTGAGCGCGTTTTTGGATGTTATGAGGCTTGCTAGTGATTGGAATAGGGTCCTTATATGTCCAGCAAACGAATGGTATGCCTGGAATGGCTTAAGGAAGTCTGGAACTAAGAAATCAGATTGCAACTTTCTTTTGAAATTTTGAGATTTGATCTTATCTTTTCACGCCTTCAATCCCATTTCTTTTGGTCTGCACTTGTTCTATATGTACACTAGAATGAATTAGGTTACAAACTTGCTTCAAATCTTTTTCAATTAAGATGATTGAATCCTGATTTGATCCTTATGCAAATATTTCTAAATCAAGCCAAATCCAATCTTTTTGTATCCAAATTAAGCTTGCACGATTTGATTCTTCTTCCAGCTGTATAAGAGGCCTAAGCATCACTACGCCAAAAATAAGTTTTAGCAGCACACATACGAAAGCGCTTTTAGGAAAAAGCGTTGTTGTAGGTTTTAAAAAAAATCGCTTAAAAAAAGCGCTTTCAAAGGGTTCCTTAAGAAAGCGCTTTTCAAAAGCGCTGCTAAAGGTCACCCTTAGAAAGCGCTTTTTGAGAAGCGTTGCTAAAGGGTGCCTTTCAGAGGGTACCTTAAGAAAGTGCTTTTCAAAAGCGCTGCTAAAGGTCAGCCTTAGAAAGCGCTTTTCCAAAGCGCTGCTAAATCTGGCCTTTAGAAAGCGCTTTTAAAAGCGCTGCTATAGGATATGCTACGAAAGCGCTTTTTTATGTAAAAGCGCTGTTATAGATGACCATTAGAAAGCGCTTTTAAAAGCACTTTCATAGGTTGTTTTATAATAAATTTTATTGATTTTGATTAAAGGTGTGTTCGTATTGTGGCTGTTTTGTTTCCTTTCTTCCAACTCAACCCCCAAATTCGTTCCTTCTTCGTACTCTCACGGTAGCCTCTTTCCATTCAATCGCCACCATCGTCAACTCTCATCGTCGTCGCACGACTCGTCCCTCTCTTCACAAGGTTCAATCTCTCTCGAACTGCACCGATTATTTAATTTATGTATTCTGAAATCAGTTTAGGTTTTCGATGATTTTTATTTTCTTCATCATTCACAGTGTAATGGTTGTTGTTGTTGTTTGATGATTTTTGAATGTTTCCTAAAACCCTTTGATGATTTTTTTGTTACCTTTTTTTTGGAGCAATGGACGGTTTAGTGTTAGGTGATTATGTTTTAAAAGTTATTGAGGGTTTATTGAATAATCGGGCACGGAATATTTTCTTGGAAGCCATAGTGACATACAAAATTCTCATTTCATTGATTAGCAAGCACAGTTAGTGTTTCTCACTCACACTAGTTGGACGGCAGGTTGTGATTCCCGATTAAGGCTCTCTGTCTTTTGATGTTTGTTTAATGTGTTTTGGAAATTAATCGGTTTCTTTAACTTCTTCAGGACCTTCCGATTCAGAGCAACATATCTCACCGAAGAACTCAAACGTGTCAAATCGTCAGAAAACAAGAGCCATATATCTCACTGGAGAACCGCTTGCCACAGGAGAACCGTCAGGTGATTGTTTCTTCTTTTCAATCTATACAAAATATTTTGTCCTTTTTGTTTATTACAAAATTTCGTAGCAGAAAATATATCTTAGATTAAAATGAGGCCATGCCATATATAATAAACAAATGAAGTTTGGTATAGGGTAGCCCTTGAGTTTGATGAAACAAGGGTGTACTAGTATATAAGAAACGAACATGTAGAGGGTTGTGCTAATGATGTTGTCTTGTGTTAGTGAATGGTGGTGGAAATTATGATTCATTAACAAACGGGGTTCCCCATTTCACATTACCATTCATTATTATGTATTTATATATCTATATCTATATGTATATTTAATTAGAGATAATGTAAAGTGATTAATTAACTTGTTAATGAGATGGATAAAGAAACAAAAACAACTTTTTAAGGTAACAGAATGCATGCTTATATAAAATTGTGAGAGTTAAGAATTGTGATTAGTGATGTAATCATAAAATGTGATTAGTTGATAGAATAAAATGAATTTAGTGAAAATTATTGAGTATTGGTTTTGTTATATGGTTGTGCAAGAGCAAGTGCAAGTTTTGAGTATTGGTTTTGTTTTCTAATTTATCATGTCGCTCAGATTGACTCAGAAACCGTAAACCATGGATAAGACATGGATGTATTCCAATCGATTGTCGAAAGAGTACGAGAACGGGGTATCGGAATTCGTTAAGTTTGTTGTTGCGCATGCCGAAGACCCCGGTCGAATGTCATGTCCTTGTTTGTGTTGCTGTTATGGGAATCGGGTTGACGCGGTTCAGTTGGCATCGCATTTAATACGATATGGAATTGATAGAAGTTATACATGTTGGAATATGCATGGTGAGAAAAGTGACGGGAATGATAAATCGGGGGATAATAGGACCTATGCTTCAAACGACAATGGCACAGATACATACGATTATGATCGAGTTGAAGAGATTGCAGAAGCGCTTGAAGAAGATCTTAATGATTGTCCCAAAATGTTCGAGAGGTTGGTAAGCGATGCAGAGAAACCGTTGTATAATGGTTGTACAAAATTCACAAGATTTTCTGCGGTATTAAAGTTGTACAACTTAAAGGCGGGCAATGGATGGTCGGATAAAAGTTTCACAGAGTTATTAGCCCTTATGAAAGATATGCTACCAGAGGATAATGTTCTCCCCAATCGAACGTATGAGGCCAAAAAGATGTTATACTCTATTGGCATGAGCTATGACAAGATACATGCTTGTCCAAAAGATTGCGTTTTATTTCGAAACGAGTATGCATCGTTAAATGAGTGTCCTAAATGTGGTGCCCCTCGATATAAGAAAAAGTTGTCTCCGGCAAAAGTCTTATGGTATTTTCCTATAATTCCGAGATTTAGACGGATGTATCATAGTGAAACCGATTCAAGGCACTTAACTTGGCATGCAGATGAAAGAATTGTTGATGGAAAGTTTCGACATCCGGCAGATTCACCACAGTGGATGAAAATTGATAATGATTATCCTGAATTTGGAAAAGAAGCAAGAAACCTTCGCTTGGCATTGTCTACTGATGGAATGAACCCACACGGTATTCAAAGTATCTCGCATAGCACATGGCCTGTAATTCTTATGATTTATAACCTACCTCCGTGGCTATGTATGAAGCGTAAGTACATGATGTTATCTATGTTATTTTCTGGGCCTAAACAACCAGGAAATGACATAGACGTATATTTGGAACCTTTAATCTAAGATTTGAAGATTTTGTGGGAGAACGGTGTGGAGGTTTATGATGGGTATAGGAAAGAAAGTTTCAACTTGAGGGCGATGTTGTTTGGAACAATTAACGATTTTCCAGCCTACAGAAATCTATCCGGGTATAGCATTAAAGGTGAAAAAGCGTGTCCTATCTGTGAAGATGGAACCGATACGATGCGATTGAAACTTTGTCAGAAGAATGTCTTTCTCGGTCATTGTAGATTCTTAAATTCTAAACATCAATATCGTGGATGGAGAAAAGCGTTCAACGGAGATACCGAACAACGTAGAGCTCTGCCTGGATTGACAGGTGATCAATTATTTGAAAAGGTGAAAGATGTGAGTATTCAGTTTGGCAAGCCTTTTGCACATAAAGTTGTTACAGATGGGGGGAAGAAGAGGTCGATTTTTTTTGAATTTCCATATTGGAAATCTTTGTATGTAAGACATTTTCTTGATGTTATGCATATTGAAAAAAATGTATTTGACAGTGTTATTGGTACGTTACTCAATATAAAAGGGAAGTCTAAGGATGGTCTTAAAGCAAGGGAGGACATGGTAGAGATGGGAATAAGAACTGAATTGGGACCCGTGAAAAAAGGAAGACGAACATATCTACCACCTGTTGTTTACACTCTATCCAAAAAGGAGAAAAAAATATTGTGTAAGTTCCTAAGTGAGGTTAAAGTTCCAGAAGGCTACTCATTAGATATTAGAAGACTTGTGTCTATGCAAGACCTCAAGTTAAAGAGTTTAAATACGCATGATTGCCATGTTATAATGGAACATTTTCTATCGATAGGTATACGTTCTATTCTTCCAGAAAAAGTAAGAAGCGCAATAACTAAACTGTGTTTTTTCTTCAAGTCAATTTGCAGCAAGGTGATCGATCCTGAGATCTTACCAACATTGCAAAAATAAATAGTTGTTACTTTGTGTGATCTTGAAATCTATTTCCCTCCCTCGTTTTTTGACATAATGGTTCATCTTGTCGTTCATCTTGTCAAAGAGACACAACTGTGCGGACCAGCTTATATGAGATGGATGTACCCTATTGAACGTTATATGAAAATATTAAAAGGGTATGTGAAAAACCGAAGTCGACCAGAGGGTTGTATTGCTGAACGATATATTGTTAAAGAAGCGGTTGAGTTTTGTACTGAATATCTGTCAAATGTTCAATCAATTGGACTCCCAAAATCTCATGTTGTTGAAAAAAAAGAAGGTAAGAAGCTAATTGGAAATAAAGTTGTGACAGTATCAATGGTCGAACGGGATCAAGTGCATTTGTATGTTCTGCATAATGAGCTTGAAGTTGAGCCGTATGTTGAAATTCACAAGGGTGTTCTTCGAGGTTTAAATCCGAATAGAAATGAGAATTGGATTGTACGAGAGCATAATCGAAGTTTCATACCATGGTTTAAGGAACATATTTATTCAAAGTATCGTTCAGATCATGCTTCAGTAACAGAAAGATTGAGATGTTTAGCATACGGTCCAAGTTTAGTTGTGTTTTCTTATAGCGCATATGCAATTAATGGATACACATTTTATACCAAAGAACAGGATGACAAAAGTACTATGCAAAATAGTGGTGTCACCTTGATCGCTGAAGCAATGCATATATCAAGTGTGAAGGACTTAAACCCAAAATTTGCAAATTTGTCATATTTTGGGGTTATCGAGCGCATTTGGATGTTTGATTACGAGAAGTTTCAGATTCCTATATTTGGTTGCAAGTGGGTTGAAAATAATAATGGCATACGAATGGATAAGTCAGGTTTTTTGCAAGTGGATCTTAATAGGGTGGAGTACAAAGATGAGCCTTTCATTCTAGCCTCTCAAGCTAAACAAGTGTTCTATGTCAATGATCCGACAAGTACGAAATGGTCTATAGTGCTATTATCTAACAAAGTAATTGATGAAAGCATTGGAGATCAAAGTGATATTGGTGTTGACATTGAATCTTTAACCATAACTGATCAAAATGATAATGAATCATGTATTAGAAACGATCATAATGAGGGTATTTGGATCAATCCAACTGTCTGCGTTGTTAAGAGACGAGTAGAACACATTCCTACCAAGAAAAGAAAGAGACCTTAGTGAAAAGGGTAATAGTATATATAATTATAGCCTATATCATTCAATAAAATTTAATTTGTCATTTCATTTTTATTTGTCACTTCATTTTTATTTGTCATTTCATTTTTATATTTGTCATTTCATTTTAATTTTCCATTTCATTTTTATTTGTCATTTCATTTTTATATTTGTCATTTCATTTTTATTTGCCATTTCATTTTTATTTGTTATTTCATTTTTATTTTTTTTCATTATTACAGGTCAAATGGCTAGTAATCAAGAAAACTCAAAACATGCAAATGCTCCTGAAAATGCTCCTGAAAATACTCCAGAAAATACTTCAGAAAAAGATATTACACGAGGTATAACTATTATGAGGGGAATCATCCGTGATAGAGATAGAGGAGTAACATATAATGTAGATTGGAATGATAATGACCAAATAATTGGGTCTAATGCTGCAAAGTTGACAAGCTACATTGGTACACTTGTTCGTATACACATTCCGATCACCACTCTTAGATGGAAAAGAGGAGAGTTGGATGAGGCTAAGGAGAAAGTTTGGACTGAGATAAAGGTACATATATGGTTTTTGTTATTTGCTTTATCTTGACGATAATATGTGTTTAAATTTCTTTTACTAACATACTTTATGCGTATGTTTTTTTGTAGAGGTCTTTTAACATTGAAGATACCCGTAAAAAGTATATAATGGGTTTGGCTGGAAAAAGACACAGAGGGTGGAGAACATTTTTAACAAACAAGTATCTTAAAGATGATGAAGGAAATTTTCTTGAAGAGGATCCGGAACGTCCAAAGAAATATGAGAACTTCATTACACCTGAAGAATGGGTTGGTTTTGTAGGCCAAAGAAGAGACGAGAATTTCAAGAAAGTGAGTGTTATCAATCGCGAGAGAGCGTCAAAACCCGCATATCCATACAAAAAAGGGCGTTTGGGATATGCTCGCTTAGAGGAAAAAATTGTAAGTAAATATAAACTCTACGATCTTATTAATTCTCTCAATGTGTTATAGTTGATGATCTTAAGACTTGTGTCATTGTGTAGTTAGAAGAGACGAAAAGTGACGCAACATCACTACCGGCACATTTGTTGTGGAAGGAAGCCCGTGTGTGCAAGGATCAAGCTGTTAATCCCGATATTCAACATGTGTATGATGAATGTGTAAGTATAAGATTGTGTCTTTAGTTAAATCAATTAATGTTTATTAATATTTAAATAATTTTTTATCTCCACTAATAATTTTTTATATGTAAATGAATTACAGGAGACCTTGTCGCAATCGGTATCCCCAGGTGAGGATCATCAGGATACCAGGAGCGTACTTAGTCGAGCACTAAATATTGCTGAGTATCCGGGTCGGGTGAGGGGTAAAGGTCATGGTGTGACTCTAACCTCTTTGTATAAGCATCCAAGGAGAAGAAATCCTAGCAATGCAGAAGTGATGCAAACATTGCAGGATTTACAAGCTCAAGTCCGTGAATTGCAGAAGGATAAAGAGAGATATATGGCGGAAAAGAGCAGTTCACAATTGAAAGAAACTAGTGACAAAGCTAGTATCAATTGTCAGCATAAATTTCCCGAGGTAATTTTCAATATATATCCATTATTATTATAGAATATTTTTAGTCACTAATAACGGTTATTATTGGTTTAGGGCATTTCATCTTGCCAGCTATACCTATCGTCGCCGACTTATCGACTAGTTGGCAAGGGAAAAGTCCATAACACTTCGGGAGATTTACTTCATAATAGACCGCTTCCGGATGGACACATGAAAGTATCGGTTGACATTGCTTTAGATATGGATGCGTTGCTACCGGTACCTGACATTGTTGCTGAGACCACATTGCTGCGAGATGCAATAGGATATTTTGTTGCATGGCCATCGGACCTCATTTTCATAGATGATCAGGTATGTTGAAAACAATTATGAATCTTTAAGTCTTCAACTGTCAGTTCTGACCACAGTTATTTCCACGGTAATTATAGACTCCTACAACACCCGCATCTAAGGGTAAAGGGATTTTGCGGCACGACGAGTCTGACGTATCACCAAAAGAGGTACGTTTAAAGTTTTAATTATATGATCCGAATAAATAACTGCATAATTTTATAATTTAACTGAGTTTATATGATTTTTAGGTACCTTTTCAAGGGTCACAACAAGTGAGCCAGAAAATCGCTGGCGTACCACCCAAGAAAAGGGTGCCTACTAGATTTTTCCCTCGATACCGGCAGTGTCTTGAAACAATAGTGGGAACAACAGATTTGATGGATGGTGGTATTCGTCAAATGGATATGGATTAAGGTATCTTTGGTTTTCCTTGCACCTAAATAATTGGACATGAGGACGTGGAACAGATTTTCCGTCATAAAGAATTGGGCGTCAGTATTATGCACGCATACATCCGGTAACCCCATCTTTATATTATGTAATTAGCTTAAATCTTTTTAAAACATTTCAATGAATATAGTCTAATATTAATTATGTTTTTATTTAAGGATGTTATATGACAAATTGATGCGCGGGAATCAATTGTCAAACAGATTCCATTTCGTGTCTTCCTCCCGTGTCAGCGGAGCGACAATTGGTAGGGAACCAGATTCAGTAAGAGAGCACTTAGTCGAAAGATTCATGGCAACTGGCAGTACAGAAAGCTTATATCTTTGGGCGTATAATACTATTCCTACAGGGTTAGATTTTCATTCTAAGTTCATTTTAATATTTGTAATTTTTGCGTAGAAAAATTTCTTCTAAACTGTTGTTTTAATTTATAGACGTCATTGGTTGTTGGTTGCTATCGATCCTATAAAAGAAGTGGTCTATTATCTGAATTCGGTTGACGGTGATTGGACAAATTATCCGGATATGAAGTTAATGATTGATACGTAAGTGAGATTATTTTAATTATTTGTGTGTATTTATATATTTAATTATTTCTGTGACATTGTTCTAAATATATATTTTTATTTTGTTAGAGCGATACAAGTATTCTGGTGTCAAAGAGAAGCTCGGGTATGACGGTCTAAATCAAACAACATTAATTGGATCAAAGTGCAGGTATATTAATTTCCACTATTTTGCTTATAATATTTATGTTATTTGATAAAACAATACAACTATATATTCTTATTTGTTTTTCTATGTAGTGTCCTCAACAGCAAAACGGTATAGATTGCAGATACTTCGTTATGCGGTTTATCAAAGAAATCATTCAATTGAATCAAATAGAGATTCCAGTCACGGTATGGATTTATAACTTAGGATTTGTTTTATTATTTCTCGGATATTTCATATAATTTTTTACTTTTAACTAAATCATGCATATTATGTTTTGTTATGTAGTACTTCGATGAGTACAAATGTGCATATTACACGAAACTTCAGTTGGAAGAAACCAAAGAGGAGTTGTGTCAATATTTTATTGAACAGAGAATCATATAAGGACTGGTTTAGATGTTGTTAGGATTGATTTTGTAAGACTGATTTTGAGTTACAATGCTGATAACAATGGTTTATATATAATTTGAGGTACAAAAATGGTGTATATATATTTTGGATTACAATGCATTACCGCTGTTTATGAATTACAATGCATTACCGCTGTTTATGAATTACAGGTTATGGCAACTGGTTTATATAAATAATATGCTGCAAACAATGCAGGTATATGAATTATATAAATTATACCTCTAAAAAAAACACCCTATGAAAGCGCTTTTTGGAGAAAAACGCTTTCATAGGTAGACCTATGACAGCGCTTTTTCACATAAAGTGATGTCTAAGGTAAACATATGACAGCGCTTTTCCAGGAAAAAGCGCTGCTAAAAGACAACCTATGAAAGCTCTTTTCCGGAAAAAAGCACCACCAATGAAAGCGCTTCTTCATAAAAAAGCGCTGCCAAAAGCCTACTTAAGAGAGCGCTTTTTAGAAAAAGCGTTGCCAAAAGCCTACTTAAGAGAGCGCTTGTTAGAAAAAGCGCTGCCAAAAGCCTACTTAAGAGAGCGCTTTTTAAAAAAAGCGCTGCCAAAAGGGTACTTAAAAGAGCGCTTTTTAGAAAAAGCGCTGTCATAGGTAGACCTACGAAAGCACTTTTCATTAAACAAAAAGCGCTGCTAAAACCTATAGCAGCGCCACCTTAGAAAGCGCTTTTAAGCGCTTTTAAAGGCCAAAAAAGCGCTTTCGTAGGTCTTTTTTGGCGTAGTGCATGCACAAAATCTCAAGCTTTGATTAGTTTTTATATTTTCATGATTTTATTTTGATTTTATTTGATTTAATTGAAATAAAAATCAAAATAAATGAAAAAAATAAAATAAAGACAAATGGGAGAGATCATGGGTCTTGGGTCATGTTAAAAACTCTGTGTAAGCATAAAAAGTTGGGCCCATTTGATAAAAATTGCAATTTTGGCAACATTTGACTTTTGGCAATTTTGCAAAAAAGGTCAACTTTTCCAATGCATAACTTCCTCAATTTTGACCCTAGAGATGTGTTCTTGGACTTTTTAGAAAGATTAAGATGTCCTCTAAGCAACCCTTTTGGTCTCATCTCAATTGAGTCTCCCATGTTCATGTATGAAGCTTTGACAAAAAAGGTGTTTTTGTTGACTTTTCAAAATGACCTATAATGTCCAAATTTATATCTTCTTGTGAGTGCATATTTTGAACTTGGGAGTTGAATATGGATTGTAGTTAATTCCATCCTCTTCAAAATGAGATTTGTATGGGTCATTTTTGATAAAGTATGAGAAAGTTATACTTGGTCAAAGTTGAGTTGACTTTTCCTACAAAACCCTAATTTAGCAACTTTTGGATTTTGATGAATTATGATCAATCCTTGAGGAATCATGATCAAACCTTTATCAAATGATGAATAATACTTCAAAATAATAATGTTGACCAAAAATCTTGAAGTTTTACTGCATGTGGGCCACAGTTGACTTTTGCCCTAGCACAGTCGATTTTAAGGCTTTTGAGCAATTGACTGAGCAAACTTCCTCTGCAAGGCTTGAAACTTGACATGGATGGTCTTGAGAACATATTAGGATAATGGTGAGCATTTGGGGTCTTTTGGACATAAGTACCTTAATGCAAACTGAAACCCTAATTTGAGGTATACTGCCTTAGGAGAGAGTTTGTCTGGCTAACCCTTGGACTTCCTTGAGCAACTTGAGGACCTCACTTGAAATGTATTGAGAAGTATGGGAGGGAAAATTTTAGGGTACAACAGCTTCCCCTGTTCAATATTCTTAAACCTGAGGATGTAGATTGGCTTATCTGCCTTTCGTGATCCGAAGGTGGAAGATGATTGAACACTAGAGTGCCCAGAAATTTACACTCGCATGAAGTGATATTTGTCTTGCGATGTCAGGATGGGCTTATAGATTCCATTTGGAGGTTGATTTCGAAAGATGGGCTTAAAGATGACATCATAAGAAGTGTCGATCGCATAAGAGATTCCTTTGCGAGAGCCCGTAAACCTGTTGTTGAGGAGGACTACGCTGGGGAATGATGGTCTCTGTCTTCGTAAAAGTAGAAATTTTTAGGAGCTTCAGTCATCCGTTATTCTACTGGGGGATCATCTCTTAGTCGAAGAGGTGAAAATGAACTGTTATCTCGTCGTGCTCCAGGCTTCACAGTGATTTGTTGAGAAAAATAAGACTGGCTGCTATATGGTCGTGCTCCAGGCTTCACAGTGACTTACTGGGGGGATGAGGTTAAACTTGCTATCTGGTCGTGCTACAGGCTTCAGAAGGAATTAAGTTGTTATCCGATCGCATCCGGGCTTCAAATTGAATTTAAGGCATACTAATATTCAGTCGATTCCGGGCTTCTTAGTATTTGGCCAAGCAAACTGCTATTTGGTAGAAATCCAAGCTTCGCTGTGTCTTATATTGTTATCTGGTCAATTCCAGGCTTCAGTATCCTTTGCCGCTATCTGGTTGTGATCCAGGCTTCACGGTGTCTTGTACCATTATCTGGTCGACTCCAGGCTTCATGGTGTCTTGTATTGCTATCTGGTCGATTTCCAGGCTTCACAATACCTTGTTAAGCAATTTTTCAGTCGATTTCTGGGCTTCACAACTTGTGTTTATGATATACCACTATCTGGTCGATTCTAGGCTTCATGGTGCCTTGTACTGCTATCTGGTCGATTTCCAGGTTTCATAGTAACTTGCTAGGGATTCAACTATTTTCCGGTCGATCTCCGGGCTTCATAGCTTGAATTTAAGATATACCACTATCTGGTCGATTCCAGGCTTCATGGTGTTTTGGAGAAATCAAGATATTATCTGATCGAACCCGGGCTTCATAACTTGAACTGGAACAGAAATCTCAGCATTGATTTGACTGAACCAGAGAAAACTTGTGAGAATTTGATTGCATCCTTCCCTGAAAGGTAAAGAGTTAGTCGTATGTAATGTCATGATGTATGACATGTATCGAGTAATAATGTTCTCAAAATAAATGAGATTATGCTGTGTAATGTATATGCGTATGCCATGATGTATGGATATGCAATGTTCTTGTGATGTTCTCTAGCTAGGGAGAATAAATCCTGGACTGCTGCTGGAGAATACAAGGAGTTGAGTTCCTCGTTCTCGCTGGGGGTAACGATCAAAGATGATTTGAGAATAAATTGGCGATAGAATGACTCTGTGGGGAAGAGAGATACTCTGCTATAAGATCTGTTGATTTGGATAAATAACCTCGGTTGGGGATGAATTACCGTTGCTGGTGATAATGAAACCTGTCGGGGATTGAATTTCTGTCTGTGGAAGAAATAAACTCCACTGGGGATAATCTTGCATTGTTGGTGATAGATGAACTCTGCTTAGGGAGAATTAACACCAATGTTTTTAGAAACCTTTTACTCTGCGGGGAGTGTATGTACTTTTAGTCATATTCTCAAGCTGGCTTTGTCCCTATACCTGGTGGGTAGAGCAACTGTAAGGTTTGGACATTTCTTGTTTGCCCCTGTTCCTGGAATTACGAGTAATTGTCTTTTGTTTCGCATGTAAATATTTATGAGCAACAATTATTGTCAAATGCATATATCAAAAATGAATCATTGGACGTTCTTGCAAAACAAAACAGAAAAAGAAAAACAATTTTTTGAAAATTATTGTAAAATGAATTGTATTGATTCTTGAAGTTAGCCTGTAATAGGCGTTTTGTACAAGAGGCTGGCGTCTTAGTAAGAGAACGCCGTCGAAAGATAGAAATTATACAATTTGGGAAAAACAAAGAAAAAATAGCTATGTGAACAATCTCACTGGATTCCAACTCTGCTATTTCCTTTATATCTTCGAGCATCTCATCACTTTGCTACTTGGTTGAAGGTAGATCAGATGGATTGGCATCGTCCGAGCTTGATAGTCGATACCGAAGTCTGGTTGCAAGATGATCCAATGAGACATAGTGTTACGCTTTGATCCCTAATTTTTGCCTCGACCGCCCTTTCGGGTTTTCGGTCCACTGGGATACCCTTTTTTGCCCAAGTCGCCCTTTCAGGTTTTCGACTTGCCGGGTGTACAATTTTTTCATTTTCATCCCTTACTTTTTCCCGAACCCTTTTGGTTCACCAGGAAGCCCTTATTTTTTCCTAGGCCAGTCAACCTAGTGGGTCTTTGATTAGGCGTAGTATTTTTTCACTATGTCTGTATTGACGGGGTGAGGAAGCTCGTCACCATCCATGGCGGTTAGAATCATAGCTCCTCCCGAGAAAATGTTCTTAACCACAAATGGCCCTTCGTACGTGGGGGTCCATTTTCCCCTGGGATCACCTTGCGGAAGTATGATGTGTTTGATCACCAGATCCTCGACTTGATATTCTTGTCGTATGACTTTCTTGTTACAAACCTTGATCATTCGTTTTTGATACGTCTGACCATGACAAATAGCAGTGAGTATCTTTTCATCGATTAAGCTCAGCTAATCAATCCGAGTCTGGATCCAATCATCTTCGCTCAAACCCGCATCCTTTATAATCCAGAGAGAGGGTATCTGGACCTCAATGGGTAATACTGCTTCCATGCCATACACCAGAGAGTAGGGTGTTTCCCCTGTTGATGTATGTGCTGAGGTATGGTACCCATGAAGAGTGAATGGTAACATCTCATGCCAGTCTTTATAGGTCACCACATCTTCTACACAATCTTCTTGATGTTCTTATTAGCCGCTTCAAAAGCCCCATTCATCTTCGGCCGGTAAAGAGAAGAGTTGTGATGCTGAATCTTGAACTGTTTGCAGAGTTCGGTGATCATTGTATTGTTGAGATTTGTACCGTTGTTTGTAATGATCCTCTTTGGTACACTGTATCGACAGATCAGATTATGTCGAATAAACCGCGCCACGATGTTCTTAGTTACTGTAGCAAAGGAAGCTTCCTCAACCCACTTCGTAAAGTAATCGATAGCCACCAGAATGAAATTATGCCCGTTAGACGCCGTATGTCTGATCTCACCAATCATATCGATGCCCCACATTGCAAAAGGCCAAGGAGCTGTCAAAACATTCAGAGGAACTGGAGGTACATGCACCTTATTAGCATAGATTTGGCACTTATGATAGGTGCAAGAATGTTGATAACAATCGGCTTCCATAGTAGACCAATAATATCCTGCCCGTAGGATCTTCTTTGCCATGGTATGCCCACTGGAATGAGTTCCGAAGGTACCTTCATGTAACTCTTCCATGATCCTTTCTGCCTCGCTTTTTTTCATACATCGCAGTAAGTTTGAATCATGGTTACGCTTATAGAGAATGCCATTGCTTATGAAGAACTTCGCAGCGAACCTCCTCAAGAACTTCTTATCATTAACAGATGCACCCTCGGGATATTCTTGAGCCTCAAGATACCTCTTTACCTTGTGGAACTAGGGTTTTATCTGCTACCTCTTCAGTCTCAATATCACAGCAATGTGCGGGTTCATCCAACCTCTCGATGGTAATCTGGGGAGCTTCATTGTCCCATATGACCTTGAACATAGAAGACATGGTAGCCAGCGCGTCTGCTAACTGATTCTCCTCTCTTGGGAAGTGTTCAAAGGTTATCTTCTCGAAGTGCGGGAGCAACGTCAGTACATACTCTTTGTAAGGAATAAGATTTGGGTGCTTCGTATCTCACTCGCCTTTGATCTGACTGGTCACTAAAGAAGAATATCCGAATACACTCAAGAACTTAATCCTCAGGTCAATAGCAGCTCGAAGACCCATGATACACGCTTCATACTCCTCCATATTATTGGTGCAGTTAAAACATAATCGGACGGTGAAAGGAGTATGACAGCCCTCGGGAGATATGATCACGGCACCAATGCCATTACCCAATGCGTTTGAGGCTCCATCAAAATATATGGACCATCGAGATCCTTCCTCGGGTCCTTCATCCGGTCCAGGTTCTTCACAGTCGGTCACCAACATGATGTTCCCATTCGGGAACTCGAAATTCATGGATTGGTAGTCATCCACTGCCTGATGCGTCAAATGATCCGCCAGTACACTCCCCTTGATTTCTTCTTGGGTTGTGTATTGGATTTCATACTCAGTTAAGATCATCTGCCATCTTGCTATTCTTCCAGACAAGGCAGGCTTCTCGAAGATATACTTGATTGGATCCATCTTTGATATCAATAGGGTAGTATGAGTCAGCATATACTGTCTCAGCTGGCGAGCAGCCCATTCCAAAGCGCAGCAAGTTTTCTCGAGCAGTGAGTATCGGGTCACACAGTCGGTAAACTTTTTGCTAAGGTAGTAAATAACGTGCTCTTTTTGGCCAGACTCGTCATGCTGCCCCAGCACGCACCCCATTGAATTATCCAGTACGGTCGAGTATAAGATCAAAGGTCTTCCTTCAACTGGAGGCATCAGAATTGGTGGCTCTTAGAGGTATTCTTTGATTCTTTCGAAAGCGGTCTGGCATTCATCATTTCACTTTACCACTTGATCTTTCTTTAGTAGCTTGAAGATTGGCTCACAAGTAGCAGTCAGATGTGAAATGAATCGGGCGATGTAGTTCAGACGTCCCAAAAAGCCTCTAACTTCCTTTTCTGTGCGAGGAGCCGGCATCTCCTGTATAGCCTTCACTTTGGTAGGGTCCACCTGAATACCCTTATCACTAACGACGAAACCCAGCAGCTTACCAGACCTTACCCCGAAGGTGCACTTGTTCGGGTTTAACCTCAGCTTGTACATATTCAACCTGTCGAACAGTTTCTGGAGATGGTCAAGGTGTTCTTCTTCAGTCTGGGACCTCGCGATCATGTCATCAACGTAAACCTCAATCTCATGGTGAATCATGTCGTGGAACAAAGCGACCATGGCGCGCTGATAATTTGCCCCAGCATTCTTCAACCCGAAAGGAATTACCTTGTAGAAAAAGGTGCCCCACTGCGTAACGAAGGTTGTCTTCTCCATGTCCTCGGGAGCCATCTTAATCTGATTGTAACCAGAAAAACCATCCATAAAGGAGAAGATCTTATGTTGCGCGGTGTTGTCGACCAGAACATCGATGTGAGGAAGCGGGAAATCATCCTTGGGGCTCGCCCTGTTCAGATCTCTATAGTCCACACACATCCGTACCTTACCATCCTTCTTCGGCACCGGAACAACGTTGGCAACCCACTGCGGATAAGAAGTAACAGCTAGAAATTCGGCATCAAACTGTTTCATGACCTCAGCTTTGATTTTCTCAGACATCTCAGGGCGCATACGGCGAACCTTCTATTTTACCGGAGGGCAATCTTCTTTAGTTGGCAAGCGGTGAACCACAATATCAGTGTCCAAACCATGCATATCTTCATAAGACCAAGCGAAAATCTCAACATAGTCGCGTAGTATCTGTATCAATCGTTGCTTGGCACTAGGCTCCAAATTCGCACCTATCTTGACCTTTTTCTTGTCTTCCTTTATACCCAGATTTACTGATTCAACTGGCTCTTCATGAGGGTGTATGGCCCTCTCTTCCTGTAGTAACAGTCTAGCAAGTTCCCCAGGAACTTCACAATCATCCTCACCTTTGTCCTCGGCTTGGTTGATCGTATTTTCGAAGTTATAACTGGCAGTAGCAGAGTTGTTATCAATGGGATCTAGAGTGGATGTGGATCTACATTATGATATGTGAGTGTGTGTAAGACAATAGATGTTTTGATAAAGTGCGAGATAAAAAAGAAAAACAAGGAGCATAAAATTTGTAATGCGAGAAAATGTCCAATGGTTTATTGATGATATATGAAAATGGCAAATAATAAGCCCTCACAAACAAAGCCAAGGTGCCTCGGGTAAGGCAACGGGCCGTAAAGTTTCAAACTATTTGTTACAAATCTCAAAACAAAAGTCTATTACTGTGTAATAAAAGAAACGGGTACGAAGTCCTTTGTCGTCCAGTTGTTCAATCCACCGTTGGTAGTCGGGTAGATCCAGTTGTCGATATCTAAATCTTCTTCATCATCCTTAATTATGTTCACTCCCTGATTACTGATGTGCAGAGGAGGTCTTCCAATCCGTGCGTGCCGAACAACCCTTTGAGCCCTTTTTTCAATTACAGCCCTGGCGTCCTTGAGGGAAGCCATCTTCATCGGAGGTTTGTCAACAGCAACTTCAGTCGAAGCCAAAACCTGGGGGACCTCTTCAAAGTTCTGACAAGGGGTCTCGATGAATTCCCCATCCATCTCCACATAGCGAAAGGAATTGAGATGACTCACCAGGTACTCCTCCTCACCTTGTATTGTGATGATCTTCCCTTTTATTGGATATTTCAACATCTGATGGAGCGTAGAAGTCACTGCCCCAGCCTTGTGAATCCAAGGGCGACCCAACAAGCAATAATATGATGGTCTGATATCCATCACATAGAACGTAGATGCAAAAGTCTGAGAGCCAACTTTAACAGGGACGTCCACTTCCCTGTGTACCATCCTTTTTGACTCATCGAAAGCCCTGACCACAATATTGCTCGGCTTTAGAATCAAACCTTCACAGCCCAGACGGTCTAATGCTTTCTTTGGTAAAACATTCAATGAGGACCCGGTATCTACCAGTACATGGGCCATAGTAGTGCCTCTGCACTCGATCGAGACGTGCAGAGCATCATTGTGATTTCTTCCTTTAGCAGTCAGATCTGCGTCTGAGAAACCTAACCCATTGTCGGCAGCAAACTAGCTACGCAGTCTTTGAATTGATCGGCAGAAGTTTCCTGCGGCACGTGCGCAGTCTTGAGGAATTCAATTAAATCCTTTGCATGGGCTTCCAAACACAATAACAAGGACAACATGGAGATTTTTGACGGGGTCTGCCCCAGCTGCTCGATTACGTTATAGTCGCTCTTCTTGATAATCTTCAGAATTTCCTCTATCTCCTGCTTAGAGGTTTCTACAATGATCTTCTTAGGCGCCTCCGTCCGGGCAGGTTCACTTATGATTTCTTTGCCCCGAGTCCCAGATGACTCGGCGACAGGGGTGATAACTGGAATAGGAACTGGGACAATAGCTGATGTACTAGCAGGTGGAATGACAATAGGTTTGTGAGCAGTCGGAGGGGAAATCTTGGGAGAAAAGAGTCTTCCGCTTCTGGTGACCTTTCTATCCCCGACAATATTGTTGACATCAGCTTCCTCACTTTTCAAGTCTTGTTTAACTCCATGGTAATACACATCAGCCCCATAGTGCCAAGGGACAACCTTATCCGAAGTGTATGGGATAGGACCAGGGACAGTAATGATTAACGAAGCGATTCTTGGAACGGGTGTAATCCTTACAGGCTTTCTCGAGGAAGCGTTGGAAGGATTGGCAGAAATGGTTATGATGGAAACATCTTCAACTAGAACTAACGGAATCAAAGTCTTCTCGAACAGGATCTCTTTGTTATCCATCAGGCGTTGAACACTTAATTTCAATAAATGGAAACCAGCAGGCAGGATTGAACATATGTGGAAACCTTCTCCATAGCCCAGAAATAAACCTGCCAACAATAGATTCTTTTTAACTGTCATCAAAGGAGTAGAAATTTCTTCCGCAGAGGTTACAAATAAATCATTGTCCACAACATTCACTCCATAACCATGTTTGGGCATGGGAGCAGTTATGACGTTGGGCTTCTCCAGAGCGTCAAACTCAATCTCTTTGGCTTCGATCAAGTCTTGCACCTTATTC
Organism: Vicia faba; assembly: GCA_948472305.1. NCBI lineage: Eukaryota > Viridiplantae > Streptophyta > Magnoliopsida > Fabales > Fabaceae > Vicia > Vicia faba. The sequence goes on from OX451736.1 coordinate 1,601,864,481, forward strand.
TTCCAGGCCCAACTATTGTTTTTATCATGACCTGGGCCATCGGAGTGATAGGTGCAGCGGGCATTCGAGTTATATAGCGGAGATGTGGTGTTGGGATTCTTCGGGGCTTCCCTCAGAGCTACCATGTTGGTCTTCGGTAATTATGGTAGAATTTGAGAGAAGGTCATATTAAGCCGATTGAACTGTCTTTGTGGTCTTTCCACCCTTTATTGATTGTTGCATTATGGAGCAACGGTGGGTCTTGATATCACTACCGCATTTACTGCTTGACGGTGTTCAGGTCTGCTTTGGCCCCTCGGGCCATAGACTGCACTAGCTTCTTTCTTATCGGTGAAAGGCTTCTTTACTGTACTTGATGAAGTATCCTTCTATATCTTACCACTTCGGATACCAGCTTCTACTCTCTCCCCAGTCAAAATCAACTCAGTAAACCCAGACGATGAACTGTCGATCAGATGATTGAAAAATGGACCAGATAACGTCACTAGAAACATTTCAACCAACTCCTTGTCAGACAAAGGGGGTTGGACTCTTCTAGCTAAGTCTCTCCACTTTTGAGCATAGTCCTTAAAACCTTCGCTTGCACCCATAGACATGCCCTGGAGCTGAGTACGAGTGGGAGCAAGGTCGGCGTTATATTGGTACTGCCTGTAGAAAGCAACAAGGTCCTCCCAGTTTTGGACATTAGCTCCTTCCAATTGATAAAACCATTCAAGCTGAGTCCCTGACATACTATCTTGAAAGAAGTGCACCCACAAATTTCTATCAGCAGTGTGGGGTTGGATTTTCCTGACGTACGAGCGAAGATGGAGTTTTGGACAGGATACTCCGTCGTACTTGGAAAAAACTGGAGCTTTGAACTTATGAGGGATCACCACCCCAGATACTAGTCCCATCTCTATGAAATCCAAACTAGGGATCTTTTGAATCTCCATAGCACTCAGACGGTCTTCTAATTTCTTGTACCTATCCTCAGCAGGGGGATATTGTTCCTCATCATAATCTGTATCATTATCAGAAACTGCAGGGTTGTGGCCCTTTTCTTCTTCTTGGTCCTCCCCTCCCTTGGATGAAAAGGACATATCAGCTTGCTGTTTCAACCTATCCCCAAACCTTTTACCCATACTCAGCAGAACAACCTTCTTCTTCTTCTTCTTCTCTTTCTCTTTCAGGATGAGAGCTTTCAAATCCTCTTGCCTTTTAGCCAGACTTAAGAACATCTCTTGGAATTGGGAATTTTGCGCCTGGAGATCTTTGATAGCTTGATCGGAAGACATAACTGCTGAAATAAACAGCAAAGAAGATGAGAAACCTGTAATGGTACCTGTAATGGGGTGCATGATAATGGGATGCGTATGTAATGATTTCAAAGACTTTGGGAGACTTAAATTTGCAAACCAAAAAATAAACAAACTTTATTAGATTAACTGTAAAAAGGTTCAACAATGCCTTTGAGGCGTTACAAATAAATAAACATAAAACAAATCTAAACTAGAAAAAGCAAAATCAGAAATCCCATGGACACTTCCCCTTGGTGCTGACGTAGTCATTGATCGTTCTTTCATTCTCGAGCTGCCTGGTGAGCTTCAAGATCTTCCTTTCTTGCTCATGGTACTTTTCCCGGTAAGTATCCCTCTCTTCTTTCAGCTGAATCCAGGATCTCTTCAATGCCCCAAGATCAGTGGGCATGTAGGGATAAAGGACTGTATAAGGAATGCCCTCTTCATTGGTAGGCTCCACAATCACTGGCAACACAGCTTCATAAGGCATCCCAAGCTTCTGAGCACGAGCTCAGACCCACTGGAGGTAAGGCTGCATAGGGAGAGAAGTCCTTGGTCCTAGCTCTTGAGGGTCAGACCTGTTCACCATGCCCCAAGCTCGTATAAACCTTCGGCGATGCTCATCAATGTCCTCCTTGTAGTCAAAGGCAATATCTGTAAGAAGTAGCTCATGAGGACCGTCTCTCCGAGCACGACCAAATTGTTGCTAAGCTAAACAAGGACTGTAGGTTATTCCCCCTCTGATTCCAAGCAACGGGACATTAGGGTATCCCCCACATCGATCAATGACAGCAGTGCTTTCCATAGCCTTAGAACTCCAAAGAATGTCTGTATGGGCAAGGGACATTATCCTGTAAGACCATCCTAAACCTTCCTCATTCTTCAACACGGACTAGGGGAGATGCAAAATAAAACACCTCGCCAGCAAAGGCATGCAACACATGAGAGTCCCTCTTCTATGCACAGTACGAGTGTAGAGGGCATGCAAGATATCACCGAGTAGAGTAGGCACAGGATTGCGGGAAAGGAAGATCTTAATCGCATTCACATCTATAAAGGAATCTGGATTCGGGAAGAGAACCAAACCGTAGATAAGGAGAGCCAAGATGTCTTCAAAAGCTTGAAAATCCAAATTATCCCAGAATAGTTAAGCTTGATCTATCAGAAACTTGGCTAAGAAACCTTCAACCCCGCTTCGTGTCTCCCAGTTGGATATTACATCAGCCCGTGTCAGATGCAGAGCTAAAGGAATGTCTTCTGGTCTAGGAGTCTCTTCTAAACCTGTGAAAGGCATCTGCTCAAGGATGGATATGCCCAGTAAATGAGAAAACTCTTCCAAAGTGGGAACTAGCTGATAATCTGAGAAGGTGAAGCAATGATGCACCTGATAGAAGAACTGGAAAAGCACACTCATCATCTGCTCATCAAACTTTGAGGTAACCAGGCTAAGAACCTGACCATGTCTCTTAATGAATGAAGAAGTCTCAGAAACTTTTGAGGCTAACTCTTTGAGTTGAGCAGATATTTGCACAAAGTTAACTCGGATGGTATTTCTGCGCATGGAAGCCATAATCTGTAAAACAGAACAAAGATAAATCCCCTTTGTCTTTGAAATGGTTAGTATAATGAAGTATGCATGCTATGTTATGATGCATGATGTCATGATAAAACAAACAACAGGTATAGTAGATAACAGACATGGTAAAGGCAAACAAGTCACACAAAATCCCTTAAGTTTAAGGCTTGCATGGGGTCTAGGTATTACCCTCTTGAAGTTCAGTTGGTTTCAACCTATCCTAGCAATAGTAACTGGGTTCTAGAGGTTTTCAATATCACTAACCATCCTCCATCGGTCATGGTTTCAGCTCACGCAATCTTTTCTTGCAGCCGGAACTATCTCGAGAGTATGTTCTCAATGAGTGTAGTATCGAGTATCAATCAGTTCTCAGCTTTACACCGAGGCCGGCTATCTCCCTACTTCCTAATGGCCAAGTTGGTCAATTATGGGTTCTAAGGTCATTTGATGCTTAACGACACACATAGAAGCCCCGTATTCTCCTCGTTTCTCCACAAGGGATACCGGTACCAACCAATGTGCCACATCAACGTAGCTACTGCTTCAACCATATCAGTATACGCCGTACAGTTCCCTTACAGTTTATTGCTACTTACCTAAAAGGTGTCCCTAGATCCAGGTTAGGATCTATAGTAACTCCCGATACAAAACCCTTAAAAGTAAAGCAACCAAAACAAACAAGAGAGGCAATATGATGAACTATTCCTAAGGTATACCCCACTTATCAATCCCCAGCAGAGTCGCCAGTTCTGTGATACGGTGGTAGAACCGGACTGTTTTTTAGGAAAATTTTGGTTTGCATTTTGCGTTTGTGTTTGCAAAATGTCGCGGTAAGAAAGAGTCACCACCGACTTTTATTTTATCCAACTGGAAAGGAAAAAAGCACAGAAAAATTCCTTTTTCGAGATTTTGAGTACGGGGGGTAGATTATAGAAAGGGAAGGTATTAGCACCCTTTCTATCCATGGTTTTCCAAGGGCTCTTAGGTACTTTCTCATCATTTTAAAAAAATTGCTTCCGTGTTTGTGTGTTTTGAAAAGTTTTTGTTTTACTTCGTTTTAACCCTTGAATCAGTCCTCAAGAGTGTTACGAAGTGTTTTTGAAAACTTTGTTTGAAAAGTGTTTGGTGTGAAAAGTTTGATTTTGATCAAGTACCTACTAGCATCTACCTACTCGAAAAAGGATTGTTTCCGTTCTTGTTTCCTTTAGACAACGCTATCCCACTATTAAATAGTAGGTGTAGCGGTAGAAATGTGCAAGACTAAGCCATTGAATTGACTAGACTTTATACAAATCAAAATAAAAATCGCCACCACGCTTTATTGTTTCCAAAGGAATGGTAAAAGAGAGAATAACCCAAAAAGAGGGGGAAAGATTCAAGGTAAGGGGGTTGGTTATGCAAAGGGAAGGTATTAGCACCCTAAACATCTACGGTACTCCGCAGGAACCTCTTTGAAAAATCTGTATATTTGGCTATAAAAATGTGTTGTATATAAAATGGATAGTGGAGGTGAGAAAAGAAATATTTTTATGATTTTGCACCCGCCGCGGTTGCGAACCTTTAGTGCCTACGTACCACCTTTCGTGCAATAGGGGATCAGGGTACACGTAGTTCCTCTAGAAAAGACTTGTTTGTTGATTGTTTTTAAACAAGGATACAAGTCGTCATTGTTAGGAGAGAAATCTCGACTAACACCCACAAGATGTAAGAAAGATGGACCCTGCGTCAACAAGAGTGAGGGTTTGAGAACGCCTCTAGTACTCAAGTGGAAAAGTCGACACCTTTATAACCATAGGGATATGAGAATGTTGCTCGACTATCAATGAATCATGTCTCACCTTGAAAAAAAGTTTTGAATGGAAAAGGTGCTTGGGCGTACAAAAGAGTTTGAATGAGTTGAAGTGTTTTGTTAATTTTGAAAGAAATGTCAAAGTATGATTAAATGAATTGAAGTTTGTTTAAAGAAAATAAGTTTTAAAAGAAAAGGCACTCGACAAAGTCGAGGTTTATTATGAAAGCGGTTCGAGTTTAAAAACAAAGAAGATTTTGAAAGAAGATGAGAAGGTTTTTAAAATTAAAGAAGATGGGAGGAGATGAAGGGACTATCCTAAAGCATAAGGTAAAAGCTAAGGAAGAGAACCGTCTAACCAACATGAATCCGATACTTGAAATTATAAGTCAATGTAGAATTACCATTCTTTGGATTGAAACCAAGCAAGCAAAGATACTAGACCTCTTGAGAGAACCAAGCTTCAAGTGTATTAAGTCTTCGCAAAAAATGGGCAGAGTAACGGTTGTATACGGGTGAATTCCAGATTACAAACAAAGATCGTAATCTCAATAACCTGCACATAAAACAAACAAACAACCTAATGTCTTGAGGTAAACCTCAAGAACTCCAGAAAAAATAATGAATTAAGGTAACAAGGTCTCCAAGATAGGCCAAGGTCTCTAATCCTAAGTCCAAGAAGTCCATCACTCCATAATGCAAAGGATAGTAACCATGTAGTCCAAGTATCATTAATGATTTTTATGGTTCATGTTGATTATTAGGTGTCTTTAAAAAGAAAGAAAAGCTCAAGTGAGCAAAATAAAAATGACATAAAAGTAAATGCTCAAGTGAGCAAAGATGAAAATAGCATGAAATGTAAAATGCTAAAAGTAAATGGTACATAAAGCATGAAAATAAAAGCATAAAGTAAAGTTAGTTGTTAGTAATTAGTGGTTAGTTGGATGACCATCATGAAACTTGCATTTGGAACTCATTAGAGGATTGGTAGAACCAAAGCCTCCACACAACAAGTTGCATTTGCTTTTTGTCAAGTATATCATCCATTTTGGAATTCTCACAAGGCAACATGTAATGATCAACGATGTTTAAGTGATCTGCGTTGACCAAAGGTGTTGTAGATCCATTAGAGGATTGGTAGAACCAAAGCCTCCATACAATGAATCTCAAGGTTATTGGATCAAAGAGATCAAATTAACATACTTGGGCTTGCAATCATAAGTTTGGGCCACAAATGATCATTTATTCAAATCGGGACAAAATTTAGCGCTATGTTAAGCAATCGTAAGTGGACTTATGTAGAAGTCACACCTATTTTGAGGCCGATCAATAGCAATCTATGTACTTCATGTTTGGATCAATGATATAGAGATCACCGTCCCTTAACATGTAGCACAATTAAAAAAATAAAGGGATAAGATGAATAGGGAGGGGAATGATAAGCTAACTTGGATCACCATTTCAAAATTCTTTCATCTTTAAATTCAACCACTCCTCTAGATGGATTAAAGCACTAAACATATCATTAATCCAAAGCACCAAAAATGAATTAAATAATTCACTCTTAGGTAGATTTGAATTGATGAACATTTATCCAACTTCATCTACATCACAAAGTCCATTGAGTTTAAAGAGAAATTGGACATTTAAAATTGCAATCCAAACCAACAATCAAAAGGAGTGAGTAGAAAAATCATTTTGGATCAAAGCTGCCCCAAAACAAGGCAAAAAACTGCATTCTGTCCTTGTGTAAATCGATTGCACTATTGTGTAAATCGATTTACACAGTACAGTTTTCTAAAAATTGTGCAAAATTGCTTCTGTGCAATCGATTACACTACAGTGCAAATCGATTGCACACAATAACAGTAGCAAAAACAGCATTTTAAAAGGGCAATTTCTTGTTCAAACTTTCCATCAAACACCTTATGATCATGGATCCAATTGAGCACGAAAATTACATCAAATTATGAGAAAATAACACCATTGGAATCACAAAATAATGCTCAATGAATCAATCCCAGAGATCACCAAGAGATCACATTGTGAAAGATGAATTATCCAACTTACCAAAGGTAGATCTAGAGAATTATCAAAATAACTTCAAGAGTTTGCTTCAATTCAACCACAAGAATCAATTGACCAAGCTTGGATGTAGAGAATTGATGGAGAAAAAGTGTTTGGATGAAGGTTTAGCTCAAAGATTAGTAAGCTTCAATGCAAAGCTTACTAACTTTTTTGAAAATGGAGCTTTGAGTGAATTTGGTAGATGGAGAGAATTGAGAGATTTTTTAGCAAGGTGGATTTGGCTATCAAAAGCTTGAAATTTGAATGAAATGAGGGCTCTATTTATAGAGTTTTAGGATTGGGATTAGTGGTAATTTGGTAATTGATTCTTGGAGCAAAAATTTGAATTAATGATAATTCTTTCAAATATTAGAGCCAAAATTTGAATTAATGATAATTCTTCTTAAAAATGAAAAATTGGCACTAAAATTTGAATTGATGATACATCTTTCAAAAATGAAGAAAAATTGGAGCCAAAATTTGACAATTTTAAAATGCTAATTTTTTTCAAATTTCACGCTGTGGAATTGATTGCACTACAGTGAAAATCGATTTGCACAGTGTATCTTTCCAAAAATTGCGCAAAATTCACTTTGTGCAATCGATTGCACTCTAGGAGCAATCGATTGTACAGTGAAAAAAATGAAATTTTTAATTCTTTTTCTTTGCAAATAGAGATTTTAGAGAAATAATACCGGAAAACCTTATTTGCCATATGCTTCGACTCGGTACCTACAAAACACAAATATGCAAAGACAAAGACAAATATTTTTTTGCATTTTGAGTAGAAGTTAGTCAACAACACAAGAGAAAACTTAAAGATAGGATGCAAATGTGATGAATGAAGCTATTTATTAATGATTGTGACTGAATGATAAAATATGGTATGAAAGTGCGACTGAAAAAAGTTAGGGGCAAAATTTAGGGTACAACAGTAGGTAGCACCGTCGTTGGAGTTGTAAGGGTCAATTCGAAAGGGACGTGCAATCACTAAAGTAATGCTAGGACATCTTAGTAATAACCCTAATGTCTTAAGATCATATTCGAGGCAACATTTCTGAGGCAACCTTTCCGAGGCAACATTTCTGAGGTAACATTTCCGAGGTAACATTTCCGAACGGGACATTTGATCTTTGTTTAGACAAGAGGGCAACCACTAAAACACCCTATACTTAATGATCATTTACCGAAGGCAACCGAAGTGAGAGTATACCCTAGGAGTGCGCATGTGCGAGTGATTTGATTTCAGTTTATATCTTTGCACATTTAGGGTTTGCTAACCATTTTAAAATTAACATACAGTCTTGTCATGCAATCCTATTATCATACATCTAACAGTTAATATTTACGAAAATTAAAATGCGAGAAATAAAACTACGCTATTACAAGGCTTCGGGGAGGGGGATTAATTACATGGCCAAAAACCCGTAAAACAATAAATAAAAGAAAATCCTAATTAAACTATTACATACTGTGAGCAGTTACATTAATATCGTAAAAATAATAAATGCGCGCGATAAATCAAAACGAGAGAAATTAGGGTTTTGACTAAAAGGGGGGGTCTGAATTGCAAATTCAAGCCCAAATGCGCCTAGCCCATGTTGACTTTCCAGATCCCATGTTGCAAGCTTGATTAGGCCTATGGTGGACCTCCAAAGGACGGCCCTTGGATCTAGCTTGTTGATGACCTGGATGATGAGATATTGATGATGCACGGTGGACGCCTTGGATACTTGTGTGCCTGATTATGCAAGAAAAAATATCATGAAATAATATGGGGACATGGGGATCGAACCCAGGCCCTTTGGCTTTTCCACAACAACACTGACCATCTGAGCTGGCTTGTCTTTGTGTATTTGGAACAACAAATAATTATTATAATGGAAAAACAAAATAACAATTATCAAAACGCGCAAATTTTTGAATGGGCGAATCACAGGATGCCACACTATCATCTCCTTCCTCCCAACCATTGCTAAAAGTTCTGCAACTTTTACCTACGGACAAAGGGTGTAGGTATAACCCTGGGCTTCTGCAAAATCCTGTACAAGCATGATAAATACACGACAATGGTACCAAGCAACTCGTGGCAACCTCACAAGCATCATGGTACCCTTATCCATGGCCAATCGTACCTGTAAAGAAAAACCCCAAAAACGAGCCAAGAACCCTAACTATGGAATCTTGAGCGTGTTTTTGGATGTTATGAGGCTTGCTAGTGATTGGAATAGGGTCCTTGGATGTCCAGCAAACGAATGGTGTGCCTGGAATGGCTTGAGGAAGCTTGGAACTAAAAAATTAGATTGCAACTTTCTTTTGAAATTTTGAGATTTGTTCTTCTCTTTTCACGCCTTCAATCCCATTGCTTTTGGTCTTCACTTGTTTTATATGTACCCTAGAATGAATTAGGTTACAAACTTGCTTCAAATCTTTTTTAATTATGATTGAATCGTGATTTAATCCTTATGCAAATCTTTCCAAATCAAGTCAAATTCAATCTTTTTGTATCCAAATGAAGCTTTCACAATTTGATTCTTCTTCCAGTTGTATAAGAGGCCTAAACATGCACAAAATCTCAAGCTTTGATTAGTTTTGATATTTTCATGATTTTATTTTGATTTTATTTGATTTAATTGAAATAAAAATAAAAATAAATGAAAAAAATAAAATAAAGACAAATGGGAGAGATCGTGGGTCGTGGGTCATGTTACAAACTCTGTGCAAGCATAAAAAGTTGGGCCCATTTGACAAAAATTGCAATTTTGGCCACATTTGACTTTTGGCTATTTTGCAAAAAAGGTCAATTTTCAAATGCATAACTTCCTAAATTTTGACCCTAGAGATGTGTTATATGACTTTCTAGAAATCTTAAGATGTCCTCTAAGCAACCCTTTTGGTCTCACCTCAATTGAGTTTTCCATGTTCATGTATGAAGCTTTGACAAAAAAGGTGTTTTGTTGACTTTTCAAAATGACCTATAATATCCAAATTTATATATTCTTGTGAGTGTATATTTTGAACTTGGGAGATGAATATTGATTGTAGGGAATTACATCCTCTTCAAAATGAGCTTTGGATGGGTCATTTTTGATAAAGTATGAGAAAGTTATGCTTGGTCAAAGTTGAGTTGACTTTTCCTGCAAAACCCTAATTTAGCAACTTTTGGGTTTTGATGAATTGTGAGCAATCCTTGAGGAATCATGATCAACCCTTGATCAAATGATAAATAATACTTCAAAATGAGAATTTTAACCAAAAATCTTGAAGTTTGACTGCATGTGGGCCATAGTTGACTTTTGCCCTAGCACAGTCGATTTTCAGGCTTTTGAGCAATTGACTGAGCAAACTTCGTCTGCAAGGCTTGAAACTTGACATGGATGGTCTTGAGAAAATATTAAGATAATGGTGAGCATTTGGTGTATTTTGGACTTAAGTAGCTTAATGAAAACTGAAACCCTAATTTGAGGTAGACTGTCTTAGGAGAGAGTTTGTCTGGTCAACCCTTGGACTTCCTTGAGCAATTTGAGGACCTCACTTGAAATGTATTGAGAAGTATGGGAGGGAAAAATTTTGGGTACAACAGGCGGTCCAAGCAAAAGTTAGGTAATTAAAGCGTATGACTATGTCCCATTGGATCACCTTACAGACAATCTTTAGCATCGACTGACAAGCTCAAACTGGTATAATCAATCCAATCAACTTCGGACAAGGCAGCAAGTGGACAAGACCCCCAGAGACACGAAGGCTATAGCATAATGGGAACCCCATGGGATTATTTCACATATCTATCTTTCCTTTGTATCAAATTTTCATTTTCTACGGCGACAACCTCTTACTAGAATGTTCGTCTCATTGTACAAAAGTACTTATTCAAGTTAATACAAAGATATCCCTTTGAAAGTGCAAAACTACCTGTTTTTCTTTTATTTCCGTGTTTTGTTTGCAAAAACGTCCAATGATTATTTTTGAACTTGTGCATTTGAACGTGACTACTGTTTACAAATGAACAAAAAATAGGAACATAAAATAAAAAGACGATCACTAATGGCTTTTAGAAATAGGATAATATCTTTAGACTATTCCATAAAATCCCCCGCAAATACTTTTCCAGCGAGAACGAAAAATAAGACATCCCACTACAGTATCGCTAACGTATCTCCAATATGCAGCTTAATGGTATCAAGCTCTCTCACATCCCAGACAGAACAAAACTTCCAATTACCTCTCCTAAGATTCCCTAGTGAAAGTCGCCCGTTTTCTCAGGTTTCCCCAGCAAGATTTCACGAAGACCACAAGCAATGCATGGTGTTTCCCTTCCCCCAACAGATTTTATTTCTCTAATTATAGAAACCCATCCATCAACGCTTCAACAAAATATGAAGGCTTACACCCCACATCCCCAGCAGCAGTCAGGGATTTATTTTCCCTAATCCAACAATTCTACAACATAACAACTTACATGCACATACATTACATTCATACATCACAAACATCGATGACACAAATGCATTGCACTATGAATTTCATGCATCATGGCATTACATATCACTAACTCTTTACCTTTTTCAAGAAAGATCAATCAACAGAAAATTATTATCCAATTTTCAACGAGACAAGACAAATATCTATGAATAAATCAATCGTAGATCAATTCTCGAAACATGACTAAATTGACTATCTACATGACAAATACTCCCCTTCAGGTCTCTGTTGGTTCAGTTTAAATCTCTCAACGGTTTATCCTGATTCTTTCCCACAGACATTTTCTCTGGTTCAGATAAATCTCTCAATGATTTATTCTGATTCTTTCCTGCAGATGTTTCCTCTAGTTCAAATAAATCTCTCAATGATTATTCTAATTCTTCTCCAGATCCATGTCGGTCAACTTAAATCTCTCAACGGTTTATTCTGATTCTTTCCCGCTGACGCTTTCTCTGGTTCAGATAAATCGCTCAAAGATTTACTCTGATTCTTTCCATTTAAAGAATATTCAAGATCTCTTTTGGTTCAGTCTAAACCCCTCAACGGTTTATCCTGATACTTTCTAAAGGAACACTTCTGGTTTAGATAAATCACTCAAAGATTTACTTTGATTCTTTCCAGTTAAAGAATATTCAAGATCTCTTTTGGTTCATTCTAAACCCCTCAATGGTTTATCCTGATACTTTCTAAAGGAACACTTCCAGTTCAGATAAATCGCTCAAAGATTTACTCTGATTCTTTCCAGTTAAAGAATATTCAAGATCTCTTTTGGTTAAGTCTAAACCCCTCAATGGTTTATCCTGATACTTTCCAAAGGAACACTTCTGGTTCAGATGAATCGCTCCAAGATTTATTTTGATTCTTCCCAGTCAAACGACATACAAAACTTCTTCTTGTTCAGATAAGTCGCTCAAAATATTTATTCTGATTCTTTTCCAGTTGAAATCAAGTTCAGACCTAGTCCATTTTCTGTCAACAGACACCTTTGGATGGCATCTACAAGCCTATCTCTGGCAAATCTCCATCATTCATCCAAATGGCATCTATAAGCCCATTCACAATTCATCTTCGAGTGCAAATTTATGGGCACTTTATTGTTCAATCATCTTCCACCTTCAAGTCACGAATGGCGGACCCGCCAATCTAACTCTTCGGGTTTAAGAAGATTAAACAGGGGCAACTGTTGTACCCCAAAATTTTCCCTCTCATTTCTCAAAGGATCATCCTGGACCCTCAGGTTTGCTTCTATCAAGTTTCAAGTCTTGAATTACAATTTTCCAAGAAAATCATTCGCAAGGGATAAATGGTCAAAAGCACACTGAAAAGTCAAATTTTGACTTTTAGATCAAAAATCAAGTTTCAACAATTATATTTCATCAAGACATGAAATTGGTTCATCAAAAATCAGAAGTCAGAAATTACTTTGAAAAATCCAAATTTCTAAACATTTAGAAATTTTTCTAAGTGTTAAGAGAATATGGTACTTCAGAACTTCTGATCCAGCCTCCACACAAGTGCAGTCAGAATTTGCAAACACGGTTTCGAGCATGATGCTTCAATCAGAACATGTGGAAGCGATGCTCTTCGGTCAGAACATGTTTCTTCAGCATATGAAGACTATGTTCAATACTTGGTCAGAATATCACCCTTCGAGTCTCACTCTGGTCTTCTGCGATCAGAACATCACCAAAACCTCATTTAAACAACCTGCTACATTGCTATAGCATAGTCCTGTCACCAGCTGCCACAACACTCCAAGGTGTTGGTGATCCAGTCTACGCCTGCATTTTTTTTCAAACCCCATAATTGCACCAAACTAGCATACGAAAACTGTGTTTAAAAAGAAATGGAACAGTATGCCAAAAAGGTTTAAATCCCATTTGTTTTTCCCCCCCAAAACCACAGCAAACTCACCTATAAATAAGTTGCTCCATCACACTTTCAAGGGGTTGTCTTTTGGAGAGAGAGAATCATCAAAGAGAGAAAAGAAAACAGTAAAGCATTCTTAAACTTAGAATTCCCAAACAAAACCAAAACCTTTGTTTTTCCCTTTGAATCAAAGAACATAGCATTTTCTGTCTCGTTGCTCTTGCTGACTTTAGAACACTTGAAGGTACTAGCTCAAGTCCTGAATACACATTTCAGATTTAAGGTAAGTCTTTCTGACTTTGTATCTTTTCATTCATAACATCATTAATGTGTAAATATCATAATATTTATATTGATCATATCATTGCATAAATAGAAGAAACTGTGGATTAGAACTTCTTGAATAAAGTTAGATTCAGAATTAGGATTAGAACTTCTGTAAACTAATGTGCTTTTTATCTTTATGATTTGTTGCGTGTTAAGAACTGAATAAGTTATAGATGAGCTGATTAATAGAAGGAAGGAGTTGAAATGCCACACAAATTTTTGAGTTCTCCTTACTGTTTTAATGCACAGAACTTCTATGATTTTCTAACTATTCAAACACACTGAACTTCTGATGTTCACTCACTGTCTTAGCACGTACTGAACTTCTGATTTTCACTCACTGTTTTAGCATAACACAGAACTTCTGACTTTTTACTCACTGCTTACACAACACAGAACTTCTGAGTTCTTCTTACTATTTTCACACATACAGAGCTTCTAAGATTTTTTTGCTGTTTTCACATTCAGAACTTCAGCATGTAGCGACCCAGAACTTATGTTGTCTTTTATCCTCTAACGTTTCTTGCAGGGCCTCAGAGTGTATCAATCCAGAACTTTTGATTCTCACTGACGTTTCTTTATGAGTCACAGCATGCCTGGCATCAGAACTTCTGATCCCTTTCGTTTTGCTTTCAGCAGCATGCTGGCCCTATCTCATTATTTTTCCTTTTTTATCATTTTAAACATTAACACCCTTTTATTAATATAAAAAAAACATAAAAATATTTTCTTTTTATTTATTTATTTATTTTTCTTAATTCATTAAGACAAAAAAACATTTCCTAAACAAGTCCTTTTTCTTTCCTACATTATACATTTCAATATGGTTGTAATAGTTAATTAGGATTTAAATTCTTGCAACCCCCATTTGTAAACTTTTACCTCCCATCCTTAAATGATGTAATAGCGTAGGACCTTTACATTTCCGCAATTTATTGCTTTCAAACATAAATGCTAGTAATTAGGGTGTGTATGGCAAGATATGAAATCAACAAATAGGTAACCCTAATCAAGACTAAAAGCATGTAAATAAAACACACTTTTACACTAGCACCCTTAGGGTAATCCCATCTTGTTGCCTATCGGAAAATAGTCATGTCCCTCGAATATGGGCGTTTTAGCAAAAAAAAACCTCGATAAAAGATCGTAGTCCCTTGATGACCTTCAATGTTGCCTTCAGTAAACGATCTCGTCCCTAAACTACATTGGTAAAACGTCCCTTAGGTTGTCTTCTATGAATATATAAATGTTCCGCGCCCATCCCTTCACATCCAACGATGGGGATTTCTTACCAAATCAATGGTAAGATAGCAACATCTAAAGGAGGAGGAAAAGAACATTTAAGACCTTTTGAGTAGGTAGATTCGCTCCTAGTTGCTCGCTTACTCACAACCAAACATTTTTCACCAACACTTTCATATTAAAACCTTTTCAAAAGACAAAAGCTTTTTGTATACATTCTTATAGAGATGAGAACCGTTACAAAAACATCTTTCCAAGAACACTTTCAATAAACACACTCCACAAACACATCTTTGAACTATTTTCGAAACAAACACTTTGTACCTGTTCTTATAGAAACGAGAACCATTACAAAGACATTTTCAAAATACTTTCAAAACTCACACCACAAGCACATTCAAACAAAAGCAAGTGATCTAGCAAGCAACTAAGAGCTCGTAGATAACTACGGATGAAAAGGATGCTAATACCTTCCCTTTTCATAATCTACCCCCCGAACTCAATAAAACATCTCTAAAAGTCTTTCCTATTCTTTTCAGCCTTTCCTTTTGGATAAAAGAAAAGTCGATGGCGACTCTTGCTAACCACAACATTTGCGATCAAACGCAAAACAACCAAGTCAGTTCTCCCACTGTGTTACACCATGGTTCATCATCAATACTTGTTAAGAATTTCAGCATATTCCCTATAGTTCTATAAGCTATTAATTCTTGACATTCATTAAGTTTATCTTAGAAAATTTATCATCGGCTCCTATAAGCATAATCATATCATTAGACCACCTTTATAATATGTCTTCGGGATTTCTTACATAATCTAAGTTTAATAGTTTTTTGGATTTAATTTTTTCATAGTGAAGTTTAAATTCTTCTAAAACCTTGTCCATTTTCCACTAGCCTTAGTATAACTTCTACGATTCATAATTTTCCCAAGAACTATGAGGATTCCAATTCTCTTGTTTTATTTTTTGTTTATGAAGACTTATTTCACTTTTTCCATATATTTCTTCTATATCTGATTCAGATCCTATTTCTGAAGAATTATAATTTAATATTACTTCTTCATTTTCTTCCTTAGTTTGTATTTTTTCTATCTTTTCTACTAGTTTATTTTCTTCTTCTATTATTTACAGTTGTTTCATTAATTATCTAATTTCTTCAATATCATTAGATCTTCTTAATGCCTCCATGTATTTATTTTCTATCCCCTCCATAAGGATGATGGGTTTATTAACATAAATGTCGTTATAGGTTCTTATTTAACTATTTTATCTAATTGATTTACTTCTTTTGACCTAACTAATATTACTTCTAAATCTTTTACTGTTATACTTCTATTATTTTCTTCATGTTTTAAAAGACTTTCTAATTGATAAATAATTTCCCTAATTTTTTGAATATTTATATCTTCATTAATTTCTTTATTTCTATTAATATCATCGAGTGTTTCTTGTATATTATTTATTTTATTAAGGCTATTTTTTATTTTATTAAATGTATAATCTACAATTTTATTGGTATTTTCTATTAATAAAATAATATTTTTATTTATTTCATTCATCGTATTATTTAATTCTTTATACATCACATCAACTTCTTCAGATAATGTCATTATTTAAAAAATTTGTGGCTATTTGAACCTTTTCTAGTAGTAAAAATAAAAGCAATTGTGAAACTCAATGGCATACCTCAAAAATAAAATACTCACAAATACACTTAATACCGCCAAGAAGATATACCTAAGAAATAAAAGATTCACAAATACATTTGAGACTGTCAAGAAGGTATTGATCTATAACTAAAATGAGATTTAGGGCAATATCCAAATCAACACCTATTTTTCGAGTGTATATAAATCTAAAGTTCCAAAAGAAAAATTAGTTCATACATTGAACCTATTATAAAAACATCAATATGTAAGAAAAGGGACAACACCAACATATCTCATCATCAACTCAAATACATCAATTTAATATTTGGAATCTCCATGTCTCTGGCTTTCTTTTCCTGCATTATGCATTGTAATTTGCAAAACACTTTGAAGGATACTTACACTTCAAATTCACATATCCTTTAATCCTATTTCAAAATTCTTGTGGAGATAGATAACTAGTACCTTTTTACATATTAAAGACATCGAGCAATGAATATCCATCTTGATCAAGTGTCTATTTGAATATTTTCAAATGAATAATAATTTCTATTTGCAACTAATGGATTAAAATAAGATTTGAAACCAAGTTAAATGATTCGTTAGTACTTACTTTATAACCTCTACCAAACATTGCACGAAAAGATTAGTTTTTCAAAACTCAAAAGATTAATTTTTGAAATTTAATTTAAATTTTGAATTAATGAAAAAAATGCAGAAAATATATAGTGATACCACATGGCACTATGTTTAATTTGGGCTTTTAGAGAATTCCTTTACAAGCTTTTTTGCGTAAAAGTATTGTCAAAAAAACACATAAGGAAAATGATAACGCTTATTTTAAACAACGTTGTTGATATTTAAATAGAAACGTTTTTAATGGATTCACAATGCTTCACTTAAAAAACATTGTAAACATGTTTAAACAACAACAAATAAGTTGTATCCCACTTGGTGGAATTGGCTACATAGATCAATTTTCGCCATAATATTTTATCAAACACCATACTTCTATCCAACTCATTAATCTCGAGATCTTTTTTAATAATTTATCTTATAGTATTTCAGAGTCTTTCTCTTCCTCGAGTTATTTGTCTTCTCTCCATCTGGTATACTCTTCTTACTACATAATCTAGAGGTTTCATCTCTACATGTTCAAATCACTTAAGTCCATTTTCCACATCTTCTCTACTATAGACGCTACCCCATCATCCTCTAATAATTTAATTTATAATTTAATCCTATAGATTATTACCACACATCCCCCACAACATCCTCACTCTACTACTCTTACTTTATTCTCATATTGATTCTTAACCACCAACGTTTTGTCACATACAAAATTTCAGGTCTTACCGTAGTCCGATTAAACTTGTCATTCAACTTGAACGGTACCTTTGCATCACATAAAACACAATATATCTTTATCCATTTCAACCACCACTTGAATCTGATAGTTTTCATCCCTTTTATTTCTGCATAACTTAGCATTACGGACCCAAGATATTTAAATATATAACTTGAGAGATAATATGGTTTCCAACTTCCACCTCTAGGTTAGAAACACTTCTTCTTTTGTTAAACTTACATTCCATATACTCTGTTTTAATTATTCTTAGGAAAAAACAGTGTGTCTCTGAAGCTTGTCTCCAAGTTTCTAACCTCTCATTTAAATCCTTCTTTGAATCTTCAAGAAGGACTATATCATCTGCAAAAAGCTTACATCTCGGTACTAGCTTTTGGATTTGTTCTGTGAATACATTCAAAATAACACTCTTAAAAAGGACAATATTTTTCAAAATAAGCACTAAATTTGTTTAAAAAAATTACATAAAATATATATAATACCCTCCCCAAAAAGGATATAGAATATCATAACTAGGGTATTATAATAGGCGGTGTCGTGGCGTAAAAAATATTCGAGTGTAACAACTGCTCGAAATACAACAGAGTTGCTGCCGAAATTTATTTATTATAAAAGGAAAGGGAAAATGTCGATAAAACCTTTAAAGAATGAAAATATGATCGTTACAACCAAATTAGGGTCCGAGAGTCGATTATGTGAGAGGAAGATATTAGCACTCATCACATCTGTTGTACTCAATGAGAACCACTTAGTTAGTTTTGTGAATAGAGTGTTAGAGTGATGTTATATGTTTTCTTATAGTTATTATGCATTATGTAAATAAAGAGGGACAAAAATAATTTTTTTATTAGAGTGTTTAATGAGACATTGAATCTCGCTCCTACGTATCCCCAAGTGCGACGGGAAACTCAAAGCTACATAGTTCTTCGTAGAAAAGAATTGTGTGTTGGTTACTTTTACAAAGTGATGCTTAAGTCACATTAAGCGGTTAAACATTGTTTTTTTATCGTGCTCGGAGGCTGAAGCATTTATTTGTGTCACATCGAAATGGATAAAACATACTTATTTGTAAAATGGTTTTTGTTCGCGCTACAACGGAAAAAGAGATTTGATTGGTTGAGATTAATTTTAAGGTGGAAGACGAGTAATAAATGGGAGAAAAGTATACACTAAGTCTCAAATACTCGAGGAATAAATGAATGTACATTCTCTCATTCCCTATTTAATCCAAAATTGCTTATTGAAAGATTATCTTTAGGGAAGACGAATAATCGGTTCGAGTAAAATGTACACTAAACCTGTGGTACTCAAAGATCAAATGAATGTACATTATCCCATTATCTTTTTAATTCAAGTTTGGTTAAAGGTTTTTTAAATAGAAGATAAATAAGCAGTTCAAGCAAAGTGTACACTAAGCCTCCAATTATTTGAAGATAAGACAGAAGTGCATCCATTCACCCTTTTTCATCCAAGTTTATTATGAAAAAGATTTTTAAAGTGCGTTCGATTAAATATGAAGAAAAAAAAAGACTTGATGTTGATCAAGTGTTTGATTTGATTTTTGAATCGAAAATGATTTAATTGCAAAATGATTTTGAAAATGGCTTGATGTGGATCAAGCACTTTTGTTTGTTTTGAAGAAAGATTGATTTTATTTGGCCTTTTATGTTTTTATGTTAACAATTATCAATTAAATAATTAATTAATAAAAATAATAAAAATCATAAAAAAGAGGGGGTGAAATATCAATACATTGGTAGAGAAAGAGAGCAATTGGCTTAAGGACAAAATTCTAAAAAAGAAAATAAAAAACAAAACAAATAAAAAAAAAGTGCAAATAGAAAAGAAAAAAAAGGAACGGCGTTGAGGCCCACAAGGGAGGGGACCAAATTCCTTTACCCTCACACCATTAGGGGGTGTGAGGAAGCAAAAAGAGATGTTGACTTGAGCCAAAAAAGAAAAGGAAAACTAAACCCAACTCTGAGAGGCCTAACACCTAGAGTCAACATATTGGATTGTTGACTCATTCAGAGGCGTTTGATTGACGTACTAAAAGTCAACCAAATGTTCCAGGGGATGAGAGTGAATGCCAAGTGTAGCTAGGATGGGGATCTCTGTACAGGGGCCCCAAATTCAACGAGAAAGTAAGCAAATTGAATGGCAAAGAAAGGTATACATGGCCTCAGATGAGAAGTGCTCCAAATGATCAAAAGATACGATCAGTTGAAATCATCTCATTTTGTCCCAATTTTTCTCCGTCCTCTCTCAAAAAGCATTTTTACCTCTCACTACTTACAAACATACACACGCACACATATCATTCATTTTCCCAATCAAAAACTAACAAAACTACAAGAACATGAATAACAAAATGTGATACGATGGGAGAACTGACTTGGGTGTTTTGTGTTTGATTGTAAATGTTGCGGTTAGCAAGAGTCACCACCGACTTTTCTTTTATCCAAAAAGAAAGGTGAAAAAGCATAGGAAAGACCTTTGAGATGTTTTCTTGAGTTCGGGGGTAGATTATGAAAAGGGAAGGTATTAGCACCCTTTTCATCCATGGTTTTCCATGGGCTCTTAGTTACTTGCTAGATCACTTGCTTTTGTTTGAAAATATGCTTTTGTGTGGTTTTTTGAAAGTATTTTGTAAAGAGGCCATTGTCTAGGCAAACTTTTGTAATGATTCTCGTTCGTAAGAATGTATACAAAGGTGTTGATCTTTTGAAAATATTTTCAATTTTTGGAAGATGTTTTGGAAGTATTGGTGTTTGTTTTGAAAATAGCAAGGATGTTTTTGTTTTGAAATGGACCAAGTAACTAGGAACATTCTACCTACTCAAAAGTCTTTCATGTTCATTTCCTTTTTCCTTTGACATTGTTGTCTTACCATTGATTTGGTAAGTAACCCTATCTTTAGATGTAAAAGGGACGGACGTAGGTCATCCTATAACCATGATTAACAATGTTGCAAGGTATCTTAGCATTTTTCTTTAGGGGCTAAGATCATTTTGAAAGGCAACTTTTGATAGTGTCATCAAGGGAATATAATCTTGTATTTTGCTTGTCTTTACTAAGATACCTCACATGCATAATATGGCCATGTTTGTAAGGCAACCAAGTGGATTTACCCTAGGGGTGTTTGTGTGTAAGTGTATTAATTTTTATGCTTGATTTGTCTTTGATTAGGGTTTTCTATTGATTGGTTTTAGTCTTTCCATATAAAACCCTAATTACTAGCATTTTGTATATAAAGCGATAAATTGTGGAAATTAAAATTACTACGCTACAATACTTAGGGGAGGGAGTGTACAAATTACAAATGGGAAATATTACAAGAAATTAAATCTAAATAATTATTACAACCATATTGAATTTTGAATAAATGTACAAAAATAAAGATAAGAATGCAAGAATGTAAATGTAAAGAAATATGATTTTTGTTTGTTTTTTATGAAAAGGTTTTTTTACCTAATTAATTAAAATAAAATAATTAACTAAAAATACGAAAATTAAGATTAAGTTAGTAGAATAAATTAATTTAAAGAAAATAAATTTTTTTAGGGTTTTTGTGTGAATTTAATTAAACTAGTAAATAAAAATAATTAAATAAAAATACTAAGTTCTAAATTGGTTTTAATTTTACAAGAAAAATAAATAGTATAATAATAATTAACTTTAAATTATCTAAGTAAAAAAAGAAGAAATTAATTAAAGAAAAGGTTTTTGTTCTTTTATTTTTGTATAGAAAAATAAATTAAAAAAAATTAAAATATAAATATTTTGGATTTTTATGATTAATGAAAATAATAATAATAATAATGTATAATAATAATAAATAAAAGAAAAAGAAAA
Organism: Vicia faba; assembly: GCA_948472305.1. Classification (NCBI taxonomy): domain Eukaryota; kingdom Viridiplantae; phylum Streptophyta; class Magnoliopsida; order Fabales; family Fabaceae; genus Vicia; species Vicia faba. The sequence continues at coordinate 1,601,885,984 of OX451736.1, forward strand.
GTAAAAATAAAATAAAAATAAAAATAAAGTCAGGGAGGTTAAATAGTGAAACAGAGAGTATTGTAAGGAAAAAATCAGACCCAAACTGCTGGCCCAAGCGCTGCAAAAAGTGTCAAAAATGTGAGAAAATGTAAAAGAAAAAGGCACAAAAGGTAACATTAGGGCTTGAACCCAGGACCTCATGGTGACAGGCGTGCGCTTTAACCACTGGGGTAGTGATACATCCGTTAACTTATGTCAAACCATTAATATATAACACAAATCTTGCCCTAAATATACTTCATCTTCAACCCCCAGCCAGAAGCCTTGCAACTTCTTCACTTCTCAACCATTTGCAAAAATGTAAACATGAAGGTTGCTCCATTTTTTCATACGAATCCAACCATATAAATATCATGAACTATAAATCAAAGATGAATGAGAATTTTTTAAAGTACCAAATTTTGACCTAATTATTTTCAGATATTCAATCCTAAAATTCTCCTAGCTCAATCAATATAAATGAAATTTATGGACATGTACAGCTTCAGGGCAATGATGTCTATATTTTATCTTCACAAATGCAAGCCTAATAATGCATAAGTAATGAGATAGAAGTTCAAGAAAAATACCTCAAAACAGGAAATCGTGAAATGCAAATGAGCTTGATTCAAGGTGCTGCAATGATCATGTTAGCTTCCTCAAGTTCCCAGGAACCTAATGCAATGGTTTGCTTGAGCAATGGATGCCTGGAATGGCTTGGAGAAGTCAATGTGCAACGCTTTATTTTTGGTTATGGAGGATATGGTAAATGATGTTACACTAATGAAACATGGACAGGGATAGATTACACTTGATATAAGGAAGCTTTAGAAACTAAAAGGCCAAGAAACGCACGAGGGAAATATGAGTTTGGTGTTCAAGGTTAGAAACTGTGCAATAATGGAGTTTTTGGGCAAATTCTGATTTGAGAGAGTTTTGGTGTGTTTCAGGGTGCTTCAGCTCTCCCTTTAGCTCACAAATAGTGTCTTTATTTATAAGAAACAAGTATGGAGGCTTTTATCTGATCAGAATTCAAAATCACATGTTTAAGCTCAACATGTGATTTTTTGAGAAATCAAGTTTCAATGCTTTGTGTACTGGCTAAGATAGAGTGGTTATGCTTTAAGCGCACTTGCTTCTGACTTTGTAGATGGAGTGTGACCATAGGGAACAAGTTAGAGGCTCAAGAATTGACTTTGCACATAAAGCTTGCTTTTCTAAAATGGAAGTGTTCACTTTGTGCCAATAATAGAAATGTGGATTAGATAAAGCTTAAACCACTTGGATTAAAGCTCAAAAGTTTGTATAATCCATTAATGATGGATATATACACAAGTTAGAAGGCCTGCAAAGCAATATCATGCAGCCTAATATTGAATTTGCATTTTTGTTCATCATGAAAATGACCTATAATTTTAGTTTGAAACCCTAACTTCCTCTCTTTGATTCTCCTTGCTCAAGAATGATCTCAAGGAGTTCTTGGACATTTTAGAAAGCTTGTAATCTTCTATACAACTCCTATTTGAATCACTTTTGAAAATTTCCCTTGGAACTATATGAAAAAGTGCCATGAAGTTAGGTTAAAATCCTGCCTAAACTAGGGCAAAATTTCACTAAGTGTTTAATTTCAAGACCATGACTTCATAAATTAATAACTTGAGATCCAAGAATTTCTAGGAGAAGTTGCATAAAGCAATGTTGTAGATCTCATAGAGATCTAAAACTTTCATGTTGAAATTTTCTTTTGAATCATCTTGCATCATGGTTAAAAATTTGCTCAAAGTTGTGAAAAAACATGAAGTTTTCAACACTTACAAAAATTTCTAAGTTTGAAAACTTTGACTTTTCAAAATGAAATCTTGAATTTTTTGATTTCTTGATGAATAAGTTTCATATTTTGACATGTTTTGATGAATTGTGATCTTTGACACTTGATTTTAACCAAAAAGTCAAAGTTTGACTTTTCAGTGTACAGTTGACTTTTAATCAATTGACTGAAAAATCAACTATCAATCCAATTGATCTTGAGCAATGTTTTGGGTCATGCCATTAGGTAAAAATGATGCAATTGAACTCTTGAGATTACGCCTCAACCCAATTAACCATTTGCTAGGTCAAAAATCAGAAATTGCCCTTTCTCAATCAAAACCCTAATTTTGACCATTTTGCCCTTTTGACGATTTGATCAAATTTCTTGAGGTATTGTGGTCCAAACTTGATAAAATTATACATATGAGTTTATAATGTTGATGTGGATCAAAAGTTATGAAGTTTGACTGTAAATTGGCCATAGTTGACTTTTTCCCTAATATAGTTAAATTTTAGGTCAACTGCTCAATTGACTGAGCAAAAATGTGATTCAAGGATTGAAACTTGACATGAGTAATCTTGGGGGTCCATAATGATCCATTAAAGTCATATGAAGCATTTAAAGTTCAATTATCCTTGTGCAATCTCAAACCCTAATTTCAGTCATCAGTGCTTAAGGAGGTGTCTTGAGTTGATCAACCCTAGTGCAGTCTTGAACCAAGAGAGATCTTTGTGAGAAAATATTTGATAAGTGAGAGGGAAAATTTTGGGGTACAACAGCTTCCCCTGTTCAATCTTCTTAAACCTGAAGAGTTAGATTAGCGGATTTGCCATTCGTGACTTGAAGGTGGAAGATGATTGGACACTAGAGTGCCCAGAAATTTGCACTTGAGGATGTGGTGGTTGATGGTGTAGGGAATAGGCTTAAAGATGCCATTTGGAGAGATGATGGAAAGTTGTTGGAGATGGGCTTACAGATGCCATCCAAAAATGATTGTTGGTAGGAATAGAAGAAGTGTCATAATAAATCTCTGGTTTATTTACATTGGAATAGTGGATGTGTCGGGTTGAGTACTAGAATAATATCCATAACTGGATTGTATTTGACTCGTTTTTTAAAGTTGAAATTGAATGAGTATCAGAGTGGCGTCCGTGTCTGGAGTGTGTCTGAACTGTATCTGAAAGCTGAATCTGAATGAGTATCAGAATGGCATCCGTGTCTGGAGCGTATCTGAACTGTATCTAAAAGCTGAATCTGAATGAGCATCAGAATGGCAGCCGTGTCTGGAGTGTATCTGAATTGTATCTGAAAGCTGGATCTGAATGAGTATCAGAATGGCGTCCGTGTCTGGAGCGTATCTGAACTGTATCTGAAAGCTGAATCTAAATGAGTATCAGAATGGTGTCCGCATCTGAAGCGTATCTGAACTATATCTGAAAGCTGAATCTGAATGAGTATCAGAATGGCATCCGTGTCTGGAGCATATCTGAACTGTATCTGAAAGAGTGTATGAGAAGAAGCCTGTTTAGGATTGCTTCAGCTGGTCATGTAGATAATTGTCCTGGCTTGTTTCAGGTATCAATCTTTGACCCTTTGCAAAGCGTTGATGATAGCCATCTGTTGACTGATCTTTCCTAAAAGATTAGTTGTATACAATGTCATGATGTATGAAATGCATTGTACAATGATGTTCTCAAAAAATGAATGAGATTATGTTGTATGTATTCATATTGTCAATGTTATGAGGTATGGATGCGATGTATGGGTATGTAAGTTATGTTGCTGTAATACTGTTGGATTAGGGAAAATAAATCCCTGATTTTTGTTGGGGATGTGGAGTGTAGGTCTTCATGCTTTGAAGTGTTGATGAGTTGATAAGCTTCTATTCGTTAGAGAAATAAACTCTGTTGTGAGGGAAACACCGTGTATTGCTTGTGAAATCTTGTTGGAGAATCCTGAGAAATTGGGCGACCTTTACTGGGGAGTGATAACTGGAAGTTTTGTTCTGCCGAGGATGTGAGAGAACTTGATATCATTAAGCTGCACATTGTGGGGGATTTTATGGAATAGTCTAAAGATGTTATCCTATTTCTTAAATCCATTAGTGATTGTCTTTCTATTTTATGTTCCTTTTTGTTCATTTGTAAACAGTAGTTACATTCAAATGCATATGTTCAAAAATAAATCATTGGACGTTTTTGTAAACAAAACACAGAAATAAAGAAAAACATATAGTCTTGTACTTTCAAAGGGATATCTTTGCATTTAACTTGAATAAGTATTTTCGTACAATGAGACGAACATTCTAGTAAGAGAACATCGTCATAAAAAATGAAAATTTGATACAAAGAAAAGATAGCTATGTGAAATAATCCCATGGGGTTCCTATTCTGCTATAGCCTTCGTGTCTCTGAGCATCTTATCCACTTGTTGCCTTGTCCGATGTTGATTGAATTGATTAGACCCGTTGAATTTTTCAGTCGAAGCCAAAGGTTGTCTGTAAGGTGATCCAACGGGACATAGTCATATGCTTTAATTCCCTAACTTTTGCCTGGACCGCCCTTTCGGGTTTTCAGTCCACCGGGATACCCTTTTTTTGCCCAAGTCGCCTGTTTGGGTTTTCAACTTGTCGGGTGTACATATTTTTTTTGTTTTATCCCTAATTTTTGCCCGAACCTTTTTTGGTTCTCCGGGATGCCCTTGTTTTGCCTAGGTGTGTCAACCTAGCGGATCTCTTTTGCGTAGTATCTTTTGACTATGTCCGTGTTCACAGGGTGCGGCAGGTCGTCACCATCCATAGTGGTTAAGAACATTGCTCCATCAGAGAATATGCTTTTGATCACAAACGGTCCTTCATATGTAGGAGTCCATTTTCCCATGGGATCGCCCTGCGGCAGTATGATGCGCTTGATTACTAGATCTCCGACCTGATACACTTGGCGCCTAACCTTTTTGTTGAAAGCCATGATCATCCGTTTTTGATACGTTTGACCATGACAGATAGCAGTAAGCCTTTTCTCATCAATCAAGTTCAGTTGATCAAGACGAGTTTGGATCCAATCTTCTTCATTCAGCCCTGCATCCTTCATAATTCTCAGAGAGGGGATCTGGACCTCAATAGGAAAGACAACTTCCATGCTGTATACCAGAGAGTAAGGTGTTGCCCCGGTTGACGTGCGCTCCGTGGTATGGTAACCGTGGAGAGCGAATGGTAGCATCTCATGCCAGTCCTTGTAGGTTACTGTCATTTTCTGTATGATCTTTTTGATGTTCTTATTTGCGGCTTCGACAACGCCATTAATCTTTAGCCGGTAAGGAGAAGAATTATGGTGCTGGATCTTGAATTGCGCGCATAGTATGGTGATCATAGTATTGTTGAGATTCGTACCATTGTCTATGATGATCCTCTCTGGGATACCGTACCGACATATGAGATTCTGTTTGATGAACCGGGCCACGACATTTTTGGTGACGGAAGCGAAAGAAGCTGCCTCAACCTACTTCATGAAATAGTCAATGGTCACCAAGATAAGGCGGTGTCCATTAGAGGTTGTGGGCTTGATTTCTCCAATCATATCAATGCCCCACATCGCGAATGGCCAGGGAGCAGTCAGGGCATTCAGAGGAACTAGAGGTACATGCACTTTGTCAGCATAGATCTAACACTTATGACAAGTTCGAGAGTGTTGATAGCAATCTGCTTCCATGGTAGACCAGTAATAACCTGCCCATAGGATCTTCTTTGCCATCATATGCCCACTGGAATGAGTGCCAAAAGTGCCTTCATGTAGATCAGTCATGATCTTTTCTGCCTCAACCTTGTCTATGCAACGAAGCAATACAGAGTCGTGGTTGCGTTTTTAAAGGATGCCATTACTGATGAAGAACTTAGCAGAGAATCTCCTTAGGAACTTCTTATCGTTGACTGAAGCTCCTTTCGGATATTCTTGAGCCTCGAGATACCTCTTGACTTCATGGAGCCAAGGCTGGTCCATTACTTCTCCAGTATTGATCTCGTGAGAGTGAGCTGGTTCATCCCTTCGTTCAATGGTGATCTGGGGAGCCTCGTTATCCCATTTGAGTTTAAACATGGATGACATTGTGGCTAGCGCGTCTGCTAGCTGATTTTCTTCTCGCGGGAAATGCTCAAAGGTAATCTTCTCAAAATGTGGGATTAATGTCAACACATGTTCTTTGTAGGGGGTGAGGTTTGGGTGCTTTTTGTCCCATTATCCTTTGATTTGGCTGATGACTAAGGCTGAACCTTCGAATACACTTAAGGACTTGATCCCCAAATCTATGGCAGCTTTGCAGCCAAAAATGCACGCTTCATATTCTGCCATGTTATTTGTACAATTGAAGCAGAGTCTTGCAGTAAAGGGAGTGTGACATGCTTCAGGGGATATGAGTACAACACATATGCCATTGTCGAGTGCGTTGGATGCCCCCATCAAAAACCAAGGTCCATCGGGATCCTTGTTCAGGTCCGTCATATGGCCTGAGTTCTTCAAAGTTGTTTGCCATCACGATGTCTTCATCTGGGAATTCGAACTTCATGGGCTGGTAGTCATCCACAGCTTGATGAGCAAGGTGATCGGCTAGCACACTGCCCTTTATTGCTTTCTGGGTAGTGTACTGAATGTCATATTCCGTCAGGATCATCAGCCATCTCACTATTCTCCCAGAGAGGGTAGACTTCTCGAATATGTATTTTATTGGGTCCATCTTGGATATCAATAAGGTAGTATAGGTCAGCATATACTGTCTTAGTCGGCGAGCAGCTCATGCCAGAGTGCAACAAGTTTTCTCGAGCAGTGAACATCTTGTTTCACAGTCGGGAAACTTTTTGCTCAGGTAATAAATAGCATGCTCTTTTCAGCCAGACTCGTCATGCTGCCCCAGCACGCACCCCATTGAATTTTCCAAAACAGTTAGATACATGATCAAGGGTCTTCCCTCCACTGGAGGCATTAAAACAGGAGGCTTTTGCAGGTACTCTTTCATCTTGTCGAAGGCAGTTTACATTCATCATTCCATTTGACTACTTGATCTTTCTTCAATAACTTGAAGATTGGTTCACAAGTAGCTGTCAGGTGAGAAATGAATCTGGAAATGTAGTTTAACCATCCCAAGAATCCTCTGACTTCCTTCTCGGTGCGAGGAGCAGGAATTTCTTGTATTACTTTCACCTTGGCAGGGTCCACTTTGATACCTTTACTGCTGACGACAAAGCCTACGAGTTTACCGAACCTCACCCCAAATGTGCATTTATTTGGGTTCAACCTCGGCTTGTATTTCTTTAGTCTCTCAAAGAGTTTTTGTAAATGGTCAAGATGTTCCTCTTCAGTTTGAGATCTGGCTATCATGTCGTCCATATAGACCTCTATTTCGTGATGTATCATGTCATGAAATAGAGCTACCATGGCAAGCTGATAGGTTGCCCCAGCGTTCTTCAACCCGAATGGCATAACCTTGTAACAGAATGTGCCCCATTGTGTGACAAAGTTTGTTTTCTCCATGTCCTCAAGCTCCATTTTGATTTGATTGTAACTTGAGAAACCATCCATGAAGGAAAACACCTTATGTTGTGTTGTATTGTCAACCAGAATATCGATGTTGGGGAGTGGGAAATCATCCTTAGGGCTTGCCCTATTCAAATCTCTGTAGTCCATGCACATACGTACTTTTTTGTCCTTTTTAGGCATGGGAACAACATTGGCAACCCATTGTGGATAGGAGGTAACGGCTAAGAATCCAGCATTGAATTGTTTCATGACTTCCGCTTTGATCTTCTCTGACATGTCTAGTCGCATGCGACAGACTTTCTGCTTTACCAGAGTGCAGTCCTCTTTTGTTGGTAGACGATGGACCACGATTCAACATCCAATCCTGGCATGTCTTCATACGACCAGACAAAGACCTCGACATAATCATGTAGCAATTGAGTCGGACGCTTCTTGACACTAGGTTCCAAGTTGGCACCCACCTTGACTTCTTTCTTGTCCTCTTCGATACCTAGGTTCACTTTGTCCACTAGTTCTTCGTGGGGTTGTATGGTCCTCTCTTCTTGTTGTAATAACCTGGCAAGTTCCCCTAGCACTTCACAATCTTCCTCACCTTCTTCTTCGACTTGGTAGATTAGATTTCAGAGTCACAGAAAGCCATAGCAGAATCGTTACCCATGGGATCTCGAATGGATGTAGATCTGCATTTTAAATGTGAGTGTGTGTAGGAGTATAGCTATCTTTGAAAGAAATAAAAATGTAAAAAGAAAGACAAAGAGAACAAATTTTGTATGCAAAAACCTCCATGATTCATTGATGACATATGAAAATGAGGTAGCAACCCTTACAAATGGACCGTTGTGCCTCGGGTAAGACACAAGGTTTTAAAATTCTGAATTTTTTAATTATTACAGGTCCGACAAAATTTAAAGAGAATTACTGTTGGATAAAAGTAATTGGGACAAAATCTTTAGCTTCCCAATTGTTGAGTTCTCCATTGACAGTTGGGAAAATCCATTCCTCCAGGTCGTAGCTTTCCTCATCATCCTCCACTATATTGACTCCGTGGTTGCTGATCTTCAAGGGTGGTCCCCCGGAACGAGCACGACGTACAACTTTATGGGCTCCTAAAGGGAAACCCAAACCAAATTTGTCAGATTTTTATGGGATATCCGGGAGCTGGCCCTAAATAGTACACCTACCTTCTTCGATCACTTCCTTGGAATCTTTCAATGAAGACATCTTTAGCGGAGGTCTTGTAATCTTCTGGACTTGGGAAACAGCCTTCGTTACTGCCACGGTTTGTGGGACTTCCTCGAAGTGCTGGAACGGAGTTTCAATGAATTCACCATCCAATTCCGCGTATCTGAAGGAGTTTAAGTGACTGACCATATATTCCTCTTCTCCATGGACAATAATGATTTTCCCCTCGGTCGGATATTTCAACATTTGATGTAATGTAGAGGTAACGGCACCAGCCTTGTGAATCTATGGTCGGTCCAACAAGCAGGAATAGGAAGGGCGAATGTCCATCACGTAAAAAGTTGAATCAAAGGTTTGAGTTCCAACTTTTATGGGGATGTCCACCTCCTCATGCACCATTCTCTTTGAACCGTCGAAGGCCCTTACCACTATATTATTGGGTTTTAAGGTCAAACCTTCACAGTCGAGTCTATCAAGAGCCTTCTTAGGCAGCACATTCAAAGACGAACCGGTATCAACCCAGACATGGGCCAAAGTTGTTCCCCTGCATTCGACAGAGACATACAATGCCTCGTTATGCTTCCTCCCCCTAGGTGACAGGTCAGCATCAGAAAAGCCTAAACCATTATCTGCGGTCAAGCTGGCCACACAGTCTTGGAACTGATCAGTAGAGGTTTCTTGTGGTACATGGGTAGTTTTAAGAAATTTCACCAAGGCCTTCGCATGAGCCTCGGAGCACAACAATAAAGCTAGCATGGAGATCTTTGACGGAGTCTTCCCTAGTTGTTCGACTATGTTGTAGTCGCTTCTCTTTATAATTTTCAGAATTTCTTCCATCTCCTTTTGGGAGGCCTCGGGGATAGATACTGATTGCGCCTTTATCCGGATAGGCTCGACCAGAATGCCTTTGCCACGAGTCTCAGTCAACTCGATGGTAGGAGTATCAGTAGGTGTAACTATAGGAACTATAGTAGTAGTAGTGTCAACAGGAACAGGAACAGGGATGATCACAGGACCAGTAACAGTTTTCAGAGGAGCAATCTCTGGGGAGAATACTCTTCCACTTCGGGTTATCTTGTTGGTTCTTGCAATGTTGCTGATGTTAGGGTTAGCCTCCTAAAAAACTGAGTCTTCATCAGCCAGCCAATCATGTTTGACATCGTGATAGTAGACATCGCCCCCATAATTCCATGGGAAAGTTTTATCTGATTAGTACGGGATTGGTCCAGGCATAGTAATTATCAATGGAGATACTTTGGGAACTGATGTAATCCTAACGGGTCTTTTGGTGGAGACCCCAAAAGGATTGGCGGAAATGGTTACTATTGAAACATCATTGTAAGAAATGGTTGGAATGGGAGTCTTTTCAAACAAAATCTCATTGTCATCCATTAAGCGTTGAACACCTGCTTTCAATAAATTCTAGCCAGTTGGTAGGGATAAGCAGAGGTGGCAACTTTCGTCACAGCCCAGAAATAAATCGTCCCTTAATAGATTCTTCTTGACAGTCAGGAGAGGAGTAACAAGCTCATCAATAGCAGTAACAAACATATCATCTTCAACGGTGTTAACATCACAGCCATGCTTGGGTATAGGAGTGGTGATAACATTTGGGATCTCAAGAGCATCGAATTCAATTTCTTTGGCTTCGAGAATGTCTTGTACCTTATTTTTCAAAGCCCAACAGTTGTTAGTATCATGGCTTAGACTTTCTGAATGGTAAGCACAACGAGCATTAGGATGGTAATGAGGAGAGGTTGTGTTAGGATTCTTCGGAGCTTCTTTCAAAGTTACCAGATTAGATCTCAACAAATGTGGCAGGACTTGAGATAATGTTATATTAATCCGGGTAAATTGTCTTACCGGTCTTTCTGTTCTAGGTTGGTTGCTTCTTTGTTGAGTAGGTGCAGGCTTTGGGATCATGACAGCTCCCACCATTGGACGGTGTTCAGTTCTTTCTTGATTCCTTTGAGGATACGCAACACCAACTTCTTTCTTCCCAATAAATGGCTTTCTTACAGCAGCGGAGGATGCATCTTTTTGAATCTTCCCACTCTTAATCCCAACTTCCACTCTTTCTCCGGTCAAGATTAATTCAGTAAAGCCTGCTGAGGAACTTTAAATTAAGTGATTAAAGAAAGGACCGGATAGGGTACCCAGAAACATGTCTACTAGCTCTCTTTTAGAAAGGGGATGTTGGACTCTTCCTGCTAAGTCCCTCCATTTTTGTGCGTAGTCTTTGAAACCTTCACTTGAAACCATAGTCATACTCTGGAGTTGAGTACGGGTGGGAGTAAGATCTGTGTTGTATTGATACTGTTTATAGAAAGCAGCGGCAAGGTCTTCCTAATTATGGATAGTGGCCCTCTTTAGTTGATAGAACCAATCTAGTTGAGTCTCGGATAGACTGTCTTGAAAGAAGTGGACCCACAAATCTCTGTCAGTAGTGTGGGGCTGTATTTTCCTCACATAATATCGGAGATGCATCTTGGGACACGAAACTCCATCGTACTTAGAAAATACTTGTGCCTTGAATTTTGGTGGAATAACAATCCCAGACACCAAACCCAATTCTTCAAAGTCCAGCCCGGGCACTTTCTGAATTTCCATTGCACTTAGACGTTCTTCCAGATGTTTGTATTTGTCATCGGTCGAGGAATACTGCTCTTCAGAGTAATCTTCTTCTTCTTTCTCTTCAGATTCTGGATGGACAACTGCTTCCTTGCCCTTCACTTCTTGGTTATCCTTTTCACCAGATGACGTTGCAAAGTCTAGGGTCCGCCTGGCTTGTCCTTGGAACCTTCTTCCCATATTCAGAACTTTAGTTACTTTCTCTGCTTTCTTCTTCTTTTCTTCAACCAGCAAAGTCTTCAAATCCTCTTGTCCTTTGGCTAGAGTCAAGAACATCTGTTGAAATTGAGCATTCTGCGCCTAGAGGTCTTTTACTGTATGCTCGAGATCCATCTTATTGAAATAAATAGTAGAAAGATGAGGAGACTCATTGTGAGAAGCCTTCTTATGTTATGATGAATGGTAAATGGATATGTAATGATTTCAAGGAAATTAGAGATTTAAATTTGCTTTAGACCAGAGAGGAACACACGTTATATTAATAAATCAAAGCTTGAGTACATCATGCCTCTTTTGGGCTTACAAAGAAATACAAAAACTCTAAGATGAAAAAGTTGTACGTATCCTCTTTGGTGCGATGTAGGCATTCAGGCTCCGCTCCTCATGAAGTTGTTTAGTGAGTTCCAAAACCTTCTTCTCGCTGGCGTAGAATTGGGCTTCGAAATTGTCCCACTCACCCTTAAGTTGTATCCAATCCCTTTGTAAGTCTTCAAGAGAGGTAGGCATGTCAGGATGTAGGATAGTGTAGGGAACATATCCTTCCACAAAAGGCTCTATGATTACCGGGAGAATGGAGGGGTAAGGCATTATAAGACTTTGAGCACGAGCTCTTACCCATTTGAGGTAGGGCTCAAGAGGGATGGAGTTCTTGTGCCCCAATGTCTTGCTATCTACCTTGTTCAACATCCTCCAAGCTCAGATAAATCTCTGGCGGTGACCTTGATCGTCGTCCTCGTAGTCAAATACCAAACCTTGAATGAGCATCTCATATGGGTCATCCCTTCGGTCATAACCAAATTGTCTCAAGGCTAAGCAGGGGTTGTAGGTAATACCTTCTTTAATGCCAAGTAAAGGGACATTAGGGAATTCTCCATAACAGTCGACAATAGTAACATTCTCTATAGATCGGGAACACCAATGAATGTCTGAATGTTTAGTGTCATCAACCTATGTGACCACCTTGAACCTTGCTCGTTCTTTAATACAGATTGGGGAAGATGCAAAATAAACCATCTTGCCAAGAGAGGAGTACAACACATAAGGATACCTCTTTTCCTCATAGTGCGAGTGTGAAAGGAATGTAGGATATCCCCTAGAAAAGTAGGCATCGGGTTACGAGACATGAAGATTTTGACGGTGTTCACATCTATGAGTTGGTCAGGATTAGGAAACAAAACCATCCCATAGATGAGGAGAGCCACAATTTCCTCAAAATCTTGTAAATCCAAAGAGTTCCAACAGTTTTGGGCTTTCTCAAACAAGAACTATGCTAGGAAACCCTTGACACCACTCCTTGTTTCCCAATTAGTTGTGATATCAGATGGTTGCAAGTGTAGAGCTTAAGCAATCTCTTCTGGCTTTGGATCTCTTTACGTACTGTTAAAAGGTAGTTTATTAAGGATGGGAATCCTCAAGAGTTAGGAGAATTCTTCCAAAGTTTGCACAAGTTGATAATCGGGAAATGTGAAGCAATAGTGTAAAGGATCAAAGAACTGAAAGAGTACCTTCATCATGTCTTCATCAGTGTTAGAGGTAACCAAGTTTAGTAGGCGACCATGTCTTTTGGTGAATGGAGAATTTTCAAGAATCCTTGATGCTAGCTCTTTAAGTTGAGGAAGGATCCTTACAAGATTGACTTGAATGGTTTTTCTACGAATAGAATCTATGTCCTACAAAACAGAACAAAGATAAATCCCAAGATCCTTGAAATGGTTAGTAAATATGAGTATGATGTTATGATGTTATGATATTACGTACAAGTATATATATACAAACAAAGCAAACAAGTCCTTAGGTTTAGGCTTGCATGGAGTCTCATAGGTAAGTACCCCCTTGAAGTTTAGTTGGCTCAAACCTGTCCTAATAATAGTAACCGGGTACTAAGGAGCTCAATATCACCGGTTTATTTCTTTGGGCATTGTTTCAGCGCAAGCCTCTTTAATGGCGACCAAAATATCCCAAAAAACCAAACCTCAATGAGTGTAGTATCGAGTATCTACCAACTTCGGACTGCATCAAAGTCGGTCATCTCACTACGTCCTAATGACCAAGTTGGTCAAGTAAAGGTTCTAAAAGTTCATTAGTGCATCATGACATCACTCAGAGGTCCCGTATTCTCCTTGACTACTCAAGGGCTACCGGTACCTACAAACATGTCGCACTAACGTAGCTATTGCTTAGACCATGTCGGTATACCCCGCACAGTTTCCACAACGTATTGCTATTTACCTATAAGGTATCCCAAATCTGGGTAGAGGATTCAAACCCAAACAAAGAACCATAATGTAAAGCATATAAGTCAAGAAGTGAAAGCAAGTAAATATGATCTAACCCTAAGGTAAGCCCACTTTAAGAATTTTCCCCAGCAGAGTTTCCAGTTCTGTGATACGGTGGAAGAACTGACTTGAGTGTGTTGCGTTTGATCGCAAATGTTGCAGTTAGCAAGAGTCGCCACCGACTTTTCTTTTATCAAAAAGGAAAGGTGAAAAAGCACAGGAAAGACCTTTGAGACGTTTTCTTGAGTTCAGGGGGTAGATTATGAAAAGGGAAGGTATTAGCACCCTTTTCATCCATGGTTTTCCATGGGCTCTTAGTTACTTGCTAGATCACTTACTTTTGTTTGAATATGTGCTTTTGTATGGTTTTTGGAAAGTATTTTGTAAAGAGGCCATTGTCTAGGCAAACTTTTGTAATGATTCTCGTTCGTAAGAATGTATACAAAGGTGTTGATCTTTTGAAAATGTTTTCAAGTTTTGGAAGTGTTGGTGTTTGTTTTGAAAATAGCAAGGATGTTTTTGTTTTTAAATGGAGCAAGTAACTAGGAACATTCTACCTACTCAAAAGTCTTTCATGTTCATTTCCTTTTTCCTTTGACATTGTTGTCTTGCCATTGATTTGGTAAGTAACCTTATCTTTGGATGTAAAAGGGACGGGCATGGGTCATCGTATAACCATGATTATCAATGTTGCAAGGTATCTTAGCATTTTTCTTTAGGGGCTAAGATCATTTTGAAAGGCAACTTTTGATAGCGTCATTAAGGGACGATGATCTTGTATTTTGCTTATCTTTGCTAAGATACCTCACATGCATAATATGGCCATGTTTGTAAGGCAACCAAGTGGATTTACCCTAGGGGTGTTTGTGTGCAAGTGTATTAATTTTCATGTTTGATTTGTCTTTGATTAGGGTTTTCTATTGATTGGTTTTAGTCTTTCCATACAAAACCCTAATTACTAGCATTTTGTATATAAAGCGATAAATTACAGAAATTAAAATGACTACGCTATTACAATACTTAAGGGAGGGGTGTACAAATTGCAAATGGGAAATATTGCAAGAAATTAAATCTAAATAATTATTACAACCATATTGAATTTTGAATAAATATACAAAAATAAGATAAGAATGCAAGAATGTAAAGGTAAAGAAATATGATTTTTGTTTATTTTTTATGAAAAGTTTTTTTTTACCTAATTAATTAAAATAAAATAATTAACTAAAAATAATAAAATTAAGATTAAGTTAGTAGAATAAATTAATTTAAAGAAAACAAGTTTTTTAGGGTTTTTGTGTGAATTTAATTAAACTAGTAAATAAAAATAATTAAATAAAAATCCTAAGTTCTAAATTGGTTTTAATTTTACAAAAAAAAATAAATAGTATAATAATTAACATTAAATTATCTAAGTAAAAAAAGAAGAAATTAATTAAAGAAAAGGTTTTTGTTCTTTTATTTTTGTATAGAAAAATAAACTAAAATAAATAAATAAATAAATAATTAAAATATAAATATTTTGGATTTTTATGATTAATGAAAATAATAATAATAATAATGTATAATAATAATAAATAAAAGAAGAAAAAAGTAAAAATAAAATAAAAATAAAAATAAAGTCAGGGAGGTTAAATAGTGAAACGCAGAGTATTGTAAGAAAAAAAATCAGGCCCAAACTGTTGGTCTAAGCGCTACAAAAAGTGTCAAAATGTGAGAAAATGTAAAAAAAAACACAAAAGGTCACGCTGGGGCTTGAACCCAGGACCTCATGGTGACAGACGTGCACTTTAACCACTGGGGTGGTGATACATCCGTTAACTTATGTCAAACCATAAATATATAACACAAATCTTGCCCTAAATATACTTCATCTTCAACCTCCATCCAGAAGCCCTGCAACTTGTTCATTTCTCAACCATTTGCAAAAATGTAAACATGAAAGTTGCTCCATTTTTTCTTACGAATCCAGCCATATAAATATCATGAACTATAAATCAAAGATGAATGAGAATTTTGAATGTACCAAATTATGACCTAATTATTTTCAGATATTCAATCCTAAAATTCTCCTAGCTCAATCAATATAAATGAAATTTATGGACATGTACAGCTTCAGGGCAATGGTGTCTACATTTTATCTTCACAAATGCAAGCCTAATAATGCCTAAGTAATGAGATAGAAGTTCAAGAAAATTAGCTCAAAACTGGAAATCGTGAAATGCAAATGAGCTTGATTTAAGGTGCTGCAATGATCAGGTTAGCTTCCTCAAGTTCCCAAGAAGCTAATGCAATGGTTTGCGTGAGCAATAGATGGCTGGAATGGCTTGGAGAAGTCAATGTGCAATGCTCTGTTTTTGGTTATGGAGGATATGGTAAATGATGTTACAGTAATGAAACAGGGATAGGGATAGGTTACACTTGATGTAAGGAAGCTTTAGAAACTAAAAGGCCAAGAAACGCACGAGGGAAATATGAGTTTGGTGTTCAAGGTCAGAAACTGTGCAACAATGGAGTTTTTGGGCAATTTCTAATTTGAGAGAGTTTTGGTGTATTTCAAGGTGCTTAAGCTCGTCCTTTAGCTTACAAATAGTTCCTCTATTTATAAGCAACAAGTATGGAGGCTTGTATCTGATCAGAATTCAAAATCACATGTTTAAGCTCAACATGTGATTCTTTGAGAAATCAAGTTTCAATGCTTTGTGTGTTGGCTAAGATAGAGTGGTTATGCTTTAAACACACTTGCTTTTGACTTTGTAGATGGAGTGTGACCAGAGGGAACAAGTTAGAGGCTCAAGAATTGTCTTTGCACATAAAGCTTGCTTTTCTAAAATGGAAGTGTTCACTTTGTGCCAATGATGGAAATATGGATTGGATAAAGCTTAAAACACATGGATTAAAGCTCAAAAGTTTGTGTAATTCATTAATTATGGATAGATACACAATTTAGAAGGCCTGCAAAGAAAGTTCATGTAGCCTAATATTAAATTTGCATTTTTGTTCATCAGGAAAATGACCTATAATTTTAGTTTGAAACCCTAACTTCCTCTCTTCGATTCTCCTTGGTCAAGAATGATATCTGGGAGTTCTTGGACATTTTAGAAAGCTTGTAATGTGCTCTACAACCCCAATTTGAATCACTTTTAAAAATTCCACTTGGAACTATATGAAAAAGTGCCATGAAGTTAGGTCAAAATCCTGCCTAAACTAGGGCAAAATTTCACTAAGTGTTTAATTTCAAGACCATGACCTCATGAATTAATAACTTGAGATACATAAATTTCTAGGAGAAGTTGTGTAAAGAAATGTTGTAGACCTCATGGAGATATACAACTTTCATGTTGAAAGTTTCTTTTGAATCATCTTGCATCATGGTGAAAAATTTGCTCAAAGTTGTGAAAAAACATGAAGTTTTCAACACTTAGAAAAATTTCTAAGTTTGAAAACTTTGACTTTTCAAAATGAAATCTTGACTTTTTTTATTTCTTGATGAATAATTTTCATATTTTGACATGTTTTGATGAATTGTGATCTTTGACACTTGATTTTGACCAAAAAGTCAAAGTTTGACTTTTCAGTGTACATTTGACTTTTGATCAGTTGATTGAAAAATCAACTATCAATCCAATTGATCTTGAGCAATGTTTTGGGTCATGCCATTAGTTGAAAATGATTCAATTGAACCATTTAGATTATGCCTTAACCCAATTAACCATTTTCTAGGTCAAAAATCAAAAATTGCCCTTTCTAAGTCAAACCCCTAATTTTGACCATTTTGCCCTTTTGATGATTTGATCAAATTTCTTGAGGTATTGTGGTCCAAACTTGATTAATGATACATATGAGTTTATAATGTTGATGTGGATAAAAAATTATGAAGTTTGACTGTAAATTGGCCATAGTTGACTTTTTTTCTCCAAGACAACTAATTTTTAGGTCAACTGCTCAATTGACTGAGCAAAAATGTGATTCAAGGTTTGAAACTTGACATGAGTAATCTTGGGGGTCCATAATGATCCATGAAAGTCATATGAAGCATTGAAAGTTCAATTATCCTTGTGCAATCTCAAACCCTAATTTCAGTCATCAATGCTTAAGGAGGTGTCTTGAGTTGATCAACCATAGTGCAGTTTTGAACCAAGAGAGATCTTTGTGAGAAAATATTTGATAAGTGAGAGAGAAAATTTTGGGGTATAACACAAAATAACAACATGATAAATGTTCTTACCCTTTTCCCCATATTTCAAGAAAAACTCAACAAAACCTAAAAACTTAAACACTAAACTAGCTTATTTTCATCCGCTCAACCCAAATCAACAATAAACATCAACAACACACCCAATCATGTTTACAGTTCGAAACCCTAAAAACCTAAATCTAAGAATTTATACACGATCAAACCAAATTGACATAAATTAACATGGGGTAATGGATAAAGGATGGTGAAGAAACATTATTTAAACAAGAACAAACACAAAATCAAATCTTAGCTAGCGAGTCGAAGATTCCAGGTACGATCTTCTTCCTCTTTGTTTTCTCTTTTTTCCTTCTTCTTCTTCTTCTTCTTCTTCTCCTTCTATTTCTCCGCTTCTTATTCATATTCTTTATTTTCAAATCCTTCTTCAAACTTCTCCATGTGAATGTTGTTGTACCCCAAAATTTGCCCTCTCATGTTTTCCAAGAGCTTCCCCTACATGGTTGGTCACAAACCTTTGCCTAAAGAAAAGGAAAATTTATGAGTGATGTTTTTAAGCTTCTTTCGATTGGCATCTCCAAAATGTTTTTCGATTGGCATCTACATAGTGCCTTTCGATTGGCCTATTAACAAGGCCTTTCGATTGGCATTTTAACAAGCACATTTCGATTGGCATTGTAACAATGTCCTTCGGTTGGTGTTGACAAGTACCTTTAGATTGGCACTGTAACAGTGTCCTTCGATTGGAATTTTAATAAAGGTCCTTCGATTGGTATCTGGACAAAGGTCCTTCAATTAGAAGGGACAAAGGTCCTTCGACTGGCACTTCAGAGGGTCCTTCGACTAGAACTTCAGATTTTACCTCAATCAGAACATCAGAATGAAATGACCTTCGAATGGCATTTAAGTGCAGAGTTTGTCTTAATCTAAGATGATCTGATGAAGGGAGATCCGAACACTTAGAATCAGAATTTAGACTCACCACAAGGCCAAGGGCTGGTCGAAGTTGTCTAATAGGGAATGTGCTGAATAGATTCGAATTGGACTTTGAAGCTGGCAAAGAAGGCAGATTTGAAGGAATGAAATAGGATGGCATGACTAAGTAAAAATACATATCCTAACCTGTCCAGGTTCACCCCAAGTTCAAAATGGCATGTTATCCTTGCAAATATGCAATCGAAGCATAGGGAGTCTCAATCGAAGGGGATGTGACATCGAAGCTGGAGTAATTCGAAGCGGAGCTTAGAGCTATCGAAGAGAGAAAATTCGAAGGGAAGTGGATCTGCAAAGAGCAGGTCAAATTTCGATTTTCATCATGTTGGAGGCCCAAACATCTCATAACAGGCTGGCGCATGAAATATATTGGCGCTTGATTGAATAAAAAATAACAAGTCTTTATGAAGAAATTAAATCAAATCTCTTCATCATAATGGACCAAGATTTGATACACAAATGTTGACCTAATTTCCTTTGTCTATATAAACCTCATGATCTCACACGAAAACAAAAAGGAGATAGATGTGTAACAGCCACCAAAAAGGGCCAGACGGAAACTCACGGAGACTGCCCCACGAAAGTTCAGAAGATAGCATCAAGTGCCAAAACCCCATTACAGGCATACACTCGTTCGTGCCCCAGCCATCTCACACCCAGGACTGCAGATCCAGGCGCCTCCAGTGGTAAAAACATTCAATCTCACTTAATCTTGAACTAGACTCATGATTGCATATTCATAGTTTTTGTTATTATTTGTGAATGATTTAACAAGGTGCATGTAAGTTGCAGTATTCATACGTTCGAACCCCACGGCTAGAGTTTTTCGATGCTGGCTACTTTTGAAACCCATGATACTGGCTGTGACAAATCGAAACCAACCCAGATCTGGGTTCAAGGATTGATTTTGAATGAGACGTTTTTTTGTTTTGTTTAGTTTCGAATTAACCAATTTGTAGGACTAAAAGCATGTATCACATATTTCAAATGAGCAAGCAGCTCAGGTGGTGAAAAAGGATTCATGAAATCGAAGGGACCAGGGTTTAAGCCCATACCTTGCTCAAACAAATTTTCACACCACACTTTTCAAACAAAGTTTTCAAAACACTCTATCACACTCTTGAGGACTGATACAAGAGTTATCATAAAGTGAGTCACCGCACTAAGGCATTTTCAAAACTTTTCAAAACACACATACACAAGCAATTTCAAAAATGAGCAAGTACCTAAGATACCATGGAAAACCATAGATGGAAAGGGTGCTAACACCTTCCCTTTCCATAATCTACCCCCTTACTCAAAAATTTCGAAAAAGGTCTTTTTCTGTTCTTTTCACCCTTTCCTTTCTTTGGATAAAAGAAAAGTCAGTGGGGACTCTTGCTTACCGCGACATTTGCGAATATAAAAAAATGCAAACTAGTATAAACAATTGGTTCTACCACCGTATCATAAAACTGGCGACTCTGCTGAGGACTATTATAAAGTGGGGTTTACCTTAGGGTCTAGATAATTTTAAATTGCTTACTTCGATTGCTTTACTTTTAAAGGTTTGTTGGGGTATTCTTGTATGGATCCTATACCTAGATCTGGGGACACTTTTTAGGTAAACAACAATAGATCATGGAGACTGTACATCGTAGACCGATATGGTTGAAGCGATGGCTGTGTTGGTGTGACACTTTGGTTGATACCGGTATCCCTTGTGTTGAATCGAGGAAAATACGAGGTCGCCGCATGGTGTCATGAAGCACTAACGAACCTTAGAACCTTAGTTGAACAAACTTGGTCGTTAGAAAGTAGTGAGATAGCCGGAATCGGTGTAAAGCTGAGAATCGGTTGATACTCGATAAAGAAAGATTATTAAGCTGAAATAATACTGATAAAGAAAGATCGGTGATATTGAGACTCCTTAGAACCCGATTACTATTTCTAAGACAGGTTGAGCCAACTAAACTTCAAGAGGGTACTTACCTACAAACCTCATGCATGCCTAAACCTATGGTTGCTTGTGCGATTTGTTTGCTTTCAACTTAAACTACTTGCAAGGTTTTATTAGCTGACAACATGATTTCCTTGTAGGATTTGTTTACAGTCATTATCCAATAACTTGGATTTTTTGCAGGGTTTACTTGCTTACATAACCTTACACTTTTGCTTAACGCATAGCATACACATCATAACATCATGCAACATCATTTCCTTAACCATTTCAAGGATCTCAAGGGTTTGTGATGCAGGTTATGGTAAATCAGACGTCTAGCAAAGGGCGAAGGGGATTTATTTTCCTCTAGCCAATGTCATCAAAAGATCAAAACACGACAACTTGAGTCAGGGGCTATGACCCACTTGATATGGTGAGCTTGATTCTCGTAGAACGACACTCAACAATATGAAGTTCTTCAAAGCTACAAATTTAAACTGTTGATATCTTCTTGTTTACCCCGCGAGTCCTTGAAGACATTGCATACGCATATCATACATGTTATTGCATAAACAGGTTTCAAAGTAGGGTTCTCATCTTATTCGTTGTTTATTTCAGCAAGTAAAGAAATGGCTCTTGAACAAATGATCAAAGACCTTCAGGCTCAAAATACTCAGTTCCAACAAATGTTCCTGACTCTAACCCAGGGGCAAGAGGACCTGAAAGCTTTGATCGTCAAAAAGAAGACTAAGAGGGCAAAGAAACCAGTTCGTGTTTCGAGTATGGGAAGAAGAAGATCAGCTAACCAAGATCTACATTTAGCAACCTCATCAAATAGAGGGGATAATCAAGAGGAAGATGATGAGGAATCAGAGGAAGAAGACAATAATACAGCGTTTGAAGAAGATGAACCTGACTACTCTGAGGAGCAATATCCTCATGCTGACAATAAATACAAACGGCTGGAGGATCGGCTCAATGCCATGGAGATTCAAAGGGTGCCCGGTCTGGATTTCGAAGAATTAGGTTTGGTTCCAGAGGTGGTCATCCCACCTAAGTTCAAGGTCCCTATCTTCGCAAAATATGATGGTGTTTCCTGTCCCAAACTTCACTTGAGGTCATATGTCAGAAAGATCCAGCCTCACACTGCTGATCAGAAGTTATGGGTCCATTTCTTCCAAGAAAGTTTAGCTGGCACTCAATTGGATTGGTTTTATCAACTAGAAGGAACTGATACCCATACCTGGGAAGACTTGGCTACTACTTTCTACAAGCAGTACCAATACAATACTGACCTCGCTCCAACTTGTACACAACTTCAAAGCATGTCTATGGGTTCTAGCGAAGGCTTTAAAGAATATGCCCAGAAATGGAGGGATCTAGCTGGCAGGGTACAACCTCTTCTGAATGATTGGGAAATGGTAGGCATGTTCATGGGGACTCTGACAAGCCCATTCTTTAATTTACTGATTAGGAGTTTCTCATCCGGGTTCACAGAAATGGTTCTGACTGGAGAAAGGATCGAAAGTGGTATCAAGAGTGGAAAGATTCCAATGTCGGCATCCTCTAATGCTGAGAGGAATCCATTTGGTGGTAGAAAATAAACTAATGTTGTATATGGTCAAAGGAGCCATAATACAAATAACCACCATCAGCCCGTGGGAGCAGTGTTAATATCTGATCCTACACCCGTCCAACATCAACGGGGCAATAGGAGAAGCATAAAATATCAAGAGAGGCATTACACTGATATTAATATGCCTTTGTCTCAAGCATTACAACAATTGCTAAAAGCGGAGCTGATTACACTAAAAGATCCTCCTCAAAAACCTGATACCTTTTCTCCTAAGTACAATCCTAATGTAAAATGTGCTTACCATTCGGATAGCTCGGGGCACGACACCGACAGCTGTTGGACTTTGAAGAACAAGATTCAGGATTTGATCGACAGTAAGGAAATCGAATTTGACTCTCCTAAGACCTCGGTGTGAGCACTGCTCCCATGCCAAATCATGGTTAGTATTGAGAGTATTTTGTTCATTTGAATTGTCAAGTTGTATTTTCTTTGTTTGTTCAAACAATTATTGTCATATCAAACTTTGTTATTTCATTAATGTATTACACATGTTTGTATTGAATTAATTCGTTTTCATTATGCTTAAACTGCTTTCTTACTTCCTTTTGGTGATATTCAACTCTTGATTGAAAACTCTAAGCCTTTAGGGGGAGCATGACGAAAACGATACCACAATCCATACAATGTGCTTTTGAACAGACCTTGCTGACGATGCACAGGCATTGTTTCAAATCCCAAATAGTGGAGTTATAAGGAATATAATCCATAGTCAACCCCTTTGAGCCTAAGAAGTATGAGTTTTCTTTTCACACAAATTAAAAACCCTTAATCATAACCTGGAGCAGGGTAGTTTCTCAGTCAATTCAGACGCGCATTCAGTCGCAAACTGCTGCTTCATACATAATGAATAGCATCGAAGACGTCCTTCCAAATAAAAAGATGGTGATGGTTCCACAATGATCGTCAAGGCAGGCAGTCATTATTTCTCAAAAGAAAAGCCCATTAAGTCAAAACCTGTGAAGGATACTTAAGAAAAGTTGGGGCATCCCGCTGACTGTAGTCACAAAAGAAATTCAGGAAAAAGAAGGGATAACAAAATCAAAAAAAAGCAAGAGGTCTTATGAATCCCCGACAAAAAAAAGATTAAAAAATGATTGCCTATTCAAAATAAACTGTCAGTTTCTAAACCATCACCAGAATATCAAGGACAAGATGCCAGACTCAATCGGGATTTAAACATATAATTAACTGAGTATAGGACTGAAGAACATCACGGAGAATGGGTGGGTATAAATAAACTTTGAGCCTTTATCCTTTGCTTCCTAAATCATGAACCGGGCCATGCTACAACCCTTAAAAGTCCTAGCTGAAGTATGGGTTCGTTCGAGAGCATAGTGTTACAAAAGGTATCCTGACTCCTATAAGGTTCACTATAAATCTTGAGTTGACATCACAATTTTACAAAATTTGTATGTTTTACCAAAAAATGAGTTTTCAAAAACTTTAAGACAGACATAAGCTTTGCATTCTTAAAATACCATTGTTTGCATATGACTATTTATGCAACACTAGAGAAATTCACAGAAGAATATTCAATGAACAGGCTTCCTCTTAATGAGCAAATCACCTCAGATGGAAAGACGTTCCAGTGATAGGTGTTGTACCCTAATTTTTGCCCCTAATATCCCTTCATCATACCATGTTTATTCCATTACAACAAGATCGCATTAGGATTCTTGGTTCCCCTCCCTATATTTAACTTTGCTCTTTGAGGAATCACCAAGCACCTTGACTTGTTTTTCTTTTATGATTAGGCATGTTTTGTTTTTATTTTCCTTTTAATTAATAAAGTGCAATGTTTTTTTGTCTTATTAATAATGTAGGCAAAGGCAATAAGATTCAGCAAGTTGCTCCATCGATTCATGAGTTTATTTCCATGCCCTAGTCATTAAAGCTTGAGAATTTCAAACCTCACCATTGGATTTGTTTGGGAGTAAATGGCATGGCAAGGTTATTTGGGTTCACCACATTTCAATATTATCAAATTTGGTTCAAAAATACAAGGGGTTGATTGGAGAAGTTGGCTTGTTTGGACAAGGCTTTGTTCCCATTGGTCACAAGTGCATATTCCTCTCAATTCTCAAGATATGGAAGTGGTTTTGATGGCTATGAGTTCTCATTATCATCCTCAACAAATTTTATTTACAAATCAAGAATGTTGGTACAAAAAGGTTGTTCAAAATTGTCAAGGTTCCTTAAGGCATTCTCTTGATCTAGAAGCTAGGGTTTTGAACTTCAAAGAAGCATATCTTGCTCATATTTTGGAATTTTTGAGTGATTCCAAAAACATCCTTCTCTTAAAAGGGTTATCAAAAAATCACTTCAAAAGTTCCAAGTATTTTTCACGTGGAAGAAGCTTGATGATGAAGAAAGATCACAAGTCCTCCAAATGAACCCCCAATTTCTCATGTGTGACTTCAAATGATCATAACTTGGTCAATTTTTATGACCTTAAGCCCATTATTTTCCCATAATGATCTTGAGGATGTGAAATTTATGCCTTCTTTTATGTGAAAGGTGAGAAAAATGGATGGAAGTTGCCTTAAGGATACAAAAGGTTATAGGTCATTTCATGATTTTTTGCCAACTTCAACAATTCATAACTCTCTCAGTTTTTGGAGAGTTTGGATGGTTAAAATCCCAAAATGTCATTCAAGAGATATACTTCATGCCATATTTTTTGGTCAAGAGCAAATTCCAAGTGGAAGGCTATGTTTGGATGCAAAACATTACAGGTCACTTTTGAAGAAAAAATTTGAAATATTTCTAAGTATGGAAAGTCAACATTTTTCTCCAACTTTGACTCAACACAACTTTCCGCTCAAGCATCCATTTGATTCCATTATTTTTCCATTGCAAAGCTTGTAACTTCATCTTTCTGGAACATCAAGAATCATGCCCTAAGACCCCTTGAGCTGAGAATGCCATTGGTAAGAAGTTGGCACTTTGAAACTGAATTTTTCACCAAGTCAGAAGTTTGAAATCCTTGATTTGGCTTCTAAACACTTTGTTTCTGCATGTTTATGCCTCTAAACATGTTTAATGAAGTTCCAGAAGTGATTAGAATAGCAAAGCGCGCACTTTGGATGAGTTTTGATCAAATTGGAAGTCATACTTTTCTTGTTTGCAACTTCACATGATTTCCCTCCAAACTTCATCATTTCACACGCTTGGACATTCCATTTGATTTCCTATAAATAGAGGGTCATTCCCCATTCATTTCTTCAAGCTTGGATAGCCAGAATCACCCTGCCAAACTTGTGCCATAACTCAAAATTCAGCAACTTCGAAATCCATATACAAGCCTTTTTTAATCAAATTTTCCCATCAATTCACCTTCCTTGATCTTCCCCAAAGCTAACCATATAATTACATTCAAGAATCGTGTCCTATATTGCTCCATAGAAGTCCAGTTTTAGAGCTCTGCAACTCAACTTCAATAGGTAGATTCCTTCATCAATTCCTCAAAACTTTGATATTATTGTGATGCTCCCATTGCCCTAGTTCTAGTCGCAACACTTGCTTTCAACTGGAAACACGTTTTGACCATGAAATTTCAAATCCCTTTTCAAAACATTCCTTCTAAATTGCTTGAGCTACAGATTATATAAATTTGTCGCGAAGGTGTGGTTGTCTTCATCTTGAAGAGACAAAGCGAATGACATAAGTCTGAGCTTTTGATTTTACAGTTTGAGAGACTTGTAATTCACGTTGGCTGGAGGTTGAAGATGACCAACGTGTCATCTTCCAATCAATGATGGCGTGCCACTTGTTATTTTTGAATTCTGATTTAATAATTGATTATGTGCTTTATTCACTAATGACCATGATATGCACAGTGCACCAGATCCCTTGGATTTGATTACTAACGCGTTTTGACTCTCATCCAATGGTCCACATATTTTTTACTTTTATTTTCTTTTCTAATTTTTTTATATTTAATTGGTTTAAACTTCAAAAAATCATAGAAAATTCATTTTAAGTCCAAAAAATCTAAAAAATAATGGAAAATATTTTTGATTATTCTCTTTCTGATTTTTATTTTTTCACAATTTGATTTTGTGTTTTAGTAATTTTTTATAAATATTCACTTTATTTGAATTGTTTTAAATGTTTAAAAATACTTTTATGCATTTTTAAATTCTGAAAAAATTATGGAATGCTCCAATGATATTGTGACAAATATTGGTGACCTTATTTTATTTTTGTTTCAGACTTTGCTATTTTTTTAATCATTTTTGGTTTATTTTACCCATTTCTCTTAATTTTAAAAATAGTTTCCGACTTTAAAAAATTACCAAAAAATTTATAAAATCATTTTAGCCCTTTTTCTGATTTTTCTATGATCTTACTTTTTATTTCTTGATTAATTGAAATATAGTTGATATTTTTTATTTTATTTCTATTTTTAAACAATTTTTTAAACCTTTTTTTTAATGTATATATTAAATGCAATATTATTTTGTGATTATTTTCTGGTTGATCTTGGGTTAAATTTTTGATCATGAGCTTTATTAACATCATTGGATCCATGGTGTTGAGTTTAACTCCACAAAAATGGATGAATGATTTTAATAATAGTTTGATTAAATTTAATCCAAAAGTGGTTTATATTTTCTCTCCCACCCCACTTTATCTCTTCCCCTTCTTATTGCACTAAATGTTATTGGAGCATGATCTCTATATCATGTCTCAAAACAAATGGTGTATAGATTGCTATTGACCTGCCTCAAAATAAGTGTGACTTCTATATAAGCCCACTTACGATTGCTTAATATAACACTAAATTTTGTCCCGATTCGAATAAATGATCATTCGTGGCCTAATCTTATGTTTGCAATCCCAAGTATGTTAATTTGATCTCTTTGATCCAATAACCTTGAGATCTATTGTGTGGAGGCTTTGGTTCTACCAATCCTCTAATGGATCTACAACACCTTTGGTCAACGCGAATCACTTAAACATCGTTGATCATTAAATGGTACTTATGAGGATTTCAAATGGATGATATACTTGACAAAAAGCAAATGCAACTTGTTGTGTGGAGGCTTTAGTTCTATCAATCCTCTAACAAGTTCAAAATGCAAGTTTCAAGATGATCATTCAACTAACCACTAATCATTAATAATTGACTTTATCTTGTATTTTTATTATATGCCCTTTTTATTTTTATGCACTATTTACTTTTAGAATTTACATTTCATGTCATTTTCATCTTTGCTCATTTGAGCATTTACTTTCTTGTCATTTTTATTTTGCTTACTTGAGATTTTCTTTTCTTAAGATACTTAATAATCAATATGGACCATAAAATCCTTAATGAAGCTTGGACTATTTGGTTACTATCCTCGGCATTATGGAGCATTGGACTTCTTGGACTTAGGATTAGAAACCTTGGCCTATGTTGGAGACCTTGTGACCTTAATTGATATTTTGTCTGGAGATCTTGAGGTTTACCTCAAGACATTGGGTTGTTTGTTTGTTTTGTATGCAGGTTATTGTGATTACACTCTTTGTTTGTAATATGGAATTCACCCGTATACAGCAGTCACTCTGCCCAATTTTTGTGAAGACTTAATACACTTGAAGTCTGGTTCTTACAAGAGGTCTGGTATCTTTGCTTGCTTGGCTTCAATCTAAAGAATGAGAATTCTATCTTGGCTCATAATGTCAAGTATTAGCTTCTTGTTTGTTAGATGGTTCTTATCCCTAGCTTTTACCTTATGCTTTAGGATAGTCTCTTCTTCTCCTCCCATCTTCTTTAATTTCAGAAATCTTCTTCCTCTTTTTGAAAACTCTTCTTGTTTTTTCAACTTGAACTACTTTCATAATAAACCTGGACTTAGGTCCATGCATTTTCAAAACATTTTCATAAATAAACCCTAATCAATCTAATAATACCTTGACCTTTTTATGAGAATACTAAAAGTCAATCAATCTCATTTTAAACCATTTTTGCCACTTTGGCTTTTGTCTTAAAACTTTTCTCAAAAGATTAGACTCTTGTCAATCCTTGTAGTGATGCAAACAACTATACTTCTACAATATGTAATGAAGAGAGATGTTTTCCACTTAGGTGTCGAGTGAGGGATTGTTGATTTTGAAATCTAAGCCATATCCTCCACTTTGAGATGATGCAAATTCTCTTTTCTCATGATTGTGGGTAGTAGGTATGTTTTCCACATGGACAATGACGGTGACGTCTTATCTCATAAAATTAACCAACACACTTGTGTTTTAAATTTTTTTAAAAGAGGAACTACGTGTACCCTGATCCTCTATTGCACGAAAAGTTGTAAGTAGGCACTAAAGGTTCACAACCGCGGTGGGTGCAAAAATCATAAGAAATATATTTTTCCCACCTCCACCATTTATTTTTACATATAACATTTTTATAGCCAAAATATATAGATTTTTTTACAAAGAGGTTCATGCGGAGTACCGTAGATGTTTAGGATGCTAATACCTTCCCTTTGCATAACCAACCCCCTTACCTTGAATCTTTCCCCTCTCTTTTGTGTTATTCGCTCTTTTCCCATTTCTTAGGAAACAATAAAGCGCGGTAGTGATTTTTATTTTTGATTTGTATAAGTCAAGTCAATCCAATGGCTTAGTCTTAAACATTTCTACGGATACAATAGGCCTTTCATAATCAAGGGGCATGACATGGTGTCCAGCTGACCTGAGGTAGTCAAGTCTAGGTTCAAGGAATCTCTCAAAGATGCCAAATAGCCAGGGGCAAATCACCATCTGAATCACTTGGGGCATTGGACATAAATTCTAGCAATGAATCTTGTACGATCAAATAAGCACCTTCTGGAAGTATGGCAACATTTACTACTATGGAGAGTGACGATTCACCGTACCCGATGAACATGGACATAGTCGGAAAACACTACGCATGAACAATGACCCGCTAGGTTGACTGGCCTAGACAAAAATAAGGGCATCCTGGCGAACCAAAAGGGTTCAGGAAAAAGTTAGGGACAAAAACAAAAATATGTACACCCGGCAAGTCGAAAACCTGAAAAGGTAGCTTGAGCAAAAAAGGGTATTCCGGTGGACTGAAAACCCGAAAGAGCGGTCCCGACAAAAGTTAAGGATTAAAATGTACGACTATGTCCCGTCATCTTGTCATTTATTTATCAGTAGAAGACCTATCATCCTGATCAACATTTACCAAGCACCCCAGGAGGTGAGATGACACTCAAACCATCCACAAAGTCTCTGCAGGTACTTTTTCAGCAGGTACAGAGGCAGGGGCATCTTACTAAAAAGTCACCGCCATATCTTCAGCTTACAACCTAGTGATGTCAGGTGTTCTCGTATCCCCTCCAGAACAAGAATTTCCAACTACTTCTCTGACATCAGGTTTTCCCCAGTGAAGTCGCCAAGCTTCTCAAGATTCCCCTACGGGATTTTCAATAAAATCCTCAAAGAAGTTTATAGAGTTCACCTTCCGCAATAGAGTTTTATAAATCTCAAGAATTTTATAAAGCCTTATCCCCAGTAGAGTTTATTTCTCTAGCTGTGGAAGTTCATCCCCCAGCAGAGTTTATTCTCCAGATTGGTGAAGTCTCCCAACATAACTCTTCCCCACGGTGAAATCATTCTCAAACAAAAGTCGAAGATCCTCGGCAGAGAAAGGCAATCACCAACAAAACTATCTTCATTCCTTATCCCCGACAGAAATTGAAGAGTCATTTCCTTCACTCACCAATAACAGTCCGGGATTCAAATTCCTGGTACTCTCCAACAACAATCAGGGATTAATTTCCCCTAGTTCAATAATACAACAATGGAATGACTGATACGTTCATACATTGCATTCATACATCATTTTACAAATGTCATAACATACGCAATACAAATGCATATATTACAATCTCATTTATTTTGAGAGCATCATTTACACTTCATGCATCATGACTTTGCATACAACTAACCTTGTATCTTTTCAGGTAAAAGTCTATAAACAGACAAATATCATCAATTACCTACATGATCAGACAAATTTATGGTACCATATTGAGGTAGCAATCGTCTCGGATTCCTTCGTCATCCTACTGAGATAGTAATCGTCCAAGATTCCTTCATCATCTTTTTGGAGTAGTAATCGTCTCAGATTCCTTCATAATCTTTTTGGAGTAGCAATCGTCTCAGATTCCTTCATCATCTTTTTGGAGTAGCAATCGTCTCAGATTCCTTCATCATCCTATTGAGGTAGTAATCATCCAAGATTCCTTCATCATCCTACTGAGGTAGTAATATTCTCAGATTCCTTCATCATCCTGCTGAGGTAGTAATCGTCCAAGATTCCTTCATCATCCTACTGAGGTAGTAATCGTCTCAGATTCCTTCATCATCCTGCTGAGGTAGTAATCATCTAAGATTCCTTCATCATCCTACTGAGGTAGTAATCGTCTTAGATTCCTTCATTATCTTGCTGAGGTAGTAATCGTCCAAGATTCCTTCATCATCCTACTAAGTTAGTAATCGTCCAAGATTCCTTCATCATCTTTTTGGAGTAGCAATCGTCTCAGATTCCTTCATCATCCTGCTGAGGTAGTAATCGTCCAAGATTCCTTCATTATCTATTAAGGTAGTAATCATCCAAGATTCCTTCATCATCCTGCTGAGGTAGTAATCATCCAAGATTCCTTCATTATCTATTGAGGTAGTAATCGTCCAAGATTCCTTCATCATCCCGCTGAGTTAGCAATCATCAAAGATTCCTTCATCATCTACTGAGGTAGCAATCATCAAGGATTCCTTCTCATACACTTCCAGATGAAGTCTTACTCGGACTCATCCTGAAACAGCACTACACAAGTTTCTTCTGATACATTTCCAGATAGCAGTTAATTTCATTCTCCCTAGCAAATTACTGCGAAGCCTGGATTTCAACCAGAAAACAACAAACTTTCATCTCTCCAATCCAGAGATAACCCCTCAGTAGAGCCATGGACAACTGAAGCTCCAAGACAGAGACCAACATTCCTCAACGGAGTCCCTTCTAACAGCAAGAGCAGAAATTCCTACAAAGGGATATCTCATGAAGTCATCATTGTTCCGGATGGCATCTTTAAGCCCATCTCTGACGACTCTCAGTCATATTCCAAATGGCATATATAAGCCCATTCCCAACACCATCTACCCAGTTAAGTATCATCTCCGAAGAGTGCAAATTTATGAGCACTCTAGTATTCAATGATCTTCCACCTTCCGATCACGAAAGGCAGACCAGCCAATCTATATCCTCAGGTTTAAGAAGATTGAACAGGGGCAATTGTTGTACCCAAAAATTTTCCCTCTCATGTTTTCCAAGAGCTTCCCCTAAATGGTCGGTCATGAACCTTTTCCTAAAGAAAAGGAAAATTTGTGAGTGATGTTTTTAAGCTTCTTTCAATTGGCATCTCCGAAATGATGTTCGATTGGCATCTATATAGCGTCTTTCAATTGGCCTATTAACAAGGCCTTTCGATTGGCATTTTAATAAGCACTTTTCGATTGGCATTTTAACAATGTCCTTCGATTGGTGTTGACAAGTACCTTTCAATTGGAATTTTAACAAAGGTCCTTCAATTGGTATCTGGACAAAGGTCCTTCGATTGGCAGGGACAAAGGTCCTTCGACTGGCACTTCAGAGGGTCCTTTGACTGGAACTTTAGACTTTACCTCAATCAGAGCATCAGAATGAAATGACCTTCGAATGGCATTTAAGTGCAGAGCTTGTCTTAATCTAAGATGCTCTGATGAAGGAAGCTCCGAACACTTCGAATCAGAATTTAGACTCACCACAAGGCCAAGGGCTGGTCGAAGTTGTCTAATAGGGAATGTGCTGAATAGATTCGAATTGGACTTTGAAGCTGGCAAAGAAGGCAGATTCGAAGGAATGAAATAGGATGGCATGACTAAGTAAAAATACATATCCTAACCTGTCTAGGTTCACCCCAAGTTTAAAATGGCATGTTGTCCTTGCAAATATGCAATCGAAGCATAGGAAGTCTCAATCGAAGGGGATGTTACATCGAAGCTGGAGTAATTCGAAACGGAGCTTAGAGTTATCGAAGAAAGAAAATTCGAAGGGAATTGGATCTCCAAAGGGCATGTCAAATTTCGATTTTCATCATGTTGGAGGCCCAAACATCTCATAACAGGCTGGCAGTAATGCATGAAATAGATTGG
Organism: Vicia faba; assembly: GCA_948472305.1. Classification (NCBI taxonomy): domain Eukaryota; kingdom Viridiplantae; phylum Streptophyta; class Magnoliopsida; order Fabales; family Fabaceae; genus Vicia; species Vicia faba. The sequence continues at coordinate 1,601,918,578 of OX451736.1, forward strand.
CGCTTGATTGAATAAAAAGTAACAAGTCTTTATGAAGAAATCAAATCAAATCTCTTCATCATAATGGACCAAGATTTGATACATAAATGTTGACCTAATTTCCTTTGTCTATATAAACCTCATGATCTCACACGAAAACAAAAAGGAGATAGATGCGTAATAACCACAAAAAAGGGCCAGACGGAAACTCACGGAGACTGCCCCACGAAAGTCCAGAAGATAGCATCAAGTGCCAAAACCACATTGCAGGAATACACTCATTCGTTCCCCAGCCATTTCACACCCAAGACTGCAGATCTAGGCGCCTCCAGTGGTAAAAACATTCAATCTCACTTAATCTTGAACTAGACTCATGATTGCATATTCATAGTTTTTGTTATTATTTGTGAACGATTAAACAAGGTGCATGTCAGTTGCAGTATTCATATGTTCGAACCCCACAGGTAGAGTTTTTCAAAGCTAGCTACTTTTGAAACCCATGATACTAATTGTGACAAATTGAAACTAGCCCAGATCTGGGTTCAAGGATTGATTTCGAATGGGACGTTTTTCTGTGTTGTTTAGTTTCGAGTTAACTAATTTGCAGGACTAAAAGCAGGTATCACATATTTTGAATGAGCAAGCAGCTCAGGTGGTGAAAAGGGATTCGTGCAATCGAAGGGACCAGGGTTCGAGCCCAAGCTTTGCATTTTCAATCTCTAACATACTTCCTTGCAGGTCCAGCATCTCAGACCGAACGCCCCAGACGCGCAGTCTCTCAAGCTTCTTCGAACCAAGCCTTACAGTTTCAAATTCTAACGTTTTGCTTGTAGCGCCCCCAAGACCCTCGAATGAGGTCTTCAATCAGCTCATTGGATCGAAGAGCAACCCAGGCCTCTTCGATCCAGGCCTTGCTTCCAAGAATTCCTTCTTTTTGTTTCCTGTTTTTGACCCTTTCGTTTTTGTTTCTTTTTGATGGACTGCTTATCCTTACTTCTTAAAGTTTTAATTAACAAGAAAAAAAAACCAAAAAACATTAGGCTTAGTTTTTACATGAAATTAATTTTGTCGATTAATTAATTAACTATTTTAATATTTTCTTAAAAAACTAAAATTGAATAGACTTAGGATTTTTTTTAATTTAATTTCTTTTCATAACAAAACAAACAAAAATTTCCTTTCACTTAGGATTTTAGACGCATTTTCAATTCAGGCGCGCGTTTATTTACTTTAGCATTTTCAGTTAATTATGCAACTGTGCCCGGTTTGTAATAGCTTAATTAGGATTTTAATTTCTGCATTTTACATTCCCAGTAATTATTTATGTATCTACACCAAAGCCTTGTAATAGCGTAGGACCTATATTTCTTGCTTTTATATTTTATATGTTTATATATAATTGCTAGTAACCTAGGCGTGTATGCTTAATCAAATCAATCTTAGATCACTAAACGGCAAGATAAAATATCTAAAATAGCACATTATTGCACACATGCACCCTTAGGGTATACCTCACTTGGTTGCTTTCGGAAAAACAATGGTAATGTCCCTAGAATATAGGCATACTCTTAGCAAATACCCTCAGTTTAAAGTCATCATAAAGATCATAGTACCTAAATGTCCCTCGAGTTGCCTACGAGAAATGATCTTATGATGATAGTCCCTTCGAAATGCTAAGGTATCCTTACCTGTTTCCTTCAATGACCATTACGTCCCTTTTGATAGTCCCTTAACATCCAACGGCTAGGGTTACCTACTCACTAATAGTAGGATAACACGGTCTAAAGGATAGGAGGAAAAGAACAATCTTTTTCGAGTAGGTAGATAACTGTTAGGTACTTGCTCAAACAAATTTTCACACCACACTTTCAAACACTTTTCAAAACACTATATCACACTCTTGAGGACTGATACAAGAGTTACCATAAAGTGAATCGCCGCACTAAGGCATTTTCAAAACTTTTCAAAACGCATAAACACAAGCAATTTCAAAAATGAGCAAGTACCTAAGAGCCCATGGAAAGCCATGGATGAAAAGGGTGATAACACCTTCCCTTTCCATAATCTACCCCCTTACTCAGAAATCTCGAAAAAAGGTCTTTTATGTTCTTTTAACCCTTTCATTTCTTTGGATAAAAGAAAAGTCGGTGGCGACTATTGCTTACCGCGACATTTGTGAATACAAAAAATGCAAACCAGTATAAACAGTTGGTTCTGCCACCGTATCACAAATTTTATGTTGTGTGTATCGGATGCAAGGCTTAGCTTAATCTTATTTAGATAGGAAAAACACTTCTGGAAGTTGTCAATTTTTGGGAGACAATTTGATCTCATGGTCTAGCAAAAGACAATCAACAATAGCGCTCTTAACCATATAAGTCGAGTATATTTATACTTTTGGATGCATCACCCAGATCCTCTGGATGAAAAGTCAGTTAGAAGACTATCTAATATATGAGAGTAATGTTCCCATTCTCTGTAACAATACTTCTTCCATTTGATTGTCCGAGAATCCAATTTTACATTCTAGGGCTAAACATATTGAGATTAAGAATCATTTTATCAAAGACTATGTTCAGAAGGGAATTTTATCTTTAAAATTCATAGATACATACCATAAATGGACTGATATCTTTACAAAACCCCTTGCTGAAGATAAGTTTTTGTTTTCATTCTGAAGCATTTAAAAATGGTTTCATCTCCAAAACGAAAAAGATGTAATCTCATAATGTTGGCTTCCATAATGGAAAAGTGATAATCTAAGGTTTATTATTTATTTTGTTTCGCTTTTGGAATGTGACGCTTCTGACAAGTGAAGTTCCCATATATCAGAAGTGTCCTAGGTCAAAATATTTTATTTTGAAAGCTTTTATCCCTTGGAAAATGAAGAGTTTACTTCATTAATGAGATGTTAGAATAGTGAAAGGTTAGAATTCAATTTAATACATATTTCCATTTCTGAAGCATGCCTAACACTTGATGTGACATATTGAGAGAAGAGATATTATTGGGATTAGGTAAAAAATCTCTATGTTTTACCCCTTGTCAAAACTTTTTCACTTTTCAAAACTTTTTTATTGATTGCAAAAACTCTATTTAAACTCACTCACTCACACTTCACATACTCTCGCTACTTCTATTCTACACTTTCTCTCTTTTAAGCCTCAAAAGTTTCTCAAAACCCTTTTTGGTTCTTGTTCGTGAATCAATATGCTCAAGGTTCTTCTCAACAACAACAACAATTTCAAGGTCCATATCTTTACTTGTCGACTCCAGTTACTCAGTTATCTGTTCTTGCAAAATTGATAGTTGATTTCGAGAACCTTTCTGCTTATAGGTTCGATCTTTTCGAAGTTATTAAGTTTCAAGGATGGGAAACTTACTTTGATCGTATGAAGGGACTAGTTTACCCTGAACTAGTTAAGGACTTATGGATACATGCATATTGTGATACGGTGGGAGAACTGACTTGAGGTTTTGCATTTGTGTTCGCAAATGTTTCGGTTTAGCAAGAGTCGCCACCGGCTTTTTATTTTATCCAAAGGAAAGGTCAAAAATCACAGGAAAGACCTTTGATATGTTTTCTTGGGTTCAGGGGGTAGATTATGAAAAGGGAAGGTGCAAGCACCCTTTTCATCCATGGTTTTCCATGGGCTCTTAGTTACTTGTTTAGATCACTTGCTTTTGCTTTTCAATTGTTTGAAATGGTGCTTTGTGTGTGGTTTTGAAAATGTTTTGAAAAGAGGCCATCGTTATGGAAACCTTTGTAATGATTCTTGTTTGAATATATACAAAGGTGTATTGTCTTTTGAAAAGATGTTTGAATGTTTGAATGTTTGAAAGTTTATTTTGGGAAATGCTTTGAAATTGTGTTGTGATGTGTTTTTGAAAATAGCAAGGATGTTTGCAAGTTTTGTTCAAGTAACTAAGAGTTGTCTACCCCATCTACTCAAGAGTCTTTCCTACACATTTTTAACCCTTTTGACAGTGTTATTTTACCATTGCATTTGGTAAACAACCTTGTATTTGGATGTTAAACGGGACAGGCGTGGGTCATCGTATTGACCATGATAGCAATTATGCTAAGTATCTTTAGCAAATTTTTGAGGGACTAGATCCTTTTGTATAGGCAACCAAGATAGCGTCATCGAGGGACTATGATCTTTTTGTTTTGTTTTTGTTTTGCCAAGATACTCAACATGCATACCATGGCCATTTGAAAGGCAACAAGTGGATGAAAGCCTAGGGGTGCATGTGTGCATTGTGTTGTCATTTTCATGCTTTTATGTCTTGTATTAGGTCTAGCTATTTGTTTTGAATTTGGATATTGCATGCAAACCCTAATCTCTATCATGGCATATTTGAAAGCTATAAAATGCGTAAAATAAATCTATGCTATTACAACATTGATATGGGGAGGGGGGATACAATTTTGAATGGGGAGTATTTGCAAGAAAATAAAACCCTAAGATTAACTATTACATCCAAATTGAATTAATCGTGCAAATAAATAAATAGGCAAATATTTAAATGGACAATTAAATAAATATGCAATATATTATAAATATAAAAAATGTTTTTGTATTATTTTTATGTGTAAAAATAAAATATTTAATGCATTAAAAATAATAAAATTAAAAGATTAATTTTTATTAAGGGTGGAAACCCTAATTTGTTTTAAGAAAATATATATATATATATATATATATATATATATATATATATATATATATATATATATATATATATATATATATATATATATATATATATATATATATATATATATATATATATATATATATATATATATATATATATATATATATATATATATATATATCATGTATTATTTATTTGTGTATAATAAAATAAATAAAATATATACAAATGTTAAAAAAACTAAAAATAATGTGAGAAAAAATATTATTTAAGTATATAAATAATAAAAATAAAAGTATAATATTTTTTGTAGTATTTACAAGTTTATTTAGAAAAATAAAAGTATATTATTTTAGAAAACTATTTTTCATGTTAGAAAAAATAATAAAAATATAAAATAAAAATGTGAAAATTTATGAAAATGTTTTTGGTAATTTTTTATGTTTAGAAAAAATAAAATAAAATCAGAAATAAAAAAATCTAAAATATAAAACAATGGGCCAAGGGGGTGTGAGAAGTAGGTCAGGGGGTGTCAAAAGCAAGGAATAGGCAGGCCCAACCCAGCTACTTCATCTTCAACCTTCGTTCAAACAAAAATGCGCGTTCTGAGTTCAACTTCGTATCTCCTGTTTCAGTGCTTAAAAACAAAAACTTGTAACATGAAAGTTGTAGAGCATAATCACACGATTCCAACCATATAAAGAACTTAATCTAACTCTCAAAGACCAGAGAGAATTTCTCTGGCCCTAATTTCTAACCTAACTTTTTCAGAAAGTTCATCAATCAAATTCTCTCAACATACTTAACTTAAATGAAATCTATGCATATGTACAGTTTAAGGGCAATGAGTACTAATTTTTTATTCACAAATCTAAGCCTAATGTTTCCTAAATAGAGAGATAGAAGTTTGAACAATACCTGCTTCAGTTGAACTCGAGTATGGAAATTTGGAAGTTTTTAATGAGGCCTGAGATGTTTGTGAGTTTGCCTGAACTTCCTCTGACCTTCCACAATGCTTTGTTTTCTTTGAGCTTGCTTGAATAAGCCTGTAGAAGTTAACGAGGGGTTTGTCAGATGGAAGTGAAACTACAGAGAGTGCCCTGTTTTGCAAGAAGATGGTGTTTTTGTGTTTTGGAAGGCTTGAGGGTTGGATAGCTCGTGCTTTTGACTCAAGGCAATATGCAAAAGTTGTTTGGAAAGGTTACAACACTTGGTTTTAACAGAAACAAGAGTTGTGTGGTTTTGGCAAGTTGACTTATTTTTTAAGAAAAGTGTGAAGTGACCAAGGGCAGGCCTGTACATGCTAGCTTCAAGCATGCACAAGATTGTTGTACTTTGCTCTGAGTTTATGGAACTTGTTTGCTGCAAAGAAAGGGGTTCAAGGCTCAAGGGAAGCAAGTTGACATAAAGTTGCCTTTATCAAAATGGCATAGTTAGCTTTTTGCCAAAAATAAATTAAACCCTTATGTAAACTTCCATTAATCAGAATAATTCCTTAAGCCAATGAGTTTGCATTCAATTTTTGAGTGTGGAAGGTTTTAAAGACCTGTGAGGAAGTACAAGTGAGGCTGGATAGAGTTTGCAATTTGTGTCAACATGAAACATGCCATGGATCAAAGTGAGTTTTTTCCAAATTCAAACCTTCGATTCTCCTTAACCATAAATGATTTTGGAGAGTTCTTGGACATTTTGGAAAGCTTGTAACATTCTATACAATCCATATTTAAAATTCATTTTGAGATTCCAAGTGGAACTAGGTGAAAATTTTCCATGAAGATAGGTCAAAATCGTGCCTAAACTAGGGCAAAATTTCACTAAGTTAAAAGTTTCATGGACCCTTGTTCCAAAAATCATTACTTGAGATCCAAGCTTCTTTTGGGAAAACTTTATGAATCAAAGTTATATATTTTGTGAAGGACTACAGCTTTCATGTTGGGAGTTTTGTTTGAACCCAATTGCATCATGGTGAAAATATTGGGCAAAGTTGGGAAAAAGTAAGAAAATTTCATAACTTAGAAAAATTCTAAGTTATGAAATTTTTCAATCTTAAACCCTAATTTGCAAAATTAGGTTTCTTGATGAAAAAGTTTCAAGTTTTGACTTATCTTGATGAAAAATGACCCTTGGCACTTGATTTTGACCAAAAAGTCAAAGTTTGACTTTTTAGTGTACAGTTGATTTTTTATCAGTTGACTGGAAAATTCATCTGTCAATCCAATGCCTTTGAGATCTTTTGAACCTTGTGATTAGGTCAAGATGATGTCATTGAGTCCCTGAATCCATACTTGAACCCAATTTTCCATTGGCTAGGTGAAAAATCCGAAATTGCCCTTATACACTCAAAACCCTAAAAATGACCATTTTACCCTTTTGATGATCTGATCAAATTTCTTGAGGAGTTGTGGTCCAAACTTGATCAAATGGTTCATATGAGTCTATAATGTTGATGTGGATAAAAAATTATGAGGTTTGACTGTAAATTGGCCACAATTGACTTTTTCCCCAATACAATTGATTTTTAGGTCAGCTGTCCAATTGACTGGGCAAAAAATTGATTCAAGGCTTGAAACTTGGTATGAGAAATCTTATAAGTCCAACATGAAGCATGAAAGTCACATTCAGCATTAGAAGTCCTAAGTTCCTTGTGCAAACTCAAACCCTAATTTAGGTCATCAGTGCAAGGAGATGTCTTGAGCAGAGCAAACCCTAACTTGGTCTTGAGTTCAAAGAATCTTGTGAGGAGAAATCTTGATAAAATGAGAGGGAAAGTTTTGGGGTACAACACATATGTATCTAAAAGTGATCATATTTGTTCCAAGGTCAAGGTTCGACTCATCTTCGTCACTGAGGAAAATGTTGTTAAGTTGATAAATAATGATGGAACTAGAGAGATATTCATCAACGTGATTGTTCATCCTATAAAGATGGCTCTCAATGCAACAAATTTATTCAAGGAAGGTATTGACAAGAGTAATCCCAAGTTTATTGATGACAGACTTAGAGTTTGGTTTAAGATATTCTTGGGTTGCTTCAACCATCATTGTCCTATAAATTCTTCTGATTACATCAACACTGATCAGAAGCATATGTTGGCCGCTATTTCCACTAAGGTAAAGATCTACTTTCTAGCTATATTGTTTCATCCTTTGAACAACACCATTATTGAGACTAGAGATTTTGGTTCAAAACCAAAAAAAAATTCCAATGGGTAGGTTTATCTTGGATATTCTGGTGGAAAGAAAACTTGTTGAACATTTGAATCTTCAAGGATATTTGGAAGTTATGGTTGGACCCTCTCTCAGTTGGAAGACTTTGAAGAATATGTCCTTAATTTCTAAAGTCTTTGTGCCTCCAATTGAGATTGTTGTTGTTGAGGTTGCTGCCATAAGGATGGTTGTAGAAGGCTATCTCGCACATGATTTTGACAGATCCTCTATAATTAGCCAAGAAAGTAGTATTCTTTCTCCTTCTACTTCTCTAACTAATAAGAATAGGAAACTTTCCAAGAAATCTGATTCTGAGGGTTCTTTTAAGAAGTCTAAGACTTCAAAATCCAACAAAAAGGTCTTTGGAGTTTTCTGCAGGTGTTGTTGATGATTCTAAATCCTCTAAGGTTGGTAGATCATCAGGATCTTCTCTATCTTTTAGAGTTGATCCAACAAAGTGTTCTCAGCTAAAAACACTATTATTGATAGTGCATCAATTTCATTCTCTCATTCATTCACTCAAAATTCACTTCCACCCATTCCAGCTCTAGTTTCCATTTTTGGAACAGTGACTGCTCCCCTACAAAAAAATCCAAATGTTTCAGAAGCATCCCCTTCTGATCCTAAACCACCCCCAAAGAATCCAAACTCTTCTGAAGACACTTCTTCAAAAGTCAATACTTATGTACCTCCCTCACTCCATTCTTCACCTCAACTCTCCATTTCTCTCTCTCAACTATCCACCACCATATTCTCTGAACCAAATTTCATAATAAACAAATTAGCTAAACCTCAACAACCACCACAAATACTCCTCCGTAAACTAAAAGAATCTGAGATAGATATCATCCCTCTTCTCCAAAACCTCCCCTCTCTATCCTCTCAACCTGAGCCTCATAACTCTGGTGCTCAAGATACTACCTCTAAGGACTTTTTGTCTGAAGATGATATTTTGAACATCATTGATGTGCCAGATAGGACATTTTCCCCTTACTCCACACCTTCTTAACACTTTTTCTTTCTTACTGACATCCTTCCGACATTCTTGGATGAATTTATGTATTAATTTGAATATACTAATCGTGATACACTCCACTATGCTGTTGAGAGCACTTTTGAGAGCATAGATCATGAACAGACCATTGCTATCTAGTATGGTTTCAAAATATGGAATAATGTTAACTCAAACATAATTGAATTCTTAGGTACCCATGAAGCAAGGAAGAAGCATGATGTTATGCTTGCTGCTAAGGAACCTCTTCATATTCCTCTATACTTGCTTGCTCCAGAAGTAGTCATTCTAGAAGAAGATCCTACTTCTATAATGGATGAGCAACCTACAAATGTTGTTGCTTCTAAGATGGTTGTATTTAAGAAGTGTTATGCTGAAGAATGTACCCATTATGGGGTTATAAAGACTATTGTTGTTGCATAGATGCCACCTGGGCTGATGGATACTTTGGAAGAGTTAAAGAAGACAAATGTCATCATTTTACAATGTCTGGATAAGCAAGACCAGAGGACAGACGAGAATTATGCCCTCTTAAACTTGCTGAAGTACTTTGTAGCAAGGATGTCTCCCCCTCATCCATTAAACCCGTAGACCATTTATTTTACCTTTGCTTTTAGAACTTAAGTGTTTTTCTGTCTGTTTCTAAAAACTTGTGTATCTTGGTCTTTGGTTAATGAATTTTTTCTCTGTCTCTTCAAATCTTTTTGAATGTTGACAAAGAGGGGGAAATTAGATGATTTTGATATATCTTATTTCAGAACATGTTCCCAAACATGTTTCTAATTTTATTGCCTCTAACATTGTTTGACTCGGGAACTTTGAGAAAGTTCATTGAATTTTTCTTAACAAGAAAGTTCTGAAGCTTTGATGGAGATTCAAAAGCTAAAGTATCAGAAGTCATGGGTTATTAGACCTTTTCTCAAAGGAAATTTAACCATACTTTGATGAAGTGACATATCGCCCAAGTTATGCTACTTGATCATCTATTTTTGGTTTTTCACAACCATGCTCCAAAACGTCACAAAAATCTGATCAGATACCTCACCATGTTTTAATAGCAAGCCAGAATTTGAGATGCATATTTATGCACCGCTAGTCATACTCTTGATATTAACTCAATCATGAAAGTATTCCTTCATGCTGATTGATTCATGTTACTTCCTAAAACTTCTTTAAGTCTTAAACTCAAAGGGAGACTCTGAACAAGATTAAATAATTTATGAGATTATAGAACTCAGGGGGAGCTGTTTAGCTCAATTTGAATTGTTTTATGTAATTAAGCCTAGTATAAATTGTTTATCAAAATACAAGGTTTTGTCATCATTAAAAAATAGGAGATTGTAAGAACAAGATTTGGTTCTGCATCTAACCTTTAGTTTTGATGATAACAATACATGGATGATTAGATAACAATTTAGTACCCTATTTGTTTTGTCTAGTGTGTAGCATTTACTAACAGTTTCTAACTCTAAATATATGGCATGTGACATCATCAAACTTTGGACTCAACACAATAAGTGATACAATTGCGTGTTACAAGAATCATAATGCTTCTAAAGTAACAATTCTAAGGAATGTTAACTTCTAAAGCTTTGTTATGTGACTCTGATAGTAGAGCTTATGAAGGCTTCTCAAGCTCTAAAGATTCTATGCTCTCTTGCTTCAAGGTTCTGAAGATTCTGAAGACAAGGTTCTGATGAACAAGTTCTGAAGACTCTAAAGATGAACATGCTGAAGACTCTAAAGACAAGATTATGTTGAACAAGTTCTGAAGACTCTGAAGACAGAGGTTCTGAAGACTAATTTTGATCCTTCTATACATGCTTCAACTCATACATACTTTGAAGCCTCTGAAGATTATAAGATAAGATCAAAAGTTTTTACCTGAGAAATAGTACAAGATCACTTCCTTCCACTACTCAGATTTTGTGGCGAAAGAATTGTACTATTGGTACAATGTTGTTTACCACTCACACTGACTGTTATGCAAGAAGACAACTGGAAATATGGTATTCTTATTCCACCCTCAAACATATTTCTTTTTGGCTATAAAGGAAGACTTGGAAAACAACTTTTTATGCTGAATCATTTTGCTAAACGCTGCTGAAATTTCATTGTGAGTCTTTTGTAAAGTTTTGTAAAGCAAGGAACTGTTGTTCGCTAACTTGATTTTAACACTATTGTGTTATTTTGTGTATTTCAACTTGTGTAATTAGCTTTCTTAGAAGCATCTTGTAAACACATAATCTTGTATTTCAACCTTGGGTTGATTATTCCTTGAGAGACTAGGGATTTAGTCCGAAAAAGACATTGATGAGTAGTCTTTGTGGTTGTAAACATTGTCAGTTGGTCTTTGTTTGTGTATGTAATCAGTTTGTCATAGTGGATTAAGTCCTTGTTAAGAAAGACAAATCACCTTGGTGGGTGGACTGGATTAACTTAGTCAACAGTGAACCAGGATAAAAATAAGTGTATTCATTTATTTTTGTTCTTGTGTTAACTTCAAGTGTTTGGTTTCAAAAAGATTTTATTCTTAGAAACCCAATTCAAACCCTCCCTTTCTTGTGTTTCTTGAACCTTCAACTTCAAGATCAATAAGATTGATCCATACGACACCAAAGCTAGAAGATCTATATCTCTTTTTTGGACCTTTTTCCTTGGTGGTATTTTTATCCCGACCCCACTTATTATTATCATTGACTGTTGCAACATGCCAATAATTGGACTTCTTGCTTTGTCTTTCATCCTATTTAGAGGGAGGCAACTGCTTTTGGGTGATGAGTGTGGCTTTTCCAACTACTTAAGTTTGATCTGCCACCGTATCTGAGTATGATTAAGAGTGGGATGAGGGGCCTATACTAAAACAACCATTATCTTGGCCTTCTTCCTCGGGAAAATATTTTTGATAGACACTATGATATCTGCATAAGGAATAAAAATAATTAATATACGTCCAGGAAATATCAAAAGCAAGTATAAAAGAAAATTTTCTCTCCCCACCAAAGAGTTCTTTCCTTTCATGGGACTCAATAACATCCAATATAGCTCGAATGTTGATAAGCTGTATGTCTTGCATAGAAGGCCCCACATATATGGGACCTCTACTTTCTCCAAAACCCATATATTCCCAAAAGGCTACAAATTATTCTTTGATTGACACCTCTTTTTGGGTCATACTTTCAAAATGGATAGCACAATCATGTTGTTCCCAATTATAGTGGTTCCAAACCTAGTATTTCAGTACCTTCTCTTTACACTTTGCGGAGGTCGAGGCAGAGGCACCAGTTTGAATGGGCGCTCCCTCAGGGACCTTGTAGAACATGGAATTTAAGGAGTTACCAAAAGGAAGAGATATTCAAAGTTCTTATAATTATCCATGTAAATGAAAAACATCTTGGAATCCTAGAGAAATGAAATCTTTCATTCCTACAACGGGGATCATTGGAAGTGTGTGATACAAAAAATAAGCTAAACAAAAGACCAAAAGACGATTATGTATCTGTTGGCTCTTAGATTCGACACCCTTGTTTCATTAATGTCAGCCATTAAAGCTGAAGGATGTTTTCGACCAGCTAGGTCCGTCGAAATGCCCATCGAAAGATGGCAAGGTACTTAGAAGATTTCTTCCAAGGGAGAAGTTGGTTGCCTTCGACGTCGAAGGTGCTTCTCGTCGAAGATGCTTCTCGACGAAGGTGTTCGATGGTTCAGAGTGGAACGGTTTGAAATTCAAGCGTTTGGAGGGAAAACGGTTTCCAACGGTTACCAAGTGCAACGTGCAAAGATCTGGAGCGTCGAACGTTGAGAACGTGCCAAGTGGAATCATCTCGAAGCAGTGTAACTGCTTGACGGTTACTTGGGATGTTTTAGTATAAATAGTAGTAGTTCACGCAGTTTCTCGCGTGTGCTCACAATTATATACAAAGTCACTCATATAGATTCGAGTACCCAGCGTGTGAGAAAGAATTGTTGAGAAATGTATGTGTGAAACACCAACTTTATTAATCAAAGTCATTTACTTTTCCAGAAATTTACTTGCTTTCTTCTTTACTTTTCTGTCGAAATCCTTTATTTTAAGCCTTCATTTATTTTACCAAGCCTACTTCTTCATGCAATTTACCTAAAGCCTCTTTATTCTATTGTCATTTAACCAATATCCAATTTAATCAAAACCTCAAAATCAACCTATGTCCTAGGATCAATATGATCGATCCTGCGAGTAACCAAATAAGTAACCATTTGGAGGATCAGCGGTTGTTTACCAATAACCAAGGTAAACAAATTGGCACACCTGGTGGGACTGTGTGTTGATTTCTGAAAATAATCTCATCCTTTTCAAGGAGCGTTGCATGTTATTGAGAAGTGGTAGAATATACACTAACGATAACAATACTGCCAGAAGAAGGGAAGAGATGGTGAATCCGCCAAACAATAACGAAATCCCACAAACGAATGTGGGAGCAACGGTTATTTCGACCATAAGTGAAGCGACAACTGCTGGTTCGACACCGGCAGTAACGGTCACAGCAACGGGGCCATTACCTCCGTTCACAGGCCCCAGAGTGCCTTTGGGAACTCCCCCACCAAGGGGAAATTTAGGCACAAGGCCTTTTGTTCCCCCAGGATTTATGACAGGCGGTCATAATCGAGAGCCACTCTATGGCATGCCAACTTCTGACTTGGCTAGCCTGACGAATGCTGCGTCCACTTTTTCAGACCCTTTAGTGAGTGCCTCTTCGCCACTCCAAGGTTCTGGAGTAGGCATGGCGAATAGAAATAGGACCCAACTCTTAGGAGGAACGTCCCAAGTAGCCCATGGCCTTACAAATGCCTCGACAGCAGTCTTGAGGCAACAAATGGACGAAAGCAACCATGATATGGTGCAAATGTTGGCACAAACCTTGGGTACAGTGCTAAACCCTCTAATACAAAACACTACTCAATCGAATCAGAAGATGACAGCGCAAATGACGCGTTTAGCCAATTTCTTTGGAGTACCCCAACCTATTCGACAGCCCCAAAGGGCGCAAATAAGGGGAAACCAGGGGATATTCTTAGAGGAAGAAACCACCATCAACCAGGTTCAACAGCCTGTCGAAGAAAACCTTAGGGCACGATTGGAGCAACCTGTCGAGGAACCTAGGGTAATAACCCCAGAGGTAAGGTTAGTTAACAGAAACCAAAATGCTGACGAAGTAGTTCAGCATATCCAATACCAAAATACGGGTTTGGAAAATAATCTGGCAACCATGATCGAAAGGATCATGACTCAGAATGGGATGAACATGGGCTTTCGAAGGCCCAACTTTACATCCCCATTGTCAGAATACGTGTTACAAACAGACTTACCTCCTAGATGTAAAGTCCCCAAATTCACTAAGTTCTCTGGGGACACGACAGAATCTACTGTCGAGCATGTGGCGAGATACTTGATCGAAGCAGGAGATATTTCGAATAATGAAAATCTAAGGATCAAGTACTTCCCAAGTTCTTTAACAAAGAACGCTTTTACTTGGTTTACGACTCTCCCCCCCAATTTGATCCATCATTGGACCCAATTGGAAAGATTGTTCCATGAACAATTTTACATGGGGCAAACCAAGATAAGCCTGAAAGAATTGGCCAGTGTAAAGAGACGTTTCACTGAACCTATAGACGAATATCTGAATAGGTTTAGGCTGCTCAAGGCGAGATGTTTTACACAAGTGCCAGAACATGAGTTGGTCGAAATAGCCGCAGGCGGTTTAGATTATTCCATTAGGAAGAAGCTAGACACCCAATACCTGAGGGACATGGCCCAATTGGCCGATAGAGTTCGACAGGTAGAACGCCTCAAAGCTGAAAAAGCAAAGGCAACGAAAACTCACAAGAGAGAGAGGATAGCGTATGTTGATATGGATGACGAAGATCCAGAATCCTTCAACGATACTATAATTGTCGAAGAAGGAGAAGTCGATTTAGCAGAACTAAAACAAGGGCCACCATACTCTTGTAAACTGTTAGTCCCCTCAAGTGGGAAAAATCCCATTGGTCCAGAAAGGACCAACGATAGGTTCCCCAAAAAGACTTATAGTTTTGACATCACAAAATGTGATGAGATCTTTGACTTGCTTGTAAAAGATGGCCAAATGATAGTACCCCCAGGGGTAAAAGTGCCTCCTCTTGATCAAAGAAAGAAGAGAGGTTTTTGCAAATATCATAATTTTTTGGGCCATAAAACTTCTCAATGTTTTCTTTTTAGGAATCTTGTGCAAGACGCTATCGAAGAAGGGAGGTTGAAGTTTGCTGACAAGACCCCCATGGCTGTCGACTCAAATCCGTTGCAGGCTGAAGCCCATTATGCTGAGCCTTCTTAGGTGAACGTGATCGAGGCAACCAGGAGCCAGTCGAAGAGGCCAGGAATCACAATGGTCGAAGTCTCAAAGGATCATATCAACATGCCAATCTTTGGCAGTTTTTCTGGAAATTTATCCAGAAAGACAATTGAAGCAGTTCAGAAAGCGGTCGAAAGCCCAAAGCTGGAGACCGTTGAAGCACAAAAAACTGGACCAAAACCCAGTTCCCACTTGGCCACAGCTCAAGGCCAGACGGAGAATTTGGAGATACAAATGAAACAGTTAACTCTTGCCAACAAAGATACAATGAATATCAACATGGTCGAACTCTCTGACCCAAAGGCATCAGAAGAGGCCATGAGGCAAGAACAAGCTAATAAGACTGCTTTCCCTCGGGAAAATGAAAATCTGGCAGATTTTCTGCAAAGATGCCAGAAAAAGAAATCAGAGGTGATGCTGTGTCCAAGATGCAGTTCGATCTTTGACAAAAAAGCTGCTGAGCACATTTAAGGCGTAAGAGCAGCGAATAAGAGAAGGGAAAATGTTGATCTTCGACATGACCCCAGAAGAGCCTCCCAAAGAGGTTCAAACCAAGAAAAGAGGCCATTGACTTTCAGGCCTCCAACCAATGTGCCGGTAGATACCTGGTACAAAACCTCTGGTCGAAAAAGGCCAAGTGAGGAGAGATGGCACTCTTTCGACGTGCAAAGGGGTTCATCTTTAACTCAAAAGAAAGAGCCTCAAGTTGCTGCACCTAAAGTTGCACAAGTGTCAAGCAACTACAAAGGAAAAAATCCCATGTCTCGATCTCAATGGAGGAGATACCAAAGGAGACGAAAAGCTGAGAGGGAGGCTGCCAATGAACCAAAGGCAGAAACCAGTTCGAATGTTCCTCAAAGGAAGCAAAGGAAACCTCTAGAAAGAGAGCCAGTAACCAACAGGCTAGTTTGGCCTAACCAAGGTAAAGTCGAGGACGAAGACGATTCTGAGTCTGATGATACTTTGGACATAATGGTGAATATAGTCTCAGTGCTGCCCAGAGAATTCAACCGACAGGTGGAGGTCGAAGCAAGTGACTGGGAAGTGGAGCAAGAAATGGCCAAACATAGGCCAGTATGCTATTTCGTCATGGACAATGGCACTACTGAGGAACAAAATGGGTTCTTCGAGCCACCTACAGAGGCGATGAAAAATCACCTCGAGCCTTTATTTATAAGGGCTAAACTCGAAGAAACTACAGTGAATAAAATATTGGTGGATTGTGGGGCAACCATCAACATTATTCCTCACTCTATGCTAAGGAAAATTGGCAAAAGGGATGAGGACATTAAGCCTCACAACATGGTCCTGTCGAACTATGAGGGCGGCATAGGGACCACTATGGGAGTGATCCAGCTAGATATCAAAGTAGGGTCTATCCTTCGACCAACAATGTTTATGGTCATATCGGCCAAACCTAACTACAATCTTTTGTTGGGCCGTGAATGGATTCATGGTGTTGGAGCTATGCCATAATCAATGCACCAGAGGCTGCTCCTATGGCGTCCAGATGGGATGGTCGAAAACATAGAGGCAGATCAAAGCTATTACCTAGGCAAAGTGAATCACCTAGGGTTGGCAGATTTCGACAAGAACTTGGCTCACATAGGGCCATGTCCAACACCTGACTTCGACTTGGCGCCAGCGCCAAATACTTTTTGTTCCCTATACCTGCATCCTGAGCATGGTTTCCAATGGGACAGAGAAGACTTGTCCCACATAGACTTCAGTGGGTTAACTGATATCCAACCAACTGGTTGGGGAAGTGAATTCAGTGATAATGACTGAGTCACAATCTTTGAAGCGAATTTCGGCTTATGTAGCCGAAACTAAGATGATAACGGCTCTCGAAGCCGAAGTGAAGTACATGGCCACACAGGCCAATGATCAACAGTTATCTGCTGCAGGTCCAGGAAAGGACTTCGATCCAGAACCCCCTGATATCATGCAAGAAGAAATGCAGGAACAGAGGCTCGACGCCATCTATGACGATGAGCCTTTGGGCTTCGAAAAGGACCCCTTGGCGAACAACATTAAAATGTTAGCGCAAGATCCTTTAGAAGAAATCAACTTAGGCGAAGGGTCAGAGAAAAGGCCAACTTACATCAGCGCCAAAATTGACCCAGAACTTAGGTTGGAAGTAATCCAATTGTTGAAAGAGTTCAAAGACTGTTTTGCATGGGATTACGACGAAATGCCTGGTCTCGACAGAGGATTGGTAGAACTTTAGTTGCCAATCAAATCTGGGAAGAAGCCAATCAAGCAAAGTCCAAGACGCTTCGCTCCAGAAATACTGTCGAAGATCAAAACGGAAGTCGAAAGACTGCTGAAATGCAAATTCATACGCGTTACAAGGTATGTCGAATGGATTGCAAACATTGTGCCAGTGATTAAGAAAAATGGTACATTAAGGGTGTGCATAGATTTCAGAGATTTGAATGCTGCTACGCCCAAAGATGAATATCCTATGCCTGTGGCGGAAATGCTAGTCGATTCTGCCGCTGGCTATGAATACTTGAGTATGCTCGATGGTTATTTAGGATATAATTAAATATTCATTGCTGAAGAGGATGTGTCGAAAACAGCTTTTCGATGCCCTGGGGCCCTAGGCACTTACGAATGGGTAGTGATGCCTTTTGGCCTAAAGAACGCTGGGGCAACATACCAGCGAGCAATGAATACTATCTTCCATGATTTTATTAACACTTTTATGCAAGTATATATTGATGACATTGTTATAAAATCTGTTTCCAGGAAGAATCATATTGACCACCTTCGACAATCATTCGAAAGAATGAGAGAACATGGTCTGAAGATGAACCCTTTGAAGTGTGCATTCTGTGTGAAAGCTGGAGATTTCTTGGGCTTCGTTGTCCACAAGAAAGGAATCGAAATCAACCAGAACAAGACGAAGGCAATTCTGGAAGCGAAAGCGCTATCGAATAAGAAGGAACTGCAATCTCTGTTAGGCAAGATAAATTTCTTAAGGAGATTTATATCTAACCTAAGTGGGAAAGCTCATGCCTTTTCACCCTTACTTCGATTGAATAAAGAGGGGTTCGAATGGGGGCAAGAGCAACAAGAAGCCTTCGACAAAATCAAAGGGTACCTCACTAAGCCACCTATTTTGGTGCCTCCTTGTAGCAATAGGAGTATGAGATTGTACATAGCTGCATCCGACAAAACTTTGGGAAGCATGTTAGCCCAAGAAGATGAGAATGGAGTCGAAAGACCCATTTACTATCTTAGTAGAGTTTTGAACGATGCAGAAACTAGATATAGTGAAGTTGAAAAATTGTGTCTATGTCTGTATTTCTCTTGTACAAAACTCAAGCAATATATAAAACCAGTTGATGTGTATGTTTTGTCTCATTTTGATGTTTTCAAGTATATGTTGTCGAAACCTATCTTGCATAGTCGAATTGGCAAGTGGGCATTAGCATTAACTGAATACTCCTTGACCTTTATGCCTCTTAAGGCAGTGAAAGGACAAGTGGTTGCAGACTTTATAGTCGACCACTCAATTCAAGTTGAGGATATTAATTATGTGGAGATAGAGCCTTGGAAATTCTACTTCGATGGTTCCAGCCATAAAGATGGAACAGGGGTAGGGGTTTTGATTATTTCTCCAGAAAAAATTCCAACAACATTCAAGTACAAGATATCAGGTTCTTGTTCGAACAATGAGGCTGAGTATGAAGCTCTAATTACTGGCCTTGAGATATTGTTGGAATTGGGGGCAACTCGAGTCGAAATAATGGGAGACTCAGAGTTAGTCATTAAGCAAGTCACAAAGGAATATAAATGCATAAGAGAAAATCTCATTATGTACTTTGTGATAGCAAATCGTTTATTGAAAAAATTTGAAATGGTCAATATTCGACACATACCCAGAGTGGAAAATCAAATAGCCAACGACTTGGCACAAATTGCATCTGGGTATAAGATTTCAAAAACGAGATTACAAAGAGCAATTGAAGTTCGAGAAAAGATAAAAGCAACTTGTCTATCACCAACAGACTTGGAATCGACGAGACTAGGATATGCTGATCAAAGTAACTTCGAAATTTCGTTCATAGATAATTTGTCAGAACAAGATTGGAGGAAACCCATTGTGGATTATCTTCAAAATCCAGGAGCTTCGACAGAACGAAAAACAAAGTACATGGCGTTGAGTTATGTACTCATGGGTAATGAGTTATTCAAGAAGACGCCTGAAGGGGTATTGCTAAAATGTTTAAGTGAAACAGAGGCATACATAGCCCTTTCGACTACGCATGCTGGAGCATGTGGGGCTCACCAAGCAGGCCATAAGATGAAATGGTTGTTGTTTCGACAAGGACTATACTGGCCCACTATGCTGAAGGATTGTGTTGAGTTCGCCAAAGATTGCCAAGAATGTCAAGTCCATACAGGCATCCAGCATGTACCAGCGAGCGAACTTCACTCGATAGTGAAGCCTTGGCCCTTTAGAGGATGGGCGTTGGACCTCATTGGAGAGATTCGACCAGCATCATCAAAGAGTCAGAAATACATATTGGTAGGCATTGATTATTTTACTAAGTGGATCGAAGCTATCCATTTAGTCAATGTAGACCAAGAAAATGTCATTGAATTTATTCAAAAGAACATTATCTTTAGGTATGGAATCCCTGAGACTATAACTACTGATCAAGGATCAGTTTTCACTGGTCGAAAGATGCAAGAATTCGCTCAGGAAACAGGTTTCAAACTCCTAACATCAACGCCTTATTATGCACAGGCAAATGGTCAAGTCGAAGCAGCAAACAAAGTAGTGATTGGCTTGATAAAAAAGCATGTTGGGAAGAAACCAAAAAATTGGCATAAGACGTTAGACCAGATTTTGTGGGCTTGTCGAACGTCCCCAAAAGAAGCCATAGGTACAACACCATATAGGCTAACTTTTGGCCATGATTCAGTGTTGCCAACAGAAATTTGTCTTCAATCTGCAAGGGTTCAGAGACAGTATGATATTCCCTCTGAAATTTATTGGGATATGATGTTAGACGAACTAGTGGATTTAGACGAAGAAAGATTGCGCGCTCTTGACCTACTCAGGCTTCAGAAGAAAAGAGTAGAAGACTCTTATAATAAAAAGGTGAAACCTAAGGTATTTTCGCCTGAAGAACTAGTTTGGAAGGTGATTCTTCCCATGGATCGAAGGGATCGAAGCATGGGAAAATGGTCACCCAAATGGGAAGGACCATTCAGAGTTATCCAGACTTTTTCTGGTGGAGCCTATGAAGTCGAAGAGCTAGGTGAAGATAAAAGGCTCTTGAGAGTAAATGGTAAATATTTGAAAAAATACAAACCTACACTCCAAGAGATAAAAATAAAATAACAAAGTAATGACTAAATTAACCATAAAAGAGCCAAAATGGAAAATTTTTATAATTTAGCCAAGATGGCAATGTTGTCGAATACATGTTACAAAATATGGTTAAAAAGCTGAATCAATCAGAAGGGAATGGAGTCCTTGAGTCGAAGGTATTTGATTTGCTGCAGCTCCAATCTTTTGTTGCACCAGGCATTCGCCTGCACAAGCGTGGAAATCTGATCGTCGAAGCCTTGAGCTTTCTCAGCAAATTCTAGGCCTTGTTTGATTTCAGTTTGACTTTCGGTGTCTGGGACGGTCGATAGAAGTTCTTCCTTGCGCTTAGTATTGGCATTTATCTTCGCCTCTATTTCTTCGATTTGCGCCCTGAAGGAAGCATTCTCTCGATCGATGGCATCAATTTCTTCTTGTTTAGATGCTTTTTGCTTCGACAACTCCGCAATTCGAGAAGTTGTCTCCGAAACAGCAGTCCATGCAGAAGAGCTTTTGCCATGTAGCACTTCAAGCTGACTATTAAAGCCCCTTTGTCGCCGATAATCTGCTGAGACTTGATCAATAATGGAGTGTAACTCCATGATAAAGCTTGAAACTTCTGGAGCTACAGCTAACAAGTCTACAGCATTCAAAACATCCCTCAAGTATGATGGAGCAGTAGGGTCCCCCTCCAAAGCTTTCATCAGGTCCTTCTTGAAAAATTGAGCCTTAACCTTCGTCAAAGCCTCATCGAGAGGAGAAGTTTCAGTGGACTTCCCCGACAGGGTAGGAACCTCCTGACTAGCATCAGACGAACTCTTGCTCTCGATGATGGCGTTCAGATAGCTAACAGGGTTAGTTTGCTTCAAGAGTTCTAAGTCCTCTTTCGACCTGTGCTTTGTTGAGGTAACAACCCTTGCAACAGCATTGTCTTGGGTTTGAGGCTGTTGAGTGACAGTTGCCTCGACTTGATTCCCTTCGACTCGGACTGTGGCAGTACCAGCGTCATCATGGTGTCTTTCGCCAGCGTCACCTTGGTTCTCTTCGCCAGCGGCACCTTGATCCTCTTCGCCAGCATTGCCGTGGTCCCCTTTGTCACGATTCTCTTCCGACAGATCCACCACATGAATCTCTTTTGGCTGTTGCTCTTCTGTTTGAGGATCTTCTGCTGGTTTTTCTGTCGTCTCAGCATTGGCCTCATTTATTTCAGTATGGGCTTCGTCATTCTCCAAGCCTTTTTCTTGTGGCCTGCTGAGTTCAACAGACTCCAATGTTTCAGAAGTCCTTGGCGGTGAGCTTTCAGTGGTGTCCTGAAAAAGAAGAAGAATCTTCAAAATTCGAAAGAGACATAGTCGAATGTAGGTATCTACACCTGAGTTACAAAGAGGTCTAAGAGATTACCTGTAAATTAGCTTCAGCCCCAGGGCTGGAATTGTCGCTTTCGACAGGCTTATTGAGAAGAACGTTTAATTCCTCCTCCGTTGGCTCCTCAATGATCACTGGAGGTGGCCTGGGCTTTCTCCCAGCAACCTTTATTCTAATTGTTCGACCCTCAGGAGCAGGAACGTCCTTCGTCAGCTTTCGCCTTTTTAGAGGAGCAGGGGGAGAATCATCTTCTTCGTCGCTCCCGGATTCGACCATCAGTGCTGGTCGTTTCTTGGGCGAAGGTGCCTAAAAAACCAATGGGAGTTCGATTTAGCAGTTACATCGAAAGTCAAAAGTCAAAGCCAGAAGAAAATAATGAAAGTCTGGTTACCGATACAGAAGGCTTTTTCGAAGGGCCTTCCCCCTGTTGGTTTGTTGTGGTCTTCGCCGGCGCTATAGTCTTCGCCGGCGGTGGAGGTTTTGTTGAGGGGCCTCCTCCCTGTTGGCCTTCTGCAGCCTTCTTGGCTGCAGGCTTTCGAACAACTGAAAGCAAATAAAATAGTTAACAGGCTAGCAGTCGAAAGAGAAAGACAAAGTAATTTGAAAGGATGAACTTACATTTCTTTATTTTGTCCAAGACAAGGACAAAAGATTTCTGAAGCTCATCCACGAAGTCCTTCTCGTCGAAAAACTCCTCAGCGTAATAACTTTTCCACCACTCCTCGAAGGATGGTGAGCAAAGAAAGTTAAGCTGGTAGTCAAACAACGAAAGAACTGTTCGACCAGCATATCTTCCGATATGTTTAGTGGCAGCTTCTTCGGTGTAGTCGTTGCAGAAGTATAACATAGACTTCTCCCTTGGAAAAATTGGAGAAGGTAGTGTTTGAATAATACCAAACTGGCGAGACACCAGGTTTGGTTGATATGCGATCAGACTCAAGTGAGTCTTAGAGCTCCTAAATCAAAGAGGCATGATTCTTGGTGTGAGGAACGCCTCCCACATTGTTGTATGTTCGTCAACCTGAGGACCACTCGACGTCCTAGGATGTGGCCTTGTGAACCACTCTGGGCCAACCTTCCGTCGAGCAAACGGAGCCATAGTCGAAGCAAACTCTTTCCTTCTAGCAAACATCAAAACGAAGTTTGTGAAGGTTTGCTGAAGCTCCAGTCCATCTTCCATTGGAGTCAACAGAGCCAGTCTGGTTCCTTCGACACGTCTGTTCGCTATCTCTGGAGCCTGCTCATTTATTTGAATTTTCTTAGGCAAGAAAGATTCGAAGGTGGCATTAAGCCACAGTTGAAGCAGCCAAAAAGGCCCAGCAAGCAACAAACTGGCCCTGTTCTCGATAATCTTCAGAAGAGTCGCTCCATTACTAATCGACTCATACAGGCTAGCCAAAATCAATTCTGCCAAACAGATATTTTGGCCATGATGGAGTTGAGTGGCGAGAGTGACCATCTTCTTGGTCACCTGTAAGGACTTGGAACAAAACACGAAGCGTGTCAGCCATAAGGCTAGAAACGCAATGTGTTCGACATCTGACACAGCATCTGTCGACCTGTCGTGGTAGTGATTGATGAAGGTGGTGTAGGTTGGTTTTGTGGCAGAGAATCCAATTTGATCCTCCGACATTTCTTCCGGGTCGAAGTAGTCCCCAGTAGGTCGAAGGCCAGTGATGGCGGCCACATCGAAGAGTGTGGGAGTCAGCATTCCACAGGGAAGATGGAAGGTGAAGTGGGAGTAGTCCCAGAAGAGTAGAGAAGCTATCAACATCTCTGGGGAATAGTTAAGACCTGTCTTCGACAACATAACCAGGTCGAAAATCCCCATATCTTTCCAGATCGAAGCTTGGCGTTTCTCCATTTTTTCCAGCCAAGAAATGTAATCAGGAGTAAGGCTAGGGCCAGACCTGAAAGCCCTAACACCTTTGTTGAAGAAACGGAGGTCGATTTTCTCTTTAGCAGGGTCTTCATTATCCTCTGCATCTTTCTTGGCGCATGCAACCGGTTTGAGTCTCTCAACTACCGGAAAATAACTCTTGATCTTCATGGCCTCAGCAATACTTGGGTACAATGGGCCAGACATAGCAAAGATCTGGTTGGAATATCCAACCGGGATCATAAGGTGACGTAAGTAAGCATCACGTACAGCGATGTCCAGAGGTTCAGGGACCCTTCGTTGGCCCGTGGAAGTTACTACTGGAGCGGTGATGAAAACCCTAGGTTTGACGTTTCCAGATGGTGCGTTGGCGCTAGGAGCATTGGAGGAACCAGATGCCATTGTTAATGGTGAGGATGAAGACGAAGTGAAGAAAAGGGGTTTGCAAAGTTGACAAGTTTGTATGCAAATGGAGAAGTCTGAAAGCTAGATAGCGTAAAAAGTCCCACAATGGGTACTTACTGCTATTTATAGTAGTGGGGGAAAATCCCCAAAATCGAGGACATTAAATGCCATTTAATGTTGCAGAGGGTAGTGGGACACGTGGCGTCTCCCTGTTGTTTTAGCCGTTCTGCAGAAATGGAGAGGTGCAGCGTGCGCCCTCGTTTTTTGGAATTGTCATGATGACAATTTGTGAAATGACGTTTGGCACATTGCACGCCGTACTGAGGTGACGTCTTAGGTACGGATAAATGATAGTTTTTCTTGGGATTGTCAGTGGTTGGTAGAAGACAACAAAAAGTGCACAATTTAATTTGTGACTGAAAATGGAAAGACAGGTGTCGAATGGTATTTCAAAGAATGCCTTTTTCTTTCAGAGTCGAAATAAGGCATTCTTGGGGGGCAATTTGTTGGCTCTTAGATTCGACACCCTTGTTTCATTAATGTCAGCCATTAAAGCTGAAGGATGTTTTCGACCAGCTAGGTCCGTCGAAATGCCCATCGAAAGATGGCAAGGTACTTAGAAGATTTCTTCCAAGGGAGAAGTTGGTTGCCTTCGACGTCGAAGGTGCTTCTCGTCGAAGATGCTTCTCGACGAAGGTGTTCGATGGTTCAGAGTGGAACGGTTTGAAATTCAAGTGTTTGGAGGGAAAACGGTTTCCAACGGTTACCAAGTGCAACGTGCAAAGATCTGGAGCGTCGAACATTGAGAACGTGCCAAGTGGAATCATCTCGAAGCAGTGTAACTGCCCGACGGTTACTTGGGATGTTTTAGTATAAATAGTAGTAGTTCACGCAGTTTCTCGCGTGTGTTCACAATTATATACAAAGTCACTCATATAGATTCGAGTACCCAGCGTGTGAGAAAGAATTGTTGAGAAATGTATGTGTGAAACACCAACTTTATTAATCAAAGTCATTTACTTTTCCAGAAATTTACTTGCTTTCTTCTTTACTTTTCTGTCGAAATCCTTTATTTTAAGCCTTCATTTATTTTACCAAGCCTACTTCTTCATGCAATTTACCTAAAGCCTCTTTATTCTATTGTCATTTAACCAATATCCAATTTAATCAAAACCTCAAAATCAACCTATGTCCTAGGATCAATCTGATTGATCCTGCGAGTAACCAAATAAGTAACCATTTGGAGGATCAGCGGTTGTTTACCAATAACCAAGGTAAACAGTATCCTGATACTCACACTAGTATTGTTATACTTTTGCAAATGCCCATGCCGCTAGATGTAGATGGGAGGGGAAATATTCACATGCCTCAATAATCATCCTTCAAACTCACTAAAGGGAAACCCGAGCCTCGACTGAGTAAGGACCTATTCGTAGAAAGGGACATAACATCCATAAAAAGACTGCATATCTTCTTGCCAACACCAACATGTGAAACCGACCAGTTAGAAGAATGGCCTACTTCTACTTGAGTCTCATTCATATTATCATTATTATCAAAGTAAGAAATCATCTAGACTAGTTTGGGGTCCACCCAATGATATATCAAAGAATCTGCCGACTCCACTAAGCATGTGCGTCCTTGTGAACCATTTCTTCGCGACTGCCATAAAAAAATAAATGTTGGTCAGAAACTCCACTAATACTCCTAAAAGTAATACAATCCCTATGTTCTAAGTCGTTAGGGTCCCAACCATGTGTCATCTTAAAATTAGTGTCAAAATAGTGAGCTTGTCGTTCATCTTAAGTCGATATTGTCGCATTCAAATCTGTATAAGACCCATTGGAGGAACCAAGTCAAGTAAACATCTCCCTTAAATCCTAATTATTGGAATTCCCCTCTCCATCTCCGTTAGAACAATCTTCAGTACTTCTCTTAGTAGAAGCACTAAGGGGTCCATCGCCACTTTCTACCAAAATCCCTCTAGATTTAGAGCTATCACTAAGTACAATAAGGTTGGGATTGAGGTCATTAACTTTTAGGTGATTAACATCGGGGGCATTTGGATTCTTATATATCGCGAATAATGGAGTATTTACACCACCAGGGACATTCATTATGTTCTCACGAATATTTTCTACATTTTGCATAGAGAATGCGAGAAAGGGAAACATCAAATGTAAGGAAAATGAATATAAATGGTACTTGAGTAAGAAGTGAAGCAAATGATAAACCATGGAGATAAGCTAGGGATGATGGACCAAAATAATATATAAATATGGAAAAATTGCAAATCACTAGAGCTTATGAGAAGAATAAAGAGTTTGAAAAGAAATGTAAGGGTTAATTATGAGAGTGAACGGAAATTATTTGAAAGGCGAATAGAATCTTTATATAATGGAGCTAGATGAAGCGAATCAACAGTGCAAAATGAAAGAAAATAGAAGATGAAAAATCAACGGTCAAAATTATACCTAAAAAATGTAATAGTACTTTAGTGCAGTCGAGCACCTTAGGGGGAAACACCACACCCTAATCTTTGAACCTAGATCCACATATGAAGAAAACCTAGGAAATATCTCAATGGTTTGACTATCATTTAATGCAGCCGTCCCTAAGTCTCTTTCACTTTTTAATACCAAATCTCGACTAAAGCTACTTGAACCAGTTCTTTGAAAGACTTCTCGTATATTAAACATGACAAGCCTTGGGAGAAATTGTTCTAGGCCGACCGTAGGTCTGACGCTGCATAGGCAAACTGATCGCTCATTGTATTAAATCACAATGTGAAAAACAAAAATGTATGATTCTATCCACAACTCAGTCTAACCCTTTATTTACGAAATTACTTGAGCATTAAAGTGTTAACTTTACTGGTTCATTCGACATAACTGCACTAAAGTAGCTTGTGCCACCGCAATAAGAATCTGCATCAATAATTTTGATCTTTAAATGAAACATCTCATCCTCCCAGTTGTGTGTGAGTTTTAGTAATTATTACTACTTAGTAAAAAAAAGTGCCATTCATTATGTTCTCACGAATATTTTCTACATTTTGCATAGAGAATACGAGAAAGGGAAACATAAAATGTAAGGAAAATGAATATAAATGGTACTTGAGTAAGAAGTGAAGCAAATGACAAACCATGGGGATAAACTAGGGATGATGGACCAAAATAATATATAAATATGGAAAAATTGCAAATCACTAGAGCTTAGGAGAAGAATAAAGAGTTTGAAAAGAAATGTAAGGGTTAATTATGAGAGAGAACGAAAATTATCTGAAAGGCGGATACAATCTTTATATAATGGAGCTAGATGAAGTGAATCAACAGTGCAAAATGAAAGAAAATAGAAGATGAAAAATCAACGGTCAAAATTATACCTAAAAATGTAACGATACTTTAGTGCAGTCGAGCACCTTAGGGGGAAACACCACACCCTAATCTTTGAACCTAGATACACATATGAAGAAAACCTAGGAAATATCTCAATGATTTGACTATCATTTAATGCAGTCGTCCCTAAGTCTCTTTCACTTTTTAATACCAAATCTCGACTAAAGCTACTTGAACCAGTTCTTTGAAAGAATTCTCATATATTAAACATGACAAGCCTTGGGAGAAATTGTTCTAGGCCGACCGTAGGTCTGACGCTGCATTGGCCAACTGATCGCTCATTGTATTAAATCACAATGTGAAAAACAAAAATGTATGATTCTATCCACAACTCAGTCTAACCCTTTATTTACGAAATTACTTGAGCATTAAAGTGTTAACTTTACTGGTTCATTTGACGTAACTGCACTAAAGTAGCTTGTGCCACTGCAATAAGAATCTGCATCAATAATTTTGATCCTTAAATGAAACATCTCATCCTCCCAGTTGTGTGTGAGTTTTAGTAATTATTACTACTTAGTAAAAAAAGTGTTAAGTTATTTTTCTTTTCAAATTATTCTCCAAATTTTAATATTATCATTATGCATAATTTATTTGAAGATAGTAAAGGACTTTTTTTAATCTACTCAGTGATTTTTTCAATGATAAATTAAGAGGTTAGTATTGAATTAAAACATTTTTGAAGGGTGGGAGTTACAAATGGGGGGGTGTAGAGAGATTGATCCTACAAAGGTAATTTAATCAGAAATAGGAGAAATTAATATGTCACCCTTCATATTATATATGACACCCTCCAGTCTTGGCGTATTTACGAAATTATTTATGAAATATATCAGATTTTTTGAAATTTCCGGTGTTGTACTGGAAATTTCATAAAACTACCAAAAATTTCGTTGAATTTCCAATTTTTTACCGTGTCATATAAACTTAATCGGAAATTTGAAAATTCCGGTACCGGATATTTCAAATTTCCGATATATTTAATCCTTATACAAAACCAGATATTTAAAATTTTCGATGTGTGGAAATTACAAGAAATTTAAAATTTCCGATAATACTAGATTTTTTTAAAAACTTTTACTTGAATAAAATACATAGTGAAATAGCGAACCGTCTTATTATATAAATAGAATAAATGTCATACATATATACATTAAAAAACTATAATCACTTCCTAGACAATTCTTCCCAATGTCTGAAATGACTCGCATATGTTGATTCCCATGCTTTTGCATCAGTAAAACAATTCTCCCTCCAACGAGCAGTGACGAGGGGTAGTAGACAGTCGAGTTTCAACTTTAGCTGAACCCAATGATTATTGTTAACAAAATTAACAACAATGATTGTATACCAACTCGTGTACAAGGTGAAGCTATGAGAAGTGGGAAAAATGTTATGTTAAGTCTCATGGAAATGGAAACAAATACGACTTCGTATTTAGAAGCAATATGGTAACCCATATTAGAAATCGACATCCATTTATCCCTACCCTTCTCTCCCAAGTATTTTACTTGTAACAAAGTCATAACAACAGAGACAGTGTCATATAACAACTTGAAAACAAGTTAGCATGTTGATGGACTTGAGTATCCAACTGCTTCCGAACCGAATAACATGCATTTAGCCCCTATCCTAATAAAGTCAACATACAATGGAAACCGCAGTTTACATCATCCTCAACATCAATTATGTCATTGATGTACGAATGAAAGAAAGCAGGAAATTGTGACAAGAACTCAGCTCTTGAAGACTTGGTAGAAGGTTGCTTACCAATTGACATGGTTGATGATTGGCTTCCAATTGGTTTTATGCATGATCTCTTTGTAGTCTGACTCCCCCGCAAATCTCCAATTGGAAGCTGTATCATATTCCCACTGGCTAGGATCATGATGCACATCACTCTCCCCACCCTTTCTACTTTTCTTAACTCCCCTCTTTGGCTTGTATTTCACCGGCGGTGGACACATAAAAGTTGTGGATGGATAAGTTAGATCACAAACTTTTTTCCTTCAATACCCTCTGACCCACAATATCCAAAGTACTGAAATATCTCTTCAAATATTCATACTCTTCTTCTAAATCCCACTTACTCTCATCATGAGTCACATCATGTTCTGAAATGTGCAATTTCGTCTGAAATACATGAATTGTTTCCAAAGGTATAAGGGTGCCTAAATTTTGGAAACCGACAAACTGACACGCACACAGTAACCCAAGTGTTGTTTTAATGTAACAACTACACCTCTCATTGCTTGCACCAACAAATTCTACTCTTTCTAGTTCTTTCCAATGAGTTGTATACATTATCTTGAGACAAAATTGTGCAATTTAGAATAAAATGGGGTGTTATACCAATGCTCAATATTGACGATACTTTTTTGAAATGACACTCAGATGGAACCTAGTTGCAACTTCAACATTGTGTTCACAACATCCCAACTTCGACATAAATCACCAAGACTTGTAGTCAACAAGTTCTTTAGTCTCCGTTGTGTAGACTCCACCCTAAAAATTCTGAACATATTATCTAAACAACTTTCAAATTAATATCTAAACATAAACATATTTTTTGTTAGTCCAATGTACCTGTTTCTAGTCCAACACATGTATTTCTATTGAGGAATAAGGTTCAATAACATTTACATTTATGTCATTGCACCTCTCTTGCCTAATTTATATGTTGCTCTAGCTCGGTATACCTGGGTAATAGTCGTGAGATTTTCTGGGTCTTTGTCTTTCAAAGCAGATACGATGTATCTTGGTGCCATGTTGTACTTCGTCATGTCATTCACAAACTTTCTTTCGTGATCTTTTAGACGACCCAATATGTCATGACATTCCAAATCCTTATCTAGTCTATGATTGTGCATCCTGCATCTAACCACCACCTTCCAACCGATATCACTTGGAACAGATCTCAGCCTAAATGGGCATCTAACCTTCTTAGTATAGTTGCCATCAGAAGGGTTCCCAAATTTATATTTCTTTTTGTAATTTCCTCCTCTGTCACAATCCATAATCAATTTATTCTTCCTCCCCGCAGTCCATTAGCATAATCAAACTGAATTGTAACAACAACAATACCATAATTTTTACCAATAGACTGTGCCCATTTTAGAACTTTAGCTCGTGATTCGAAAATCTGACAATTACAACAACATATAATTAGTAAACTTCATCAATTTAAAAAAAAACAAATAAAAACGTGTAAGTTAAATAAGAACCATATTGTATGTGTGATGAAAAATTGCGTAAGATCAATATATGAATCTGCAGAAGAATTTGAAGCTGCCGGTTCAAGACCGCAAAGATATAAAATTTCATCTGCTATCAGAAATTTCAAGTATAACTGAAATTTCCGGTAAATGTTTTCTATTGGAAATTTGCGTAATTTCTTGTACGTGTGTTGGCTTTTGAAATTTGACAGGAAAATTTTAAAATTTCTGGTGAATCGCAATCGAAAATTTTGAAATTTTCAATTAATCGCAAACAGACATTCGTAGAATGTAAAGAATTTCTGATAAGCGACCAAAATCGACACTGAAAATTGCTCAACGTACCGGAAATCTCATTTTTTCACTTCTTTGATCAATAGTAATTTCTTTTGACAAAAATAAAAAATTTAGAATAAATAATAAAAGAGATATTTTAGAAATAATAAATTTGGGAGTGGCATATGTATAATATTATGGGTGGCAATGGCAAGTTAATTTCTCCATAAACAGATTCAAGATTGGAGCCCAGTACTAGGCCTACAATTTTCAAAAATTCAGAACCCACCTCTACCCGATAACTGAAGGAGTAGTTCGAGAAGATGAGTTCGGTATCAGTTGCGTCAATGTTGTTCGCCGGCGGCTGCCGCAGCCTCGCCGTTCCTTTAGCGGCACGCGCACTTCGCATTTCACTTAACAAACACCTCACATTACACGCCTCTAGTTGGTGCTGTCGGAGTTCACACAACAGTACCGTCTCACTCGCCGGTGAAACTGAATCCTCAACCGCCGACGTCGGAAACTTAACCGATACTTGTTCTTCCAATAGGTACCTTCCCTATCACTATCTTTTCACCGATTACACATATTTCTTATACTGATACTTCATTTTTCTTCAAGCTACCCTAAGTACGATCGATTGCTTCCATGTCCAAAACACAAATCTCCACCAAGAATTGAACACTTAGTTGTTTCAGAAGGAGGAAATGTATTAGAATACATTTGCAAAGCTTTGGATCTTCCTCATTTGTAAGTGGAAAATCATTCTGCCAAGCTCATTTGTTAACTTCATGAAAATAGGATTAAATTAAACCCTAAGTTTTATTTTTTCAAGGTATGTTGCAGACCTGATTCATTTCGGAGCTGTGCATTTCGCGCTTGTTTGTCCGAAGCCTCCTCCTACTGCTACTGCCGAGCAAATTAGGGTTTTCAAACAAGTAACGGATCCGTTGGTTTTGCGGAAAAGAGGTTCTATCAAAGGAAAAACTATAAGAGAAGCACAGAAAACTTTTCGTGTAACTGATGGAGATCAGTTTGTTGAACCGGGAACTTATTTGCGAGTTCACGTGCACCCCAAACGTTTTCATAGGTACATTAAAATGTTGCTTGGATTTGCATTTTTGTTTTTATTACGGAGGTATGGGAGGAATTATGATTATGATAATGTTTGACATTTGGAAACTCTTTTTAGGTGCTATGAGATTGACTGGAGATCAAGGATTATAGCTGTGAAGGAATCTTATGTAGTTTTGGATAAACCTGCTGGTACTTCGGTATGTAATCAATCCTACACTGTGTACTCAGAAATAGATATTAATTTTGTATAGGATTCTTATAGAATTGTTATTAAATTTTAGATAGTAGACAGCAGTTCCAAGTCCTGTAATTTTCATATCCAATGGACATGTTCTACATCACACGAGTAATTAATTGTTATCTGAATTCAGCTTATTGGTTATTATAATGATGGGTTCTAGCAGAAATTCAAGCCAGTAGGAATGAAATTTTGAAGAAAATGATGTTTAGTGCTTCTTGTCAAGTCAGACTAAGTTGGTCTACTGTAATATATTTTAGGAAATAGCATGAAACATGAGAAGAAAATAAATCAAAGTTGTACACCCAGGCTTCCGTAATTATCACCTAACCGAGTAGAGGAATTCTTTGAAAAACTCTCTAAACTGAATGAAACACTGCCATAAACTAAGTACTTGGGCTCTAGTGGGAAATGAGCTTCCGCTAAGGACAAATCGTTCGGGTACTACCCGAGTTCGATTCTTGGTGGAAACAAGGCTTGGCCAGCAAGTCATCCCTCTGAACCACGAAACCAGATTAGTCGGTTCACTATGTGGATCGGAACGGGTTGGCTAAATCCAAAAGAAAAAAGAATGAAATACTGCCACTGTTTTAAATAAATTCACTAATTTTATAAAAAGAATAAGGAATTAAGTTCAATTAGGATATAAGCTATCTAACTTGGTTAGGAACACATGAGCTTTAAAATAAAATAAAATTCTAAAACGTTTAAACAACCTAATTGTTAGGTCATAGACCCAATGTGTGGTCTTTCATAAAGTATATACTCCGTGTGTCTCTATTCATATAGCCCTTACTTTTTCATATTACCCTTACTTTTGTACCTATATTAAGAAAAGTTGGTATTCTAAATAATGTGTACATTTTGTAAGACTATTACTAAATTAGCCTTTGTGTATTCAGTGTTGACTTTTCATATTTCAAGACAAATAGGTAATATTAAATGTATTTAGAAATTTGTAGAGACTTATATTTAGGGACAGACAAATGTTTCAAAGGAGTTTTGTTGTTGAGGACGGAGGGAGTACAATATTTCAAAACTTACTAAAATACTCCTAATTGAAATAAAATCGCTTGTAGTCTTCATCAATGTTTTGAAAGGTTGTTGCCGTGGCTCGTGTCTAACATTACATTATTATTTGTATATGCACAAAATGTGAGATTTATAATATGTTTTCTGATGCCTAATAGGCTAATCTCCCGATTCCTCCATCTTTTGATAGTCTTTGAGATTTATTAACTGGAGTCCTTATCAAGCAATACTGGCATTGGAAAACACATTGAGTAAAAAGATATAGTAATCAATCTAAAGAATTATTGTTTTTGGGCTTAATGCTCAGTAGGTGGAGATAAATTTTGAGCATTGTCTATGAAGTATGCTTACTAGTTTTGAGTGAGATATATAATTTGGAGTGTCAAGAATTTAATTTTCTTAAAGACTTCTCTTCAAATTTCTTGATATGTCTACATTATTAATTAGTCGAGTGCCTAAAGTTCTGTGCAATTTATTCTTTTCTAATTTTTGCTAGGTAGGTGGCACTACCGACAACATTGAAGAAAGTTGTGCAACCTTTGCAACTCGTGCCTTGGGATTGACAACACCGTTGATGACTACCCATCAGATTGACAACTGCACGGAAGGCTGGTAATGCCCTTATGCTTAAATAAATTAGCGTTCTTGTCATTCTGGAGATGATAGAGAATGTAACACTAGTACTTTTTTTTTACGTGCAGTGTAGTATTGGCTAGGAATAAAGAGTATTGCTCTGTCTTTCATGGCAAAATACGGGTAATGCTGATGTCATTTCATAGTTTATATGATAGAACATAGAACATAATCAAAGACCAAATTTGATTTAGTATTGGGCCCTTGATAAATTATAAGACAGAATATAACAATCCATAGCATATGCTCCTCAAAGAGGTCAGGACATCTCCCAACTCCGTTTGCTAACCAAGTGGTTATTTTCAAAATACAACATATGACATAACTCCCTAACACAAACTGCATACTTAAAATAAAACCGAATGCATAATCGCCTTAACACAACTGCATACTAAAAATAAAAACATAACTGCTTACTGCAAATTTCTATCAGTTATTTCCCTCCATTCCTTTCTTTTTCTTTCTCTCCCAAACTCTCCACACTATAGGTCTCTCTCATATCCCACTTTCCCCAACACATCCTCCTCTTTTGACTTATGCTCTTGTAGTATCCTAACATTATATTTTACTCGTACAATCTTCTACAGTTATAATTGTAAAAACACACTCACACAAAGCATGAGCTGTTTGATCTTTGAAAGAATTCATTTCACTCCAAGTGTAGTGCAAATTATTGATCACTAATTTTTTATTTTCAGGAGAAAAAAGTGAAAAAGCTCTATCTTGCTCTTGCAGCTTCTCCTTTACCAATTGGAATCATTAACCACTATATGCGTCCTATTAACATGGCACCTCGACTTATTTCTGAAGGTAACTACACAAATTTGAGTTCTCTGCAAAGATTGTTTAAGAAACTTGAAATGAAATAGTCAAGTAGTAAATATGTGTGTTTTCATTGATTATGTATAATTAGAAACTCCAATGGGAGAAGCTAACTGCATGCCATGTCTTATGATATTAGTGACTGAGAAACATGAATTGTGACATTAGTTTTTCCTTTGCCTGATATATTTGATATTCCACTCCCTGAAAAGAGTAAAAGGAAAGAGTTGACAATAGAAGACTAAGTGATGTGCTTGGGAATAATATATTAGCTTTATACTACACTAAGCAAGTTGTAATATCATAATTTTTTTTTGCCATATGATTCAGTTAGGTGCATTAGCCAAGTTGGAAATTAGTTACCTAATCAACTTCTTAAAATGTGTGAGTTGGGCCTAACTCATTCCTACAAGACCGGCTTGTAAGGTGATGATTGCTCCCACTTATAAACACAACATATGCCATAGCTCTAGGCAATGTGGGCATAAATCCTACCCCCTCAAACCCAACACAATGAAGGTGTTGGAGGCTGCAATGAAGACAAACCAAATGCTGCAATTTAGGCGACTAGGGGTGGGCCGCAATGAAGGCGGAAATTCCAACACAACTTATATAATTTTATCTTCTTTGATTCAGTAGAATTTGAATAGGTAAAGGTTTTCCAGATAAGGGTTTTATATTGTGAATTAAACCCCAGATATTTATTGAGTGCAGATTTTATCAAGGGATGGCTTCTTTGTCAACTCGAGGTCATGGAATGCAGAAAGGTTCCTTGGCCAACTAGTGTTGTTCAAGATGAATATTGTGTTGAAGACTGTGGGTGGCCATCTCAAGATTATGCATACGAGTGTAAAATCAACCTTCTTACTGGTCGAACTCATCAGGTCTGTTAGCTGTCTTTATGTATTTATTTGTATTTTTTCTTTTGTTGATTCTTATTACATTACAATAAGTATGAATGATCATTTTGAAAAATAGTGAAACATACCTTCATGAGCCATAGCCTGCTGACCAAGCTGCCTTTGGTAGTGAAGAAATTATTCAGCTGCTACAAATCACTGTTGTACAGACGAACTCTATTGTTTTAGCAATTGTTGGATCTAATATTAGGCTATAATTGTGTTAGCTATCAAGGAGAGTTGCGAATTTTAGTTATTACGCCCTCCATTTGTTTTCTGGAAGTTTATATCTCTATGGCATCAACCAATTGAATGTTTCAAATTTTAAATTTATAATGAATGAATACAGAAAATTTCCTTCCTTATTTCTTTTATTTGATTATCTTCTAGGAAAACAAAAATATGATTTTTTGATAAAAATGACTTAATTTTTTCAATGCAGATTCGAGCTCAATTTGCTGCTTGTAAGGCACCTTTAATTGGTGATTCTATGTATATGCCAGCTGCAATTGCAGAGATGATTAATCTTGGACTTAATCCATTTGGAAAGTACAAGAAAGATTTTACCAGTGAGAGTGAAAAAGAAACGGATGTTACAAATTGGATTGCACAGCATGGAAAAGAGCCAAGTGCTGCAATTGGCCTTCAAGCTTGTCAAATTTCATGGGATGATGATGAACACTTATACAGAGCTGGTTTGCCTTGGTGGAGGTGTTAAAATGCTGGAAATGTGCTCGAGTCAAGGACTTGGCACGACTATGAAGTTATGTTTTAGTTTGCCTCAGTTTTGTGTGAGTATCACTGTCATTCAAGTTGAAAACACCCTGATTCAGCTTATGACTGATTTATATGTGTGAAAACTGAAGATATGTTTTTACAGCAGATATTCAATAGGAGGAAGAATTGTAATGTATCATTATATGTTGGTTTCTCATTTTGCAGTACGAGTGCAAAATCTCCGTAACATGGTAAAGGAATGCAGCAAGATTGTACTGGATTAAAAAGAGAAACCCAAGTAAAAAGGGAAAAAGGAGGAGCTTAATGGGGGAATGGTGCATGGCTGCATGCTGTCACTGACCAGTGAGCCTTGAGCATCCTTTTCTGTTGTAATTAACTTTAAATAGGTAAGCCACACTATAGTTTATTCAGTACTCAAGACCTCGTTCTGAAAATGTATATTTTACTTGGATATTGAAGATTGCGAATTGTCACAATACAACAGATTCCACAGGTACACACTTAACATTTTTCTCTATTATGAAATTTGTTATTAAAAGTATGTTATATTATATCTATAATTGATTTAGGTCTAATAGATTATTGAATAAATCCTTCCATTTGGATCAAAGCTTCAATAAATCTGAAAATTTGTCCTGGATTTCTTGGAGAAGATTTATGCAATAAAATCTGATGTGTTCATATATGAATGTAATAAAATTCCTTTATCCACCCATGGTAGCTGGCGCAATAGGTCCACACATGTCTGAATGAATTAACTGCAACACATCAGGGTACCTGTTTGCTCCTTCATTCCTAATTTTGACAATGGACCTGCCTATAACACAACCACATCAGTGTTGGAACTAAAGAACTCTAGGTCATGAAGAATAGTAGAATACCTTCCCAAATGAATATTTTAATCCAGGGTAGAGATGTACCCCTGGCGTCTATGGCATCGAATATAAGAACTTTGGTCAATCTTATTGTGCTTATTCCTAACTATGGAGTTAAAAGACATTTCATTCAAATTCACCATATACAGTCCATCACTAAATTCTTGAACTGACAATGGTAGAACTGAAACACAACAATTTTCCATTGTAGAATCCAAAAGTGTAGCCGCATCTGTCCAAAGTCAAAATTTAAATCTAGTTTTTTCTTATTAAAGGTACATAAAACAACTCTAACTAAAATTAAATCCCTTCTCATTAATGGCACATAAACAACTCTAAATGAAATCAAATTCCTTTCATTGAAACTACATTGACAACTCTAAATTAAATTACATTCCTTTTCATGATGTTTATCTATGTTGAATTAGGAGAGACTAAGAGACATTTAAGTTAAACTGTGTGTTTTGAAGGTACTACAGAGACTTTATTATATATAGAGATTACAACTAATTACATGATATAATCGATGTGAGACTATTTTACATATATTCTTAACACTATATTTACAAATATCAACACTCTCCCTCAAGCTGGAGCATATAAGTCAATTACACCAAGCTTGCCACATATATAATTAGTTCTAGGACTTCGCAGAGATTTTATAACACATTTGCCAATTAATCATTAGAGTTGACAAAACTTGTGATAGTCTATCTCAATATGTTTGG
The DNA here is from genome assembly GCA_948472305.1 of Vicia faba. NCBI lineage: Eukaryota > Viridiplantae > Streptophyta > Magnoliopsida > Fabales > Fabaceae > Vicia > Vicia faba. The sequence goes on from OX451736.1 coordinate 1,601,956,717, forward strand.
TCCTCTCATGGAAGACTGAATTTGACGCAATGTGCAATGCATCTTGATTATCACATACAAGTGTCACTGGTCTTGCTTCTTCAATTTGAACTTCTTTGAGCAACTGTTTTAACCAAAGGAGTTCACATATTGCCATTGCCATACTCTGCCTCGACGCTTGATCTTGCAACTACATTTTTTTTCTTCCTCCAACAAGTACACAATACCCAAAGGTGGATCGTCTATAAATTGCTGACTCTGTCCAATCAACATCAGAGTATCCAATTATCTGAGTATGTCCTTTATCTTCATACAATAAATCTTTTCCTGGAGCTCATTTGATGTATCTCAGAATTCGAATAACTGCATCCATGTGTTCCTGACAAGGGGAATTTAAGAACTGACTTACCACACTGATTGCAAAAGAAATGTTTGGACGAGTGACTGAGATAATTCAACTTTCCAACCAATCTCCTATACCTTCCTGAGTCTGATAGAGGCTTCCCCTAATTGGATAGTAGTTTGACACTTAGATCCATATGAGTATCAGCTGGTTTAGTGTTCAACAAACATGTTTCTTCTAAAATATCCATAGCATATTTCCGTAAGAAATCACTAAACCATCTCTAGATTGGGCTACCTCAATACCCAAGAAATACCAGAGTTTACTAAGATCTTTTGTCTGAAATTGATTCGAAAGATGTTGTTTCAACTGGAGTATTCCCTGCTCATCACTACCAGTTATGACAATATCATCTACATACACAATAAGATAAATACACCCTTGGACTTAGTGACGATAAAAGACTAAATGGTCAGCTTCACTACGAACCATACCAAATTGTTGTACTACAATGTTGAATCTGCCAAACCAAGCTCTCAAAGATTATTTATGACCTTAAAGAGATCTGTGTAGCCTACAAACCATATTTGATGACTCCCCCTGAGCAACAAACCCAGGTGGTTGCTCCATATATACTTTCTCTTCAAGATCACCATATAAAAATGCATTTTTGATGTCAAGTTGATGAAGAGGCCAATGTCAAATGGCTCCAATGGCTAGAAGAAGTCTAACATATGCCATCTTGGCTACAAGAGAGAATGTATCACTATAATCCAACTCAAAAATCTGAGTGTATCATTTGGCTACCAAACGAGCTTTAAATCAATCAATCTTACCATCTAGACCAACTTTCACTGTATAAAGCTAACGACAACCTACTAAATATATCCTAGGGGATAGAGGAACCAGTTTCCATGTACCACTGCTTTGAAGAGCACACATTTCATCAATCATTGCTTGTCTCTACTCAGGGTGAGATAATGCTTCACTTGGAGTGTTAGGAATAAACAGAAGACAAAGAAGACAAACAAGTATACTACAAAGGGGAAAGATGATGATAACATAAATCAATATAATGTGGAGAAGGATTTCGTGTTTGACGTATATCTTTTCTAAGGACAATCGAAGATCAGAATCAGGTTGTAGGATCGGATCCAGTGATGGCGATAGCGTCAAAGGAAAGTTTGCAATGACCTCAGGGACATGTACGACCTCACGGAAAGGTACGACAGACGTTGGTTGACGACGCTGATATGTTTGAAGTGGACAAGAAGTTGAGGGGTCAACCATAAAGTTATCTAGTGGACCCGGTTCCCTATAATGATGGGGGATAATGACATACGGGACTTCCAAAAGAGGTGTGGGAGTACTCTCCTAAAGGGGTTTCAGAGTTACTTGACTAGACTCGAAAGATGGAACAAACTCGAATAAGGTGACATCGGCCGACATGAGGTATCGTTGTAGGGTATGTGAATAGCAACAATAACCTTTTTGGGATCGATGATAACCAAGAAAAACACACTTTAGTGATCGAGCTAATAGTTTATCAAGACCAAGAGAGAGATTGTGTACAAAACATGTAGAACCGAAGACTCAGGGAGGAATTGGGTGAATGGAGGAATGAGGAAAAAGGATTGAATGAGGAATTTTATTGTTAAGGACGAATGATGGCACACGATTTATAAGGTAACATGACATTAGTACATCATCTCCCCAAAACCAAAGTGGAACATTACCATGGAGAAGTAGGGTCCGAGTGGTTTCTACAAGATGCCGATTTTTGCGTTCGGCTACTCCATTTTGTTGAGGTGTATAAGGGAAAATGTTTGGTGGAGAATATCATTATTGGACATAAAAGTTTAAAATTGTTGGGATGAATATTCACGATCATTATCACTTCTTAAGGTACGAATAGACACACCAAACTGAGTTTTTATTTCTTTATAAATTTTTTAAAAAATAGAAAATAATTCTGATCTATTTTTTATTAAAAATAACCACGTACAACGTGAAAAATCATCAATAAAGGTGTCAAAATACCCAGACTCAAGAATATAGATAGTACACGAGGGACCCCAAACATCAGAGTAAACTAAAGCAAAATGGGATGAAACTCATTTATTGACTCAATTGGGAAATTGACTACGAGTGTGTTTCCCTAACTGACACGACTCATAATGTAAATTAGATACTTTCGATAAATTTGACACCAACTTCTGTAATTTGGAAAGACTAGGATGACCTAACTGAGCATGGATTGTGAGTGGAAAATCTTTGGCTGAGCATGTCTGAGATGACCCTGAGAGGTAATAAAGGCCTTGAGACTCACATCTGACGCCAATTGTCTGTCCCAAACTCCGATCCTGCAAAGTGACATTACTATTAGTGAAAGGGACAATACAATCAAGAAAACGAGTTAAACGACTGACTGAAAGTAAATTAAATGGACGATTAGGTACATAGAGTACATAAGTAACAAAGAGAGAAGGTAGAATTTGAGCAGTACCAATTCCTTTGGATCGAGTTTGAGAACCATTGGCAGAAGTTATAGTAGGTAAGAAACCAGAGGTAGAGAGGGAAGAAAAAGATTTTTATTACTAGTAACATGATCAAACACACCAGAATCAAGGACTCAAGGTCCAAGAGAAGATGATTGAGAGGACCAAACAAATGAATTACCAGTGTGCACAACTGAAATAGTAGAATCTGAGTTCTGATAATTCTAATACCACTTGAGGAAATCATCGTAGTTTGACGTAAAGTTTTGAGGAGTAGCCATGAGTATCGGATTTGGAAAAATTGCATGGCGAGTGCGGCGGTGGAGAAATCGTCAGGATTGGCCGGATTGAAGGAGACGCTTTTGCCGGTAGGATTAGTTTGCCTGAAGGTCGCCAAAATTAGTAGCGGCGGATGGCGACAACAATCTGGTGGTTACCGGAGAATTTTGGAAAGTGAGAGGCAAACCGGAGTGATGACACGGTTTGCAAAAACAAATAAAAATTTGTCACTGGAAGACAGTGGGTCAACCGGGTAAAGCACGACGAAGAATTTCCTCTTAGTAGGTTCTGATACCATGTTAAATTAGGAGAGACTAAGAGACATTTAGATTAAACCGTGTTTTGAAAGTACTACGAAGACTTTATTATATATAGAGAGATTACAACTAATTACATGATATAATCGATGTGAGACTATTCTACATACAAATATTCTTAACACTATATATTTACAAATATCAACAATCTACCTTACATAGAGAGAATTTGATTCGTTTTTGGGTTTTGCACCACTTTTCCTATCATCGCCGTTCTGGCTGAAGGTTTTCATTTTATGCTTCACTATGAATTCCTTGTACCAATTGTTGGAACAAAGGATTTTCAAAAAAGATGATTTATGGAAGAGGAAGAAGAGGAAGAAGAAGAAGAAAGGAGAAAAGAGAGAGAAAGATTGAAAATTTATTGAGATTGTAACTGAACTATAACTGTATTGAATGTGTGTTGAATGTAAAATTACAAACTAACAAGCCCTTTATATGCATATAATGCCCAGACCTAATTCGACTCACTATTCTATAGCCTATACTTAATTTCGACTAACTACATAGCTGTTGTATTTGACTTTGTCAAATACAACTTACAACACATTTATCTAGCCATTCGACACGCACCAAACACATGCATTTCGACAGAACAAGAATTACACTTCTAACACACGCCCTAATTCATGTTCTCAAGACTTCTCATTCCAATGCTTTTCTTTAACTCGTCGAATATGACTTTCTTCAGAGGTTTGGTAAAGATGTCAGCTAGTTGCACTTTTTTCTTGCAATGCTTTATCTCCAGTTTCCCTTTATTGACTTGATCCCTCAGAAAATGATACCTCCTTTGTATGTGCTTACTTTGACCATGACACACTGGGTGATTCGTCAGGTTAATAGCTGACTTGTTATCGACAAACAACTTCATCTTCTTAGGTTCCATTATCCCGAGCTCTTCAAGTAACATTTGGATCCATGCTGCTTGGCATGCAACATATGATGCAACCACATATTCTGTTTCACATGATGACAAAATCACAATGCTTTTCTTCCTCGAACTCCAAGAGATTCTAGCACCTCCGATCATGAAAATGTAGCCTGCAGTGCTTTTCTTTTCGTCTTGATCTCCACTGAAATTTGAGTCAGTGTATCCACGAACTTCGACATTTATGTTGTTCTTTGATTTCTTTGGTAACAACACACCATGATCAATTGTTCCCTTTATGTATCTCAACACCCTATTTACTGTGATGAGATGACACTCTTGTGGTTTCTCCATAAATCTACTCAACATTCCTATACTTTGGCAGATATCTGGTATTGTATTGCAAAGATATCTCAAGGATCCAATGACTTTTTTGTAAAGGGTTGAACTTGCAAACTCATCATTCGTTTCCTTTTTCAACTTTGCTCCAGTTTCTAACAGAGTGACAACTTCATTACAGTTGCTCATTTTGAACCTCTTCAAAATATCTTGAGCATACTTCATTTGATACAAGAATACTCCTTCTTCAGTATCTTTGAATTCTATCTCTAGGAAATATGAGAGATTCCCTAAGTCGTACATTTCGAATTCTTGCATTAATTTAGACTTTACCTTCATTATCTCAACTCCGTCTGCTCCTGTAATGAGTAAATCATCAACATAGAGGCATAAAATGATTCGACTGACACTGTTGATATTATTTACATACACTCCATGTTCAGAGACACACTTTGTGAAACCTGCTTCGATCAGGAAACTATCTATTCTCTTATTCCAAGCTCTAGGAGCTTGTTTCAAACCATAGAGAGCCTTCCTTTATACTTGGCAATCTCACCATTTGGCCTTCGTTTCACCTTGTAAATCCACTTTATATCGATTGACTTCTTGTTGGTTCTTTCGACAAGCTTCCAGGTATTGTTCTTCTCAATAGCTTTGAGTTCTTCTTTCATGGCTTCACACCAATTCAAATTGCTCACGACTTCATCAAAATCAATTGGTTCTGCTTCAGCCATCATCATGGCTTCTTCGATTAAGTCACCATCTGCATCAACTGCTTGATTTGGAAACCTTTCATATCCAGTTTGTCTTGTCGACTCAATTCTTGTTCTTGTCGACCTTCTTTCATTCTGCACAGGTGGTTCTTCATTTTAACTGGTTGAAGCATCACCTTGTTCATTTTGACTCATTGAAGCTTCGTTTTGTTCATCTTCCTCGAACATAATTGTGATTGCATCTGATTCTTGTCGAACTGAACTTCGACTCCAGTCCCACCCTTTGCTTTCGTCTAAAAGAACATCTCGGCTGATCACTAGTTTATCTTCGTTTGGCGTATACAACTTGTATGCACCAGTCAAATGATAACCCATGAGCACCATGACTTCACTTCGATGATCCATCTTCTTTCTCAATTATTCAGGTACATGACTGAAGCACATTGATCCAAAAACTCTAAGATGATTCACATTTGGCTTCAACCCTGTCCAAGCCTCATGAGGTGTCTTTTCGACCATCTTCTTAGTTGGGCATCTATTTAAAATATATACTATTGTCGAAACTGCTTCAACCCAAAATCTCTTAGGCACATCTTTAGCTTTCAACATATTTCTCGTCATGTTCAATATACTTCTATTCCTTCTCTCAGTTGTGCCATAATGCTGAGGCGTATAGGATGAAATAACCTCATGATCTATATCTTCCTCATTGCAAAATCTAGCAAATTCAACAAATCTATATTCACCACCACCATCAGTTCTTAACTTCTTCAATTCGCAGCCACTTTGTTTCTCCGCATGCAATTTGAACTTCTTGAACTTTGTGAATACCTCAGTCTTTCTTTCAATAAGGTAAATCCACATATGTCTGGTGAATTCATCAATGAAAGTAAGGAAATGGCTGTTACCTCCATTTGACTTTACTTCAAAAGGTCCACACACATCAGAATGAACCAGCTCCAGTTTTTGCTTTGATTTCACGGGCAAGTCGTGTTTAAATGCCTTCCCCGTTTGCTTCGCTTTGCAGCATTCCTCACACACCTGCTTTGGTTCCTTCACATAAGGCATCTTAAACACCATCCTTTTCTGATTGAGCATGCATAAGCTTCTAAAGTTTAGATGTTCATACCTGTGGTGCCATAGCCAGTTCTTGTCTTCTTCTGTAGTTGAAGCAAGACATTTGTATTTTGATGTGTTGAGTTCAACTTTGAAAGTTTTGTTCTCCGCCAATGGTGCTTTCATTATTAGCCTCCCATCAGCCTATATACCTTCATCTGATTCTTCTCCAGCTTCATATTGAAGCCTTTTGCAAGTAATTGACCTACACTTATCAAGTTACTTGTCATAAAAGATACATACAACACTTCAGTGATAGTAGCCTTTCAACCATCCTTCTTGACAATCGAAATATCTCCTTTGCCATCTGATTTGATGTGTCTGCCATCTGCAAACTTTATCACCTTTTCGACTGACTCATCTAACTTGGTAAACTACTTTTTATTGCCAGTCATGTGGTTGTTGCATCCTGAATCTATATACCATATGTTGTTTTTCTCAGTGTTCGACTGAGTATTCACCATCAACAACACATCATCATAATCACTATCTCCAGATCGTACATATTGAGCTTCATCACTGTCTTTCGCCCTAGCAGCTTTCTTTCTTTGACCGTCTCTAGCATAGTGACCAAAACCTTGACAATTGTAACACTGCACCTCTTTCGTGTCAACTTTCTTTTCAGAATACTTGTTGCCCACACCTTTCTTGATCGAATCAGTATTCTTGCTTGACTTCTCATCACTAGCAAGATTCTTTTGCTGCTTCAACTTCTCTTTTCTAGCTTGCTGAATCTTGATTGCAATGCCTGTTCAACCACCTTCTCTCTTTCCGAGTTTCTCTACTTCAACCTCATCTCATAATCCTTTAGTGAAGCTTGAAGTTCTTCTAACTTCATCTCAGATATAGTCTTGGTCTCTTCAATTGTCACAACAATGTAGTCAAAATCTGAAGTCAAAGATCTCAACACATTTTCTATCTTCTGCAGATCCATAATCGATTCACCACATGCCTTCATTTGGTTTGTTAGCGTCATAATTCTTGAAAAATATGCATCAATTGATTCATCTTCTTTCATTTGAAGAATTTCGTATTGCTTCCTCAGCGTCTACAACTTCACCTTCTTCAATTTCTCATCTCCACCATACAAGTTCTTTAGCTTTTCCCAAGCTCCTTTTGCTGTTTCTTCTTCAATTATCTTAAATACACCAGAATCCAGACACTGATGAATCAAGAACAAGGTTTTACCGTCTTTCTTTCTTTGATCTTTGTTCACAGTTTTCTGGGCTTCCGTCACATTTGTTTCCAGTTCTGATACTCCATTCAAGGTTTCAACAGCATCTTGAAATCTGAAGATAACATTCCTCTCTACGCAACCCACTGCTGATAGTTTCACCTTTAAAAATTAGTAGATTCGCTGGAAACTGTGTTGATGTTGTTGTTTTGTTTGCCATTAGATTCTCTCTGAATCGCAACCGAGCTCTGTTATACTAATTTGTTGGAACAAAGGATTTTCAAGAAAGATGATTTATGAGAGAGAGAGAGAGACCCTTTATATAAGCATAGAATGCCCAGGCCCAATTCGACTCACTATGTTCTAGCCTATACTTAATTTCGACTAACTATATAGTTGTTGTATTCGACTCTATCAAATACAACTTACAACACATTTCACTAGCTATTCGACATACACCAATCACATGCATTTGCATTTCAACAAAACAAGAATTACACTTCTAACACCGGTGTGCTAATAATCTGGGAGTTTTCTTGAGTGTTGCATAATCAACATGGTAGAGTCCATATCTTACTGTATATCCTTGTAACCACTCAAAGTTGTCAAGTAAGGACTAGACAAAATACCCCCTAACATCAGCTCCCTTCCTGATTCCACGGTCTAATACGGTGGGAGAACAAACTTGGGTGTTTTGTGTTTGATCGCAATTATTACGGATAACAAGAGTCGTCACCGACTTTTCTTTTATCCAACAAAGGAAATGGTGAAAAGAACATGAAAGACCTTTTGAGAATTTTCTTGAGTTCGGGAGGTAGGTTATGAAAAAGGGAAGGTGTTAGCACCATTTCATCTGTAGTTATCTATGTGCTCTTAATTGCTTGATCACTTTAAAATGCTTTGTGTTTGTGTAAGTTTGAAAATATTTTGAAAACGCATAAGTTTGGTAAACTTTGCAATGATTCTCGTATCATTGAGAATGTATACAAAGTGTTGGTTTTGAAAATATTTGTCGAAAAAGAATGTTTGGAAAGATGTTTGAAAAGATGTTTGAAAATGCCAATGTAAGGCAATTTTGTAATGATTCTCGTATCGTTGAGAATGTATACAAAATATTTATTTTGACAAATTATTTTGAAAGTGTGAAGTGTGGAAATGGTTTGTGAGCAAGCAATTACGAGCAATCTACCTACTCAACAAGTCTTTATTCTTTTCCTCCTCCTTTAGATAGTGCTATTTTACCATTGGTTGATAAGGAGCCATATCATCAGATGTGAGGGACAGGCGTGAGTCATCATACAGTCATAAAAGGCAACTTGTAAGATGTTTTTAGCAATTATCGTAAGGGACTAAGATCATTTACTGAAGGCAACATTGAAGGGTCATCGAGGGACTATGATCTTTTAGTCGAGGGTCTTTGCTAAAACATCCCACGTTCGAGGGACATGACTGTTTTTATCCGAGACAACAAGTGTGAGTTACCCTAGAGGTGTAAGTGTGCAAAGTGTTTTATTTTCAAGTATATTGTCTTGAATTAGGGTTTTGCTAAGTTTGATTTTAAGTCTTGCCTTACAAACAATAATAGGGAAAGTGATAAATTGCAGAATTTAAATGTCCTACGCTATTACAATGTTTTGGGAATGAGGGGTACAAATTTACAAATGGGAATGCCAAATGAAGTAAACCCTAATTACTATTACAAAACTTTGACAATTACATAAATTGTAATGCAAAATAGTAAAATGCGCAAAGAAATGTAAAGTGTAGAAAAGAGAGAAGAAATTGTCTTTTGGTGAGTTTTTGATGGAGAAGATTTTAATTAACCTAATTAACCTAGTTAATTTACAAGGGAAGTTAATTCATTATTTAACCAAAACCTAAAATCTAAGTTAATTAAAATAAAACCCTAAGTCTATTTTAATTGTCTAGAAAATAATAATTTTTGAGGTTTTATTTGTTTAAAAAAGATAATGGAACGAAAATAAAAATAAGTAAATGATTGAATTAATATTTTAATTTAAGAAAATAATATTTTTTGGTATTTTTTTAGTTTAGGCAAAATAAAATAATAAATAAGAATAAAGAAAATATAAAAAGAAATAAAACAATTGGGCTGAGTGTTAAAAATGATCAGGGGGTTAAAAAAATAGTAAACAGGTTAGGCATGACCAGGGGGTTAAAAAAATAGTAAACAGGTTAGGCTCAGGATGTGTTTTTTTTGTTTAAATAAAAAATGAAATAAAAATGGGTATGGGCCCGCGTATGAGAAATAAAATGGGAGGGGGGTGGGGGGTGTGAGAAGCTAAAAAATAGTTCAGGCCCAAAAGGGGGAGTCCAACACCTATTTTGATCAAGTGTGGCTGGTTTATGAAGGTTCATGATGCACATGCGAGCTTGGTGCGTGGAATTGAATCTTGTGATGATCAGATGACATTAATGTGAGGTTTCATGGTAAGCGTGTGTGGCCAGAATGCACTAGTCTGCAAAGAAATAATAAGAAAAACCAAAAGGATACCACTGGGGCTCGAACTCAGGTTCCTACATACTAATGCCTTACGCGCGCTTCCTCTGTCACTGGGGTGACTGTTTCATTCGTGAATGATACAGGTTGCAATAAATATAAAATAAACTCTTTTCTAATGGCACTTCATCCCTAACCTCACGCCAGTATCTTCATCATCATTTTTGAATTTTGTAACTTCCTCATCTCTCAACCAAATCAGAAAATGTAAACATGAAACTTGCTCTATTTTTTAATGCGAATTCAATCATATAAATTTCATGAGCTATAAATCAAAGATGAACATGAATTTTGTTTGATACCAAATACAACCTAATTTTTTCAAAAAGTTCATCTTCAAAATTCGCATCATTCAGGCAACATAAATGAAATCTAAGGGCATGGTTAGCTTCGTGGCTATGATGTCTATATTTTTTATTCACAAAGTAACCATTAATGATGCTTGTAGAGAGTTCAAAGTTGAGAAAACTTACCTTAAAACTGGAAATCATGTATGGAGTTTGAGCACTTCTAGAGATGTGGTGATGATCTGAATAGCTTCAATGGACTCCAAGGAAGCTAATGCAGCTCTTACTTTGTGCTGAAAGTGGCTGAATCATACTAGAGAAGTCAATGTGTAGAGCTCTGTTTTTGAGTTTGGAAGATGGGGAAGATGATGTTACAGTTGTAAAACAAGGATAAGGATGAGTTATATTTGATGTATGAAAGCTTTGAGAATGATTTAGAGGGAGAACGCACGAGTGGATTGTGAGATTGAAGTTTTTGGCCATAAATGACATGTTTTTGAGGTTTGGATGCAGTTCTGAGTTTGAGGGAGTTTCAGGGTGTTTCAAGGCTTGTGAATTCGTGTGTTAGGTTGCAAATGTATTGTCTATTTATAGAAGAAAGGTTTGAGGGTTTGAAATAATCAGAAACAAGAAATCACATGTTATGGTATTGAAATTTGTTTTTGAAGCAAAGTTGAAATTCATGGTTTCAATGTGAAGTACAAGAACTTGTAGGGTGGTTAACATGTTGTAGATATGTTGCTTCTTGCTTTGAAATATTTTGGAGTCAGAAGCAATAATGTATGGGCTCAAAGAGAGTTGACATTGTGTATAAATCAACTTTTCAAGAATGGAAGTGTGAACTTTGTTCCATTAATGGCAAAATGGTTTGGACAATGGCTCAATCAATTGGATAATGGCTCAATCAGTTGTGTAAACATCTGATTATGGATAAATTTGCAAGTTTGAAGGTCTAAAAAGCAAGATTATGCAGCATGTTTGAAGTTTGGATCAAGTGTTCTTCATGAAAAATTACCTATAATTTAAGAATGGACGCCCAACTTCTTCTCTTCGATTCTCCTAGTTCAAGTGTGATCTCTTCAAGTTCTTAAACATTTTAGAAATCTTGAAACATTGTCTACAACCTTCATGTTGACCACTTTGGCTAAATCAAATTGGAGCTAGGTGAAAATTTCAAGAAGTTAGGTAAAAAAAATCTGCCTAAACTTGCTAAATTTTCACTAAGTGTTTTATGAAAAATATCATGACTTTGTGAGCTTATATCTTCAAATCTAAGCATTTTTTGGACATCAAACATCTAATACAAAGTTGTAGAGTTCATCAAAATCTACAAATTTCATGTTGAAAGTTTTCCTTGAATCATCTTGCATCTTGGTGAAAAATTGTCATGAAGTATTGAAATTATCAAGGTTAAAAATACTTAGAAATTTTCTAAGTATTGGAAACTTTGACTTTTTGTGGACTTTCTTGACTTTCTTGATTCTTGATGATCAAGTTTGATATTTTTGAGTATCTTGATAAATCTTGATCTTTGAAATTCAATGTTAATCAAAAAGTCAAAGTTTAACTTTCTGTGTATTAGTTGACTTTTCATCAGTTGATCCAAAATTCAACTATCAATCCATTGATCTTGAGAAATGATTTTAGCCATGAAGTTAGGTCAACATGTTATGTTTGAATCCTTGAAATCATGCTTCAAGCTTGGGTCATGTACTAGGTCAAAAATTAATGATCAGTCGATCTCAGTCAAAACCCTAATTTTGACAAATTTGCCCTTTTGATGATTTGAGTACTTTTCTTGAGGTGTTGTGAACAACCCTTGGTCAATTGATAAATATCACTTTAAAATGTTAATGTTGGCCAAAAATCATGAAATTTGACTGTATTTTGACCACAATTGACTTTTTATCCAATACAGTTAATTTTCAGTCATCTGAGTAATTGACTGAGCAAATTTGTAGTGCAAGACTTGAAACTTGGTATGAGCAATTTTAGAGACCTATAATGAATCATGAAAGTTATTTGAGGCATTAAAATTTTAATTTTCCTTGAGAAAATTAAAATCCTAATTTGGAGGCTCAATGCTTAGGAGGTGACCTTATCTGATCAAACCCTTGAATATTTGAGATCTTTAGTGAGAAATGTCTTGAGAAAAGAAAGGGCAAATTTTGGGGTACAACACATGATAAATGGGGAAAACACAAAATATTAGTTCTCATTAATCATTATGATTAGGTTGAAAATACGAACAGATTTGCCAATTGAAACTCTAAATTTTCTTACACTTTGTTGGTATGAACCCTCTGTTCTGGTGATCCCTGGCCCCGATTCACACGTGGAGTACCGGTTCACACTTGGAGTACAAGCAATCCTTAACATATTAACATCCAATCCACTCAGTTTCTGTCTGTCATTGTTGGAAAATTTGGATAATATATTTCCTAAAATCTTCTGCATAACTTGAACGTATTCACCAAATTTGATTGGGTCCAAGATCCTGCTTTGGACTATAGTTAATTATATAATATACATACCTAGAGAATGAGATTATCTGAAGGTAGATTGGACACACCAATGCTTGTAGTTACATATAGAGGTGGTAATTAAATTCATTAAAACAAAATTTATTCAATCTATCTACTAAAAAATTCATCCAATCTATCCACTACATAAAAAATAAGTTAATGGATTCGATAAAATCCATCCATTTATATACATGGATTGATCCAATTCATCTAACATATTTGAATGATTCAATAGATTATTTTGATCATATGCTTTAAATCTATTAAATCTTTTTAAAAATTTTTTTAAAAAATAGGTTAAATGCATTTTACCTCATGCAATAGTAGCGAGTTTTGATTTACCCCTCTTTTAATTTTTTTCCTTATTTTAGCCCTTAAACAAAACAAGATTCCCTCAAATTTGACCCTGGGGCAAGATTCCAACAGAATCTCCATACGTGGCGCTTGACATGACTTTTTTAAATTTATTTATTAATTTTTTTTTTAATTTCACGTGAAAATTTGATTATTTTTTAATTTAATTTAATTTTACTTTTATATTTTTATATTTTTTTATTTTATTTTATTATTATTTTTTTTTTTAATTTTATTTATTTATCCCGTATTAATTTGATATATTAACTTTGTATGGTATTTAATTTTTTCGGTAGATATTTAATTTTATTTTTTTGGACGGTCGAAGATACGAATCTACTAGTATACATGATCGAAAATATAGTATACACGTTAGTAGAAAATACGGATCTAATAAATTAATAGTTAAAATATATTGTATTTTGTTGAAGTTTTTTCTTCTTCTTCTGAAAACAAATAATATATAAAGGGAGTATTAGGGATACTCAACTCCACTTACAACAACAAGATTCCAAATTAAACGCGCCATATTTAAAACACGCAATTAGATCCTTAAATAAGCTACTATATTTATCTATCTCTAATTAATTTTACACTATCACCCAATTAAAAATAAATTCTTTTAATAACTATTTCTTTCATATTTTTCTCTTTTTATATGTCAAAATAATTAATTTTAATTGGAATCCAGTATAAAATATTCTTAAATTGACAGTGTATTTTAATTAATCTTAATATTTTATTATATAACGTGTGCATCACAAATTTTTTTATTGACAAAGTAATTCATGATTTTCACGGGATCATTTTTTATATTGACCTTAATGTTATTTTTTTCCTAGTGTTTATTATGTCAAACATTTGTTTAAAATTATATTATCGATGATTCAACTCGACCAGGTTGTATTTTATCCAACCATCAGTACCTAAGAAACGTTCTCAATACTCTATCTTCGTCACCCTCCTGTTGTCGGAATCAGGGAGCAAATCATTCAACATTTGTCGCCAAAATCTCGACCGTCCAAAAAAGCAAAATTAAATACCTACCAGAAAAATTAAGTACCACACAAAATTAATATGAGATAAATAAAACAAAACAATAAACTTGTCCAAGTGGGAGAAAATAAAAATATTTTTTAAAAAAATAAATATAAAAAAAAAATTGAATTTTCACGTGGAATTTTAAAAAATAAAAAAATAAAATAAAAATCATGTCAAACACCACGTATGCAAATTCTGCTGGAATCTTGCCATAAGGTCAAATTTGAAGGAATTTTGTTTTGTTGAAGAGCTAAAAGAATTTTTTTTAAAATAGGATAAATCAAAATTCGCTACTATTGTAGGGGGTAAAATGCATTTAACCCTATTTTTTAACGGAAATACAGTAAATCGAGTTTTTACCAAAAATACAGAAAATCGTGTTTTTTTTATGGAAATATAATAAATCAATATTTTTTTACGGAAATACAGTAAATTGAGTTTTTCCCAGAAATACAGAAAATCATGTTTTTTTATGGAAATACAGTAAATCAATATTTTTTACGGAAATATAGTAAATTGAGTTTTTGTTGGAAATAAAGTAAATCGAATTTTTAGCAGGAATACAATAAATTGAGTTTTTTTTACGGAAATACAGAAATATAGTTTTTTTATGGGAATATAGTAAAGAAAAGTTTTTGTGAAAATACAGTAAATCGAGACTTTTATGGAAATCATGTAAATCGAGTTTTTGCAAAAATATAGTAATTTGAAATTTTTATGAAAATACAGTAAATTGAGTTTTTATGGAAAAACAGTAAATCAAGTTTTTCGTAGAAATACAGTAAATCGAGTTTTTTTTTTGCTGATATACAGTAATTTGAGTTTTTTTTACGAAAATACAATAAATCAATTTTTTTTTACCCAAATACAGTAAATTGAGTTTTTGCAAAAATATAGTAAATCAAGTTTTTTTTTATAAAATACAGTAAATAGTTTTTTTGAAAATACATTAAATCAAGTTTTTTTACGAAAATACAGTAAATAGAGTTTTTTTTATGAAAATACAATAAATCGAGATTTTGGTGAAAATACAGTAAATCGAGTATTTTTTTTGTGAAAATACAGTAAATCGAGTTTTTTATAGAAATACAGTAAATCAATATTTTTTTATCGAAATATAGTAAATTGAGTTTTTGCAAAAATATAATAAATCGTGTTTTTTTACAAAAAATACAGTAAATCAATTTTTTGTGGAAATACATTAATTCAAGTTTTATTTATGGAAACACAGTAAAATGAGTTTTTTGCGGAAATACAATAAATCAAGTTTTTTTGTGGAAATACAGTAAATTGAGTTTTTTTTACAGAAATATTATAAATCGAGTTTTTTTTACGAAAATACATTAAATCGAGTTTTTTATGGAAATTCAGTAAATCAAGTTTTTGTCAGAAATATAAAAAATTGACTTTTTATCGGAAATACAAAAAAATGATTTTTTATGAAAATACAAAATATCTATTTTTCTAGAAATACAAAAAAAAATTAAATAAATAAATGAATATATTTAAATTAACTTTTTGCACGGATGGATATCCATCCATTAAAGTGCTGTTAACGGATGAGTTTGATGAATTTTTATTCTTAATTGATGTATTGAATTGGATATTTTTAAGAAGTTTTAGTGAATTGTTAATGGATTAATAGATTATTTTGATCCGTCCATTAACAATCCATATCCATTCAATCTATCTATTTTGTCACTCCTGATTATATACTTATTTTTATTTTCTTAAATTAGTACCGGTATTTTCACGTCAGCGTTAAATGTTTGTGTCAGTGTTTCATAGTGTATATGTAAACTGATAAAAGACATAAGATTGTGAGCAGCCACGTATGGCTCCTTCTCTGAATCTCCTTCGCAACAGTTTCCAAATGATTTAGAGCAACGAAATCCGTATTTGACCAGATAATCTGGTTCATTGAAGGTTGCCTAGTACTTTACCTTGTCACCAAATGATTTAAAGCAAAGGCCTATATGAAATCATCCCTGTGCATCAAGTATTGATTAATATTAGCTTATGACAAGTTAATAATGTCAAGGAAAGAAAGGCAAAATTGTGAGTTGCTTACTGTAATTCTGGACTTAGCCAACCTCCATATCTATCTTCTAGTTCTTGAGGTATATCAAAATGGGATATTGTTACAAATGGTTGAATTCCTGCAAGTTTTCCAATTAATAGTTTGCGTGTGTGTGTATTAGTCCATTTAATAATTTAGTGTGTGAATAAGCCTAATTTATAACTTTAGTAGCTGATGTCATAAGAACTAGAAATAAACCTCTGAGAAGCAAAGCAGAATTGATTTCTCCAAATCCTCCTTCTGTAGAAATAAAAAGATACATAAAGAGAATAATTGAGTTCAAGCAGTTGGTAATCTCTAAATTGAGAGTTATCATATAAAGAAGCATACTTGGTAGAACTCTTGCCCATGAAATTGAGAACCTGTAGCTATTCACTTCTATGGCATCCATTGATTAGATCAATATCCTCCTGGACTAATCCACAATAAAGTAATAAAATGTATTTCCACAACAATTTTTCATTTACAACCATCGTTCTCTTCTACATCTTGCACCATTGTCTTTCCTTTCCTATCTCATTCTTGAACCCTGTTTGTTTCTCACTCTTTCACCATGACCGAATCTTCACAAGAAAGATTCATTCAACCAACAATTCCAAGATTTGATGGTTTATATGATCATTGGTCCATGCTAATGGAGAATTTGCTTTGACCATAAGAGTATCGGGATTGATCAAAAACAGTATCAGGGTGGCACCACCAGATACGACTCGAGAACAGTTGAAGGCTTCAAAGGAGAGAAAATTGAAAGACTTGGAGGCAAAGAACTGTCTGATATAGTCTATTGATAGGATGATCTTGGAAACCATGCAGGAGATGAAGATGACAGGAAAATTATCTCAGAGAATGTGTTCAAGATAGGTTCATAGTCAATCTCGTGGTCCTAAAAAAAAACAACCAATAGTCACATTGTCAACAACAGAAGTAGAGTTTGTAGCTGATGCTTCATGTGCTTCTCAAGGAGTATGGTTAAGAAATGTGTTGGCTCATTTGAAAGTACCTCAAAAGCAAGGGTCAATCATCTTCTGTGACAACAATTTCTCAATCAAATAGTCATAAAACCCTATCATGCATGGAAGGTGCAAGCATATATATTGAAAGAGGAGAAAACAAAGAGTTAACTGAATTGATTTGTATTGTATTCAAAACCGTGACTTTTACAATATGCTAATTACATTAAATAGCAACCACTAACTCCTAACTATGTAACTAACCCACGTAACTAACTCTAACAATAATTCTAATTTCTAACTAACTGCTAACAATTAGCTAACAGAATTGTTATTCTGTGATACCCCCCCACAAGCTGGAGCATGTATATTAATCATGCCAAGCTTGGATACAAAATCTGGAAACTTAGAAGGAGGGAGTGGCTTAGTGAATATATCAGCCAACTGATGATGAGTAGAAACAGGTAACAAATGCAATAACCCAGCTTGAAGCTTGTCGCGCACAACATGGCAGTCTAATTCGATATGCTTGGTGCGCTCATGATATGTATGATTCTGTGCAATATAGATGGCAGATTGATTGTCACAGAATAAAGGAATCGGAAGAGGTAGCTCAAGATGTAAAAACTGGAACAAATGTTGGTACCATTGAAGCTCACAAGCTGTTGCTGCAAGAGCTCTGTATTCGGCTTCTGAAGAAGAACGCGATACAGTAGATTGCTTCTTAGTTTTCCAGGAGATCAAGGAAGAACCTAAGAAGATAGAGTAGCCAGTTACAGACCGCCTCGTGTCTGGGCAGCTAGCCCAGTCGGAATCACTATAAGCTTGCAACTTCAAAGAAGACCTGGCAGAATAGAACAATCCCTGTCCTGGAGCAGCCTTGATGTAACGAAGAACACGTGTAGCTGCAGTCATGTGAACCTCTGTCGGGGCTGCTAAAAATTGGCTTAATTGCTGAACTGCAAAGCCTATGTCAGGACGCGTAGTGGTGAGGTATAATAACCTGCCAACCAATCGTCTATAACTGCTAACATCAGGAAGAGGCTTGCCTTCTGTTAATGAGAGATGAGCATTAGAATCCATAGGAGTTTTCACACTCTTACAAGCAAGAAGGCCAGCATCAGTCAAAAGCTCCAATGCATATTTGCGTTGAGAAAGAGTGATTCCAAGAGAAGATCTTGCCACTTCTAAGCCAAGGAAAAACTTTAAATCACCAAGATCCTTGATACTGAATTTGGCATGGAGAAAACTCTTGACAGCTTGGATTTCTTCCATAGAGTTCCCAGCCAGAACAACATCATCAACATATAAAAGTAAGCAAGTAATAGAATCACCCTGTTGCTTAAGAAGCAAAGTATGATCATGAGAACATTGATGAAATCCAATAGATTGCAGAGCAGCTACCAATGTTTGATACCATTGTCGACTGGCCTGTTTGAGGCCATAAAGAGACTTCTGAAGCTTGCAAACTGGATTAGGAACATCAGATTGAACCCCAGGAGGAAGCTTCATATAAATGTCCTCATCAAGGGAGCCATGGAGGAAGGCGTTATCAACATCAAGTTGATGAAGAAACCATCCTTGGGAAGCAGCAATGGCCAATAAAAGCCTAAGGGTATTCATCTTGGCAACTGGAGAGAAGGTCTCCAAATAATCCAGGCCTTCAACTTGGGTATATCCCTTAGCCACCAAGCGAGCTTTATAACGCTCAACAGAACCATCTTGTTTGTGTTTGATGCGAAAAACCCACTTGCAACCTATGGGCTTTTTGGATGAAGGAAGAGGCACAATCTGCCATGTGTGATTCCTGTTGAGAGCATCCAACTCCTTGATCATTGCCTCTTGCCACTGAGGATCCTTGCAAGCCTGAGAATAAGTCTTTGGTTCCACTAAATTGGATACATTAGCAACAAAGGCAAAATGTGTAGGAGACAATTTGTCATAAGACACAACAGAGGAGATAGGATGCCTTATACCTGATGAATGATCCTTTGAGGAAGATTGGGCTGCCAGGCTAGGAGGCATTGTGACTTGAAAATCCTGCAAGTATGATGGCAATCTCCTTGTACGAAGAGACTGCCTTGGAAGAGGATTTGTAGGCACAGGATCAACAGGTGGGAGAAACAAAGGAGCAGAATCAGGTAAAGTGTAATCAATGGCTTCAATATCATGAGAAGTAGGCAAAGGAATTGTGACATCAGGTGGTGTATGATCAAGGTTATGGGATAAGGCCTGAAAAGGAAATTGCTGCTCATAGAATATGACATTTCTTGAAAGTAAGACTTCTCTTGATTTCAAATCAAATAACAAAAAACCTTTAGTGCCATGTTTGTAACCAAGAAACACACATTTTCGAGCTCTAGGATCCAATTTTGTGCGAGCCCGAAGCAAGGTAGAAGCAAAACCAAGACACCCAAAGACTTTAAGAAAACCAAAGTCAGGAGGTTTAGAATAAAGCTTCTCAAAAGGAGTTTTATTGCCCAAAACAGAAGATGGAAGTCTATTGATAAGAAATGTGGCATGGGATACAGCATGTGACCAAAAAACTTTAGGCAAATGAGACTGGAATAACAAGGAACGAGTGACATTTAAAAGGTGTTGATGCTTCCTCTCAACAACAGAATTTTGTTGAGGGGTTTCTACACACACTCGTTGATGAATGATGCCATTA
Source organism: Vicia faba (assembly GCA_948472305.1). Taxonomy (NCBI): domain Eukaryota; kingdom Viridiplantae; phylum Streptophyta; class Magnoliopsida; order Fabales; family Fabaceae; genus Vicia; species Vicia faba. The sequence goes on from OX451736.1 coordinate 1,601,976,772, forward strand.
GAAGCATAAAATTGGGTAAGAAAAAACTCAGGACCATTATCAGATCTAATGACTCTAATGGAAACATCAAATTGAGTTTTAATCATAGCACAAAACTGTGGAATAAGATGCTGAACTTCAGACTTTTGTTTCATCAAAAACAACCATGTAAATCTGGTGTAATCATCAACAATAGTAAGAAAAAATCTATGACCATGCATAGAAGCAACAGCAGAGGGACCCCAAATATCAATGTGAATCAAATCAAAGGCTTTATTAGATGTACTATTACTGTGAGAAAAGGACAATTTCCTTTGTTTGGCCAAATGGCAAACCTCACATACATGGTTTCTTGTACAATTGATAAAGGGAAAAGTATTACCTAAGATGGAAATACAATCAAAAGAAGGGTGGCCAAGCCTATGATGCCACAAACTAGAAGGGGAATTCAAGGAAGAACAAGTAGCTGAAACTGCAGGTACAGGTCTAACTGGCTTCAAACAGGATGCATTCATTGTGGGTGTAACCAGGTAATACAAACCATCAACCTCTTTAGCTGCACCAATCATCCTCAAGGCATTCATATCCTGTATTAAGCACAATTTAGGAACAATAGTGAGCTTACAATTCAAAGTTTCAACAAGCTTTGTAACAGAGATAAGGTTGAAGCTAAATTGAGGCAAATATAATACATCTACCAAGTAAAAGGACTTAGTAAATGAAATGGTGCCAGAAAAATGAGCTACCAAGAAACTGCCATTGGGCAATTTAACCTTCACTGGCTTAATCCTCTTGTATGTAACAAAGAGTTCTAAGCTACCACAAATATGGTCAGTTGCACCTGTGTCAATAATCCATTGAATTAATCGAATTATACCATTGCGAGTTTGCATAGCCACAGAATTGGTTTGTGCAATGGTTGAAGTCCTTGAACTTGGAGCAAAATTGACCTTTACTGTCCTTGCAGTATCCTTATCCTGAGAAGGCAACAAAGCAAGTAGAGTATTGTACTGATCTTCAGTCAAGCTGAACCGAGAGCTATCCTCATGTACAGAATTGGAATCATCTTCCTCTGCCTCTGTGGCGTTGGACATGTTAGCATGTCGAGAAGCGCCTTGAGAATTCCTGGACTTGTAACTCTGTGGATACCCATGCTTTTTGTAACACACATCCACAGTATGCCCAATTCTGCCACAATGTGAGCATTCCTTCCTGGATTGATTTCTGTAGCCATTGGAACCTTGAGAACCTTTATTAGAATTGGTTCCATTGCCATAGCTGCGATTAGATGAATTGCTATCACCTCTGTTATTCTTTTGTGAATCAGGAACACCTTGAGCAGTAGCAGCATTAGCCATAAGAACCTTAGGCACATTCTCAACACTGAATTGCCTCTCTTGCTGTGCTGCGAGTTGAAACACGCGATTGATGCTTGGCAAAGGCTCCATGAGCATGATTTGCGACCTCACACCGGAGAATTGTTCCCCTAAACCACGCAGAAATCGAATGACATGATCCGAATTTCTTTCTGCCTTGATTTTGACAAGTGCATCACAGACACAAGATGGCAATGGTTTCAAAACCTCTAATTCATCAATCAAAATCTTCATAGGTGTAAAGTACTTGGTTACCGTCATGTCTCCTTGCTTGAGACTGTAAATTTCTTCTTGTAATTCAGAAATGCGGAAGAGATCTGCCTGTGAGAACCTCTCCTTCAACTCCTTCCAAACGTCGATTGCTTTTTCTCGCCACAGGATCGATTGCGCAATCTCCGGATTCATTGAACGAATCATCCATCCAAGAACCATTGTGTTGCAGCGTTGCCAAAACGGATAGATCTCATGATCTTCTCCAGGATCACGAAGCGTTCCATCAACGAATCCGAGTTTGTTCTTTGTTAACAAACTCATTCGCATCGATCTTGACCAGCTGTGGTAATTCTTCTCAGAAAGTGGCGGAGAAACAAGAATCGTCGCCGGATTCTCGTTCGGATGCACATACAACGGACAAGAAGTGACTTGCACATCTTGCAAGGAATACAGATACGGCGGAGCCACCGGCGGAACGTTCGCAGCCATCGGAACTCCGGTGAACCACCGTGGAGATTATCAGAGTTTGCAGCAGAGCTCTCTCTAAGAGAGCTCTGATACCATATTGAAAGAGGAGAAAACAAAGAGTTAACTGAATTGATTTGTATTGTATTCAAAACCGTGACTTTTACAATATGCTAATTACATTAAATAGCAACCACTAACTCCTAACTATGTAACTAACCCACGTAACTAACTCTAACAATAATTCTAATTTCTAACTAACTGCTAACAATTAGCTAACAGAATTGTTATTCTGTGATAATATAGATGTCATATTTCATTTCTTAAGGTCTGACAAAGGATGAAGTCATTGAGTTACAGCATTGCAACACTCACGATCAGTTGACTGAAATCTTCACTAAGCCATTGAAGCTCAAGTCATTTGTCAAGTTAAGGGAGGGCTTAGGAATGTAGACATTAACTAGTGTTACTTGATTTCTTTGATAGAAGTTAAAGTAAGGAAGGGATTATTGTATATTCTTGTTAAACAATGTTAGTTAGTTAGTTATGAGTTAGTTACAACATTACTTGTTTCACAAGTAATGATCACAACTCTATATTTACTTGTATAAGTACTAGTTGGTACATTGTATATCAATGAGAACTTGACATTTTTTATCTAACAAATGGCCCTAATGTTTTGATTAGAACTCAAATTGTTATATATAAAAAGAGAGTATCTCATTGTTAAGATATAAAGGGCTAATAATCTAAAAAGTGGTGTGCAGGACATTTACTACTACTTTCTTCTTTCAAAATAAAACTATCTTTGAACTCTTCATCTTTCTTGAGTATGCCCATTCCTATTTCCTGCCTGACTCTTGTGTTCTTCAATTACATTTTTATACCAAAATGCCGACATTCTTGGTGTTCTATTGAGAGAAGCAAAGTCCACATGATGCAGTCCAAATCTTATACTGTATCCATGTTTCCACTCAAAGTTGTCTAAAAGAGACCACACAAAGTACCCTCTCACATCCGCTCCTTTTCTGCACCCAAAATTAACAAAATTTTTAATTTTTGTTTCACACAAACCAAAACATGAATCACCATGATGTCGCGTCTTTACTAAAAAATTTAAGATTGGAAGCTATGAGTATACATATATTATTTTCCAATATTAATAGTACTATGCAAATACCTTATTGCTGCTGCTAGAGAATCCAAGTAACCGTTCAAGTACTCTACTCTTTTAACATCGTTCAATGCATCTTTAGTGGTAGGGTAGGAATTCTCACTTGTCCCAAATCCTATGTAGGACAAGTTAAACCTCATATTTAAGGACATATTCAATAACTGAATTGAATCATTGTAGGAGTAAACTAAATTATAGTACTCACCATTTTCTGTAATGAACATTGCTATGTTGTTGTACCTGTCCTTTATGTAAGTTACTATCTTTTCCATTCCTTGTGGATGAACATACAACCATGCAAGTGCACTCTACAACCATTATTTAAAACAAGAAGTTGAACTTGTTATTTTGTGAAGCACAATAGTTAAAAACAATGTTTAGAATTCGTACCGAACGAGTCGGTTCAATTGGTTAAATTGAAAATTTGTCATTTCATTAGGGGTTTGATCTGGGTTGTACTTTAGTTTAGTTGAACCAGATTGTACCGGATTGAGCTGGTTGAACCGTTGTTATTTCAATCGGTTATTACTTTTTACATTTTTTATCTATCTTTTTTTAATATCTATTTATTTGTCATCTGGTTCAACCGATTAAATCAATTGAATCATAACCTAATAGTAAACTCGTCAGTTCTATCTCGCTTCTGGCTTTTAAAAGATTGATCAAATGCTATGAAATTTAGTACCGGTTCTCCAATGGTGAGGCCATTCATTTGTGCAGATGTTAGAGCAAAACCCTCGGTCTTTGAAGACCCTTTTCCTTCTTCACATGAAGAGAAGATACAATCTTTTGCATAATAACTTGTGTAATGATTTATTCCAATGAAATCTAATCCATTCTTGAGTTTTTCTGAATCATATTTGGAAAATGCTAGGAGTTCAGCTCCTAATATTTGATGCATTTCTGCTGGATACTTTCCTAGTATAATTGGATCCAAAAACCTGCTTTTCACAAACTTAATTTAAATTTGGTTTAAAAACACTTTTGCTCATCCTATTTTAAAAGCCAACTATTTGACTCTTAAACTTTATCTCACTCGAGATTTTGTTGGTCCCCTATAATTTTGCATACGTGACACCCTTATTAATGATATGACGCTGCTACAGTAACTCTCTATAATGCGTGTTCATTTTACGTAGAGTTACTGTAGCAGTGTTATATCATTAATAAGAGCGCCACATATGCAAAATTAGAGGGGATCAATGAAATTTTGAGTGAGGTAAAATTTAGGATTAAAAAATTGATTTTTTAAATGGAGAAACTAAAACTTAAAGAACGTGAAAATAGAGGACCAAAAGTGCATTTAAGCCTTAAATTTTTTTTCAAGGCTATCAAGAATAACTGATCAAATTAACACACAAAGAATCATTTACCAGTTCATGTAAAAGGATTGAGCTCTCTCAGCACCTAACTTGTCTTCTGAAGAGTTGCTAAATGGTTCAAACCATACAGCATTCATAGCAATTCCAATTTTTCCTCCCTGATTTTTCTGATTTTCAAGGGAACACTTTCCGTAATTGATAATTACAAAAAATTCAAAAATAATTCATAAAATTATGAAATATAATCTTCACCTGATACTTGGTTCTGTACACATCAACAGCAGCCATATGTGATAAAATGATGTTAGATGCAGCTATGAAAGGCTCTCTCTCTGAATCTCCATAGCTACAATTTCCAAATGAGCCCGAACAACGAGACGGTGGATACACACCTGTTCTATAGCCACAAATAACTGCAACATTGGGTTCATTAAATGTCACCCAATATTTCACTCTATCTCCAAAGTACTTGAAGCATATATCTGCATAATACTTGAAATCCTCTCTGAAAATCATAAATGTTACATTGTATTTACCAAATACATTAATTATTCAATAAATCTAAAAAGTAAATTTCTCTTATAATTTGAGACAGAGAGAACTATATTGTTAGTGTATATGTAGTACTTACTGAATTTCAGAACTTAACCAACTTTTATATCTGTTCTCAAGTTCTTGAGGAATGTCATAATGTGTTATTGTGACAAAAGGTTCTATTCCTGAAATCAATATGAAAAAAAAATTTACTGTATAGTCGTTAAATCTAAATATATTTAAATATATGATTGAGATCTAACGACTTTGCAGTTGCTATATAATATCAGGACGCAAATAAAATGACCTCTATTTACAAGTGCGTTGATTAGGCGGTTATAGTAAGCAATGCCAGCCTTGTTGACATTGCCAAATCTACCTTCTGGAAAAAAAATTTAAAAGATAAAGTTAGACAAATAAATTAATGAGATTTGTAAAGTTGTAATTATTTTATTAAAATGAAACTTGCTTGGTAGAATTCTGGCCCATGATAATGACAAACGATAGCTGTTGACTCCAATATCTTTCATTAGGTCCACATCTTCCTGTTTTTCAATTTCAATAGCAAAAATAATAAATAGCTGCTTTCATGAGTGGAAACAAAAGTTTATCATGCCATAATAATTTGTCAAATTTTTAGTCAAAATAAAAAAGACCGTCCATTTTCTTCGAATGATTTTTCTGGGCCTACACGTTGCTATCCTAAGACCTTTTGAAAGAAAGAGCATCTTATATTTATACCCCAAAAAAGCATATATATTTATGGAATTTCTTAGTAGAAATAAATTTCTGAAAATCTTAAAATATCTTTTAAAAATATTAATAATCAATTAGAATTAATGTGTATCAATTAAAATCAAGATGTATCAATTATATTAATTATATTAATTTATTATATATAATTTATATAAATAAAAATATAAATATTGTAGTCTCATTAAACATGTATTATAAAATAGAAAATACATTTTCAATAAAAGAGAAATTAAGACGATATAAACTTTTCTTAATTAAGAATGAATGTTGTCAATACTGTTTTTTTTTTTTGTGAAGTTGAAATATTCATTCTTTCTTAATGAAGAGAAATTTGTACTCGTCTTAATTTCTCTTTTATTGAAAAAATATTTGCTATATTATAACACGTGTTTAATGAGATCACTTTAGGATATATTTATATTCATATAAATGGTATATAATAAAATAATACAATCAATACATTTTGATTTTAATTGATACACATAGATGCTTAACATCCTATTAATTTAGATATTCATATTCAAAAGTACCTTAAAAATGAAATATTGAATTATTTCGAATACGTATATTCGAAAATCCCTTAAAAATAAAATATTGAATGTGTTCAGATATGTATATCCGAATTAAAGAGTATTACGATAATATTGTCAAAAATCCCTAAAAACCCTAAGAGAGTACTAAAAAATTCACATATATTTATACTTTAAAAAGTCTTATATTATACCCCCCAAAAGTCTCTTATAATAGCAGTTAGATTTAAATTAATTACTTAAAATAAAAATTTCTCTTATATTAGCAAAAATAAATAAATTTGAAGTATTTTCAGAGTTCAATTGTTATATAAATTATTTTACAACTATAGTATAATCATTCATAAACATAATATTAAAGGTAACTGTAATAAAAATTAAATATATTTGTACTTTAACAATTAAAATTGATCGACAGGAAATACTATTTAATAACAAGAATTAAATCCCTCCAATTAAATTACATAAGTCTCTCTCAAACTTTATTTTAAGTCGGCCCTACATACTCTAAATGATATTCCCATCATTCCAAAATATTTGACTTATAATTATTTTTAAAAAGAAATTATCTAAAAAATATTATATTTTCATATAATATCAATTATTTTTCAGTTGTGTTTTTAATAACTAATATTACTTGAATAATTTATAATTTAATATTTTTTAATTTATATCATATCAACAGTAAACAAGATTAAAAATAATATATTATTAGTGTAAAATAATTTATAGAATTCTTATTCAATCATGACACAAAATTAACCTTAAAATATCATTGTGATTCAGTAAAATATATGATGGTGATTGGTTGATATGTAAAATTATTTTAAATTATTAGCATATATATTTTTTTTCAAAATAAATTTAAATAAATAATAAGAATATTATTTATTTATTTCTATATTTTAATGTATCAAAAATTGCTTTCGGTTATTTTAACGGAAAAAAATAAGTGACAATCAATAAAAAAGAAAGAAAAAGAACTAATTCTTGATTTTTCATCAAATATGATTCTTGAAATGAACTACCTGATAACGATGGTAATGATCAACAGCAACATCTCCATTAGTTCCATCCAATATGGTTCCTGAAATCAAACTACATATATATGAGTTTCATGGGAAGCATATATGAACAATGTTTAAAACAACCGTCACGGCCTTCCAGTCACGTAAAAACTTTCACGATTTTAGGTGATATAGTTAATTGTGTTAGTCGAGGTACAAATGATCTAAATTTTTTTTAAACATAAAAACAGTAAATAATAATATCTATATTGAGACGTACTGATATTATTTGGCCTTTTTATAATTGCGGACGGGTTTTTAAAAACTCGAATATGAATATGAATAAGAAATATAAAATATAATCTGAACCTGTTTTATGAGTGAACACGTCCCAGTTACTTAATCCTTTCCCATCACTCAAGAATGCTCCTTCAAACTGCAAATTATAGAAGTAAGCAATATTTAGTCATGAACATAAGTAAGTTAGAAGATTAAAGTGTCTAAACTAACCTGATAAGAAGAAGATGCAGTTCCAAAGAGGAAGTTACGTGGAAATTTGGAATTATCTTCAAGTGACACAAAAGCACATGATCCGATGAAAGTTGAGAAGAGAAAGCATGGTAGAAGGAGTGGGAATAGAAGCTCCATATTGTGTTGTGTGTGATTATGAGAAGAGTGAGACATTATAATATATTACTAATGTGATTGAGTGAGAGGTCCACGTAGGAAATGGGTGATTTTTCTGGGCAGGTGAGAATAATGATTGATAGTGAGTTGATACTGACCACAATCATTGGCCTTTCCCTATTTGAACGATGTATTGATTCTTTTCTTTTTTGTTTCATGAGGATGAATTTGCTTTCTACATGCTTTTCTTTTCTTTTTTGGTGACAAAGCTTTCTATATTCTCTTTTCTCGTTGAATAAAATAAAATCAATATCAAGTGTTCTTGGCATATTCTCATTGTGGATCAAATGTAAATGAAGGAATTCAAAGTAAAATTCTATATATATATTGATCGTACTTGATCAGAATGGATCATTGATGGTCCACAATTGAAACTGAACGGAGGTTGAAGGTGAAATGGAGACTGCCAGAATCTTACGTGGATAGGTGGGACCAATCCATGGTCCTTATCCTGGTTCATTTGCTCCATAATTCTCGGGAGTGAAGACCCGTTCTTTTTTGGGGCAGGTGACTCCACCATATTCGGAGGACTGTTAGCCATGTTCTTGTTTACCGTGGTTTTTGGTAAACAACTGCTGGTCCTCCAAAAAGGAAAGTCCTTTTGGTTACTCGCGGGATCGATCAGATTGATCCCAGAACATATGCTAATTTTTATGTTGGTTTGATATGAAAATAGATGTCTAGGAAGAACGCACGTTCGACTAAAGATAAGATGCTTGTGGTTTTAGAAAGTAAGAAAGTTAATAGAAATGCAGGTAAAGATGCAGGAAAAGTAACTTTGCAAAATAAGATCAAAGCAGTGTAAAAAAGACTTTATTAATGAAAAGTGGTGTTTCCAACGTACATTTCTCAGTTTATCCTTTCACACACAGCGGGTACTTGGACAATATTTGAGTAACTAGCACAATAGGTTGAACACCCGGAAAAAACTACACAGACTTCCTATTTTATACTAAAACTATGTAACCGTCGAGGGGTGGCTTGGCTCTAAGATGAAGACAAGTATCCTCTGCACGTGCCTCGACCTCTATCTTCTAGCCACGTCGCTTTCCTTTAAATGTTGGCGAAACCGTTTCCCTCCAACAATTTAAATTCAAATATCTTTCGTCTTTGGTATTGACACGAAGGTATGTTCTTCTAGTCGAAGGTCATAGGACCTTCTTAGTCGAAATCTTGATGGTGATGCTTGGTCGAAGACCAATGTGTAACTCAGATATTTTCTCTAAGTTTTTTTCATCCGTCGAAATATTTTCCAGTTTGGCTTTATTTGTTCTATTTTTGGCCTATAAGGCCAATATATAGTAGGTGTCGAATTTAGGAGCCAACAAATTACCCTCCAAGAATGTCTATTTCGACGCCAAAAGAAATAGTCATTCTTTGATCTTTCTATTCGACACCTGTCCCCCTTGTTGTCCATGAAAGGCTTAACGAATACTCAGTTAATGCAAGTGCCCATTTGCCAATTCTGCTGTACAAAATGGGTTTCGACAACATATATTTGAAAACATCAAAATGAGACGAAACATAAACATTAATTGGTTTAATATATTGCTTGAGTTTTGTACATGAAAAGTAAAGACATAAACATAGTTTTTCAACTTCGTTATATCTAGTTTCCGCATCATTTAAAACTCTACTAAGGTAGTAAATGGGTCTTTCGACACCATTCTCATCCTCTTGAGCTAACATGCTCCCTAAGGTTTTGACAGACGCGACTATGTACAATCTCATACTCCTATCTCGACAAGGAGGTACCAGAATCGGTGGCTCGATGAGGTACTCTTTGATTTTGTCGAAGGCCTCTTGCTGTTCTTGCCCCCATTCAAATCCTTATTTGCTGAGTCGAAGTAGTGGTGAGAAGGCTTGCATTTTCCCACTGAGGTTGGATATAAATCTCCTTAGGAAATTTATCTTCCCAAGTAGAGACTGCAATTCCTTCTTATTGGTTGGCGCTTTGGCTTCCAAGATAGCTTTGGTCTTGTTCTGGTTTATCTCGATTCCCTTTTTATGGACCACAAAGCCTAAGAAATCCCCCGCTTTGACACCAAAAGTGCACTTCAGAGGCTTCATTTTCAGACCATAGCGCCTCATCCTCTCAAAAGATTATTGAAGATGGTCCATGTGAGCCTGCCCTGAAACAGATTTGACAACAATATCATCAATGTAAATTTGCATAAAAGTCTCTATGAAATCATGGAAGATAGAATCCATTGCTCTTTGATATGTTGCCCCTGCGTTTTTTAGGCCAAAAGGCATCACTACCCATTCGTAAGTGCCTAAGGCCCCAAGGCATCGAAAAGTTGTTTTCGACACAACTTCTTCAGCAATAAAAATCTGATTATATCCAGAGTATCCGTCAAGCATACTCATGTACTCAAAACCAGCGGCAGAATCGACAAGCATTTCTGCCACAGGCATTGGATATTCATCTTTGGGTGTTGCAGCATTCAGATCTCTGAAGTCAATGCACACCCTTAAAGTATCATTTTTATTTATAACAGGTACAATATTTGCAATCCATTCGACATACATGGTCGTTCGGATGAACCTGCATTTTAGAAGTCTTTCGACTTCCGTTTTGATTTTTGACAGAATCTCCGGTGCAAAGCGCCTTGGAGTTTGCTTGACAGGCTTCTTTCCAGGTTTTGTTGGTAATTGAAGTTCCACCATGCTTTTGTTGAGACCAGACATTTCGTCATAATCCCACGCAAAGCAATCCTTGAACTCTTTTAACAATTAGATCATTTCGACCCAGAGTTCTGGATCTAACTTTGCACTGATGTATGTTGGCTTTTTTATCGGACCTTCGCCTAGATTTACTTCTTCTAAGGGGTCATGTGCTAGCATTCTAACACCATCTGCCAACGGATCCTTTTCGAAACCCAGAGGTTCATCATCATAAATGGCATCTAACCTCTTATTTCGCACTTCTTTCTGTTCCAAGTCTGGAGGTTCTGGGTCAAAGTCTTTCCCAAGGCCTTCTTGGGGAGATACCTGCTCATTGGCTTCACGATCCATGTACTTGACTTCAGCCTCTAAGGCCGCTATCATTCTATTTTCGGCTACATATGCCGAAATCTTTTGAAGAGCTTGTGACTCAGTCATCATCACCAAACTCACTTCCCCGGCCTGTTGGCCGTATATCATCAACCCCTTCGTAGTCGATGTTGGAAAAATCCTCTCTATCCCACTGAAACCCATAGTCAGAGTGGAGGTACAGAGAACAGAAGGCGTTGGGTGTTGGAGTTAGATCGAATTCAGAAGGGTTACATGGACCTATATGAGCCAAATTCCTGTCGAAACTATTCTTCGCGACGCTGTTAACTTTGCCTAGGTAATAGCTTTGATCTGCCTCGATGTTTTCCACGATGCCATCGGAACGCCAAACCGTAACCCTTTGATGCATTGAAGATGGCACTGCACCAATGCTATGTATCCACTCTCGACCCAAAAGCAGATTATAGTTTGGCTTTGCTGAGATCACCATAAACATGGTGGGTCGAAGGATTGATCCCACCTTGAGATGTAGTTGTATGACTCCCATTGTGGTTCCAATGCCTCCTTCATAATTGGAGAGGACCATGTTGTGGGGCTTGATGTTAGCATCTCCTTTTCCTAGTTTTTCCAGCATAGATTGCAGAATTATGTTTATGGTCGCTCCACAATCAACCAGGATTTTGTTTATAGTCACTTCCCCTATCTTCGCTCTGATGAATAGGGGCTTGAGGTGATTTTTCATCGCCTCAGTTGGTGGCTTGAAGAAAGCGTTCTGTTCTTCCATGCAGTCATTATTCATTACATAATAACACATTGGCCTATGTCTGGCCATCTCTTGTTCGACCATCAAGTCGGTTTCCTCAACTTCGACCAGACGGTTATATTCCCTAGGCAACACCGATATGACGTTCACCATGATGTCTAAAGTATCGTCAGAGTCGGAGTCACCTTCGTCATTTGACCCACATTCTCCTGGCCATGCCAGAGGTTTCCTCTCTACAGGTTTTCTTTGCTTTCTTTGTACATTGGTGCTAGCCTCTGGGTGAGGCTCTGCTGCAGCCTCCTTCTCGGCTTTTCGCCGTCTTTGGAATCTCCGCCATTATGAACGAGACATGAGGTTCTTCCCCTTGTAATTTCTCGATATGTGAGCCATTTTATTTGATGTAGAGGCATGGTACTCTTTTCTGTAGTCCAAAGAGGAGCCTCTTGGCACGTCGAACGTTTTCCATTTTTCTTCATTGGGCCTTTTTCTGCCCATAGTATTAAGCCAAGCACCCACAGGTACATTAGTTGGAGGCCTATAAGTTGGTGGCCTCCTTTCCTGGTTCATGGGTCCTCTTTGATGTCCCCTCCTGGGATCGTATCTTTCTTCTGGACCCATTTTTGGTTGAGCATTGCTGACCCACTTTGCCTTTACTTCTCTCATACCTTGTATGTATTCTGCAGCTTTCTTGTCGAAGATAGAACTGCATCTGGGACACAACATTACTTCGGACTTTTTCTTCTGGCATCGATGTAAAAACTCTGTCAGATCTTCATTTTCTTTAGGAAATGATGTTTTGTTCACTTCCTCCTGTCGAATAGCCTCTTCTGAAGCCTTGGCATCAAAGACTTCGACCATGTTGACCTCCATGTTGCTCTTGGCAACGAGATTAATTTTCTGCATTTTGGCCTCCAAGTTCTCTGTCGAACCTTTCACGGCAGCCAAGTAAGAACCTGTAGTAGTTCTTCTGTTGGAGCTTTCAGCAACTCCTTTGTTTCTGTGTGGGTCTTCAGTAACCCTTTTGATCGAGCCTGCAACAGCTCCTTTATTCAGTTTCAGGCCTTCAGTGGCCTTTTTGTTTGAGCCTTGGGCAGCTCCTTTGTTCAGGTTTAGGCCTTTAGTGGCCTTCTTCACTCCTTCGATAGTTTTCCTGGATATGTTTCCAGTAAAGCTGCCAAAGATGGGCTTGTTAACGAAGTCTTCAGAAACTTCCATCATATGAATGTCGTCTGGCTCAGCATAATGTGCCTCCATCTGCCGTGGGTTTGCGTCAATTTTCATCACTGGCTTACCAGCGAACTTAAGCCTTCCTTCTTTGAGTGCTTGTTGAACAAGATCCCTGAAAAGAAAACATTATGAGGTTTTATGGCCCAGAAAATTATGGTATTTACAAAAACCTCTCTTCTTTCTTTGTTCTAATGGAGGCAACTTTGCCCCTGGGGGCACTATCATTTGGCCATCTTTGACTAATAAATCAAATATTTCATCACATTTGGATATGTCAAAACTATATGTTTTCTTAGGGAATTTGTCGATGTTTCTTTCAGACTCTACAGGATTTTTCCCGTTTGATGGCATTAGCAATTTACAAGCATATGGCGGTCCTTGTTTTAATCCTGCTAAGTCTTTTTCACCTTCTTCGACATCTATAGGATCGCTAGATGTCTCTGGATCATCATCATCAATTTCGACATAGGCTACTCTTTCTCTTCGATGAGTTTTGGTAGCTTTAGCTTTTTCGACTTTAAGGTGTTCTACCTGTCGAACTCTATCGGCCAGTTGGGCCATGTCTCTCAAGTATTGGGTATCTAACTTTTTCCTAATTGAATAATCCAGGCCCCCTGCTGCCATTTCGACCAATTCATGTTCAGGCACTTGGGTAAAGCATCTGGCTTTAAGTAATCGAAACCTATTTAGATACTCATCTATTGGCTCAGTGAATCTTCTCTTCACACTAGCCAATTCTTTTAGACTTATTTTGGTCTGTCCCATGTAAAATTGTTCATGGAACAATCTTTCCAATTGATTCTAATTGTGGATCGAATTAGATGGGAGGGTAGTGAACCAAGTAAAAGCTTTCTTTGTTAGAGAACTTGGGAAATATTTAATCCTAAGGTTGTCGCTGTTTGCTATTTCCCTAGCCTCTATCAAATATCTCGCCACATGTTCGACAGTAGATTCTGTCGTATCCCCTGAAAACTTGGTAAACTTGTGGACTTTTCCCCTAAGGGGTAAGTCTATTTGTAGAATATATTATGACAATAAGGATGTGAAGTTTGGTCTGTGAAAACCAACGTTCATCCCATTCTGAGTCATAATCCTTTCGATCATGGCAGTCAGATTATTGTCTGTTCCATAATTTTGGTGTCGAACTTGCTGTATCAATTCATCAGCATTTTGGTTCCTATTCACCATAATCACTCCTTGATCGATTTCTCTAGGGATTGGTGGGGGATTTCGAGGTATTTCGACCCTAGGTTGTTCTATTTCTACTCTAGGGATTCAAGGATTTTGATTAATAGTCAAATCCTCTTCCATGATTACCCCTTGGTTTAATCTTATTGGTATTCTTTGGGGCTGTCGAGTAGTTTGGGGTACCCCAAAGAATTCAGCCATGCGCGTCATTTGCGCTGCCATTTGTTGATTCGACTGGGTGGTATTTTGAATTAGGGGGTTCAGAACTATACTTAAAGTTTGTACCAACATTTGCACCATATCATGGTTGCTTTCGTCCATTTGTTGCCTCAAAATTGCTGCAAAAGCATTTGTGAGGCTTGGTATTGCATTTGATGGTCCTCCTAAAATATGGTTTCTACCCAAATTTGCCATATTGGCTCCAGATCCCTGTAATGGCGATTATGCACTCACCAAAGGTTCTGAAAAAGTAGACGCAACATTCATAAGGCTAGCCATTTCAGTGGTTGGCATGCCATATGGTTGTTCTCGACCCATCCAGGCCGTCGAGAATCCTGGGGAAATGTATGGTCGAGATCCTAGATTTTGCCTTGGTGGGGACGTTCCTAAAGGACCTCTAGGACCCACATACGAAAGTAAGGGTCCTGTTTGATTTGTGGTTAACATTGGTATTGAACCAACAACAGTTGGAATATTTTCTCCAACGGTAGTCATAACCGTTGTTCCAATAGTATTTGGTGGAGGTATTTCTCCATGATTTGGCTCATTAGCCATTCTACTTTCGTTATTTCTCTTCCTAACAGTACACTCGTTGGTTATTCTACCACTTCTTAATAACATGCAACACTGTATACTTATAAAAGGAAAGCAATAACATGAACAAATAGACGATAAAAACTAGCAACGTCCCGCTGGGTGTGCCAATTTGTTTACCGTGGTTTTTGGTAAACAACCGCTGATCCTCCAAAAAGGAAAGTCCTTTTGGTTACTCGCGGGATCGATCAGATTGATCCCAGAACATATGCTAATTTTTATGTTGGTTTGATATGAAAATAGATGTCTAGGAAGAACGCACGTTTGACCAAATATAAGATGCTTGTGGTTTTAGAAAGTAAGAAAGTTAATAGAAATGCAGGTAAAGATGCAGGAAAAGTAACTTTGCAAAATAAGATCAAAGCATTGTAAAAAAGACTTTATTAATGAAAAGTGGTGTTTCCAACGTACATTTCTCAGTTTATCCTTTCACACACAGCGGGTACTTGGACAATATTTGAGTAACTAGCACAATAGGTTGAACACCCGGAAAAAACTACAAAGACTTCCTATTTTATACTAAAACTACGTAACCGTCGAGGGGTGGCTTGGCTCTAAGATGAAGACACGTGTCCTCTACACGTCCCTCGACCTCTATCTTCCAGCCACGTCGCTTTCCTTTAAATGCTGGCGAAACCGTCTTTCCCTCCAACAATTCAAATTCAAATATCTTTCGTCTTTGGTATTGACACGAAGGTATGTTCTTCTAGTCGAAGGTCATAGGACCTTCTTAGTCGAAATCTTGATGGTGATTCCTGCACGAAGACCAATGTGTAACTCAGATATTTTCTCTAAGTTTTTCCATCCCTCGAAATATTTTCCAGATTGGCTTTATTTGTTCTATTTTTGGCCTATAAGGCCAATATATAATAGGTGTCGAATTTAGGAGCCAACAGTTCTCCGGGAGGAGCCGTGTCATCATGAAATGACTTGTAATTCAAGTTTGAAAACCCTAACTTCATCTCTTCGATTATCCCTGCTCAAGAATGATCTCAAGGAGTTCTTGGACATTTTGGAAAGCTTGTAATTTTCTCTATAAACCCTCTTTGAATCACTTTTGAAAATTACCCTTGGAACTATATGAAAAAGTGCCATGAAGTTAGGTCAAAATCCTGACCAAAACTAAGGCAAAATTTCACTAAGTGTTCAATTTCAAGACCATGACTTTATGAATTAATAACTTGAGATCCAAGCATTTTTAGAAGAAGTTGTGTAAATAAATGTTGTATATATCATGGATATCTAAAACTTTCATGTTGAAAGTTTCTTCTGAATCATCTTGCATCATGGTGAAAAATTGGCTCAAAGTTATGAAAAAACATGAAGTTTTAAACACTTAGAAAAAATTCTAAGTTAGAAAATTTTGACTTTTCAAAATGAAATCTTGACTTTTTGATTTATTGATGAATAAGTTTCACATTTTGACATGTTTTGATGAATTTTGATCTTTGACATTGGATTTTGACCAAAAAGTCAAAGCTTGACTTTTCAGTGTACAATTGACTTTTGATCAGTTGACTGAAAATTCACTGTCCATCCAATTGATCTTGAGCAATGTTTTGGGTCATGCCATTAGGTTAACAAGATTCAATTGAACTCTTGAAACCATGCTTCAAACCAATTGATCATTTGCTAGGTCAAAAATCAGAAATTGCCCTTTCTAAGTCAAAACCCTAATTTTGACTATTTTGCCCTTTTGGTGATTTGATCAAATTTCTTGAGGAATTGTTGTCCAAACTTGATAAAATGATACATATGAGTTTATAATGTTGATTTGGATAAAAAATTATGAAGTTTGACTGTAAATTGTCCACAGTTGACTTTTTCCCCCAATATAGTTGATTTTTAGGTCAACTGCTCAATTGAGTGAGCAAAAGTGTGATCCAAGGCTTGAAACTTGACATGAGTAATCTTGGGGGTCCATAATGATCCATTAAAGTCATATGAAGCATTGAAAGTACAATTATCCTTGTGCAATCTTAAACCCTAATTTTGGTCATCAGTGCTTAAGGAGGTATCGTGAGTTGATCAACCCTAGTGCAGTCTTGAACCAAGAGTGATCTTTGTGAGAAAATATTTGATAAATGAGAGGGAAAATTTTGGGGTACAAGACATAGCCTTTTGGGTATTGAGGTAGACGTTCCCGACTGGAGAGCAAGTGCAGGCCTGGTCCCCAGTAGGTTATTGGGCCTCTAGCGAAATTGGGTCGGGTCTTGCCCTACGATAGATTAAGCGCATACCCAGTCCAGAACATGATCCCCCTAAGTCGTTGCTTCTAAGTAAATGAGATATGCCTTTTAGGCCAACTCGTGCCTTCGACCTTCGGTCGGGGAATGGTTGACGTGATGAGGAAACAGATTTCTGGTCATGCACGTTCGAAGAAAATAGATGTGGTCCTCAAACTAAGTAATCTTCCTCGTCGATTGGTTTCGCTCGAGGGAAGTTGGTCGACCAAGGAGGGCATAGTCGAGTATAGTAGTCGAGAGTTTGGAGTATGCTCGCGGGGAGCTTTCCAAATGGTCCTCACGGCCATATCTTAGGGGGCTCTCGACTTCTGGGGAGTCGAAGGATATGGTCGGCGCTTGCTTCCAGTGCCACGTGTCATAAATTTCACTGCGTCATGATGGCCTAGGCGTAGGGGTCATCATGACCTAGGGATGTAGGCAGCTTCGTGTTAGGGCGTAGACACGCCACTCGAAGTGACGCTTCACTTTTCGAGGATGGTTATAAATAGGGCTTTAGGGATTCATTTGTACATTTTCACGTTTGCCTTTCCCCCGTGTCTGCTCTTCTCTCACTCTCTATCCATTGAGCCATCTTCAGTCGCCGTTGCTGTCACCGTCGCTGCCACGCCCTTTAAAGATGAACCCTCATCTAGATACATGCTCTCCCTTTCTTTGTAATCAATTTGATCTACGAAGCATCCATGTTTTAGATGAATTTTGCACCATGGGAAGGTTTTCCCAGCGATATTCATGCGAAATTCACACTTTTTGCTTGCGGTACTCATCCGCTCTCCGTAAGATTCATATCTTCACCCGTGATATTTATGTTACTCCCCAGGTGATTCATGTGTTCTCCGGGATGTTCATAATTTCGCCCGAGGTATTCATGTTACTCCTCGGGAGATTCATGTGTTCCTTGGGAGATTCATAGATCTCTCGTGTGATTTATTAGTCGGGGAGGATTTTTCTGAGTGCGAAGCCCTTGCCTTTGTTTATCCGGCCTATTCGGATCGCGCCCTTTGCCCTGGGTTGGATGTGATTTTCTTGTGAAATGTCGAGCAAGGGTTTAGGTCAGGGACTGTTTCCTCATCCTTTGGTGCACCCTTTCACTTGACTTGTGGTGGAAATGTGGATTTGATTTGACAGTCTAACTCACTGCTCTCCTCTGCTTTTCAGGTGAAATGGTTGAAGCTGTTGGAGATATTGAGATGGTCGACTCGATCACTGGCCCTCATCTGGGTTTGGTTATTGCTGAGCCACACATCCTAGCTTCTCGTTATGCGGCATCTCTGGAGAACGCATTCCTGCACGTTGCTTACGAGGAGGATGACTCAAATGTCAAACATTAGAAAGTACTCAAGCCATCTGCAAGAAAATGGATATGCTCATTTTATAAAAACAATCGCACTCCTATGTACAAGATAATTTTCAAAGAGTCATGGATTCAGCTGCCTTTCACCGACTTTTAGGTTGTAGTCTTCGAGAATTTGTCTTTAGTGCCCTCCCAGCTGCACCCGAACGCGATCACATTTATGTTAGCATTTGAGATAGTGTGTAGATATCTCGATATTAGCACCATAATCCCACTATTCTTCTGCTGCTTTCGTATTCAGTGACAGATCGTGGAAGGGAAACATGGCTAGGTCTCTTTGAAGCAGGTGAAGAAAAATCTCTTTAAGATGTTTGATAGGAAAAATAGCAAGTGTACTATTTTTTTTCCTTGTAATAATAGGGAAACTCCCTGAATGTCGATCTCAAGGATTGTGTATAATTATCAAATTCAATTCATGTTCAATTAAACAAAAACTTAATTGGGGTTTTGGTTTAGGAATTATCACTTAACAAAAATTAAAAATAAGCATAATGAAAATATGGCTTTTCGAAAGTATGAGCGACATGCTAGGGTGTGGTGTGTAATATTCCCTGTAACAACCTTGAATTTCTGATTTCTTCAACAAGTTCATAAAACCAATTACCAACCCTTAAGGTTATTTTCCCCTAATTCCTTAGTGAGAAAATCTTTGAACATTCATCCTACATCCTAAGTCCTTAGAGATAGTTGATGGATTCAAGTCTTTGTTTTTTCAAGAGTTTCTGGTAACTTATAGGGTATCCCTAGTCCTAGGTGATATCTACTATAGTCTAATCATACAAAAACCTTAATAATTACGGTCCAGCTGGTTGTTAACCATAGATAAATCCTAATTGGTCTAATCAGGAAATCATAAAAACATTGCACAACTAAATTGAATATTAAAAACCATGGAATTGATAAAACAAGAAATTCAAAGTCATTACAGATTTAAATCAAAGACACCCCTAGCATTAGGGGGTTTGGCTACTCATATTGTTCAAAATAATTTCAATGATATAAAGATTAAACATTACAGATAAATGATAAACTTTGATCTTCAATCTTTGCGGCTCATGAAAAATCTCTGTCCTCCAAGAATCTCATACGTTGCTCTCTTCAATCCTCGATTCTTCGTGCGGCCAAAAGTCCCCTCTCTCTTCTCACAAACAAGTTTTAATAGTATTAGGTTATCCCCCAGCAATGCAAAAATGTCCCAAGTACCCTTAATGATCCACGACACTTAAAACTCCAAAAATCAGAATTCCTAGTGCATTGACCGACACGGGCCGTGTCACTGGACACATGCACCCGTGTCAGCCTCTGCCCCTTGCTTGAAGTCACGCGTTCATGCAAATGTTTTAACATAGGCCGTGTCATGTGACACGGGCACCCGTTTCAGGGTCTTTGGCTTTGCTTTCTCACATCTCTGGTGTAGTTAGTTTGACACAGGCACCCGTGTCAGCGTCTGTCTCGTGCTCCCAAATTGCAGCTTTGCATTCTCTTCTGACACGGCCCGTATCAGGTGACACGGGTGGCCGTGTCCGGCACCATGTAGCTTGATTTTTAAGAATTCCTCTGAAACTCTGAATTTGCACTTTTCCCACTGATTTTCCTGGTTTTATTCCTCTGAGCCTGAAATTAACAAAATACACAACCAACGCATAAAACATAGAAGAATGAAATAAAACACTTGACCAAAATAAAGAAACGATAACTAAAATAAACATTAAATAAAGGTGGAAAAATCACTGATCAAACACCCCCAAACTTAAACTATTGCTTGACCTCAAGCGACCATTACAAGAACTCATGAAAACCACAGAAGCTTGGTACTCATACGTGAGACATTCGTTCAAATTGATCAAAAAGAAGTTCGTCCAATGTTCACATGACGCGAAGATTTTGTGTAGGAACCTTTAAACCTTGGGCTTCCTCTTTAGACACCTCTCTAACTATGCTTTGTACTTAAGTCTTTTTTCGATTTTCCCCCTTTTTCATTCAGACAGTCAAATTATGGCAATGAGAATTTTTTATGATCATCACACGCACAAGACTAATCCAGAAATTTTTTGTTCAAGAACCAAATAAGCAGCTTTTACTCCTTTTCAATTTCAGATGAAATTTTCAAAAAATTTCAGTTTATATATTGCCCTATTGGACGACGTTTGGGGATCAACCCCCTTTGGGCTAAATAACCTGGCGAGGGCTACCGAGCTTAGAGAGCCAGTTGCCTTTTACCGCCTTTTCATCATTTGGTGTCAGCTTTATTTATTTCTCAATCAATCATACCTTCATGTGGATCTATATTATGCCAGACTATAAAGATAAACTACTCGAGGAGTACTTCTTAGGATTCAAGCATTATCGTACAAATCTACATGTTATACTCGTATCACTGCCATGTTATTTCGAAGTTCCTACCCTAAACCAATCATCCCTTTGTCTTTATATACTATTCCCGATCTCTATGTGTGATACGGTGGGAGAACTGACTTGAGGTTTTGCGTTTGTGTTCGCAAATGTTTCGGTTTAGCAAGAGTCGCCACCAACTTTTATTTTACCCAAAAGGAAAGGTAAAAAAAGCATAGGAAAGACCTTTGAGATTGTTTTTGGGTTCGGGGGGTAGATTATGAAAAGGGAAGGTGCTAGCACCCTTTTCATCCATGGTTTTCCATGGGCTCTTAGTTACTTGTTTAGATCAATTGCTTTTTCTTTTCAATTGTTTGAAATGGTGCTTTGTGTGGTTTTGAAAGTATTTTGAAAAGAGGCCATCGTTTTGGAAATCTTTGTAATGATTCTTGTTTGTAAGAATATATACAAAGATGTTTGTCTTTTTGAAAAATGTTTCAATGTTTGAAAGTTGTTTGGAAATTATTTTGAAATGTGTGAGTTTGTTTGAAAATAGCAAGGGTTGTTTGAAAGAGATCAAGTAACTAGGAGTTATCTACCCTACTCAAAAGTCTTTCCTACACATTTTTAACCCTTTGACATTGTTGTTTTACCATTGCATTTGGTAAACAATCCTATCTTTAGATGTTAAACGGGACGGCGTGGGTCATCGTATGATCATGATAGCAATAGTGCCAAGTATCTTAGCAAGTTTTGAGGGACCAAGATCATTTGTTTTTAGGCAACCAAGATAGCGTCATCGAGGGACTATGATCTTTTTGTTTTGTTTTGTTTTGTTTTGTTTTGCCAAGATATCTAGCATGCATACCATGGCCATGTTTTAAGGCAACAAAGTGGGTGAAACCCTAGGGGTGCTTGTGTGCAAGGTGTTGTCATTTTCATGCATTTTTGTCTTGTATTAAGTCATGCTATTTGTTTGATTTTTGGTCTTTTGCATACAAAACCCTAATTTACTATCATGGTATATGAAAGCAATAAAATGCGTAAAGTAAATCTAGACTATTACAACAATATTATGGGAAGGGGGATACAAGTATGAATAGGGGGGTATTTGCACAAAATAAAACCCTAAAACTATTACAACCAAATTGAATTTATTGTACAAATAAATAAATAAGCAAATATTTAAATATGGAATAAATTGTAAATATGCAAAATGTTTTTGTATTTGCTTTATGCATGAGAAAATAAGTTTATTCAAGTCTTAAAAATAAGAAAAAAATAAAATGATTATTTTTGAAAGGGTGAAAACCCTAATTTTTGTTTAAAAGAAATATATGCTATATTATTTATTTATTTCATTTATGTACAAGGAAAGAATAAAAATATATACAAAATGTTAAAAAATTGAATATTGTATGAAAATATTATTTTTAAGTGTATAATATAATAAAAATAAAATGTATAGTATTTTTTATTATTTTACAAGTTTATTTAAGAAAATAAAAGTATATTAACCTAGTAACTTATTTTTATGCTAAAAAAAATAATAAAAAAAATAAAATAAAAATGCAAAAAAAATAAGAAAATATTTTTTGTGATTTTATAATGTTCAGAAAATAAATAAATGCAACTCAAAATATAAAATATGCAAGAAAATATAAAAAATAAAAGAAAATGGCCAGGGGGGTGCGAAAAGTAAAAGGGGGGTGCAAAAAGAAACAGGCCCAAGGCGCCAGGCCCAACCATCTTCATCCCTGACTTTCAGACAAACACGCGCGCGCCTCTGTACTTCAAATCCTGTTCTTGCTATTCTTTGCATAAAATCAAAATTTTATAACATGAAAAATGTAGCTCATGAACTCACGATTCTAATGATATAAAGAACATGGCCTAACTCTCAAAGATCAGAGAGAATTCCAGTGGCCCTAAATTCTAACCTAGTTTTTTCAACAACTTCAGCAATAAAATACTCCTAGCTCAGTTAATATAAATGGAAACTACGCATATGTACAACTCAAGCACATTAAAGACTACATTTTTGCTTCACAAACCTAAGCTTAATGATGCCTAAATAGAGAGATAGAAACTTGACAAATACCTTGTTCAGTTGAGTTTGGATATGGCAATGTAGAAACTTTGAATGAGGCCTGAAGTTCTTGTGAGCTTGCTTGAAGTTCCCTCAACCTTTCCCAATGCTCAGCTTGCCTTGTAGATGCCCGAATCTTCCTATAGAAGTCAACCTGCATACTTAGAAAATGGAAATGGTGAAGCTCGAAACAGGGGTTACAGTTACTTGACAAAGGCCTGGATAGCTTGGATGGGATATATGTAATGTGTTTGAAGTGATTCAAGGCAAAATGCACGAGGCAATATTGTTTTTGAAGTGGTTCTGCAGAAGATGCCCTGTTTGGGCAGGAACTTGGTGTTTTTATGTTTTAGTGTGTTTGAGAAGTTGGAAATTCGTGTTTCTTCCTTGTTAAAATATTCTGAAGTTCTTTGAAATGATACTAAGACTTGTTTTTATCAGATGGAAGAGTTGTGTGGACTTTTGCAAGTTTTTTTGCTTTTGAAGAAAAGGTGAGATGACAATGCCCAAAGCCTGTACAGGCTAGCTTGAGGTCTGGTGAGAGTTGGTACAAGTTTCCTGATGTTTGTGGATATTGTTAGCAACAAGAGATTAGGTCCAGGGCTCATGAAATACAAAATTGCAAAAAGCATGCTTTATCAAAGTGGCAATGTGAACTTTATGCCATAAATGAAATAATTCAATGTACAATGCTCCATAGCTCAGAACAAAGCCATTGTCTAATGTATTTGCATTCAATTTTAGAGTGTAGAAGAGATTAGAACCTGTAAAACCAAGTACAAGCATGCTTAGGACAGATTTGCAACTTGAACCATTGTGAAAATGCCTTGGACAAAAAGTGACAAATTGCCATTTTCATTCCTTCGATTCTCCCTAACCATAAATGATCTTGGAGATTTCATGGACATTTTGGAAAGCTTGTAACATGCTCTACAATACATATTTGAAATGCATTTTGAGATTCCTCTTGGAACTAGGTGAAAAATTGCCATGAAGTTAGGTCAAAAATCTGCCTAAACTAGGGCAAAATTTCACTAAGTTAAAAACTTTATGGACCCCTATTCACAAAATCATAACTTGAGATCCAAGCATCATTTTGGAAAACTTTGTGAATCAAAGTTGTAGATTTTGTGGAGTACTACAATTTTCACGTTGGAAGTTTTCTTTGAATCCAATTGCATCATGGTGAAAAAGTTGGGAAAAGTTGGGAAAAAATAAGAAATTTTCATAACTTAGAAAATTTCTAAGTTATGAAAAATTTCAAACTTAAACCCTAATTTCCAAATTTAAGTTTCTTGGTGAACAAGTTTCAAGTTTTGACACATCTTGATGAAATATGACCCTTGGCACTTGATTTTGACCAAAAAGTCAAAGTTTGACTTTTCAGTGTACAGTTGATTTTTGATCAATTGATTGGAAAATTCATCTGTCAATCCTATGCATTTGAGATCTTTTGAACCTTGTGATTAGGTAAAGAGGATTAAATTAAGTCCTTGAATCCATGCTTTAACCCAATTGGCCATTGGCTAGGTGAAAAATCAGAAATTGCCCTTCTACAGTCAAAAACCCTAATTTTGACCATTTTGCCCTTTTGATGATCTGATCAAATTTCTTAGGGAGTTGTGGTCCAAACTTGATCAAATGGTTCATATGAGTCTATAATGTTGATGTGGATTAAAAATTATGAGGTTTGACTGTAAATTGGCCATGGTTGACTTTTTCCCTAATACAATTGATTTTTAGGTCAATTGTCCAATTGACTGGGCAAAAATTTGATTCAAGGCTTGAAACTTGGTATGAGAAATCTTAGAGGTCCACCATGAAGTATGAAAGTCACATGAGGCATTAGAAGTCCAAAAATCCCTGTGCAAACTCAAACCCTAATTTCAGGTTATTATTGCAAAGAGAGGTCTTGAGCTGAGCAAACCCTAATCTGGTCTTGAGTCCAAGAAGTTTTGTGAGGAGAATCTTGATAAAATGAGAGGGAAAATTTTGGGGTACAACAGCTGCCCCTGTTCAATCTTCTTGAACCTGAAGAGTTAGATTGGCGAGTTTGTCGTTCGTGACTTGAAGGTAAAAGATGATTGGACACTAGAGTGCCCGTAAATTTGCACTTGTCAGAATGTAGTTGAGGGAATGGGCTTAAAGATGCCATTTGGGAAGGTGATTGAATATTGTTGGAGATGGGCTTGTAGATTCCATCAAGAATGTTTGTTGAACTGCAAGTTGTAAGTCAAAAGAATGAGTATCAGAATGGTATCCGTTTTTGGAACGTATCTGAACTGTATCTGGAGACTGAGTCTGTATGAGCAATGGAGTGGCGTCCGTGTCTGGAGCGTATCCGAGATGTAACTGTACTTGAATTTGAATGAATAACAGAATGACTTCCGTTTCTGGAGTGTATCTGAATCTAAAATTTGAATAAGCGACATAATGGCATCCGTGTCTGGAGCGTCTCTGGGCTGGGGACAAAGTCAGAATAAGTGACAGAATGGCAACCATGTCTGGAGCATATCTGGACTAGAATCTGAATGTTGAAGTATGAATGAGTATCAGAATGGCTTCCGTGTCTGGAGCGTATCTGAACTGTATCTTGACCTTGAATTCGGAATGAGTAATAGAATGACTTCCGTGTCTAGAGTGTATCTTTACTGTATCTGAAGTTGAAATATGAAATGAGTAACAGAATGACTTCCGTGTCTGGAGTGTATCCGTACTGTATCTTTGAATAAGAGATCTGAATGAGTAACAGAATGACTTCCGTGTCTGGAGTGTATCCGTACTGTATCTGAAATCTTTGAATATTTGTTAAAGATAGCTGTTAATCTTATCCTGAAAAGGGTAAAATGTTATCTGAAACACAAAGTTATGTTGCATGAAATGTATGATGCAATAAATGTGTTTTATCAATGTTTATGATATATGAATGTAATGTATGCGCATGTAAGCTGATTCGCTGTATTGCTGAGGAGAATAAATCCTTGACAGCTAGGGATAACAAAACCCTTGACTGCTTCCGGGGAAGATAAATCCTTGACCGCTGCTGGAGATTTAAAATCTTTGATTGCTGAGGATGAGAAATCCTTGGTGACTGTTGGGGATGGAAAATTCCTGACGACCTCTGTGGGGATGGGAGAATCCTTCATGTCTTGAAGTTGGAGTATTGACAAAATCTATTGTGAGAGTAATGTCAAACTTTTAGAAATCTGCTTGGGAAATCTAGAGAACTTTGATGACCATGGCTGGGGATTACACAATGGGAATCCTTACTCGGATGGGGAATAGGAAAAATCTGATGATTTCTGCGGGGAACTAAGAATGAGAATCTTTATTCTGTTGAGGAGTAATGAAAACTTTGGTGACTTCACTAGGAAAATGAGAATGAGAATCTTCAATCTGCTGAGGAGTGAAAACTCTGTGGGGAGTAGCTATACTACTGAGGAGTAGCTATCCTGCTGGGGAGGAAAGTTTCATCTCCGCTGAGGATCTGTAGTTCAAAGTTTTGGCTCCGTTGGGGATTCGGAGTTTGAAATTTTAATTCTGATGGGGATTTTGAAATTTAGCTCTGTTGGGGATCTAGATGATGTGCTGTAGGGATTGCCCTGGAATAGCCTAAAGACGTTTTCCTATACTTTCAACTTGTCAGTAATTATTCTTTCCCATTTCGTTTATTTGTAAACAGTGAATATATTCAAATGCATATGCTCATTAATAAATCATTGGACGTTTTCAAATAAAACACAAGTGTAAAAAGGAAAAGACAAATAGTTTTCTGCACTTTGAAGTATCTTTGTATTAACTTTGTGTAAGTATTTTGTACAAAGGAGACAGTCATCCTAGTAAGAGAATGTTGTCGTAAAAAATGAGAAAAATTTATACAAAGAAAGATGGCTATGTGTAAAAATTCCATGGGGTTCCCATTCTGCTATAGCCTTCGTAACTCTGGATATCTTGTCCATTCGTTGCTTCGTCCGAAGATGATTGAGTTGATCAGAAACCCGGAGCTTGACTGTGAAGAGATTGTCCTTAAAGTGATCCGACGAGACATGGTCATACGCTTTAATTCCCTAACTTTTGCCTGGACCGCCCTTTCAGGTTTTCGATCCACCGGGAAACCCTTTTTTGCCCAAGTCGCCCTTTCGGGTTTTCAACTTGCCGGGTGTACAGATTTTTTTTTATTTATCCCTAACTTTTGCCTGAATCGCCCTTTCGGGTTTTCGATTCATTGGGATGCCTTTTTTTTTCCTAGGTGCGTCAACCTAGTGGATCATTTATGCGTAATATCTTTTGACTATGTCTGCGTTCGCAGGGTGCGGCAAGTCATCACCGTCCATGGTGGTTAAGATCATTGCCCCACCAGAAAATATATTCTTGATCACAAATGGTCCTTCGTAAGTAGGAGTCCATTTGCCCCTGGGATCACTTTGCAGCAAGATGATGCGCTTGATTACCAGATCCCCGACTTGATATACCTGGCGCCTGACTTTCTTGTTGAAAGCCTTGATCATCCGTTTTTTATACGTCTGACCGTGGCAAACAGTAGTAAGTCTCTTCTTGTCAATCAAGTTAAGTTGATCAAGCCGGGTCTGAATCCAATCGCCTTCACTCAAACCAACATCCTTCATGATTCTCAAGAGGGAATCTGAACCTCGATAGGTAAAACAGCCTCCATGTCGTATACCAAAGAATAAGGTGTTGCCCCAGTTGATGTACGCGTCGTGGTACGGTACCCGTGGAGAGCAAACGGTAACATCTCATGCCAGTCCTTGTAGGTGACTGTCATCTTTTGTATGATCTTCTTAATGTTTTTGTTCGCAGCTTCAACAACACCGTTCATCTTTGGCCGATAGGGAGATGAATTGTGATGTTGAATCTGGAACTGCTCGCACAAGGCGGTGATCATAGTGTTGTTAAGGTTTGTATCGTTATCAGTGATGATCCTGTCGGGGATACCATACCGGCAAATGAGGTTCTGTTTGATGAAGCGGGCAACAACATTCTTTGTGACGGATGCGAAGGAAGCTGCTTTGACCCACTTGGTAAAGTAGTCAATGGCCACCAGAATGAAACATCGTCCATTGGATGATGTAGGCTTGATCTCTCCAATCATGTCGATTCCCCACATAGCGAATGGCCAAGGAGCTGTTAAGACATCGAGAGGAACTGGAGGTATATGTACCTTATCTGCATAGATTTGACATTTGTGACAAGTCCTGGAATGTTGATAGCAGTCAGCTTCCATGGTAGACCAGTAATAGCCTGCCCGTAGGATCTTCTTATCCATCGTATGTCCGCTAGAGTGAGTGCCAAAGGTACCATTGTGCAGTTCAACCATGATCTGTTCAGCTTCAATCTTGTCCACACAATGGAGCATAATGCAATCATGATTGCGCTTGTACAGGATACCATTGCTCAGGAAGAACTTAGCTGAGAATCTCCTTAAGAACTTTTTATCGTTGACTGAAGCTCCTTCAGGGTATTCTTGAGCCTCGAGATACCTTTTGACTTCATGAAACCAAGGTCGGTCCACTACTTCTTCGGTATTAATCTCGTGACAATGTGCAGGTTTGTCCATCCGTTCAATAGTGATTTGGGGAGCCTCATTATCCCAGTTAAGTTTAAACATGGATGACATTGTAGCTAGAGCATCTGCTAGCTAATTTTCTTCTCGCGGGAAGTGTTCGAAGGTAATCTGCTCGAAATGTGGTAACAATGTCAAGACATGTTCTTTGTAAGGGATGAGATTTGGATGCTTAGTGTCCCACTCTCCTTTGATCTGACTGATGACCAAAGTTGAGTCCCCAAACACAATCAAAGATTTGATTCCCAAGTCTATTGCATCATTGAGACCAAAGATGCAAGCTTCATACTCGGCCATGTTGTTGGTGCAGTTAAAGCAAAGTCTGGCAGTGAAAGGTGTATGGCAACCTTATGGAGAAATGAGTACCGCGTCGATACCATTGCCAAGTGCATTGGAGGCACCATCAAAGTACATGGTCCATCGGGATCCTTGTTCAGGTCTGTCATATGGTCTGAAATCTTCAAGGTTGTCCAATGTCATAATGTCTTCGTTGGGGAAGTCGAACTTCATGGATTGGTAATCTTTGACAGCTTGATGAGCCAAATGGTCAGCTAGCACACTTCCTTTTATAGCTTTTTGGGTCGTGTACTGTATATCGTATTCCATTAGGATCATCTGCCATCTAGCTATTCTTCCAGATAGAGCAGGCTTCTCAAAGATGTACTTGATTGGATCCATCTTAGATATCAGTAGAGTGGTATGAGTCAACATATACTGCCTTAGCCGGCGAGCAACCCATACCAAAGTGCAACAAGTTTTCTCGAGCAGTGAGTATCGGGTCTCATAGTCGGTAAACTTTTTGCTAAGGTAATAAATGGCATGCTCTTTTCGGCCAGACTCGTCATGTTGGCCCAGTACGCTCCCCGTTGAATTCTCTAGGACGGTCAGATATATGATTAGCGGTCTTCCTTCGACGGGTGGCATCAAGATAGGAGGTTCTAGCAAATACTCCTTGATTTTATCGAAAGCAATTTGACAGTCATCGTTCCATTTAACTACCTGATCTTTCTTCAACATCTTGAAGATTGGTTCACGGGTAGATGTTAGGTGAGAAATGAACCTTGCAATGTAGTTTAGGCATCCCAAGATACCTCTGACCTCCTTCTCAGTGCGAGGAGCAGGCACTTCTTGTATAGCTTTGACTTTGGCAGGATCAACCTCGTTGCCTTTGTTGCTGACAATGAAACCCAAGAGTTTACCGGACCGGACTCCAAAAGTGCACTTGTTAGGGTTCAGTCTGAGCTTGTACTCCTCCAACCTGACAAACAACTTTTGCAGATGGTCGAGGTGTTCTTCTTCAGTTTGTGATCGGACTATCATGTCATCAACGTAGACCTCTATCTCATGATGTATCATATCATGAAACAAAGCTACCATGGCGCGTTGATAGGTTGCCCCGACATTCTTCAGTCCGAATGACATCACTTTATAACAGAACGTACCCCACTGTGTAACAAAAGTAGTTTTCTCCATGTCTTCAGGTGCCATTTTGATCTGGTTGTAACATGAAAATCCGTCCATGAAAGAAAATACCTTGTGCTGAGCTGTATTGTCGACCAAGATATCAATGTGCGGAAGTGGAAAGTCATCTTTAGGGCTGGCCCTGTTTAAGTCTCTATAATCCACGCACATTCTCACTTTTCCGTCCTTCTTAGGCACGGACACAATGTTAGCAACCCATTGTGGATAGGAAGTAACAGCAAGAAATCTAGCATTGAACTGCTTCATAACCTCTGCTTTGATCTTTTCTAACATGTCAGGCCTCATGCGGCGGACTTTTTGTTTGACTGGTGGACAGTCTTCTCTTGT
Organism: Vicia faba; assembly: GCA_948472305.1. NCBI lineage: Eukaryota > Viridiplantae > Streptophyta > Magnoliopsida > Fabales > Fabaceae > Vicia > Vicia faba. Next base: position 1,602,007,210 of record OX451736.1, read on the forward strand.
GGGTAGACAGTGTACCACAATGTCTGTATCGAGTCCTAGCATGTCTTCGTATGACCAGGAAAAGATCTCAACATATTCATTCAAAAGCTGAATTAAGCGCTCTTTGACACTTGGCTCTAGGTTGGCACCCACTCTGACTTCTTTTCTGTCTTCCTTATTACCCAAGTTGATTGTCTCTAACATCTCCTCATGAGGTAAAATAGCCATTTATTCCCGTTGTATCAGTCTAGCCAATTCTCCCGGCACCTCACAATCTTCCTCACCTTCGTATTCGACATGGTAGACCAGATCTTCAGAGTCACTGAAGGCCATAGCAGAATTGTTACCCATGGAATCCGAAATGGAAGGGTACCTGCATTTGTGAGTGTGGGTGTGTGTAAGGGATAGCCACCTTTAAACAAATAAAATGTAAAAAGAAAGACAATAAACACAAAAGTTTATATGTGAAAACGTCCATGATTCATTAAAATGACATATGAAGATGAAAAATCAAACCCTTACAAATGGACCTATGTGCCTCGGGTAAGGCACAAGGTTAAAAGTGTACGAATTATTTGAGAATTATTACAAACCAACAGAAATGTTTGAAAGATAAATTACTGCGGTATGAAAGTAATCGGAACAAAGTCTTTTGCTTCCCAGTTGCACAGTCCTCCGTCAACAGTAGGGAAAATCCAGTCTTCCAAGTTGCTCTCCTCTTCACTATCCTCCAAAGCATTGACTCCATGATAGGTGATCTTCACAGGTGGCCCTCCAGCACGGGAGCGACACACAGCCTTCTGAGCAGAAGAAGTCAAACCCAAGCCGAATTTATCTGATTTAAAAGGAAAGTCTGGAAGCTGCCCCCAGATTGTGCTTCCTCCTTCTTCAATCACAGCCTTTTCATCTTTGAGAGACGACATCTGAGGCAGAGGTCTGGTAATCATGGGTACAAAAGACACTGTCTTGGTTGCTGCAATCTCCTGAGCTACCTCTTCAAAATGCTGAAAAGGGGTTTCGATGAATTCGCCATCCAATTCTACATAGCGGAAAGAATTTAGATGGCTTATCATGTATTCCTCTTCGCCGTGAACAGTTATGATTTTCCCCTGGACAGGGTACTTGAGCATTTGATGCAGAGTAGAAGTGACGGCTCCAGCATTGTGAATCCAGGGTCTTCCCAACAAGCAAGAATAGGAAGGACAGATGTCCATCACATAGAATGTGGAGTTGAAGGTTTCAGTTCCCACTTTAATCGGGATGTCCAACTCCCCGTGGACCATCCTTTTAGAACCATCAAAGGCTCTGACAATGATGTTGCTGGGTTTCAGGGTTAGGCCTTCACAATCCAGTCTATCCAAGGATTTCTTCGGCAAGACATTTAGAGACGATCCAATATCAACCAAAACATGAGCTAGGGTGGTTCCCCTACACTCCACCGAGACATGTAGCGCATCATTATGTTTTCTCCCTTTGGATGTTAAATCAGCATCGGAGAATCCTAGACCATTGTCAGTTGTTAAGCTAGCTACACATTCCTGGAACTGATCCGAGGAGGTTTCCTGTGGCACATGGGCTGTCTTTAAAAATCTGATCAGAGCTTTAGCATGAGCTTCTGAACAAAGCAGCAGGGCCAACATAGAGATCTTTGATGGGGTTTGCCCCAGTTGTTCCATAACATCATAATCGCTTTTCTTGATTATTTTCAAAATCTCTTCCATTTCTTTTTGAGAGGTCTCAGGGATGACTAATGGCTGAGCCCTCGTCCTGACAGGCTCTTCTTGGATCCCTTTCCCTCTATCATCAGCAGCAGCAGAGGGAGCAACCACAGGAGTTAGAATTTCTTCAATAATTGGAGTTCTCGCAGATATGTTGACCGGCACAGGGGTAACCTTAGGAGCATTTGAGGGTCCAAAGATTGCCTTTGGAGGGGCAATATCTGGAGAGAAAATTCTTCCACTGCGGGTGATTTTGCTTGTTCCAGCAATATTTCCAATGTCGGAAGTCTCTTCATCAGAACTTTCTTCAGTTGATTCAATTTGTTTAATACCGTGGTAGTAGATTTTTCCACCATAGTTCCACGGTACTGATCTGTCGGACTTGTACGGGACGGGCCCGGGCATGGTTATCTTCAAAGGTGTAGTCTTTAAAGCGGATGTAATCTTAACAGGTCTTTTGGAGACCTTGGAAAGATTGGACGATATGGTTATTATTGAAACATCATTGACAGGAGTCGGTGTAACAGGAGTCTTCTCAAAAAGGATTTCTTGGTTATCCATTAGGCGTTGGATGCCTAACTTCAACAATGGACAGTCAGTTGGTAAGGATGAACAAAGGCAGCAATCTTCTTCACAACATGGGAAAATCCCAGCCTTCAGCAAATTCAACTTGATTATCGGTAGTGGAGTTATCAAATCATCAACAGTAGCAACAAACAGATCCTCTTCAACAGCATGGGCATTGTTGTACCCCAAAATTTGCCCTCCCTTTTTCACAAGAAATCACAACTTCGGGTTTTCCCTGATTTTTCAGATTGGCTCAAGAATTAGTCAAACAAAATTAAGGTTTCTTTTGATTTGGTTGAGTTTGGCTCAGGGTTTGATCAAGCAGACGTTTCTTTGACAGTAAATCCAAAATTAGGGTTTGCACACGCATTCTCAGAAGAGTTTGAATCCACAGTATTTCAATTGACTGTCACATTGTTTTGACGCTTGTTCAAGATTTCTGTTTGTTTCTCAAAGCCTAAACATCTGGGATAGAAGCTGGGGCTTTTGATTTGAAAGGTTGGAGCGTTGGTTTGATCAGTAAAGTGAAAGGTGTACGGATGTTTGTTTGTTTAAACTGTGCAAAGCGTGTGATTAATTGGAATGTCGGGCGTATTGCTGGTTAATGCAAGGTTGTGAGACTACAACGTTTATTAATTATTTATTTTATCTAAGTTAAAATAATTGGGATGCATTTCCAGTCATTTTAATTCAAGAGATTTAAACAAATGAATAAACAGTGTAAAAAAAGAATGAAATATCTGACAAAAGATTTTTATTTATTTTAATTGTTGTTACAAATGTTATTTGGAATACTGTAAATTTATTTACAATATTTACAATGATGTTTATTACAATGATTGAAAAGAAAATAAATCTATTCTAAGTCTCTTAAAGTATTCATCTTCTACTGCTGTTTCCCTTACCCCAATTGGTATTTACCTGCAAAGACAGAAAAAAGAAGTCAATACAGTTAAATTGAAAAGTATTCTCAGACAGATAATTAAAAACTCATCATTAAAGATTGTTGGCCGGAATCAGATTTTTTGGTTTTCATCATGATTTACTCGTCCTCTTTGCAAATCACAAGAAGATTTCTCTTCTTGGTTCACAAAGAGGAAAGTTAAAATTATCCTTTGCAAGCATACAATCAAACACAAAGAAGGCACAAGGCTGCATAAAAAGTACACCAAGCTGTACAATGGCAAACAAAAATGCCAAACCAAGCTGCACAAATTCAAACTGAACAAACTAAGTTGCAATGTCAAACAAAGCAAACTAAGTTACATAAACTATCAACCAAGCTGTCAAAGAAGCTATCAACCGAACTGTCAAGAAGCTATCAAAACAGAAAAGCTGTCAACAAGCTACCAAAACTGTCAATGCAGGAAATATGGAAGTACAGAATGCAGAGCAAAACCAAGATGCAAGCAAGCACCTTTTCATCATTTCCCTAGCCAACAATCTTTTCATAAATAAAAAAGTACTTTAAGCAATAAAATATGCTTTTATAGAGAGAGAGAAAGAGAGAGTTAGGCAGGTTTGCAGTTTGACAGACTTAAGATATATAAAAACAATTCAAGGGAAGACAAAAAGGAGAACAAGGAGAGAGCAGTTCAGAAGAGTACAGAAAGAACCACAAAACTGTAAACACAAACCAACAGGAAGCCTGCATAACAACAGCCTGCTTGTACCAGAAGCAAGTCTCAAACCTGCTAAAAACCCTCAACAAGCCTGCATAACCAAACCTGCATCAAAATTTCCAAACAACAAATACAAGCCTAAGGCACAACAAGCCTTGAGGCCTGTTTCCAACAAACCTGTTTCCTCCAAACCTGCATCAAAATTTACAAACAACAAATACAAGCCTAAGGCACAACAAGCCTTGAGGCCTGTTTCCAACAAACCTGTTTCCTCCAAACCTGCCTCAAACCTGCCTGTAACAAACAAGCCTTAAAACTTGTTCAAATATAACATCAAGCCTGCATAACCTTCAACAAAAAAAACCCAGTTCAAACTACAAATACCAACAAGCCTGCCTTCCTAAAACTTCAAGCAAACTTGCCTTCAATCCAAACCAAAACTCAAACAAATCCAAACACCAAATCCACAAATAACACTAACAAGCGCCTCAGAACAGGGTTCATCATAGGAAAAACCATCAGCCAACAAAGCCCCCAAAGAGGAAGAGAGTCAGAAGTAAAACAACTTATCAAAAACAAATCTCAGAATAAAAGCTCATCATTTAGAATCAGCAAATCCAACAAAGAAGAACATGTCAAAGGCAATGTTTCAGGTTTATCATCACTAACATACTCAACAACAACAAGCATCTCAGAATAAAATTCATCATAGAATAGGCAAGATATTCGAAAAGAAGAACTTATCAAAAAACAAATCTCAGAACAAAAGTTCATCACAGAATCAAGGATACCCAAGAAAGGAAGAGATTCAGAAGCTAATGGAATAGTGTTTTCAGAATTATTATCATCACAAAACGAAGGAAAGATACGAGGTACCAGAAAAGCTAGCATCACCATTACGCTCCCTCCTCCGGCCACCTGAGAGTGCCACCGTCCAACCTTCCGCCTCCTCTCCAGAAACAGTCACCAAGGTATCATTCTCCTCCTTCCTTTTTCTATATCTCATATCATAAACAATCAAAGATCAAAACATGTAAAAAGCTAAAACATGCAAGATTAAAACCTAAAACTAAAACGCGTCAAAAACAAAGGAAGACAATACCCTTTTTTGAAATCGCCGCCTGGTACAACCACGAGGAGGAGGAAGTGGAAGCATCGCTCTGGTGGCCTAAGGGTTGGAGAGGACGTTCAGAAGCTCCGTTTAAGAAATGATGAAGAGGAGAAGAAGATGAGAGGAGAGCGGCTCCGTTTACAACTGCAAACCTAATTCTGAGCCAAACAAATGAAAACCCTAAAAACTTTGTCAAAACAACTGGGCCTGCCCCAGACACTAAAACCTTAAGCCCAATTGCAAATTGGCGCTACACCCCCCTCTTGTTCTCTTTCAATTTTATTTTGGGCCAAGGGCATTCCTCAAAGCCCACTTTATTTCTTTTTTTTTGTTTTATACATCAATACTTTTTTTATCATTATCACTTTATTTCCCTTTTTTAACTTAAACTAATTCTTTTGTTAAATAAAAATAATATATTAACTTTTTTGTATAAAATGTTCTTAATAGCTTTTTTTTAATATTCATTACATTTAAAGGTATATAAATATTAGAATTTATTAGGTTAAACAATTCTCTTTTTCTTTAAAAAACTTTTTGTTTATATAAAACTAACAAAAATACAAAAATAATAATACTTAATTTGCATTAGGTTAACATTTTGATCATTTGTAAATAACCATATGTATTGCACAATACTTTTGATTCTCTTTGATTCTTATATCTTGTTATATTTTTACATTGAGAATGCGATGATTCGATTTGGTTGTAAATAATATTTGGACATTACTATTCTGATAAGACTAATCCCCATTTGTAAACGTTTGTACCCCCATCCCCGGATACTTATTTGTAATAACTTAGACTTTAAATTCCCGCAATTTGTCGCTTTCCATATACTGTATAGTAATTAGGGTTTGTATGCGAAGATTCAAAATTAACCGCTAGATAACCTAACACAAGACAAATGCATGAAAATCAATACACAATTCACACTTGCACCTCTAGGGTAACCTCGCTTGTTGCCTCGGAAAATGCAATCATGTCCCTCGAGTATGAGACACTCTAGCAAATGTCCCTTCGATAAACAAAGATCGTAGTCCCTCGATGACCCTAGATGTTGCCTTCGATAAAACGATCTTGTCCCTTACAAAAATTGCTAGAGCGTCTCACAAGTTTCCTTCAATGATTGTATACGATGACCCGCGCCTGTCCAGTTAACATCCTAACACAAGGTTGTTCACCAAATACAATGGTGAAACAACACTGTTAAAAGGGTTAAAAACATAAGAAAGATCTTTGAGTAAAATAGGGTAGATAACTCTTAGTTACTTGATCAAACTTGCAAAAAACATCCTTGCCATTTTTTCAAACACACATCACAACACAACTTCAAAAACAATTTCCAAACAACTTTCAAAACATTGAATCATCTTTTCAAAAAGACACACACCTTTGTATATATTCAAACAAGAATCATTACAAAGGTTGCCTATACAAGGTGTGATCGGTGGATCTGGAACTGACTGTTTAACGTTGGTTTCGCGAAATGTCGCGGTAAGCAAGAGTCGCCATCGTCTTTTATTTTCTCCAATATGGAAAGGACAAAAGCACAGAAAAAATTCCTTATTGAGATATGTTTCTCGGTTCGGGAGGTAGATTTATAGAAAGGGAAGGTGTTAGCACCCTTTCTATCCGTGGTTATCCACGGGCTCTTAGGTACTTGCTCTTATGTTTTCAAAATTTTATTTGCTTTTCAAGTGTGTGTGGGTTTTGAAAAAGTTTCATTTGAAAGATTTCTAAGTAACTCTTGTATCTGTCCTCAAGAGTGTATGAAAAATTTGTTTGAAAACTTTTTGAAAGTGTAAGGTGTGAAAAGTATTTTTTTTGTTTTGTTTGTTTTGAAAAGAGCAAGTACCCATGAGAATCTACCTACCCTAAGGAATTAGGCTGTGTAAGAGTCCTTTAGATAGTGTTATCCCACCATTGAGAGGTAGGTAGCACCGTCGTTGGAGGTGTTCGGGTCAATTCGATTAAGGGACAGTGTGGTCACCGAAGCAATAGTAAGATACCTTAGAAGCTACCCTTATGCCATTGATCTTTTTATTCCGAGGCAACTGTTTCGAGGCAACTTGTTTCGAGGCAACCGTTTCGAGGCAACTAGATCAATGGAACATAAGGACTCACTAAGACGTCCTGTACTCGACGACCACGTTTCGAGGGGCAAGGCAACAGTGTGATCACCAGAGCAACAGTAGGATACCTTAGAAGCTACCCTTATGCCATGTTCATGGACATAAGGACTTACTAAGACGTCCTATACTCGATGACCACCTTTCGAGGGGCAAGGCAACAGTGAGGCGTACCCTAAGAGTGGTGTGTGAATTGTGTGTCATTTTCAGTTTATTATTTGTCTTGTCATGCATTGGTGTCTACATTTTGATTTTATTATTGGGCATTCATTCTTTCATGTGATTGTTAACAGTTTAAAGGTGCGGGAATTTAAAGTGCGGAAAAGATAAAGGTCCTACGCTATTACAAAGGCGCGGGTCTACATCGCCAAATAAAACCAAGACCCGATTTAAAACAAAGTGCAGAAAGTAAATGCCTAATTAACTATTACAGGGCTTTGGGGCAAATACATTACATTCATAAAAAAGAAATAAAACAAACGCGCGAAAAGAAAATATAATCGAATGCGAGGGCGTTGGACCCTTTAAAGGAATTAAATTGAAATTGAAAATTGATTTAAGTTAAATAAAGGAAGAACTTATTTTTGATGTTTTTTGGATTTATGGAATTAAAGAAAATTAAATTGGAATTAAAAGTCAAATAATTCTAGTTCTAATTGTTTTTTAATTTATTAAAGAAAATTGTCTAAGTTAAACCTAGTTTAAACCTAATTGATTAATTACAAGTGTTTACAAAATTAATTAATGGTTAATAATGATTATAATAAGAAAATATAAATATTTATTTTAAAAAGATAAAAATGTGCTAAAGACCTATTTTTTATATTTTTTAGTTATTGAGAAGAAAAAACATTAAAGTTAACAACTTAAAATTAAAACTAAATTAATGATTGAATTTATTTACAAAAAATGTTGATGAGTTAAATTAAAATAAAACATATCTTTATTTTTTATGATTTTTCTGATTTTTGTTTTATGAAAATTGTTTTAATGAATTAATTAGAAATAAAACAAATAAAAAAAAGTGAAAAGAAAAGGAAACAAAAAAGCAAACTGTGGGGGGTGTTGACCTCAATTTTGGAGGTGATTTGATGAATGCTGGCCCAACAGGAGGAGGTCCTTTGCTGACTTTTTGGATCACATGTGGAGCGTTGAACAATGCATATGATGGGACTCACATGATAGCCTTTGGATTGACCTTTCCAGGCGCGTGGCAGGCAGAGGCGTTGGGCTTCATGGTGGTCATCAGGATGGGAGCTACATGGGAAAGGTTTAGACAAAATAATAGAAACAAATTGAGGGGACCTGGGATTCGAACCCAGGTCCCAGTGTTTACCAATGAGAGCCTTTACCAAGTGAGCTATCAACGCGCTTTGTACATTAGATAAAAAACAAATAATATAAAATAAAATCGACATTAGTGTTATAAAATAAAAATAAAAAGGCGCTGGATTTCAAACCAGCCACTCACGCCGTGCCACGCTAGCCTTCGTCCCCAATTGTGCTGTAATAAAAATGAAATAGCGGGGGTTTTAAACCCCCCCAAAACGCCGTCCACAGAAAATAGCGAATAGCTCAGGGTGAAAAAGAAATAAGGCGCGATGGTTCAATTCCATTCAGTGGAAGGTGCTGATTTCAGTGGTAGGGGTCTCATGGTCTAATTATTCCAGATATGCAAAGACCTAAAATTAAAGCTCTGAAACCCTAAGCAATGTCCATGGTGAATTCGCATATAGGCCTTGAAAACTCAATTAAATCATGCTATCAGCTTTGAAACATTCACATTAGTCCAAATCCATGATTAAAAATGGAAAATACTGTATGAATAATGCAATACGAATATCAATAATTTTAAAGAAAACCAGACTTGGTTATACCTGTTCTTGGCGTATGGAGTGTTGAATTTGATTGGAATCGCTTCCTTAGGATGTCAGCAACGTGTTTGGATGAGAATGAAGGTCTGAGGCAAGCTCTAGAAGTGTTTTCAGTTTTGCAATTTTTGTGTAAAAATGCCAAGTTGGTTCTGAGCTTTGGGCGCAACTTAGGTCTAGTTGTTGTCTCTGATCACTTGCATAGGTGTTATGTAACATGTTTTGATGAGAGTTATGGCCTCATAATGCCTTGCCTTCATGTTCAAGATTTTGACATAACTCCATTAACAAACTTTCCTCTTTTGAGCCAATTTTGAATTCTTGCTCCATTTGGCCTTGAAACGAAATTGGGATGTTGCATGATGATGATTCAAAGCTAGTTAAGACCAAATATCCCCCTTAATTGAACTTCTTGATTTTCTTTTGATTTTAAAAGATTTAAAATTAATAAAATCCAATAAAAAATGAAAAAAATCAATTTTAAATATTGAGATAAAAGGTGGGACACGTGGGAAGCATGGCCAAGCTAATTCAAGTGGAAAAGTGGGCCCCTTTTGTCAAAAATGAAATTTCAAGGATAAATGATTTTGGCCATTTCACAAAAATTTCCCAACTTCTCTAATGCACATCTTGCTCAATTTTTAAGCTTTGATCATGTTCTTGGACATTTTAGAAAGGTCTTGAAGTCCTCTAACCAATGTCTTTGGTCCCATGTCATTTTGATTTACCAATCTCAAGTTATGGTCTTTGACTTAAAGTCCCTTTTTGTTGACTTTTGAAAATGACCTATAATGTTGAAATTGATAACTTTTTGTGAGAGCATTTATTGGACTTGGAGTGTGAAGATGAGTTGTAGGAAATGTCTTCCCCTTCAATATGAGCATTGGATGGGATTTTTATGATGAACCATGAAAAAGTTATGCCTTGGTCAAGTTACAGTTGACTTTTCAGCTGTCCAAAAATAGAAACTTTTGCATCTTGAGACTTTTTGAGCCATACTTTTGAGAATCATGATCAAGCATTGATCAAATGATGTTTGTGGCCTCAAAATAATATGTTGACCAAAAATTTTGACTTTTGACTGCCAAATGACCATTTTGCCCCTACAGTTGACTGTTGAGCAATTAGGGTTTTTGACTGTGCAACTTGACCTTGTGAGCCTTGAAACTTGACATGTAGGTGCTTGACAATGTTTATAGGCATAGGAGACTTGATTGAGCTCTTGAAAACTTCAACTTCCTTGCAAGAACCAAAACCCTAGTTTGACTGTCTTAGGAGGATGGTTTGACTGTGTGGCCCTTGAGTAAACTTGAACCAATTGTGGATGATTCTTGTTAAAACTTTGAAGATTATGGGAGGGCAAATTTTGGGGTACAACAGTTGCCCCTGTTCAATCTTCTTAGACCTGAGGATGTAGATTGGCGGGTGTGCCTTTCGTAATCCGAAGGTGGAAGATGATTGAACACTAGAGTGCCCAGAAATTTGCGCTCACATGTAGAGTATGATGGTGGGAATGGGCTTACAGATTCCATTTGGAGAGATGGAGTGGAGATGGGCTTATAAATGCCATAGGGAGGTGTCGATCACGTAAGAGATTCCTTAGCGAGAACTTGCGTACCTGAGAAGGAAAGAAAATTACCTGGTCTGTTACCGGAGTTGACTTTCAAACTCTTCATGTAGACGTGCCCTGGCTGGATACAAGAATCGAATTTTTAAACTCTTCAGACGTGCCCTGGCAGGATACAGGAATCGAGTCTGGAAATGTGGTCGTCAATAGATACGCCCTGGCAGGATACAGGAATCGGATCTTCGAACTCTTCAGACGTGCCCTGTCAAGATACAAGAATCGAGTCTGGTACTGTAGTCGTCAACAGATACTCCCTGGCAAGATACAGGAATCAGATCTTCGAACTCTTCAGACATGCCCTGTCAAGATACAGGAATCGAGTCTGGTACTGTAGTCGTCAACAGATACTCCCTGGCAAGATACAGGAATCGGATCTTCGAACTCTTCAGACGTGCCCTGTCAAGATACAGGAATCGAGTCTGGTACTGTAGTTGTCAACAGATACTCCCTGGTAAGATACAGGAATCGGATCTTCGAACTCTTCAGACATGCCCTGTCAAGATACAGGAATCGAGTCTGGTACTGTAGTCGTCAACAGATACTCCCTGGCAAGATACAGGAATCGGATCTTCGAACTCTTCAGACGTGCTCTGTCAAGATACAGGAATCGAGTCTGGTACTGTAGTCGTCAACAGATACTCCCTGGCAAGATACAGGAATCGGATCTTCAAACTCTTCAGACGTGCCCTGTCAAGATACAGGAATCGAGTCTGGTACTGTAGTCGTCAACAGATACTCCCTGGCAAGATATAGGAATCGGATCTTCGAACTCTTCAGACGTGCCCTGTCAAGATACAGGAATCGAGTCTGGTACTGTAGTCGCCAACAGATACTCCCTGGCAAGATACATGAATCGGATCTGGAATCACGACAGTTGATAGCAATTATCTTTGCATTAACTTTTGTCCTGAAAAGACAAAACTTTAGTTGTATGTGATGTCATGATGTATGACATGCGAGATGCTCTCAGAATGAATGAGATTGTATGTTCATGATGCGTATATACATGCTATAATGTATGAAGATGTGTTGTTTATGAATGTATGTTTTCGTCTTAGGAAACAAATCCTTGACGGGTGCCGGGAAGTCACATCCTGGGATGATGTTAGAGAATAGTGTTTCCACTGGGGAGTGATGGTTGCAAGAATAAACCGGTAGGAGAAGATGACTCCGTTGGGGGAATAAACTTGTTGGAGAGATTACTTTGCGGGGAGAAAATTATTCTAGCGATCTGGCTGGGGAACAATACTCTGTGGGGAGAAAATTATTCTAGCGATCTGGCTGGGGAACAATACTTTGTGGGGAGAGAGGTACTCTTATTGAGATGTTGGTAGTAACTTCGCTGGGGATACCGTCGTTATATTGGAATTTTTAATAGACTCCACTGGGGATAAGAAGACTTCGCCGAGGACGATCTTTCCGTGGCTTTTGGCTGAGGATAACCCAGTTATAAGCTCTGGTGGAGCATAACCTTTGAATAAAGCCGGGAGACGCGTTCGTGCTCTGTAGGGGATAAGCTTCCAGAATCTACTGGGGATAAGCTTCCTGCTGGGGAGATGATTCAGCTTTCCTGGGGAAACTTCTGGACTGGACTCTCCTGGGGAAATTTTTGAGATGTATTGGGAAAGTGGCTCTGCTGGATGTCTGTATACCGCCGGGGAACAATCTTAGATCAAGACTGTCGGGGATGCTTGTTAGGAATGTTTGTATATTGCGCTGAGGAATGTTGAGATCTGCTGGGGATAATCCAACTTCCTTAAGGCTGATGGTATAGCTTAGGGAGAGTGCATTGACTTGCTGGTTTACTCTCTGGGGAATTAAGGTATATTGGTTATGTTCTTTGGCTGAACCTACCTTGATACCTCAGTGGACAGAACAATTAGATCGCTTAGACCACTCATCATTGCCCCTGTTTCTAATGTTACCTGTAATTAATCCTTTGTTTCGTATGCAAATATTTATGAGTTAGCAGTTATTGTCAAATGCATATATCATAAATTGAACCTTGGACGTCCTTCACAAAACAAAACAGAAAAGGAAAATAATTGGCAATTTTAACTGAAAAGTGTATTTGTATTGATTTTTGAATTGCCTGTAAATAGGCGTTTATGTACAAGAGGCTGACGTCCTAGTAAGAGAACGCCGCCGAATAAGAGTTTATACAAATTTGTACAAGGGAAAATAAAACAGCTGTGTGAAAAGAATAATCCCACTGGGTTCCAACTCTGCTATCGCCCTTATATCTTCGGGCGTCTCATCACTTGATGACCTTAGTTGAAGATGAAGTTGATTGATCGATGCCGTCTGAACTCGCTGTAGATACCGGATTCTGGATGCAAGGTGATCCAACGAGACATAATATTATGCTTTATCCCTAACTTTTTCCTGGACCGCCCTTTCAGGTTTTCAGTCCACCGGGATACCCATTTTTGCCCAAGCCGCCTTTTCAGGTTTTCGACTTGCCGGGTGTACAGATTTTTTTTCATTTCATCCCTTCATTTTGCCCGAACCCTTTTGGTTCGCCGGGAAGCCCTAATTTTTGCCTAGGTATGTCAACCTAGCGGGTCTTTTTTTATGCATAGTATCTTTTTACTATGTCTGCATTGGCGGGGTGAGGAAGGTCGTCACCATCCATGTTGGTTAGAATCATGGCTCCTCCTGAGAACACATGTTTAACCACAAATGGCCCTTCGTACGTAGGGGTCCATTTGCCCCTTGGATCACTCTGAGGAAGGATGATGCGCTTGATTACCAGATCCCCAACTTGATATTCTTGTGGCCTGACCTTTTTGTTAAATGCCCTGATCATCCGCTTTTGATACGTCTGACCATGACAAATAGCAGCGAGCCTCTTTTCGTCAATTAAGTTTAGCTGATCAAGTCGTGTCTGGATCCAGTCATCTTCACTCAAGTCTGCATCCTTCATTATCCAGAGAGAGGGTATTTGCACTTCGATCGGTAAGACTGCCTCCATACCGTAGACCAAGGAGAAAGGAGTTGCCCCGGTTGACGTCCTTACTGAGGTTCGGTACCCATGTAGAGCAAACGGTAACATCTCGTGCCAATCTTTATAGGTCACTGTCATCTTCTGCACGATTTTCTTGATATTTTTATTTGCTGCTTCTACAGCCCCATTCATCTTCGGTCGATAAGGAGAAGAGTTGTGGTGCTGTATCTTAAACTGCTCGCAGAGCTCAGTGATCATCTTGTTATTGAGATTGGTACCGTTGTCTGTAATAATTCTTTCAGGGACGCCGTATCGACAGATCAGATTATGCCGAATGAACCGTGCCACAACAGTCTTGGTTACCGTAGCGTAGGAAGTTGCTTCAACCCACTTTGTAAAGTAATCAATCACTACCAGGATGAAGCGATGCCCGTTAGATGCCGTAGGTCTGATCTCGCCGATCATATCTATGCCCCACATTGCAAACGGCCAAGGTGCTGTCAAGACATTCAGAGGAACTGGAGGAACGTGCACCTTGTCTGCATAAACCTGGCATTTATGGCATGTCCGAGAGTGTTGTTAGCAGTCGGCTTCCATTGTGGACCAGAAATACCCTGCCCGAAGGATCTTCTTTGCCATAGTATGTCCGCTGGAATGTGTTCCGAAGGTCCCTTCATGTAGCTCTGCCATGATCCTTTCTGCTTCAGTCTTATCCACACAACGCAGTAAGGTCGAATCATGGTTTCGCTTGTACAGAATGTCGTTGCTAAGGAAGAACTTTGCTGCGAATCTTCTTAGAAACTTCTTGTCATTGACAGATGCACCTTCAGGGTATTCCTGAGCTTCCAAGTATCTCTTCACCCTCATGGTACCAAGGCTTCTCAGTCACCAATTCGGTCTCAAGATCACAACAGTATGCCGGTTCGTCCAGTTTCCAGATGATGATCCGGGGAGCCTCATTGTCCCATTTGACTTTGAACATGGAAGACATCGTAGCTAACGCGTCCGCCAACTGATTCTCCTCTCTTGGGAAATGTTCAAAGGTTATCTCTGTGAAGTGGGGGATCAATATCAACACACATTCTCTGTAAGGAATAAGATTCGGATGTTTCGTATCCCACTCCCCTTTGATCTGGTTGATCACGAGAGCGGAATCTCCGAAGACACTCAGAACCTTGATCCTTAAGTCAATTGCAGCTTTGAGTCCCATGATGCACGCCTCATACTCCGCCATGTTGTTGGTGCAGTTGAAACATAGCCGGGCAGTGAGTGGGGTATGAGTGCTGTTGTACCCCAAATTTTGACCTAAGATATCGTCTCCTACCTGCATCATTACATTACAAGTGTTTTGATCCATCGATTTTAAAATTCATAACTTTTTTCAGGCCGAGAGCTATTTATGTTGAACATTAAATCATTTAATCGATTCGTGCTAAAATGATGTTTATTAATTATTTATTATCTTAAATTTAAATAATTGAAATTCGTTTTTGATTATTATGTAGTTTAAAGATGTATAGATAATAAAGTAAACATTAGAGAAGAGGCGCATTAATTGTGCAGACAGTATTTATTTATTACTCACTATCTTAAATTTAAATAACTGGAATTCATTCTTAGTTATTACATAATTTAAAGGTTTATGAATAATATAATAAATATTCGGAAAAGTTTATTGGTCAATAACGATTATTTAATCATTTGTCATTCTAAGTTAAATAATTGAAACTCTATTTTAATTATTATAATTTAGAAAGTTATGGATGATGAATTAAATAATTGAGGCTATTAATTGATCAATGATAATTATTTATTTATCTGTTTATTATTCTGAATGTAGGTAGTTGAAATTCGTTTTCAATTATTATACGATTAAAGAATTGTAAACGATAAAATAAATAATTAGAGAGAAAGAAGAAATTAATTGGCGAATATTGGATTTTTTATTCATTCTTTCTAATTGTACAATTATTATGTAAACATTGTATCTATTACAACAAAATTACAATAATAAATTTACAAAGCTAAAATGAAATAAAAAATTAATCTAATATTCCTAATTCTAAAACTTCCGATCCAATGCGTTTTTGTCTGCTCACTTGATGTTACCTGCAAAATTAAAAGAGATTAGAATTCGAATAAATAATTAAAAAGCGAAATTATTTAAGGTTCATCATTAAAAGCAATGGCCGGAATCAGTTACTCTTTTTTGCAAATCACGGGATTTCTCCCGGTTCACAAAAAAGAAAGGAATTTTTTAAATGAATGCACAAGTTTATTTTTGTCCAAAAATTGCATGTTTTAAATTAATTGCATTTTTCAAAATCCAAATGCATATTTCAAAAAAAAACATACAGCATACAAAGTCCCTGCATGATCTCAACATATGCAAGCAATGCCAACGTAAACCTATGCCCACATAGTAAAAAACAAAACAAGCTACTTTTGCATTAGAAGTCAAAAACATGCAGTTTAACAACATATGCAAGCAATGTTGACATTCCTTATTTTCATCATTTTCTGGCCATTTGCAATTTCAGAAAAGTACAGCCTATCATATTTTTGTCAAAGCTGTACTGAGAGAGAAAAAGAGAGGGAGAAGTGTGGGTTTTACAGGCTTGGCATAGGCAAGAAAAGAGATACAAGACAAACTGTAAAATATAGCCAGTAGAAATAAAAACATAAAAGAAGAATAGAAACAAATTGGAGATGGCAGTCTAGTGCAGAATGCCCAGGAAGAGGGAAAGCATTTCAAAATCTCCAGCCTGTAACGTAAACAAGGGGGAGGGAAAACTGTTATAACACACATAACCAAAGAGATCACATCAGAATTAGATATCCAAGCCTTCAAAAAACTTAGAGAAAAAATAGTTATCATCAATCTCACAAAATAACCAGCAGACCTGCATAACTATTCCCCTACTGTCAAAACCATAAAACATCTATGGCCTAAACCTTGCAAAAACTGTCTTAAACCCTCAAGCCAACATCACCACTCTTTCTACTGTCCAACCAACAAAACCAGTAACCACAGCATAACCTGCTAAACCAGCTTTCAAACCATCATTCACCATGGCCTAAAAAAAAACCAATAGTTTCTAAACCATTAACTTGATTGAGCTATTAAGCCAATATCATAAAATGCCTACTGTCCAAACCAATAAGCATAACATAAACACCATAACAACCTGCGTGCAACTAAGAGGCAAAACCAGTAAAACCTGTATAGGACCTAAACCAACTTCCAAACCCAAGCTACAGTAAAGCCTCAAAAAATATTATCATAGGCCAACATCAAAGCACAGTGTCAAGGCAGAAGAAGAAGAAACATCACAATACAGTGCCAACAAGAAGAAGAAGAAAATCGCGTAATACCGGTCACCGAAGCGAGCTCGCGCTTCTCCTCTCCTCGCCGCCTGGCCTCCTTCGCTCCTGACCTCCTCCTCCGTCTCCACCTAGGTAACGATTCCCTCTCCCTTTTACTTCTATGGTACCTCAATCAAACATTAAGAATCAACAATAAGAATCAAACAGAATAAGAATCATGAAATCAGAATCAACATGCAAAACGAACTAAGCGTTAACGAGTTGAATAGCGTTTTACCGAATCCGTAGCCGTCCCTTTTCTCGTTCGGCTAGAGGGAAGAGGAGTTTGGAGTGGGTGGCCATGGAAAGAAGAGATAGCGAACTCAGAGGATATGGAGAAGAAGACGCGAAGAAGATGACAAAGAGAAGAGAGATGCGCCGTTCTGCCTAGAAGAACCCTAATCCCCATTATGTTAAACAAAACTAACCCTAATACACTTTGTAAAATATATGGGCCTCACCCCATTTCTCCAGCTTAAGCCCACGCGTTTTTGTTCCTGCACCCCCCCACTTTGGATTCTGCATGGGCCTTCAAACCATCTAGCCCATATACCTTTCTTGTTTTTTTATTTTGTTTTTGATACACTTTTTTTCTTTTTTTATTTTCTCTAATCTTTTTTTGTAGAATTATTATTTATGTTAATTAATTGATAAGTATAATAAAATAAAGATATGTCTAACTAGTTTTTTTATATAAATTAGTTTGATCTCTTAGTTTAATTTTGGATTTAATTTAAGAGTTTTAATTTTATTTCATTAATGTAAATTGTTAACTTTTAATTTAATATTAGAACCCCTTAATCTTTTAAATAAGTATTTTTATACATAAAAAAATATAGAATTTAAGAATGTAGACATTTTATTTTTTCTAATTAATTCTCCTCTTACATCGTTATTAAACAAAATTCTAAACACATGAAAAATAGGAAAAAACTTAAAAATATTTTATTAATTCATTTTCTTGCCTTATTAATATTAATATCAAAATATATAAAATAATGACTTAAAACTAAAAAAAACATTATGTCCTCGTTAAATAATTCTCTTGCTTTTATCCCTATCAAAATGCGTAAAAATTAAAAATACTTTCTTCCCGTTAACATTAAACAAGAAAAATCATAAAAACACATTATTCGCATCATTTAGTCTATCATTTAAATTATCGTTATTTAATCATTATTCGCATATTTTGTCCGCGTATTTATTTATTTGTTTATTCTGTTTATGTTTAAATCCAAAGGAAAAACAATAAATTTGCTTGACTTCATGTCCTCAAGTCTAACTGCGCGAATTTTCGCATTTCATTAAAACTTAGGATAATTTTTCCTCAAATATTCAACCTTTTCAAAATTTACGCCCTTTAAGCAAAAACTTCGACATTAGGTCGTCGTATCTTCAAAAACCCGTCCGTATCCCGTTTCGGCCAAAACAATTTGTTTTCAATCAAGCAATCAATTTTAAATAAAACAGATATTTCAAAAGGTTCCTATAGAGTACTATAGATGCATTGGGTGCTAGTACCTTCCCATTGTATAACCAACCCCCGAACCATAAGATCTCTTTTCAAAAACGCTTTGTATTTTTATTATTATTTACATTGCATATTTAGGGTTTTAATTCGCTCTTTTCCCTTTTCCTTTGGAAATAATAAAGCGCGGTGGCGACTCTTGCTTTTGTGAGACGAATTAATCAATAATTCGATCTCCGATTTACCCCGCTACATTTTTTATCGCTACAGAATTGGCGACTCTGCTGGGGAAAGATTGACCTCTTGCTGGTCCATCCCTAAGTGGGTTAAGCCTAATTTGTTTTATCTGTTTTACTATTATTTGATTTGCTTGAATTATATGTTTAAATTGGGGTGTTTGGGTTTTCTTTGCAAAGGACGAATCCTATACCCGGATTAAGTAACACTTAAGGAATAAGACGGGCGGTATAGTCATGTTAACTTTGAGGGAGTAATCCCGAAGAAGGAGGCATGAGATCCCCCACTCAATGGAAGGCCCTCTTGAACTTAATATCTATTTACCGAGTAATCGGGAAGACATTATTATTTTCGACCTAGGAGCCCGAGAAGTTGAGGACCGTAGAACCCCAACCCATCTTGGCCTTTTTAGGTGTAGCGCGGAGGCTATAACGGAGTAATTCGGAAGTAGTTGTTACGCGATGCTACGCTCGGACGAGTTTCTCTTGAGAATATTGCTAATTATTGAGTAATCAAGACGTTGGTAATATCCGAAGGAGGAATGTAGACTCTGGGAACTCTTAGAACCTTGTCTTACAGGTGTGATTGAAACGTTAGTACATACCTTTGGGTGGGCTTTACCCTCGACTCCATGCTGAACGTTGAACCTTTGAACCCCATGTTTGCAAACTTGTGTGTGACTGTTGCATTATCATTCATTCATGCATTCATCAACATCTTTGTAAAAAGTTTGTTTTTCAAGGAACTTTGGAATGATTTTTGCAAACGTCTCAGGGTATTATGGAACTTGGAAGGAGAAATACTCGAAGCTTTAGCTTCAAGGAGCCCGAGATTGAAGAACTGAAGAGTTTGATTCCGAAGATAGAGAGTCCGACAGATTTTCAGAAGAAGTATGGGTCCATCGTACCGCTCATGAAGCACAAGATGAAGAAAGGCATCCTCAACACGTTGGTTCAGTTCTATGATCCCCTGTACCGATGTTTCACCTTCCCGGATTATCAGTTGATGCCCACTTTAGAGGAGTACTCCTATATTCTTGGTTTGCCGATCGCCGATCGTGTTCCTTTTTCTGGATTAGAAGAGGAGCCCAAATCTCACGAGATAGCAGCTATCACCCACTTGAAGAAGTCAGAGATAGAGGAGAATATGACTACGAAAGGGGGAATCCGGGGTTTGCCGGCGCAGTTTCTGTTGAAGAAAGCTCGCCACTTTGCTGATACAAAGGATACTGTTGCCTTCGAGGACGTGTTTGCTTTACTCGCGTATGGTCTTTTCTTATTCCCTAACGTTGATAAATTTGTGGATGTCAACGCCATCAGGATTTTCCTGATTGGAAATCCGGTCCCTACACTGCTAGGGGACACTTATTACTCCATCCATCTTTGAAACTCTTATCAAGGAGGGATGATTATTTGTTGTGTGTCGTTGCTGTATCAGTGGTATGTCTCGCATTTACCTGGGTCCGATGCTTTCTGGGATCTCGAGAAAGAACCGCGTTGGGCGCCAAAGATTATGGCTCTCACTCATTTCGACATTGACTGGTACAATCGAGTTTACCATGACGTGGAGATCATTGATAGCTGTGGTGCTTTTCCTAACGTACCTCTTCTCGGTACGAGGGGTGGAATCAACTACAACCTTGTTCTAGCGCGCCGTCAGTTCGGGTACCCGATGAGAGATAAGCCGAATAGTATCCATGTGAGTGGTTTCTTTCTTCAGGAAGGACAAGATCATCAGGCTGCTAAGAGGGAGATTGAAGGAGCTTGGCGCCATATCCACAAGAAAGGGAGAGATATGCTGGGACATAGAGGTGCCGTTTCTTTGGAACCTTACCTGCAGTGGGTCCGTGCTAGGGCTTGTGCTCTCAAGATGCCATATAAACTTGAGAAACCTTTATTCCCTGCCATCGCACCATCATCTGTTGTTATCCCTATCGCGGATGTAGGAGAATATCAAGGAAACCTGGCTAGGATGAAGTCCGAGAGGGATGCTTGGAAGGAAAAGTACCATATGTCTGAATATGAGAATCGAGTCCTGACTCAACAGCTGAAAGAAAAGAAGGAGTTGCTGCTTATTCAAGGCGGCCGGTTCGTTGACCACGATGAGAAACTTCGTCAGAAGGATGCCTTACTGAAGAAGTATGCGAGTGAAAGGAAAAGAAAGAGGGAAGGTTCGGTAAGCGTGGCTCTCGTTCCTAATTCGCAGGAAGAAATCATCGATCGACTGATAGCGGAAAAGAAGGATATGGAAGACTTTTACGAAGAAAAGATCAAGAAGCTCCGATTACAGCTGGTGTTTGGTCCGTCATCTGAGGATTCCGAGTGAGCTTTAGCTTTTAGTTTATTTTATTGATGTCATTTTGTAAAACTATGTAAAAGGGCTTCATGCTCCGAAGTTGTAATTTATTGTTTTATTAAGAGCTTCATGCTCCGAAGCTGTAATTAATTGTTTTATTATGGGCTTCATGCTCCAAAGTTGTAATTTACTACTTTCATGTTTTAAAATTGTAATTTATCACTTTATTATGGTTTTCATGTTTCGAAGTTGTAATTTATTGCTTTCATTATTGGATTTGTTATCCCAAGGTTGTAATTGACTGTTCCAAATTGTAAGTTGTAATTTATCGCTTTTGATTAATGGATTGAGTTTTTGTTGTTCCAAATTCCTTTACCATTGATGTATGCAAAATTATTAAAGTTCCTTGAAAAACTTTTAAAATGAGTCATCATTTGCATCGCCATCATGCATCATTTCACATTCCACCTCACATGTTTTCTAGAGTCTCATCCTTGTTCTTTTTCCACCGAAGGTTGTCAAGCTGTCTCACCGATACGACACTCGGGCCAATCGTCAGAGGAAAATGGAAGATTTGGAACAGGAAAATCATGAGCTTCGTGGGGAAGTTGCTACACTTCGTGTCGAGATGGAAAAGTTAACTGTGTTAGTGGAAAGTTTGGTGGCTGTTCCGAATGTCAAGATTCCAGCAAAATTCAAAGTGCCAGACTTTGAGAGATATAAGGGTGATTCGTGTCCTAGAAGTCATTTGACAATGTACGTGAGGAAGATGTCTACGTACTCCGATGATCATGATTTGTTGATTCATTATTTTCAAGACAGTTTGACGGGTGCTGCTCTAAAGTGGTATATGGGTTTAGACAGCATTCGAATCCGCAACTTTAACGATCTTAGTGAAGCCTTTGTCCATCATTACAAGTACAACATTGACATGGCGCCGGACAGGGATCAACTCCGGGCAATGTCGCAGAGAGACCGAGAATCTTTTAAGGAATACGCCCAGAGGTGGCGTGAAATTGCTGCTCAAATCTATCCACCTCTTGAGGAGAAAGAGATGACTAAGATATTTTTGAAGATTTTAGGATCCTTTTACTATGAAAGAATGATAGCCAGCACACCCAGCGACTTCACCGAAGTGGTAAGCATGGGCATGCGATTAGAGGAAGGGATTCGCGAAGGGCGTTTGGTTAAAGAAGGGAGTCCGTCTAGCAGTGCGAAGAAGTTTGGAAGTGTTTTCCAGAAAAGAAAAGAGCAGGATGTCAGTGCTTTGTTTCCAGGTAGACCTAGGAGAGGTTACTCTCACGTTGCGGCAGTCACTCCGGATGTCCGCCCAACTTTGATGGCCCCAGCTAATCAAACTCCACCAACTCAACAACGGCCATTTCAGCAGCAGCCTCGACAACAGGCTTATCCGTTCAACAATCAGAACCGTTCACCCAGAAAACCGCAGTTCGATGCCATTCCTATGACGTATACTGAATTGTTCCCTGCTCTCATCAGAAAGAATCTCATCACAACAAAGCCTCCTCCTGTCGCACCGAACAGTGCTTCTCCGTGATACAAGGCGGATCAATTCTGTGAATATCATCAAGGGTCGCCGGGGCACAACCTTGAGAATTGCTTCGCTCTGAAGGCGGACGTACAGAGATTAATTAAGAATGGCATCTTGTCTTTTAAGGATGTTAATCCAAATGTTAGGGATAATCCCTTGCCTCGACATGGGGCAGCTTCAGTGAATATGGTGGAAGGTTGTCCGGGGAAGTTTCGGGTTTTTCAAGTCGAGCACATAAGAGAATCATTGATCAGGTTACATCAGAGTTTGAGAAGACTTGCCTTTGTTAGGCACCAGTATGATTATGACGTTTGTGAGTTTTGTTCAAGAGAGGATGATTGTCCTATTGTGAAGGAGGATATTCAGAAGTTGCTAGATCAGAGAATTATCACTATTACCTATGACCGAAATTCGGAAGATGAAGTGAATGTTATCACACCACAATTTAATTTTCCAGAATCAGTAGAGATTGCTTACAACAGTCAGGTTGCGCCTGTTGATCCTTTGATTATTTACCCACCTGGCCCTGTGCCTTACAGCTCAGACCAAGCTGTGCCGTACAAGTATAACGCCACAATGATTGAGAATAGGGTAGAAGTCCCCATACCAACCAGACCGTCTTTTGTTAACATTGCCGATGTGAGTAGAGTTATAAGAAGTGGGCGTGTTTTCGCAGCAGTACCGTCGAGGAGACCAGAAGTTCAAGTTAGGAGGCCCATACCGGCGGAGATTCCCGTAAGAAATGTTGAACCAAGGGTTGAGATAGGCCAATCCAGTGAACCTATCCCTCACCCTGAAGAGGATGAGATCCTAAAGCTTGTCAAAAGGAGTGAGTATAAGATTGTGGACCAGCTTTTGCAAACACCTTCCAAGATTTCCTTGCTTGCCTTATTGAGAGATTCTGGTGCACATAGAGAAGCTTTGATGAAGGTCTTGGACCAGGCGTTCGTGGACCATGATGTGATAGTTGATCAGTTTGATGGGATTGTGGGAAATATAACTTCGTGTAACAATCTGGGTTTCAGTGATGAAGAACTCCCGGAGGAGGGGAGAAACCATAATATGGCTTTGCACATTTCAGTAAGTTGTGGAAACGATACCTTATCAAGTGTGTTGGTGGATACAGGCTCGTCGTTGAATGTGATGCCCAAGACTACGTTGTCTCGGCTCTCATATCCAGGTGCTCCTATGAGGCCTAGTGGAGTAATTGTTAAAGCATTTGATGGTTCCAGGAAGACAGTTATTGGTGAAGTGGATCTTCCCATAGTGATTGGTCCCCATACTTTTCAAATCACTTTCCAAGTGATGGACATCCGTGCTGCCTACAGTTGTTTATTGGGTCGTCCCTGGATCCATGATGCCAGGGCAGTCACCTCTACGCTCCATCAGAGACTAAAGTTTGTAAGACATGGGAAGCTAGTGATGATTGGGGGAGAGCAGGCTATGGTGGTAAGCCATTTATCATCGTTTTCTTTTATTGATGCTGACGAGGATGTGGGGACCCAGTTCCAGGGCTTATCTGTTGCTAAGAATACAGTGAAGAAGCAAGGGGCATCCATCTCTTCTTTTGAGGATGCGCGGCGAGTGGTGGAAAGTGGTTCGGCCGAAGGATGGGGCCAGGTGTTGACATTACCCGAGAACAAGTCTAGGGAAGGTCTGGGTTTTCATCCAATATCTGCAAGGGTCAAGAAGGAGGTGGTCGTTCGTCCGATTCAGGAGGTTTTCCGAAGTGCAGGGTTTGTACATCCTGAGGTTGATGCTATCATAGATGATGATTCCGAGGAGGATTTGCCCGTGTTTGTGACGCCCAGATTGGCTTGCCAAAACTGGATAGCTGTTGATGTTCCTGTGGTTATGCACATTTCCGAGTAATGTTTTGTTTATTTTCCTTTGAAAAATTCGCTCTGCCCAAGGCGAAACGTATTTTGTGTCGGGCTATGAAAAATAATTCCTTTTGCTCTGCCCAAGGCAAAAGAGAAATGTCTGGGCTTTTTGTTTCAAGTATTTCCCTTTAATGAATAAAAATGTTATTTTGTCCACTGCTGTTTTATTTTTCACTTTTTCTGGGAAATAACAATGAAAATTAATTAATAACATTTTGTTTTATTTGCACAAATCGATTTCTAAAATAAAGCATAATCATGTGTGCAGATTACTTCATGACTTAACCATCGAAAACAGTGATCCTATGCCCTCTCCCAACTTTGAATTCCCTGTGTTCAGAGCCGAAGAAGAGGATGATGAAGAGGTTCCTGTTGAGATTTCCCGTTTGCTTGAGCATGATGAGAAGGTCATTCAACCATTTGAAGAACCTGTAGAGTTGGTCAACTTGGGTGATGAAGAAGATAGAAAGGAAGTCAAAGTCGGAGCATTGCTTATCCCTGAAGTTAAGGAGAAGATGTTGGAGCTTCTCAAAGAGTATGTTGACGTGTTTGCTTGGTCCTACCAAGATATGCCAGGGTTGGACAATGACATTGTGGAGCATCGTTTACCGTTGAGACCTGAGTGTCCACCGATCAAGCAGAAATTGAGAAGGACTCGTCCCGACATGGCTGACAAGATTAAGGACGAGGTTCGAAAACAGATCAACGCAGGTTTCCTTGTTACGTCGGTCTATCCTCAGTGGTTAGCCAACATAGTGCCTGTTGCAAAGAAAGATGGCAAGGTTCGGATGTGTGTAGACTACAGAGATCTGAATAGAGCTAGTCCGAAGGATGATTTCCCATTACCTCATATTGACGTATTGGTCGACAGTATCGCCAAGTTCAAAGTCTTTTCTTTCATGGATGGTTTTTCTGGTTACAATCAAATCAAGATGGCACCAGAAGATATGGAGAAGACAACTTTCATTACACCTTGGGGAACTTTCTGTTATCGGGTTATGCCGTTTGGTTTGAGGAATGCCGGTGCAACATACCAAAGGGCCATGACTGCTTTGTTCCATGACATGATGCATAAGGAGATCGAAGTGTATGTGGATGATATGATTGCCAAATCACAAACTGAGGAGGATCACTTGGAACATTTGTTGAAGTTATTCCAGCGTTTGAGGAAGTATAAACTCCGTCTGAATCCCAACAAGTGCACTTTTGGTGTTCGTTCTGGAAGACTTCTGGGTTTCATTGTCAGTCAGAAAGGTATTGAAGTAGATCCGGATAAAGTCAAGGCTATTCGGGAAATGCCCGCACCCAAGACGGAAAAACAAGTAAGAGGATTCTTTGGGAGACTGAACTACATTTCTAGATTTATATCTCATATGACTGCTACCTGTGGGCCGATTTTTAAGCTTCTCCGGAAGAACCAAGGATGTGTGTGGACAGAAGATTGTCAGAGAGCTTTTGATAGCATCAAAGAATATTTGCTTGAACCTCCCATTTTGATTCCTCCAGTGGAAGGAAGACCATTGATTATGTACTTGACTATATTGGAAGACTCTATGGGATGTGTGCTTGGTCAACAAGACGAGACTGGAAGAAAGGAACATGCCGTATACTATTTGAGTAAGAAATTCACAGATTGTGAGTCTCGATACTCATTGCTTGAGAAAACCTGTTGTGCTTTAGCCTGGGCTGCTCGCCGTCTGCGCCAGTATATGATTAATCACACTACTTGGTTGATCTCCAAAATGGACCCGATCAAGTATATCTTTGAGAAGCCCGCCTTATCTGGAAGAATAGCCCGTTGGCAGATGTTGTTATCTGAATATGACATTGAGTATCACACTCAGAAAGCGATCAAAGGGAGTATTTTAGCTGATCATTTGGCTCACCAACCAATTGACGATTATCAATCCATCAAGTTTGATTTCCCGGATGAAGATGTTATGTATTTGAAAGCTAAAGACTGTGAAGAGCCATTACCTGAAGAAGGACCTGATCCTGAATCCCGTTGGGGTTTGATATTTGACGGAGCTGTGAATTCCTATGGAAATGGAATTGGGGCAATCATCGTCACTCCCCGAGGTACTCATATCCCGTTCACGGCAAGATTGAAGTTTGACTGCACGAACAACATGGATGAGTATGAGGCGTGTATTATGGGTCTCGAAGAAGCAGTGGATCTAAGGATTAAGATTCTTGATATTTACGGAGACTCGGCATTGGTGATTAATCAGATCAAAGGAGAATGGGAGACTCGTCATCCTGGTTTGATCCCTTACAGAGACTATGCTAGAAGATTGTTGACTTTCTTCAACAAAGTGGAATTACATCATATCCCTAGAGATGAGAATCAAATGGCTGATGCTTTAGCTACTTTGTCTTCAATGTTTCAAGTGAATGATTGGAACGACGTGCCTACAATCCGAGTTATGCGCCTCGACAGACCTGCTCATGTGTTTTCAGTGGAAGAGGTCATCGACGGCAAACCGTGGTTCTACGACATTAAACGTGTTCTTCAAACTCAGGAGTACCCGCCTGGGGCATCCAGTAAAGATAGGAAGACGTTGAGAAGATTAGCAAGCAGTTTCTTTCTCAATGAAGAAGTTTTGTATAAGAGGAATTACGACATGGTCTTGCTCAGATGTGTAGACAGACGTGAAGCAGACATGCTGATGCAAGAAGTACACGAAGGATCCTTTGGCACTCATGCCAATGGACATGCAATGGCTAGAAAGATGTTAAGAGCTGGTTACTATTGGATGACAATGGAATCTGATTGCTGCAAGTATGTGAAGAAATGTCATAAATGCCAGATTTATGCGGACAAGATGCACGTGCCGCCGACCCTCCTCAATGTTATATCTTCACCTTGGCCTTTCTCTATGTGGGGCATTGATATGATTGGAATGATTGAACCCAAAGCTTCAAATGGTCATCGTTTCATCTTGGTAGCGATCAATTATTTTACCAAATGGGTGGAAGCAGCATCTTATGCTAATGTAACCAGACAGGTGGTAGTCAGATTTATCAAGAATCAGATCATTTGTCGATACGGTATCCCGAGCAAGATCATCACTGATAATGGTTCGAATTTGAATAACAAGATGATGAAGGAGCTTTGTGAAGAGTTCAAGATCGAACATCATAATTCCTCTCCTTACAGACCGAAGATGAATGGAGCTGTTGAAGCTGCTAACAAGAATATCAAGAAGATTGTCCAGAAGATGGTAATAACTTATAAGGATTGGCATGAAATGCTTCCGTTTGCTTTACACGGGTACCGTACTTCAGTTCGAACTTCAACGGGCGTAACCCCATTTTCCCTAGTTTATGGTATGGAAGCAGTACTCCCCGTGGAGGTTGAGATTCCGTCTCTGAGAGTGTTGATGGAAGCTAAACTTTCTGAGGCTGAATGGTGTCAAAGTAGATATGATCAGTTGAATTTAATCGAAGAAAAGAGATTGACGGCTTTGTGTCACGGTCAATTGTATCAGCAGAGGATGAAGAAGGCTTTTGATAAGAAGGTTCGACCGCGCGAGTTCAGAGAAGGTGACCTTGTGCTCAAGAAGATATTATCTTTCCAACCTGATTCTAGGGGCAAGTGGGCTCCGAATTATGAAGGGCCGTATGTTGTTAAGAAAGTTTTCTCTGGAGGTGCCATGATTCTCACCAATATGGACGGTGAAGATCTTCCGCGTCCCATGAACGCCGATGCAGTCAAGAAGTATTTCGCTTAGGCAAATTTCTGGTCAAATCGGTCTCGGCATCTGAGCACATTCTGGAATTCAAAGTTGTTAGGGAGAATAGCGATCATTGTTTTTGAATGACCTTTTATTTCATGTACTATTTCCCCAAGCTTTTGTAAACCGTTGGAGTCGCATTGTTAGCGAACTACCATCTTATTAATGAAATTTGAGCATTCACCTTTTGTGGGCAAAATTTTAATTTTATGGAAATACTTGAAACAAATTTACTTAAAATGTTCTTATTTTAAAAAATGTGTCGTGAATAACGAAAGAAATATTAACAGTTTGTTCCAAGGATGGTCAAGCCATGAAATGCAAAGCAGTACAGTAGTTTATCCTTGCATGATGAGCATGTTTCGTTTCAGAATCGTCATGAGGTGTTGGTTGTGTAAACTTGTGTTTTTTTCGGGGTACTAAGTTTGGTGACTCCCCAGCTGTCCCAGTTAAGCATTGTTTTGGCTATCTCTATTTGGGCGATTTCTGAAGTTTGGTACGCTTTGTCTCATACCGTGGTCTATTGGTGTTAGAATTTTGGATTTGGATGCTTTTCTCATCAGAAGACTTGAGCCTTGTAGCGTGACACCCTCCGACGTTGCTTTGTGTCTCCAGTTCCATTTATCTTCCGTCTTTTCAAGATTGGCCGAGTATCTATCTTGCTGTGACATCTTATTATCTCGAAGATATTCCATCTGTCTGTTTTGTCAGCATAGTATTCATTTACTCATTTACACTCATATCAGCATGCATATCCACATTTGCCGTTGATTTTGGGTCGTACTTTGTTTATTCAAATAAACGTACATATGTTCTTTCCAGATAGAAACTTAGCTTAGGCAGAAAACGTGCTTCCTTTCTAAATTCCCCAACTGAGCTAACCCTCGTGGATGATTTTTGATTCGGCTTACCTTTTCCATTTCTGGATAGGATGAATTCCCCAATCGAGTTACTTTCTCATTGGGTGGAGTCTTGTTTGACCGTTTTCTCTCTAGGTTATTCCTGGATGAAGTTGTTGCCCCTTGCGTAGGCTATTTCTTTGATTCTCCCCAGTAAGTTCGCGACCTAGACGGCTGGTTTATTTATGTTGCACCTTTAAGTAGGTGATCTCCTCAGGAAGGATTGATTCATGGTTCTCTTTGACGAGGATTTTATTCTCTGCCAATATCATCGCAATTTCCTTCTGTTTGTTTTTTGGAAAACGACGAGCGGCAGCTCTTCATGAGCAACTTGTACGTTATAGACACCGTTGGAAAACGACAAGCGGCAGCTCTTCATGAGCAACTTGTACGTTACTTTTTGAAAACGACAAGCGGCAGCTCTTCATGAGCAACTTGTACGTTACTTTTTGAAAGCGCCGAGCAGCAGTTCTTCATGAGCTACTAGTGCGTCATTTACTTTTTGAAAGTGCCGAGCAGCAGTTCTTCATGAGCTACTAGTGCGTCATTTACTTTTTGAAAGCGCCGAGCAGTAGTTCTTCATGAGCTACTAATGCGTTGTTTACTTTTGAAAGCGCCGAGCAGCAGTTCTTCACGAGCTACTAGTGCGTCATTTTATCTTTTCGAAAGCGACAAGCAGCAAACTCTTCATGAGTTACCGGTATGTTATTACTTTTCTGGAATACAACAAGTGGTAGCCTCTTTATTTGAGCAGCTTGTATGTTATCGGTATTTTCTTTGGACGACAACAAGTGGCAGCCTCTTTATTTGAGCAGCTTGTATGTTATCGGTATTTTCTTTGGACGACAGCAAGTGGCAGCCTCTTTATTTGAGCAGCTTGTATGTTATCGGTATTTTCTTTGGACAACAGCAAGTGGCAGTTTTCTTTATTTGAACAACTTTCGTATCTACAATCTTATTACTTCAGCATTAATGAGTACATCTCTGAAAATCTAGCAGAGAAGTCTGTTACGAATCTATACCTCCAGAAGTCGGTAATTAGTTATCAGCAATTTGATACTCTCTGTCTACCATCGACCTTGAGTTGCGAACTCACTGTTTTGGATCAATGATCTGTTATGGCCTATGCAAAATGCTCTCTTTGTTAGGGTTAGAGGTCGTATTCCCTCAATTTTATTCGCTGTCAGGAGTCTGTCGTTTGAAGTCGATAGCTTGTTTCCCCAGTAATGTATAATCCATGCCGCTGTGTTTTGTTGGTGTTCGATTCCCCCAACATTGTCTTGTTTCACACAATATCTTTCTCTGTGAGTTCGATCGCTGCATTCATATCAAACATGACGACGGCATCTTAGGACAAAATTTGCATAGTTATGTATTTAAGTACCTTCAATTTCGTCAAAACGAAGATTTCAATCTTCATATCTCCGGATAGAAGAAACTTAAATAGGGGCAGCTGTTGTACCCCAAATTTTGACCTAAGATATCGTCTCCTACCTGCATCATTACATTACAAGTGTTTTGATCCATCGATTTTAAAATTCATAACTTTTTTCAGGCCGAGAGCTATTTATGTTGAACATTAAATCATTTAATCGATTCGTGCTAAAATGATGTTTATTAATTATTTATTATCTTAAATTTAAATAATTGAAATTCGTTTTCGATTATTATGTAGTTTAAAGATGTATAGATAATAAAGTAAACATTAGAGAAGAGGCGCATTAATTGTGCAGACAGTATTTATTTATTACTCACTATCTTAAATTTAAATAACTGGAATTCATTCTTAGTTATTACATAATTTAAAGGTTTATGAATAATATAATAAATATTTGGAAAAGTTTATTGGTCAATAACGATTATTTAATCATTTGTCATTCTAAGTTAAATAATTGAAACTCTATTTTAATTATTATAATTTAGAAAGTTATGGATGATGAATTAAATAATTGAGGCTATTAATTGATCAATGATAATTATTTATTTATCTGTTTATTATTCTGAATGTAGGTAGTTGAAATTCGTTTTCAATTATTATACGATTAAAGAATTGTAAACGATAAAATAAATAATTAGAGAGAAAGAAGAAATTAATTGGCGAATATTGGATTTTTTATTCATTCTTTCTAATTGTACAATTATTATGTAAACATTGTATCTATTACAACAAAATTACAATAATAAATTTACAAAGCTAAAATGAAATAAAAAATTAATCTAATATTCCTAATTCTAAAACTTCCGATCCAATGCGTTTTTGTCTGCTCACTTGATGTTACCTGCAAAATTAAAAGAGATTAGAATTCGAATAAATAATTAAAAAGCGAAATTATTTAAGGTTCATCATTAAAAGCAATGGCCGGAATCAGTTACTCTTTTTTGCAAATCACGGGATTTCTCCCGGTTCACAAAAAAGAAAGGAATTTTTTAAATGAATGCACAAGTTTATTTTTGTCCAAAAATTGCATGTTTTAAATTAATTGCATTTTTCAAAATCCAAATGCATATTTCAAAAAAAAAACATACAGCATACAAAGTCCCTGCATGATCTCAACATATGCAAGCAATGCCAACGTAAACCTATGCCCACATAGTAAAAAACAAAACAAGCTACTTTTGCATTAGAAGTCAAAAACATGCAGTTTAACAACATATGCAAGCAATGTTGACATTCCTTATTTTCATCATTTTCTGGCCATTTGCAATTTCAGAAA
The DNA here is from genome assembly GCA_948472305.1 of Vicia faba. Taxonomy (NCBI): domain Eukaryota; kingdom Viridiplantae; phylum Streptophyta; class Magnoliopsida; order Fabales; family Fabaceae; genus Vicia; species Vicia faba. The sequence goes on from OX451736.1 coordinate 1,602,038,935, forward strand.
AGTACAGCCTATCATATTTTTGTCAAAGCTGTACTGAGAGAGAAAAAGAGAGGGAGAAGTGTGGGTTTTACAGGCTTGGCATAGGCAAGAAAAGAGATACAAGACAAACTGTAAAATATAGCCAGTAGAAATAAAAACATAAAAGAAGAATAGAAACAAATTGGAGATGGCAGTCTAGTGCAGAATGCCCAGGAAGAGGGAAAGCATTTCAAAATCTCCAGCCTGTAACGTAAACAAGGGGGAGGGAAAACTGTTATAACACACATAACCAAAGAGATCACATCAGAATTAGATATCCAAGCCTTCAAAAAACTTAGAGAAAAAATAGTTATCATCAATCTCACACAAAAACCAGCAGACCTGCATAACTATTCCCCTACTGTCAAAACCATAAAACATCTATGGCCTAAACCTTGCAAAAACTGTCTTAAACCCTCAAGCCAACATCACCACTCTTTCTACTGTCCAACCAACAAAACCAGTAACCACAGCATAACCTGCTAAACCAGCTTTCAAACCATCATTCACCATGGCCTAAAAAAAAACCAATAGTTTCTAAACCATTAACTTGATTGAGCTATTAAGCCAATATCACAAAATGCCTACTGTCCAAACCAATAAGCATAACATAAACACCATAACAACCTGCATGCAACTAAGAGGCAAAAACCAGTAAAACCTGTATAGGACCTAAACCAACTTCCAAACCCAAGCTACAGTAAAACCTCAAAAAATATTATCATAGGCCAACATCAAAGCACAGTGTCAAGGCAGAAGAAGAAGAAACATCACAATACAGTGCCAACAAGAAGAAGAAGAAAATCGCGTAATACCGGTCACCGAAGCGAGCTCGCGCTTCTCCTCTCCTCGCCGCCTGGCCTCCTTCGCTCCTGACCTCCTCCTCCGTCTCCACCTAGGTAACGATTCCCTCTCCCTTTTACTTCTATGGTACCTCAATCAAACATTAAGAATCAACAATAAGAATCAAACAGAATAAGAATCATGAAATCAGAATCAACATGCAAAACGAACTAAGCGTTAATGAGTTGAATAGCGTTTTACCGAATCCGTAGCCGTCCCTTTTCTCGTTCGGCTAGAGGGAAGAGGAGTTTGGAGTGGGTGGCCATGGCAAGAAGAGATAGCGAACTCAGAGGATATGGAGAAGAAGACGCGAAGAAGATGACAAAGAGAAGAGAGATGCGCTGTTCTGCCTAGAAGAACCCTAATCCCCATTATGTTAAACAAAACTAACCCTAATACACTTTGTAAAATATATGGGCCTCACCCCATTTCTCCAGCTTAAGCCCACGCGTTTTTGTTCCTGCACCCCCCCACTTTGGATTCTGCATGGGCCTTCAAACCATCTAGCCCATATACCTTTCTTGTTTTTTTATTTTGTTTTTGATACACTTTTTTTCTTTTTTTATTTTCTCTAATCTTTTTTTGTAGAATTATTATTTATGTTAATTAATTGATAAGTATAATAAAATAAAGATATGTCTAACTAGTTTTTTTATATAAATTAGTTTGATCTCTTAGTTTAATTTTGGATTTAATTTAAGAGTTTTAATTTTATTTCATTAATGTAAATTGTTAACTTTTAATTTAATATTAGAACCCCTTAATCTTTTAAATAAGTATTTTTATACATAAAAAAATATAGAATTTAAGAATGTAGACATTTTATTTTTTCTAATTAATTCTCCTCTTACATCGTTATTAAACAAAATTCTAAACACATGAAAAATAGGAAAAAACTTAAAAATATTTTATTAATTCATTTTCTTGCCTTATTAATATTAATATCAAAATATATAAAATAATGACTTAAAACTAAAAAAAACATTATGTCCTCGTTAAATAATTCTCTTGCTTTTATCCCTATCAAAATGCGTAAAAATTAAAAATACTTTCTTCCCGTTAACATTAAACAAGAAAAATCATAAAAACACATTATTCGCATCATTTAGTCTATCATTTAAATTATCGTTATTTAATCATTATTCGCATATTTTGTCCGCGTATTTATTTATTTGTTTATTCTGTTTATGTTTAAATCCAAAGGAAAAACAGTAAATTTGCTTGACTTCATGTCCTCAAGTCTAACTGCGCGAATTTTTGCATTTCATTAAAACTTAGGATAATTTTTCCTCAAATATTCAACCTTTTCAAAATTTACGCCCTTTAAGCAAAAACTTCGACATTAGGTCATCGTATCTTCAAAAACCCGTCCGTATCCCGTTTCGGCCAAAACAATTTGTTTTCAATCAAGCAATCAATTTTAAATAAAACAGATATTTCAAAAGGTTCCTATAGAGTACTATAGATGCATTGGGTGCTAGTACCTTCCCATTGTATAACCAACCCCCGAACCATAAGATCTCTTTTCAAAAACGCTTTGTATTTTTATTATTATTTACATTGCATATTTAGGGTTTTATTTCGCTCTTTTCCCTTTTCCTTTGGAAATAATAAAGCGCGGTGGCGACTCTTGCTTTTGTGAGACGAATTAATCAATAATTCGATCTCCGATTTACCCCGCTACATTTTTTATCGCTACAAGTGCCTTGGGGGGATATTATCACAGCGCCGATACCGTTACCCAAAGCATTGGAGGCTCCGTCAAAGTGCATAGACCATCGGGACCCTTCCTCAGGTCCTTCATCAGGTCCAGGTACTTCACAATCAGTCACTATCATGATGCTCTCGTCTGGAAACTCGAAGTTCATTGACTGATAGTCATCTACTGCCTGATGTGCCAAGTGGTCTGCCAATACACTTCCCTTGATAGCTTTCTGAGTCGTGTACTAGATGTCGTATTCTGTCAAGATCATTTGCCATCTTGCTATTCTCCCAGACAGAGCAGGTTTTTCAAATATGTACTTTATCGGATCCATCTTTGAGATCAACAAGGTAGTGTGAGTCAGCATATACTGTCTCAGCCGGCGAGCAGCCCATACCAAAGCGCAGCAAGTTTTCTCAAGCAGTGAGTATCGGGTCTCACAGTCGGTAAACTTTTTGCTAAGGTAATAAATGGCATGCTCTTTTCGGCCAGACTCGTCATGCTGCCCCAGCACACACCCCATTGAGTTGTCAAGTACTGTCAGGTATAGTATTAGAGGTCTCCCTTCAACCGGTGGCATAAGAATGGGTGGTTCTTGGAGATACTCTTTGATTCTATCAAAAGCGGCCTGACATTCATCGTTCCAACGTACTACCTGATCCTTCTTCAGCAGCTTGAAGATTGGTTCACAGGTAGCAGTTAGGTGCGAGATGAATCGAGCAATGTAATTCAGGCGTCCTAGAAAGCCTCTGACCTCTTTCTCTGTCTTGGGGACTGGCATCTCTTGAATGGCTTTAACCTTGGCAGGGTCCACTTGAATACCCTTATCACTTACAATGAAGCCTAGCAACTTTCCAGATCTTACCCCGAAGGTGCACTTGTTCGGGTTCAACCTCAGCTTGTACAGTTTCAGACGGTCAAACAGCTTCTGTAGATGGTCGAGGTGTTCCTCCTCAGTTTGGGACCTCGCAATCATGTCATCGACATACACTTCAATCTCATGATGGATCATATCATGAAATAAAGCAACCATGGCACGTTGGTAGGTTGCCCCAACATTTTTCAACCCGAATGACATGACCTTGTAGCAGAAGGTGCCCCACTGAGTAACAAAGATAGTCTTTTCCATGTCTTCGGGAGCCATCTTGATCTGATTATACCCTGAAAAACCATCCATGAAGGAAAACACCTTATGCTGAGCAGTATTGTCAACCAGGACATCAATGTGAGGTAGGGGGAAGTCATCCTTGGGGCTGGCCCTGTTCAGATCCCTGTAATCAACACACATTCTGACCTTACCGTCTTTCTTTGGTACCGGCACCACATTAGCAACCCACTGAGGGTAAGAAGTCACTGCAAGAAACCCGGCATCAAACTGTTTCATAACCTCAGCTTTGATCTTCTCAGATATCTCTGGACGCATGCGGCGAACCTTTTGCTTAACCGGAGGGCAGTCTTCCTTGGTAGGCAAATGATGGACCACAATATCGGTATCCAACCCAGGCATGTCTTCATAGGACCAGGAAAAGATCTTCATATAATCATGTAGCATTTGAATCAACCGTTGCTTCACGCTGAGCTCTAGGTTGGCACCAATCTTAACTTCCTTCCTGTCCGTCTCAGTACCCAGATTTATTGTTTCCACCGGCTCTTCATGTGGTTGAATTGCCCTCTCTTCCTGAAGTAACAGTCTTGCAAGCTCGCCAGGCACTTCGCAATCATCTTCACCTTCGTCTTCGGCTAAGTTGATCGGATTTTCGAAGTCATAACTGGCAGTAGCAAAGTCGTTACCAGTGAGATCCAGAGTGGATTGAAACCTGTATGAGTGAGTGTGTGTAAATACAGCTGTTTTGCAATATATGTAAAGAAAGAAAAGAAAGAGAGCGCAAAATTTGAAATGTGAAAAACGTCCAATGCTTTTATTTATGATATATGACAGTGACAAACAAAAGCCCTCATAAATAAGACCACGGTGCCCCGGGTAAGACACCGGGCCATACAGTTTCAAATTATTGTTTATTACAAATCCAAAACAAAGAAGTTTATTACGGGGTGACAAAAGTTATGGGTGTAAAGTCTTTAGCAGTCCAGTTGCTAGGTCCACCGTTGGTCGTCGGGTAGATCCAGCTATCAAACTCTGACTCTTCCACTTCGTCTTCCTCCCCAATAGCATTCACTCCTGGATTGGTGATGAGCACAGGAGGTCTTCCGATCCTTGCCTTGCGCACAGCCTTCTGAGCCTCTGCAGTGAAACCCAGCCCAAACTTGTTAGTTTTAGGAGTAAAATCAGGGAGCTTGCCCCAGTTTGCACATTCACCTCTTTCAATCACAGCCCGGGCGTCCTTTAAGGAGGCCATCTTCAAAGGAGAAACCTCTTCAACCACTGCTTCTGCTGCTGCCAATGTTTGTGGCACCTCTTCAAAATGTTGAAAGGGGGTCTCAATGAACTCCCCATCCATTTCCACGTACCTGAAGGAGTTGAGGTGGCTGACCATGTATTCCTCTTCCCCTTGCACTGTTACAATCTTCCCCCTGACCGGGTACTTGAGCTTCTGATGCAACGTGGAGGTCATAGCTCCAGCCTTGTGGATCCACGGGCGACCCAGCAAATAAGAATAGGATGGATGGATGTCCATCACATAGAATTTTGAATCAAAGACCTGTGACCCAACCCTAATTGGGATGTCAACCTCGCCATGTACCATTCTTTTGGACCCGTCAAAGGCCCTGACAACAATGTTACTTGGTTTGAGCTCTAGACCCTCACAGTCCAGCCTGTCCAGAGCCTTCTTGGGTAGCACGTTTAGTGAAGAACCAGTGTCAACCAGCACGTGAGCAAGAGTAGTGCCCCTGCATTCAATGGAGACATGCAGGGCATCATTATGGTTCTTCCCCTTGGCTGTCAGATCAGCATCAGAGAAACCCAGGCCATTGTCAACAGTTAGGTTGGCCACACAGTCGGTGAACTGATCAGCAGACGTCTCTTGGGGTACGTGAGCCGTCTTTAAGAAAGCAATCAGGGCCTTGGCATGGGCCTCTGAACATAGCAACAGTGATAGCATGGAGATTTTGGAGGGGGTGTGCCCCAGCTGTTCGACAACGTTGAAATCACTTTTCTTTATAATCTTGAGGATTTCTTCCATCTCCTGCTTGGAAGCCTCAACAATGGTCTTTGGTGCCTCCGTCCGGGCAGGCACATCAGCAGCAATCCCCTTACCCCGAGCATCAGATGACTCGGCAGCAGGGGTGGAAACTTGGTCAGGGGAAGAGACAGACACACTGGCAGGTGTGATGATCAAAGGCCTCTGAATTACTGGAGGAGCAATGTCTGGTGAGAACAGTCTTCCACTACGAGTGACCTTAGCAGGCCCAGTGATGTTGGTGACGCCAGTATTAGTGTTGAACTCTTGTTTCACACCCAGAACATAAACATCTGCCCCATAGTGCCATGGGACAGCCTTATCAGACTTGTAGGGGATGGGCCCCGGAACAGTAATGGTGATGGGGGCAATCTTGTGGACAGGCAAAATTTGGACAGGCTTCCTTGAAGGAACCTTGGAAGGGTTGTTAAAAATGGTAACAATCGAAACTTCTTCAACAGGGGCAGCAGGAACAATAGTCTTTCTGAATAAAATCTCTTTACTATCCATCAGGTTTTGGACGCCTGATTTCAGCAAAGAACAACCAGCAGGGGAAGCAACACATAGAGGGCAACCTTTGCTACATCCAGGAAATAAACCGGCTAGTAACAGGTTCCTCTTGACCGTCAGCAGCGGAGTAGCAACATCATCCACCGAAGCTACATACAAATCCTCCTCAACAGCATTCACTCCATACTGGGGCATGGGAGCGGTAACAACATTTGGCCTCTCGGGCGCCTCAAACTGTATCTCCTTGGCATCAATAAGGTCCTGAACCTTATTCTTTAGGGCCCAACAGTCATCTGTGTTATGCCCCGGGCTATCAGAGTAATAAGCGCAACGGGCGTTGGGGTTGAACCTGGGGGATGTAGTATTCACAACCTTCGGGGCCTCTCTAACAGTCACCAAGCTGGCTGATAACAGTTGCGGCAGGATCTGAGAGAGAGTCATGCTGAGTCGAGTATACTGCCGTTTGGGCCTCTCATCTCTGGGTAGGTTGTACTGTTGTGGAGCAGTAGCAGGCTTAGAGATTACCACCGCGTTGACAGGTTGGCGGCGTTCAGGTTTGTCTTGCCTTCTTGGACCATACACAGCACTTGCCTCTTTCTTGAAGGGCTTCTTTTCAGCATTGGAGGAGGCAACCTTCTGTATCTTCCCTGATTTTATACCAGCCTCGATCCTTTCACCAGTCAGGATCAGATCAGTAAACCCAGCAGAGGAGTTACCAATGAGATGATTGAAAAATGGACCAGATAAGGTCCCCAAGAACATATCCACCAGCTCCCGATCCGTCAATGGTGGCTGCACCCTGCCAGTCAGATCCCTCCATTTCTGTGCGTACTCCTTAAAACCTTCACCCGACCCTAGTGACATACCCTGGAGTTGGGTACGCGTAGGAGCAAGGTCGGAATTATATTGATACTGCTTGTAAAAAGCAGTGGCCAGATCCTCCCAGTTACGAATGTTGGTTCCATCCAGCTGATAGAACCATTCGAGATGAGTCCCTGAAAGACTCTCCTGGAAGAAGTGGATCCATAAGTTCCTGTATGCTGTGTAAGGCTGGATCTTCCTTACATAAGAACGGAGGTGCATCTTGGGACAGGAAGCCCCGTCATACTTCACAAAGGCAGGCGCCTTGAACTTGTGTGGGATCACCACCCCAGTAGATAAACCCAAGTCTCCGAAATCCAATCCAGGCACACACTGAATTTCCATAGCATTTAATCTGTCCTCCAGCTGCTTGTACCGGTCCTCAGCAGGAGGGTACTGTTCGTCGTTGAAGTCTGTCTCCGTATCAGAGACCACAGGAGTAGGGACCTCCCTTTCTTGGTGACTACCTTCCCCCACAGATGGAGTAGTCCTCTCAGCTTCATTTTGCAAATTATTCCCGAGCCTGCGCCCAGTGTTAAATAGCATAGTCCTCTTCTTCTTATTACTTTTCTTCAGGAGCATAGCCTTCAGCTCTTTTTGACCTTGAACCAAACCCATGATCAGCTCCTGAAATTGTGTGTTCTGTGCCTGAAGGGCCTTGATAGTCAGCTCGGTAGATGATTCAGGGTTCATGATGCTGAAATAAACAGCGAAGAACAGTAAGCAACCTGAAAAGAAGAGTACCTGTGATGCACATGATGAATGATATGTGTTTATGCAATGCATTCAAGGGTTCAACAATTCAAATTTGTTGTAGACAAAAAGGAACACACATTATCATTAAGGAAATAATTGTTTGATACATCAAAGCCTCATGGACAAACATTACAAAGCAAATCAATCCAAAAAGACACTACGCATCCTCTTCGGAGCAATGTAGGTGTTGAGATTCCTCTCCTCGTGTAATAGGCGGGTAAGCTCCAAGACCTTCTTTTCACTAGCATGTAAACTGGTCTCAAGAGAATTCCGTTCTTCCTTAAGCTGGACCCAGCTCTTCTGCATTTCTTCCCAAGATGTGGGCATGTCAGGATGTTGAATGGTGTAGGATACCTCTCCTTCCAAGTCTGGCTCTTTGATCACGGGGAGAACATGAGGATATGGCATCACCAGCTTCTGGGAGCGGGCTCGTACCCACTTGAGATAAGGCTCCAATGGGATGGAGTTCCTGTGCCCCAGGGTCTTGCTGTCTATCTTGCTGGGCATCCTCCAAGCTCTGATAAATTTCTGGCGAAGTCCTTGTGCATCGTTGTCGAAGTCAAAAACTATGTCAGGAATTAACATGTCATGTGGGCCGTCCCTCCGAGCATAACCAAACTGTCTCCAAGCCAGGCATGGGTTGTAAGTAATACCTCCTCTGATTCCAAGTAAAGGAACATTAGGGTACTCCCCGTAACGATCAATGATAGTGACATCCTCTCTGGACCGAGAGCACCAATGTATATCTGCATGTGTAAGAGTCATCAATCGTTGTGACCACCTCAAACCCCGCTCGTTCTTCAAAAATGATTGTGGAAGGTGCGAAATAAACCACCTTCCCAGGAGGGGAGTGCAGCACATAAGAACACCCCTTTTTCTCATGGTTCGAGTGTAACATGAGTGAAGGATGTCCCCCAGCAACGTAGGTATAGGATTCCTGGACATGAAGACCTTGACAGCACTGATATCTATAAGCTGATCTGGCTTAGGGAACAACACCAACCCATAGACAAGGAGGGCTACAACTTCTTCAAAGGCTTGTAGGTCAAGGGAATTCCAACACTCTTGGGCCTTCTCAAACAGAAACTTTGCCAAGAACCCTTTGATACCATTTCTGGCTTCCCAATGCCCCTTGATGTCAGATGGTTGTAGGCATAATGCTTTAGCTACTTCTTCAAGTTTTGGTTCCCTTTCCGTACCGTTGTAGGGTAGTTGATTGAGAATGGGAATCTTCAGAAGCTGGGAAAACTCTTCTAAAGTAGGCACCAACTGATAATCCGGGAAAGTAAAACAGTGATGCAGAGGGTCAAAGAATTGGAAGAGGACCTTTACCATCTCTTCCTCAATATTGGTATTGACCAGGCTGATGAGTCTGCCATGCCTTTCACTGAATGATGAGTTCTCGGGAATCCTGGATGTAAGCTCCTTAAGCTGAGGAGGGACCCTTACAAGGTTGATCTGAATTGTCTTTCTGCGGATAGTTTCCATGTCCTACAAAACAAGAACAAAGATGAAGATTTGAACCCCTGAAATGGTTAGTGGATGCATATGATGATGTATGATGTTATGATGCTATGATTAAACACACCACAAATATTTACAAAGGCAAACATGTAAGGCACACAAGTCACACAAGACAAGCCCTTAGAGTTTAGGCCAGCATGGGGTCTGGGTATTATCCTCTTGAAGTTGGTGGGCTCAAACCTGTCCTATCAAAGTAACCGGGTTCTAAGGATCTCAATATCATTGGATTGCTTTCATTGTTCATCGTTTCGATTTAGCCACTGACTGGCGATCAAAATATCCCAAGAAAACAATCCTCAATTAAGCGTAGTATCGAGTATCAACCGACTTCGGAGTACACCGAAGTAGTTATCTCACTACCCTAAAGAGGCCAAGATGGTTCAATTAAGGTTCCTAAGGTCTGTTGATGCTTCACGACACCACGCGGAGGCCCCGTACTCTCCTTGATTGAACTCAAGGGTTACCGGTACACACCAAAGTGCCACATCAATGTAGCAGACTGCTTCAACCATGTCGGTATACCCCGCACAGTTCCCTCACAGCCTTGTTGCTACTTTCTAAGAAGGTATCCCCAGATCCGGGTTAGGATCTATAGAACTCCCAAGACAGTCCCACTATTTAAACCAAACAAATCAAAGAAATTTAAAACACAGTGATCTTAGTCCAAAGGTACACCTCACTTTAAAGATTTAATTCCCCAGCAGAGTCGCCAGTTCTGTGATCGGTGGATCTGGAACTGACTGTTTAACGCTGGTTTCGCGAAATGTCGCGGTAAGCAAGAGTCGCCACCGTCTTTTATTTTCTCCAATATGGAAAGGACAAAAGCACAGAAAAAATTCCTTATTGAGATATGTTTCTCGGTTCGGGAGGTAGGTTTATAGAAAGGGAAGGTGTTAGCACCCTTTCTATCCGTGGTTATCCACGGGCTCTTAGGTACTTGCTCTTATGTTTTCAAAATTTTATTTGCTTTTCAAGTGTGTGTGGGTTTTGAAAAAGTTTCATTTGAAAGATTTCTAAGTAACTCTTGTATCTGTCCTCAAGAGTGTATGAAAAATTTGTTTGAAAACTTTTTGAAAGTGTAAGGTGTGAAAAGTATTTTTTTGTTTTGTTTGTTTTGAAAAGATCAAGTACCCATGAGAATCTACCTACCCTAAGGAATTAGGCTGTGTAAGAGTCCTTTAGATAGTGCTATCCCACCATTGAGAGGTAGTTAGCACCGTCATTGGAGGTGTTCGGGTCAATTCGATTAAGGGACAGTGTGGTCACCGAAGCAATAGTAAGATACCTTAGAAGCTACCCTTATGCCATTGATCTTTTTATTTCGAGGCAACTGTTTCGAGGCAACTTGTTTCGAGGCAACCGTTTCGAGGCAACTAGATCAATGGAACATAAGGACTCACTAAGACGTCCTGTACTCGACGACCACGTTTCGAGGGGCAAGGCAACAGTGTGATCACCAGAGCAACAGTAGGATACCTTAGAAGCTACCCTTATGCCATGTTCATGGACATAAGGACTTACTAAGACGTCCTATACTCGATGACCACCTTTCGAGGGGCAAGGCAACAGTGAGGCGTACCCTAAGAGTGGTGTGTGAATTGTGTGTCATTTTCAGTTTATTATTTGTCTTGTCATGCATTGGTGATCTACGTTTTGATTTTATTATTGGGCATTCATTCTTTCATGTGATTGTTAACAGTTTAAAGGTGCGGGAATTTAAAGTGCGGAAAAGATAAAGGTCCTACGCTATTACAAAGGCGCGGGTCTACATCGCCAAATAAAACCAAGACCCGATTTAAAACAAAGTGCAGAAAGTAAATGCCTAATTAACTATTACAGGGCTTTGGGGCAAATACATTACATTCATAAAAAAGAAATAAAACAAACGCGCGAAAAGAAAATATAATCGAATGCGAGGGCGTTGGACCCTTTAAAGGAATTAAATTGAAATTGAAAATTGATTTAAGTTAAATAAAGGAAGAACTTATTTTTGATGTTTTTTGGATTTATGGAATTAAAGAAAATTAAATTGGAATTAAAAGTCAAATAATTCTAGTTCTAATTGTTTTTTAATTTATTAAAGAAAATTGTCTAAGTTAAACCTAGTTTAAACCTAATTGATTAATTACAAGTGTTTACAAAATTAATTAATGGTTAATAATGATTATAATAAGAAAATATAAATATTTATTTTAAAAAGATAAAAATGTGCTAAAGACCTATTTTTTATATTTTTTAGTTATTGAGAAGAAAAAACATTAAAGTTAACAACTTAAAATTAAAACTAAATTAATGATTGAATTTATTTACAAAAAATGTTGATGAGTTAAATTAAAATAAAACATATCTTTATTTTTTATGATTTTTCTGATTTTTGTTTTATGAAAATTGTTTTAATGAATTAATTAGAAATAAAACAAATAAAAAAAAGTGAAAAGAAAAGGAAACAAAAAAGCAAACTGTGGGGGGTGTTGACCCCAATTTTGGAGGTGATTTGATGAATGCTGGCCCAACAGGAGGAGGTCCTTTGCTGACTTTTTGGATCACATGTGGAGCGTTGACCAATGCATATGATGGGACTCACATGATAGCCTTTGGATTGACCTTTCCAGGCGTGTGGCAGGCAGAGGCGTTGGGCTTCATGGTGGTCATCAGGATGGGAGCTACATGGGAAAGGTTTAGACAAAATAATAGAAACAAATTGAGGGGACCTGGGATTCGAACCCAGGTCCCAGTGTTTACCAATGAGAGCCTTTACCAAGTGAGCTATCAACGCGCTTTGTACATTAGATAAAAAACAAATAATATAAAATAAAATCGACATTAGTGTTATAAAATAAAATAAAAAAGGCGCTGGATTTCAAACCAGCCACTCACGCCGTGCCACGCTAGCCTTCGTCCCCAATTGTGCCTGTAATAAAAATGAAATAGCGGGGGTTTTAAACCCCCCCAAAACGCCGTCCACAGAAAATAGCGAATAGCTCAGGGTGAAAAAGAAATAAGGCGCGATGGTTCAATTCCATTCAGTGGAAGGTGCTGATTTCAGTGGTAGGGGTCTCATGGTCCAATTATTCCAGATATGCAAAGCCCTAAAATTAAAGCTCTGAAACCCTAAGCAATGTCCATGGTGAATTCGCATATAGGCCTTGAAAACTCAATTAAATCATGCTATCAGCTTTGAAACATTCACATTAGTCCAAATCCATGATTAAAAATGGAAAATACTGTATGAATAATGCAATACGAATATCAATAATTTTAAAGAAAACCGGACTTGGTTATACCTGTTCTTGGCGTATGGAGTGTTGAATTTGATTGGAATCGCTTCCTTAGTATGTCAACAACGTGTTTGGATGAGAATGAAGGTCTGAGGCAAGCTCTAGAAGTGTTTTCAGTTTTGCAATTTTTGTGTAAAAATGCCAAGTTGGTTCTGAGCTTTGGGCGCAGCTTAGGTCTAGTTGTTGTCTCTGATCACTTGCATAGGTGTTATGTAACATGTTTTGATGAGAGTTATGGCCTCATAATGCCTTGCCTTCATGTTCAAGATTTTGACATAACTCCATTAACAAACTTTCCTCTTTTGAGCCAATTTTGAATTCTTGCTCCATTTGGCCTTGAAACGAAATTGGGATGTTGCATGATGATGATTCAAAGCTAGTTAAGACCAAATATCCCCCTTAATTGAACTTCTTGATTTTCTTTTGATTTTAAAAGATTTAAAATTAATTAAATCCAATAAAATCAATAAATAATGAAACAAATCAATTTTAAATATTTAGATAAAAGGTGGGACACGTGGGAAGCATGGCCAAGCTAATTCAAGTGGAAAAAGTGGGCCCCTTTTATCAAAAATGAAATTTCAAGGATAAATGATTTTGGCCATTTCACAAAAACTTCCCAACTTCTCCAATGCACATCTTGCTCAATTTTTAAGCTTTGATCATGTTCTTGGACATTTTAGAAAGGTCTTGAAGTCCTTTAACCAATGTCTTTGGTCCCATGTCATTTTGATTTACCAATATCAAGTTATGGTCTTTGACTTAAAGTCCCTTTTTGTTGACTTTTGAAAATGACCTATAATGTTGAAATTTATAACTTTTTGTGAGAGCATTTCTTGGACTTGGAGTGTGAAGATGAGTTGTAGGAAATGTCTTCCCCTTCAAGATGAGCATTGGATGGGATTTTTATGATGAACCATGAAAAAGTTATGCCTTGGTCAAGTTACAGTTGACTTTTCAGCTGTCCAAAAATAGAAACTTTTGCATCTTGAGACTTTTTGAGCCATACTTTTGAGAATCATGATCAAGAATTGATCAAATGATGTTTGTGGCCTCAAAATAAGATGTTGACCAAAAATTTTGACTTTTGACTGCCAAATGACCATTTTGCCCCTACAGTTGACTATTGAGCAATTAGGGTTTTTGACTGTGCAACTTGACCTTGTGAGCCTTGAAACTTGACATGTAGGTGCTTGACAATGTTTATAGGCATAGGAGACTTGATTGAGCTCTTGAAAACTTCAACTTCCTTGCAAGAACCAAAACCCTAGTTTGACTGTCTTAGGAGGATGGTTTGACTGTGTGGCCCTTGAGTAAACTTGAACCAATTGTGGATGATTCTTGTCAAAACTTTGAAGATTATGGGAGGGAAAATTTTGGGGTACAACACAAGGCATCTTTTTCAAAGAATTTTCAAAACCACACACACAAAGCACCATTTCAAACAATTGAAAAGCAAAGCAAGTGATCTAAGCAAGTAACTAAGAGCCCATGGATAACCATGGATATAAAGGGTGCTAATACCTTCCCTTTCTATAATCTAATCCCTGAACCCAAGAAAACATCTCAAAGGTCTTTCCTGTGCTTTTTGACCTTTCCTTAGGATAAAATAAAAAGTCGGTGGCGACTCTTGCTAAACCGAACATTTGCAAATACAAACGCAAAATCCAAGTCAGTTCTCCCACCGTATCACAGACATTGTGGCCATGCTTTGGCATTGGAGCAGAGATTACATTCGGCTTTTCAGGGGCGTCGAATTCAACTTCTTTAGCATCTATCAAATCCTGAATCTTATTCTTGAGGGCCCAACAATTGTTGGTGTCGTGCCCCAGGCTGTCTGAATGATAAGCACACTTGGCGTTTGAATGGTAATACAGAGAAGCAGTATTCGGATTCTTTGGGGCCTCTTTCATACTGGCAAGGTTTAACTTCAAGAGATGGGGTAGAACCTGAGCAGGAGTCATGTTTATCCGGGTGAATTGCCGTACAGGCCTTTCCACCCTTGTTTGGTTGGTTCTTGGTTGATCGTTTCTGGGCTGATCAGCTGCAGACTTCTGAATCATTACGGCCCCCACCGCTGGCCGACGCTCAACTCTTCCTTGACCTCTTTGAGAGTAGACAACTGATACTTCCTTCTTTGCTGGAAAAGTCTTTTTGATGGCAGCAGAAGTAGATGTATCTTTTTGAATTTTCCCGCTTTTTATACCGACTTCAACTCTCTCACCAGTTAGAATCAACTCAGTGAACCTCGCAGAAGAGCTTCCAATTAGGTGATTAAAGAAAATCCCTGACAGAGTTCCCAAGAACATGTCTACTAGCTCCCTCTCAGATAGAGGTGGTTGTACTCGTCCTGCCAAGTCTCTCCATTTCTGGGTATACTCTTTGAAACCCTCATTGGAGACCATGCCCATACTCTATAGTTGAGTACGGGTTGGTGCTAAGTCCGTATTGTATTGATACTGCTTGTAGAAGGCGGCCGCCAAATCTTCCCAATTATACACATCAGACCTCTCCAACTGGTAGAACCAATCTAACTGCGTCCCCGACAAACTGTCCTGGAAAAAGTGGACCCACAGGTCTTTTTCAGAAGAATGTGGTTGAATTTTCATAACATAAGATCGTAGGTGCCTCTTGGGACAAGATAACCCGTCGTACTTAGCAAACAGTGGCACTTTGAATTTAGGAGGGATTACAATTCCAGACACCAACCCTAGCTCTTCAAAGTCCAGCCCAGGCACTCTCTATATCTCCATGGCTGCCAGACGTTCTTCCAGATTTTTGTATTTGTCATCTGCAGGAGGGTATTGTTGTTTAGAATAATCCTCATCCTCTTCTTCTTCAGCTTCATAATCTGAGGGCACGGCAGTCTCTTTACCCTTTCTCTCCCCTTCCTTAGAGGTTGATGGAAAATCTAGGACCCTTCTGGCTTGACCTTCAAATCTTCTGCCCAAGGTAGCCACACCACCTCTCTTCTTCTTCTTTTTCTCTTTTTCCTTTTCTAGCAAAGTTTTGAGCTCCTCCGGCCCCTTAGCCAAGGTCAAGAGTAGCTGTTGGAATTGTGAATTCTGAGTTTGTAAGTCTTTGACCGTTTGTTCAATATCCATCTTGCTGAAATAAACAGTAGAGAGATGAGGAAACTTGGTGTGAAGACCTGCTTATGCATATGATGAATGATATGTATTCATGTAATGCATTTAAGGATTCAGAAATTCAAATTTATTTTAAACAAAAAAGAAACACACGTCATATTAATAAGATAGAATTTGTTAGTACATCAATGCCCCATGGGCAAAATAATACAAAATTCTAAGGTAAAAAGACGTTGCGCATCCTTTTTGGTGTAATGTAGGTGTTGAGAGTCTGCTCTTCGTGAATTTGACGAGTAAGTTCCAAAACCTTCTTCTCGCTTGCGTAGAATTGGGCTTCAAAAGTATCACGTTCTCCCTTGAGCTGTATCCAACTCCTTTGTAAATCTTCAAGTGATGTTGGCATGTCAGGATGTAGGAGGGTGTATGGAACCTCTCCTTCCATAACAAGCTCTATAATCACAGGGAGAATGTAGGGGTAAGGCATCATAAGACTTTGGGCGCGGGTTCATACCCACTTGAGGTAAGGCTCAAGGGGGATGGAATTCTTGTGTCCCAAGGTTTTACTGTCTACCTTGTTTGGCATCCTCCAAGCTCGGATAAACCTTTGTTGAAGTCCTTGATCGTCGTTTTCGAAGTCAAAAACCAAGTCTGGAATCAGCATGTCATGTGGGCCATCCCTCCGGGCATACCCAAAATGTCTCAGAGCCAAGCAGGGGTTATAAGTGATGCCTCCCCTAATGCCAAGTAGAGGGACATTAGGGAATTCCCCACAATGATTAATGATGATAACATTCTCTTTTAATCGAGAACACCAATGGATATCTGAATGTGTAAGAGTCATCAATCGTTGTGACCACCTCAAACCTTTCTCATTCTTCAAGACTGATTGGGGAAGATGAGAAATAAACCATCTTGCCAATAGAGGAGTGCAACACATGAGAACACCTTTTTTCCTTATTGTTCGAGTGTGAAAAGAGTGCAGGATATCCCCAAGCAATGTAGGTATCGGGTTGCGAGATATGAAGATCTTGACAGCATTCACATCTATAAGCTGATCAGGGTTTGGGAACAAGACCAACCCATAGATGAGAAGAGCTACAATCTCCTCAAAAGCTTGTAAGTCTAGAGAATTCCAACAGTCTTGGGCCTTCTCAAACAGGAACTTTGCCAAGAAACCCTTGACACCACTTCTGGTTTCCCAATGACCTATGACATCAGATGGTTGCAAGTGTAGGGCTTGAGCAACATCTTCAGGCTTTGGATCTCTTTCCGTACCGTTGAAAGGTAGTTGATTGAGAATAGGAATCCTCAAGAGTTGAGAAAATTCCTCCAAAGTAGGCACTAGCTGGTAGTTAGGAAATGTGAAGCAATGATGTAAGGGGTCAAAGAAGTGGAAGAGAACTTTCACCATGTCTTCCTCTGTGCTGGAGTTGACCAACTTGAGAAGTCGACCATGTCTCTCAGTGAATGGAGAATTCTCAAGAATCCTTGAAGCTAGCTCCTTGAGTTGAGGAGGAATTCTTACAAGTTTGACTTGGATAGTTTTCCTGCAAAGTGAATCCATTACCTAAAAAACAGGAACAAAGATGAAGATCTAAAATCCTTGAAATGGTTAGTGGATGCATATGATGCTTCATGATGTTCATGATGTTATGCACAAGTATATATGTACAAACAAATCACAAAGTTCCTAGTTTAGGCTTGCATGGGGTTTCATAGGTAAATACCCTCTTGAAGTTTAGTTGGCTCAACCTGTCCTAAAATAGTAACCGGGTTCTAAGGAGCTCAATATCACTGGATTGTTTTTTGTGTTCATTGTTTCAGTTTAGCCACTTTACTAGCGACAGAAATATTCCAAGAAAACAACCCTCAATGAGTGTAGTATCGAGTATCTACCAACTTCGGACTGCACCAAAGCCGGTCATCTCACTACATCCTAAAAGGCCAAGTTGGTCAAGTAAAGGTTCTAAAATTCCATTAGTGCTTTATGACATCACTCAGTGGCCCTGTATTCTCTTTGATTGACTCAAAGGCTACCGGTACCCACAAATATGTCGCACTAATATAGCTATTGCTTAGACCATGTCGGTATACCCCGCACAGTTTCCACAATGTATTGCTATTTACCTATGAATGTTTCCCAAATCCGGGTAGAGGATTCAAACCCAAACAATAGAACCAAAGTGTAAAGCAAACAAGTCAAGCAAGATAAGCAAATAAAGGTTATCTAAACCCTAAGGTAACCCCACTTTAAGAAACTTCCCCAACAGAGTCTCCAGTTCTGTGATACGGTGGGAGAACTGACTTGAGGTTTTGCGTTTGTGTTCGCAAATGTTTCGGTTTAGCAAGAGTCACCACCGACTTTTATTTTATCCAAAAGGAAAGGTAAAAAAGCACAGGAAAGACCTTTGAGATTGTTTTTGGGTTCGGGGGGTAGATTATGAAAAGGGAAGGTGCTAGCACCCTTTTCATCCATGGTTTTCCATGGGCTCTTAGTTACTTGTTTAGATCACTTTCTTTTGCTTTTCAATTGTTTGAAATGGTGCTTTGTGTGGTTTTTAAAGTATTTTGAAAAGAGGCCATCGTTTTGGCAATCTTTGTAATGATTCTTGTTTGTAAGAATGTATACAAAGATGTTTGTCTTTTGAAAAATGTTTCAATGTTTGAAAGTTGTTTGGAAGTTGTTTTGAAATGTGTGAGTTTGTTTGAAAATAGCAAGGATTGTTTGAAAGAGATCAAGTAACTAGGAGTTATCTACCCTACTCAAAAGTCTTTCCTACACATTTTTAACCCTTTGACATTGTTGTTTTACCATTGCATTTGGTAAACAATCCTATCTTTGGATGTTAAACGGGACGGACGTGGGTCATCGTATGATCATGATAGCAATAGTGCTAAGTATCTTAGCAAGTTTTGAGGGACCAAGATCATTTATTTTTAGGAAACCAAGATAGCGTCATCGAGGGACTATGATCTTTTTGTTTTGTTTTGCCAAGATACCTAGCATGCATACCATGGCCATGTTTTAAGGCAACAAAGTGGGTGAAATCCTAGGGGTGCTTGTGTGCAAGGTGTTGTCATTTTCATGCATTTTTGTCTTGTATTAAGTCATGCTATTTGTTTGATTTTTTGTCTTTTTCATACAAAACCCTAATTTACTATCATGTTATATGAAAGCAATAAAATGCGTAAAGTAAATCTAGACTATTACAACAATATTATGGGAAGGGGGATACAAGTTTGAATAGGGGGGTATTTACACAAAATAAAACCCTAAAACTATTACAACCAAATTGAATTTATTGTACAAATAAATAAATAAGCAAATATTTAAATATGGAATAAATTGTAAATATGCAAAATGTTTTTGTATTTGCTTTATGCATGAGAAAATAAGTTTATTCAAGTCTTAAAAATAAGAAAAAAATAAAATGATTATTTTTGAAAGGGTGAAAACCCTAATTTTTGTTTAAAAGAAATATATGCTATATTATTTATTTATTTCATTTATGTACAAGGAAAGAATAAAAATATATACAAAATATTAAAAAATTGAATATTGTATGAAAATATTATTTTTAAGTGTATAATATAATAAAAATAAAATGTATAGTATTTTTTATTATTTTACAAGTTTATTTAAGAAAATAAAAGTATATTAACCTAGTAACTTATTTTTATGCTAAAAAAAATAATTAAAAAAATAAAATAAAAATGCAAAAAAAAATAAGAAAATATTTTTTGTGATTTTATAATGTTCAGAAAATAAATAAATGCAAGTCAAAATATAAAATATGCAAGAAAATATAAAAAAATAAAAGAAAATGGTCAGGGGGTGCAAAAAGTAAAAGGGGGTGCAAAAAGAAACAGGCCCAAGGCGCCAGGCCCAGCCATCTTCATCCTTGACCTTCAGACAAACACGCGCGCGCCTCTGTACTTCAAATCCTGTTCTTGCTATTCTTTGCATAAAATCAAAAATTTATAACATGAAAAATGTAGCTCATGAACTCACGATTCTAATGATATAAAGAACATGGCCTAACTCTCAAAGATTAGAGAGAATTTCAGTGGCCCTAAATTCTAACCTAGTTTTTTCAGCAACTTCAGCAATAAAATACTCCTAGCTCAGTTAATATAAATGGAAACTACGCATATGTACAGCTCAAGCACATTAAAGACTACATTTTTACTTCACAAACCTAAGCTTAATGATGCCTAAATAGAGAGATAGAAACTTGACAAATACCTTGTTCAGTTGAGTTTGGATATGGCAATGTAGCAACTTTGAATGAGGCCTGAAGTTCTTGTGAGCTTGCTTGAAGTTCCCTCAACCTTTCCCAATGCTCAGCTTGCCTTGTAGATGCTTGAATCTTCCTATAGAAGTCAACCTGCAAACTTAGAAAATGGAAATGGTGAAGCTCGAAACAGGGGTTACAGTTACTTGACAAAGGCCTGGATATCTTGGATGGGATATATGTAATGTGTTTGAAGTGATTCAAGGTAAAACGCACGAGGCAATATTGTTTTGGAAGTGGTTCTGCAGAAGATGCCCTGTTTGGGCAGGAACTTGGTGTTTTGTGTTTTAGGGTGTTTGAGAAGTTGGAAATTCGTGTTTCTTGCTTGTTACAATATTCTGAAGTTCTTTGAAATGATACCAAGACTTGTTTTTATCAGATGGAAGAGTTGTGTGGACTTTTGCAAGTTTTCTTGCTTTTGAAGAAAGTGTGAGATGACAATGCCCAAAGCCTGTACAGGCTAGCTTGAGGTCTGGTGAGAGTTGGTACAAGTTTCCTGATGTTTGTGGATATTGTTGGCAACAAGAGATTAGGTCCATGGCTCAAGAAATACAAATTTGCAAAAAGCATGCTTTATCAAAGTGGCAATGTGAACTTTATGCCATAAATGGAATAATTCAATGTACAATGCTCCATAGCTCAGAACAAATCCATTGTCCAATGTATTTGCATTCAATTTTGGAGTGTAGAAGGGATTAGAACCTGTAAAACCAAGTACAAGCATGCTTAGGACAGATTTTCAACTTGAACCATTGTGAAAATGCCTTGGACAAAAAGTGACAAATTGCCATTTCCATTCCTTCGATTCTCCCTAACTATAAATGGTCTTGGAGAGTTCTTGGACATTTTGGAAAGCTTGTAACATTATCTACAATCCATATTTGAAATGCATTTTGAGATTCCTCTTGGAAATAGGTGAAAAGTTTCCATGAAGTTAGGTCAAAAATCTGCCTAAACTAGGGCAAAATTTCACTAAGTTAAAAACTTTATGGACCCCTATTCACAAAATCATAACTTGAGATACAAGCATCATTTGGGAAAACTTTGTGAATAAAAGTTGTATATTTTGTGTAGGACTACAACTTTCATGTTGGAAGTTTTCTTTGAATCCAATTTCATCATGGTGAAAAAGTTGGGAAAAATTGGGAAAAAATAAGAAATTTTCATAACTTAGAAAATTTCTAAGTTATGAAAAATTTCAAACTTAAACCCTAATTTCCAAATTTAAGTTTCTTGGTGAAAAAGTTTCAAGTTTTGACACATCTTGATGAAATATGACCCTTGGCACTTGATTTTGACCAAAAAGTCAAAGTTTGACTTTTCAGTGTACAGTTGATTTTTGATGAGTTGATTGGAAAATTCATCTGTCAATCCTATGTATTTAAGATCTTTTGAACCTTGTGATTAGGTCAAGAGGATGCCATTGAGTCCTTGAAACCATGCTTGAACCCAATTGGCCACTAGTTAGGTGAAAAATCAGAAATTGCCCTTCTACAGTCAAAAACCCTAATTTGACCATTTTGCCCTTTTGATGATCTGATCAAATTTCTTAGGGAGTCTCTTCATCTTCAGGAATATCCATGATCTGGAAATCTACTAGAAAAACAAAATTGTCAATTTCCACAAACACATCTTCAAATATCCCATATGAATGCTTGATGGTGTGATCAGCAAATTTCAATTTTGTCTCACTCCTGCTTATCTTCTCAATACTAAACTTCTTGAAAATCGATAGTGGAATTAAACTCACACTAGATCCAGAATCAACCAGAACCCTCTTGAAAGTCATGTCTTTTATGGTTCATGGTATTGCAACTGACCCTGGATCCTTCTGCTTGACAAGTATTTTCCTCTCGGGTGCAATTACACACAATTTCTCATCATAGGGTACCAATCCCTCTCCTGTTGATCTCTTTTTTTATAATACCTCCTTCATGAATTTATGATACAAAGGCATTTTCTCGAGTGTTTCAAATAATTTTATATTGATCTCTATCTTTTTGAACAACTGGACAAATTTATCAAACTCTTTCTCTTTTGTGTCCTTCTTTTCCACTCGAGATGGGTACAATAACTTGATCATTGGTTCAGTCTTCTCCTCAACTGGGTTCATAGGTGATACCACTTCTTCCTATTTTTTCCTGTTCTCTCTCACTTCCAACTCTACTTCTATGATACTATCATCAAATTTTACCTCATCTTTCTTCTCTTCAGCAGCTTTCTCATTCCTTGTTGTGACAACATTAACATTATCATGATTTTTCTGATTTCCTTGTACTTGCAACGCTACATGTTGTGGAATTTGTCGCATTTGAACTTCTAAATTTTTTATTTCAGCAGTGGTATTTCTGTGATTGCTCCTTGTCTCTTATTGAAATTGAGAAGTGTGGGCAACCATCTTTTAAATAGCTACCTCCCACTCTGCCTTCTGAGGATCTCATTGTTGCTGATCTCTCCAGGAGAAATTTGGATGATTCTTCCACCCAAGATTATAGGTGTTAGAATACGAATTATTCTACTTCAAGAAATTTATCTCCTCAATTTGTTTAGGAGTTGCAAGAAAATGGACAATCATGTATGGTCCACTGCGTATTTCATAACTTGTCTTGTGTGCCTGTTGAACCTGAGCTACCTGTTGAGTACCCATGTTCATTGCTTTAATCTTTTTCTCCGCTTCTGCAACAATAGCCTCTTCAATTTTTAGTTGCTTATTCACTTCAAACTTCAAATCAATCACTCCCTCTGGTTTGCTTACAACTCTATCATATAGCTCCAGATGCTCATTTGCAGCAATGACTTTAATAATCTTCTTCACACCAGTAGTTGTTGTAAAGTTTGATGAGCCACCAACTACTGTATCAATAAGCTGTTTTATATTTATTCAGAGGCCATTTATAAACATCTGCATTTGCTCAGTTTGACTCATGTTGTACGTGGGACAGGCTACCAGTAACCTCTTGAACCACTTGTAAGCATCACCTAATGACTCTCTTTCTTTCTTCTTAAAATTCACAATTTCATATCTTTTGCGAATGTAAACAGAAGCAAGAAAATATTCATCAAGAAAAGTCTTCTCCATTTATTTCCAAGTGGTGATACTTCCAGCAGGCAATGAGTAAAACCACTTTTCAACATCTTCAGACAGCGTGAACGGGAACATCCTTAATTTCTTGGCTTCTTCAGAGTGACCCTCAATATTCAAAGTAGTACTCATGGTGAGGAGTCTCTGCAAATGCTTATTGGTATTTTGATTTTTCTGGTGAAAGATCTGTTCTCAAGTTGGCGGATGGTTGAAGGATGCAGTTGAAAATTTGCAACATTGATCGATTGATTCACAATAATCAACCGACCTGCTGGAGCATTTGCTCCTCCGTAATCCCTAAGAAGTCTCTCTGGTGGTTGTGGGTTTTCACCCATAATTTCAGGATTTGATTCTGAAATTGAGTCTGTATATCAAAAGGAAATTCAGCTAAGGGTTTTCCTTGCATGCAAAGGTTAGAAAAATCAGTAATAACAAAAATATAAAAATTATAGAAAAGAAATTTTAGTTGTAGAGCAACAAAAATCTAATTGAACTAAAATTACACTCAATAACTAAGCAGTTCCCAGAAACGGCGCCAAAAACATGATAGGAAAAATAGCAAGTGTAGTATTTTTCCCCTTGCAATAATAGGAAAATTCCCTGAATGTCGATCTCAAGGACTGCGTAATTATCGAGTTCAATTCACGTTCAATTAAACAAAAACTTAATCGGAGTTTTGGTTTAGGAATTGTCACTTAACATAAATTAAAAATAAGCAGACTTGATGTTAGGGTGTTGTGTGTAAATTTCTCTATAACAACTGTGATACGGTGGGAGAACTGACTTGATGTTTTGCGTTTTGTTCGCACTTGTGAGGTTAGCAAGAGTCGCCACCGACTTTTCTTTTATCCAAAAGGAAAGGTAAAAAAGCACAGGAAAGACCTTTCGAGAATTTTCTCGGGTTCGGGGGGTAGATTATGAAAAGGGAAGGTATTAGCACCCTTTTCATCCATGGTTTTCCATGTACTCTTAGTTACTCGTTTAGATCACTTGATTTTGTTTGATTGTGTGCTTGTGGTGTGGGCTTTGAAAGTATTTTGAAAAATCTCTTTGTAATGGTTCTCGTCTCTATAAGAACGTATACAAAGTTTTGTTTTGAAAATTGGTTCAAAGATGTGTTTGTGAATCGTGTTTCGAAAAGTGTTTTGAAAAGAGGTTTTGAAATGGTTCTCATCTCTATAAGAACGTATACAAAATGTTTTGTCTTTTGAAAATGTTTTGAAATGGAGGTGTAGGTGTAAAAGTTTTGTCGTGAGCAAGCGAGTAACTAAGAACTAATCTATCTACTCGAAAGGTCTTAAGTTGTTGTTTTATTATTCCTTTTAATGGTGATATCTTACCATTGATTTGGTAAGAAGCCCCACCATTGGATGTGACGGGACAGGCGCGGGTCAATTTTACAATCATTGAAGGCAACTTGTGAGACGCTTTAGCAATTTTGTAAGGGACGAGATCGTTTTAATCGAAGGCAACATCGAGGGTCATCGAGGGACTACAATCTTTGTTTATCAAAGGGTCATTTGCTAGAGTGTCTCATATTCGAGGGACATGATTGTATTTCTGAGGCAACGAGCGAGGTTACCTTAGAGGTGCGCGTGTGAGAAAGTGTGTTGGTTTCAAGTGATTTTATTCTTTGATTAGGTCATCTAGCGATTGATTTTTGAATTTTGCCATACATGCCTAATTACTATATAGTATATGGAAAACAGTAAATTGCGGGAATTGAAATTCTACGCTATTACAAAAGTATTCGGGAATGGGGGTACAATTATTATAAATGGGGATGAATCAAATGAAAATAGCAATGTCCAAATATCAAACAATACAACCAAATCAAATTGTTGTGCGATTTAATATAAAGCCATGACAATTTATGAAATAAAGTCAATAAAATATGAAATGAAATGTATTTACATGAAAAGAAGAAGATAAAACCTATTCTAAAAAAAATGATTAAAATCTTTATTATTATTGTTTTATTAATTATGTAAATAAGCTTAAAGAAAGGAAACAAATTAGATTAAATTTTTTGATGTTTTTATTAAATGTAAAAAAAATAATAAAAAGAAGTTTATATAAAAAGAGAAAATGATAAAAATTAATCACTAAAACCTAAATTAAATTAATAAAAAGGTATTTTATGTTTTAACTAGTAATTTTATTATCAAAAAGAAACAAATTAAAAAAAAACAACTACAAATGGGCTTAGGGAAGTTCAAGGTTGTTAGGCCCAAATAAAAAGGGTTTTCTACTGTTAGCAAAACGAGCCAGGGGGTGTAAAACGCTTGGCAGATGGGCTTAAGGAATTTATGACAAAACAAGCCCGATGCTCTTAAACTGTTTAAGATTTTGATTAGGGATGGAAAACGAATTAGGGTTCGTGGTTCACTCGCTCACAGCGGCGCCGCTCTGTCTCTTTCGTTCTCCTTTCCAAATTGTTCATCTTTTGTTCATCCTAACTCATCCCTAAACTTGTCATTAAACGTCCCTATCCCTCTTTGCGAATGAAATCACTCTTGGCCTCTCTAACTCATTCCGATTTGCATTCTTTTGGAAACCCTAGGTTCTGATTTATGCCTAAGATGCTCGATTATAGCTTATCTGATCTTCCCTCCCAACTTTCCGTTGCCGGAGCGCCACTCAATCTCATCTCCTAACCAAGCTCTAATGGTCTCTTTAGTGAAAAGGTGATGTTCTGTAAATTTGAAGCTTGAACAATTTCTGTTGTTGTTTTGTCTTGTTACGTTTTTTCTGTTAACCTACTGTATTATCCGTTGAGATGCAGGAAATATTATGAGGAAGGTAAAGAGACCATACCTGATTGGAATTTTTTCTGTGAAATAGTGAGACTGAGGGTGGTGCTCCTTGGTAGCGGGATTTGCGAGGGATAAGAAATGAAGATTGAAAACCTTGCTTTTCTGGCTTGGGTCCCTTTTGATAGGTAACAATTTTTGTTGTTTTGATGATGATCTTGATTTGATGATGATTGCTGGGACTTTGTGATTGTTTATTGTGTTTTCTTTTGTTGTGATGGGGATTGTTGGTTGTTTTATCAGTTTGAACGGTTTACTGATTTTTTGATGATGGTTGAGATGGTTTGAGGTTTGGAGATTTGGTTTGAACTGTTTTTTTTTATTTGGTTACAGTTTGGATTTTGATAGGTTTTTGATGGTGGTTGAGATGGTTTGTTTGAGACTGGTTTTTGATGATGGTTTTTGTTGTTGGTGTTTCAACATGTTTGATGAGTTTAGCCTTTTGAGAGTTTACTGTTGCAGGTTTTGGTTGAGTATGTTTTTCTGGTTTTGGACTTGTTGGTGTTTCAACAGGTTTTTGTTATTGAAAGTTTGACAGGTCTGAATATTGGTTTGACAGTTTTGAAACTTTTTTTAGTTTTTTGAGTTTGAATTGTTTTACAGGTTTGGTTTGATGGTTTGAGGATTTGTTGATGTTTTAGCAGGTTTTGTTTGATGGTTCAGCAGGTTTTGTTTAATGGTTTGAGGCCATTTGGTTTTGAACTGTTTGACAGTTTTTGACGCTTGGAGGCTTTGACAGTTTTGGATTGAAATCTTGCTATTTGTTGCAGGACTTGAGATTTGAGGGTGGATGCTGGGAGTTTTGGCTTTTGGTTATGTTTTTGATGTTAGTTCTGTTACAGGTTTTTCAAACTGTGTTTGATATTTGGCTTATCAGTTTGAAAATGGTTTTATGAGGGTTTTTTGCTTCGTTACAGTTTTTTGGAGGTTTTGAAGCTTGATATCTTTTTTCTATATTTTTGCTTGAGCATTGTATACTGTTATATTGAACCTCTTTCTGTTATCTCTATTCAAAAAGGTGGGAAAAACATCCAATTTGAATATTTTACTATATTGTTCCTTTGGCTTTTTGATGGCAGTTTTGTTTTCTAGCAGCTTCTATGCAATTGTGACAGCATGGCAGCAGGGTTGTGCATCCCTAGGTGACTTCTTTCCTCTCTTCTCTCTCAATGACCCTAAGAGTCAATTGCTCTTTTGCCTTTTTATGAAAATTTTTCAATAAAAATGGAAAATGATGAAAATGCTTATTGAACAAGCCTCTTGCTTGTTGACTTAGTTTATCATATTGCTATATTTTCTTTTTGTTAATGTTGTCTGCTCTATGCTGTTGCCTCACTTGCATTTGTATTGCCATGCTGTTTGTATTTTGTCCAATTTTGTGCTGCCGTTTTGGGCACTCTGTTTGGTGATGCGCTGCTGTTTGCAATATTTATTTGGCTGCTTGCTTGCATTTCTTGTTTGGACAGCCTTGCAGCATTTGGACAGTTTGCTTGCATTTCTTGTTTGGACAACTTGCTTGCATTTCTTATTTTTCTTTTTGTGAACCAAGAAGAATAATCTTCTTGTGATTTGCAAATAGAAAAATAAAAATGTGATGAATTAAAAATGGCTTTCTGATTCCAAATTGCAAACTTTAATGATGAATAGCATTCTTTCTTTTGAAAATTCTTGCTCATGCCCAAATAATTGTACTAACTATTTTTCTGTATTTTGTTTTCATGTGAGCACAACTGGATGGTGGCAAAGAAGGGGAAGCAAGAGACTCTGTGGCAAGCATGGAAGCAAAGGAAGCTCAGTCAACCTTAGGCATAGATTCATTTTCTTTGTAATTTAGAGAGAAACATTCAACAATTGTACTAATTTATTTTTTTAAATACAATAAGTTGTAAAACTTAAAGTATTTAAATAATAAATTATTTTGTAACAACTTTTGAAATGAATGGAGAAAGTCTTATGAGATATTCTGGTGTCCATTAAAACCCTTTACTGTTAATAACTTATAATTCTCTCTTTGCATCCTATTTGATTTTTTGAATGCCCAATCAAAACAATTGAAACAAAACACTCCAATCTGATAACTTAAATTCCCATAATCCTGTAATCTTGCAACTGTATTCCAAACAAACACGCACTGTCCATTCCATTTCCTAAACAAGCAAATGTTTTTTAAAAGACGCAAATCATTGGTTAACCTTGAGAACAAACACTGTCTTTTCAGTAAACTTGAGAAAACATGAAAACCTGTGAAATCCAATTAGATCTTTGAGAATTCATTTCTTTTGAGAATTGCAAGAAAAACCCTAATTGCTGGTTAACTGCCACAGGAGAAAATTTGTCTGATCAATTCCTGAGCCAATCTTGAATATCTGAGGAACCCTAGGGTTGTGCTTTCTATGAAAAATGGGAGGGCAAATTTTGAGGTACAACAACAACCTTGAATCCTGATTTCTTCAACAAGTTCATAAAACCAATTACCAGCCCTTTAGGTTATTTTCCCCTAAGTCCTTAGTGAGAAAACCTCTGAACATTCATCCTACATCCTAAGTCCTTAGAGATAGTTGATGGATTCAAGCCTTTGTTTAATCAAGAGTTTCTGGTAACTTATAGGGTATCCTTAGTCCTAGGTGATATCTACTATAGTCTAATCGTACAAAAACCTTAACAATCGCGGTCTAGCTGGTTGTTAATTGTAGATCAATCCTAATTAGTCTGATCAGGAAAGCATAAAAACATTGCATGATTAAATTGAATATTAAAAACTATGGAATTGATAAAATCATAAATTCAAAGTCATTACATATTCAAATCAGGAACAACCCCTAGCATTGGGGAGTTTAGTTAGTCACATTATTCAAAAGAATTTCAATGATATGAAGATTAAACATTACAAATAAATGATGAACTTTGATCTTCAATCGATGCGGCTCATGAAAAATCCCCGTCCTCCAAGAATCTCATATGTTGCTCTCTTCAATCCTCAATTCTTCATGCAACCAAAAGTACCCTCTCTCTTCTTACAAACAAGTTTTAATAGTATTAGGTCATCCCTTAGAAATGCAAAAATGTCCAAAGTACCCTTAATGCGCCACGACACTTAAAACTCCAAAAATCAGAATTCCTAGCGCATTGACTGACACAGGCCGTGCCACTAGACACGGACACCCGTGTCAGCCTCTGTCCCTTGCTTCAAGTTACGCATCCATGTAGGTGTTTTGACACGAGGTGTGTCATGTGACACGAGTATCTGTATCAGTGTCTGTAACTTTTCTTTCTCACAACTCTGGTGTAGTTGGTTTGACACGGGTTGTGTTGTGTGACACGGGCACCCGTGTTAGCGTCTGTCTCGTGCTCCCAAATTACAGTTTTGCATTCTCTCCTCACACGACCCGTGTCAGGTGACATGGGTGACCGTGTCAGGCACCTTGTAGCTTTCTTTTTGAGACTTCCTCCAAAACTTAGAATTTTCACTTTTCATACTGATTTTCCTGATTATATTCCTCTGAGCCTGAAAACAACAAAATACACAACCAACACCTAAAACATAGAAGAATGAAATAAAACACTTGACCAAAATAAAGAAACAATAACTAAAATTAACTGTAAATAAAGGTGGAAAAATAACTAATCAATGTTCTTGGAGTCTGTCTATGATTTTAAGGATAGGTACTTTCTCGTCAAGCTAGTGTCGGGCGAAGCGTTTGATTTGGCATTAGAGGAAGTGATTCTAGTCGACAATGAGGGTAGTATGCTTCTCCATGAAAACAGGGAGGTACAGACGAAGGTCATTTCGAAGTTCCCCCTCCACTAGACTTTGAGTCACTTCGGCCATCTCCCTGGCTATTACTCTACCCGGAGGGGCCCATGGGCGAGGTAGATGAGGCAGCCTACGCCAAACTTTGAAAATTCATCGACGGCTTATGTCCCACCTAATGGGTGATGAGGGAGGGGAGAGATTACCTTGGCGAAGACAGGGAACCCATATTTGAGGCTCAAGCGATAAATACTAAGGCGCTCCTCGAGTGCCATACTATCGAGGAGTGTGTAACGCTTTTAGGTATCTGCCCGTGTGCTTTTTCTCCTTAGTCTCTCGCCAATTTGATTTTGGTCAACTCTATTTTGTTAATGCACTAACTTTTGTTTGTTATTCTCTACAGGTAAAATGGTGGATCAACGCGAGTACATACTCAAACTGGCGCAGTATGCATCGAAAGACAAAAAGATGTTGAGAAGTACTCACTTTGCTCCAGGCCATGGCAAGGATGGCTCTAGTACCTCCTCGCAGTCACCGAACTCCAGGAACTCTCCAGGCGAGCAACAACTTTCGGGTAGAAAGAGGAATCAACCAGAGGGTGATATTCTGGACGTGACCAAGAATGATAATGAAGTTAGGGGTTTCACCTTTCCCCCTTGCTTCGATCCTAAGGGATTTTTCAACGGAGTTCACTTGAATGTGTTAGAAACCGAAACCAGAATCATCCAGGGACTAGATGTAATAGGCAGGAGGAAGTAGCTGACTGAAAGCGTTGTTGGCATGATGAAGGTCCTAGAGATGGATGTAGTTCTTTCTAGCGAGGAAGCTGGCTCTGCGACTGTGCTGGACAAAATTCAGACGGATAAAGAGGCTCTTGAGGGTAAAGTAAATAAGATGTAATCTTCCCTTGATGGCTACAATGAGAAGTTTCGAGTCCAGGGTATTGAGCTGAAGAAGAAGGAGGATGTGGCGACCAGTCTATCCGTTGAGAAGGAAGCTTGGTTGCTTGAGAAGAAAAGCCTCGAGGATGAAGTTTCTGACTTGAAAGTTATCGCGGTGTCTGCCGAGGATAAGTCTGATGGGACAAAGGCCTTGAATAATTTAGTTGAACTTATCGCTCAGATCCGGGTCCTCGAGTCTGACTGTTTGGCGGCAACGACAATAGGTTTTGATATCGGGGTATCTCAGCTCGAGTTGTTGAACCCTGGGCTTAATGTCAAAGGGGTTGGGATGTTGTCCCAAGTGGTTAATGGTAAGTTGATTCCTCCTCCCAACATCAATGGCGAAGATGATGGTTCTCGTGAAGATTGATTTCATGTTGTTTTTCTATTTTGTTCGGGCCCACTTGCCCATATTTTTTGTAATGTTTGGATAAGGGAATTTGCTCAATTGTTTTTTTTGCCTGTGCAACCTACATTCAGTAATATCTAGATAACACCGGTCTTCACGGTCGGCCTTTTGAATGCCTTTACTTTGCATGTTTATTTTGTTTTAGATATTCTTTGTTGTTGTGTTTTCCATGTTTATTTTGTACAAGCTTGGAAATTCGTGCTCTACCTAATTTATGGTTGACAGCATATGAAGACGTGTCAAGGAGACAAAATTTAGTTCCATTTAAACGAGGTCAAGGTCGTGGTGGGGGCCTTGACTTCACAGCGTGAAATGTCCCATTACGAGCTAGGTGTTCTGCCTATTTGGTACTTCAACAGTGGAGCTCGGCCGAGGTGTCCCCGTCGGGCTAAGGTTCCGCCCGTCCAATAAGCGAGAAACCAACTTTTTTCTTGATTGATGGAGGTCATGCTCGTATCTCAACATGCTTCCATGGTCGAGTGGGTCCCATCATTTGTCGGAGAGGGCAGGTCGACATCTAGGATCCAACATTCGCTTGGGACTTAGCTATAATATTGCTTTAGCTTTATAGCGTTCCATGGTCGAGGTAGTTGTTCCCCACTTAGGTGTTCGAGGTAATATGCTCTGTTTCCCGTCACCCCGCAGACACGGTAGGGGCCTTCCCAGTTAGCGACTAGCTTTTCTTCGCAGAAATCTTTCTGATTTCTCCGTAGGACTAGACTGCCGAGTTGGAATTCACATTTTATAACTTTGGCGTCATATCACAGAGTTATCTGCTATTTTAGTGTGGTCCCACGAAGAGATTCCCCTGATCGAATCTCTTCGACCAGGTCTATTTCTTTTCTCAAGGCTTCGTCGTTTAGTTCATCATTGATAGGGAATTTGGTTCTCCTAGATGGTTCCATGATTTCCACGGGGATGACCGCCTCGGTACCGTATGTTAGACGAAAAGTAGTTTCTCCAATTGTCGAGTGCAGCGTCATCCTATAATCCCACATCATGTTGTGCATCTCTTTGATCCATTTATTTTTGGCTTCACCTAGCCTACGCTTAAGTCCTCGTAATATGACTATGTTTGCGGCTTCAACTTGCCCGTTCGTTTGATGGTGTTCGACAAATGTGGAATGATGCTTGATGCCGAGTGTTGTACCCCAAAATTTTCCCTCTCACTTATCAAGAATTTGCTTACAAGATCTACTTTGGCTTAAGACTGCACTAGGGTTGATCAGCTCAAGACACCTCCTTAAGCACTGATGACCAAAATTAGGTTTTGAGATAGCATAAGGATATTTGAACTTCCAATGCCCCATATGACTTTCATGGATCATTATGGACCCTCAATATTACTCATGTTAAGTTTCAAGCTTTAGATCACACTTTTGCTCAGTCAATTGAGCAGTTGGCCTAAAAATCAGTTGTATTGGAGAAAAAGTCAACTATGGCCAATTCACAGTCAAACTTCATATTTTTGATCCACATCAGCATTTTAAACTCATATGTATCATTTGATCAAGTTTGGACCATAATTCCTCAAGAAATTTGATCAAATCTTCAAAAGGGCAAAATGGACAAAAATAAGGTTTTGACTGGGAAAGGGCAATTTCTGATTTTTGACCTAGAAAATGATCAATTGGTTTAAGGCATGATCTCAAGAGTCCAATTTCATAATTTTGACCTAATTACATGTCTCAAAACATTGCTCAAGCCCAATGGATTGACAAATGAATTTTTAGTCAACTGATCAAAAGTCAATTGTATACTAAAAAGTCAAACTTTGACTTTTTGGTCAAACTCAAATGTCAAAGATCATAATTCATCAAAGCATATCAAAATATGAAACTTATTCATCAATAAATCAAAAATTCAATATTTCATTTTGAAAAGTTAAAATTTCTAAACTTAGAAATTTTTCTAAGTGTTGGAAATTTCTTATTTTTTCACAACTTTGAGCAAAATTTTCACCATGATGCAAGATGATTCATAAGAAACTTCCAACATGAAAGTTATATATCTCCATGAAATATAAAACTTTACTTCACACAACTCCTTCCAAAAGTGCTTGTATCTCAAGTTATAATTTTAAGAATATATGGTCATGAAACAAAACACTTAGTGAAATTTTGCCCTAATTTGGTCAGGATTTTGACCCAACTTCATGGCACTTTTTCATATAGTTCCAAGGGCAATTTTCAAAATTGATTAAAATATGGATTGTAGAGAATATTACAAGCTTTCCAAAATGTCCAAGAACTCCTTGAGATCATTTTAAAGTAGGGAGAATCGATGAGATGAAGTTAGGGTTTTATCACTTGAATTACAAGTCATTTTGTGATGAACAAATTCAAAATTCAAACTTATGATGCATAACATCTACTTTGTAGGCCTCAAACTTTTTAGGAACTCCATAATTAATTGCTTGCACGGCTGTTAGAGGTCTCATTTCAAGCATTCAATGCAAGGACATGCTTTATATCCATTTTGGGAAGAAAGTGCACATTGCCATTTTGATAAAGTGACTTTTTGCACAAAACTTGTTCTTGAGCCTTGAAATTGTTTTCTTCTGATCATACAAGTCCCATAACTCAAGAGAAACTTGTTGAGACACTTACAATCACTTAGCCCATGCTTGTACCTTCTCTTGAAACTTGTTTTCCCACTTTTCTTCAAAATCAAGTAACCTAGCAATTAGCTTGTAACTTGTACTTCTGACTTTCAAAAAGCACTTAAACCTCTTTGCTTATACATACACAAGCCATTTGCCACAAATCCAATGCATGCTTAATCCCTGAAAACACCAAGAACACATAATCATCAAAAACACTTCAAAACTTGTCATTTTGAGTTTTGAATCCAATCTCCAAACTTACTCGTGTGTTTCTTGGCCTTTTACTTTCAAAAGCTTCTAAACAACATATACAAACAGTCCTAACACCTGCAGGACCACTGTAACACCTCCATCATCATCCACCATTTTCAAAAACAGAACCTTGCACCTTGACTTCTCCAGAACTCCTCAGACACTTTCAGCTCAAGCTAAGCATCCCATTAGTTTCCTGGGAACTTGAGGAAGCTCATCCAATCATTGGAACTCACTGAAAGCTACTCAAACTCCAAACCCGATACCCTCTTGCAAGGTAAGTTTTCTGACTTTGGAACTTTTCATACATGCATCATTAATGATTTATTTGTGAATGAAAAATGTAGATATCATTGCCCTAAAGCTAACTATGTTCATAGTTTTCACTAATTTTGCTTGAGCTTAGAGAATTTTAAGATTGAAGTTCCTGAGATTTTTAGGGTTCAGATTAGGACCATTAAAATTCATGCTTATCTTTGATCTATAATTTTATTGCTTTGCATTTCTGAAATCGTGAGGAAATTTGCTACAAGTTTCCTGTTTACAGTTTCCATTTTTGTTGAGATTTGAATAAGATACAGAGGCTCTGGCTGGGCGTGAGGTTGAAGATGAAGTTCAGGCCATGGACTTGTTTACTATCATATATTTATTGTTTTGATTATATAAACAGATGTATAGCCACCCCAGTGGTAGAAGCGCGCGCCTGTGACTAGAGGGACCTGGGTTCGAGCCCCAGTGGTACCCTTTTGGATTTTTCATATGTTTTCACATTCTGACCTTTTTTTGGACAGGCGCCTGGGCCTTCTTTGGGCCTTATGTTTTTTTTTCTTACTGCTGACCCTATTGCTGGCTTTCCACACCCTGACCCATTTTATTTTCTTTTCTCATTTTCATTTATTTGCCATTTATTTAAATATTTTATTTTATGCTAAAAAAATCATAAAAAATAGTAGATTTATATTTTGACTTAGTTCATTTATTTTTTTGCACAAAAAATTATTTTATTTAATCATTACTTTATTTATCTTACTAATTGATTTTGTAAATTTAATAAAAAACTAGGGTTTAGTTATTTTCTTTTACACAATTACAATATATTATTTTAAAACCAAAAAAGATCAAAAATATTTTATAATACTATAATTTATTTTTAAGACAAAAAATACCAAAAATATTCTTCTTCTAAACTTAATTTCTTTTAATCAATTAGTAGATTAGGGTTTTATTTAATTTCTTTTTCTAGTAAATTTAGGTTTTACTTTTTACTAATTTAATTAATTATTTTTCTTTAGTTAATTAGGTTAAAACAAAACCCTTTCCTTCTAAAAAATCCAAACAAAGATCCATTTTCTTTGCATTTACATTTTTGCACATTTATTCATTTTTTTACATTATTTATTTCAATTCTTGTACGAATTCAATATGGTTGTAATAGATTAATTAGGTTTATTTTCTTGCAATCCCCATTTATAATTTGTACACCCCCTCCCACAAGTATTGTAATAGCGTAGTAATTTTAAATTCTGGAATTTATTGCTTTATATGCAAAATGCTAGTAACTAGAGTTTGTATGGAAAGACTAAAACCAATCAATTAGAAAACCCTAATCAAAGACAAAACCAAGCATGAAAAACAATACACTTGCACACAAGCACCCCTAGGGTAAATCCACTTGGTTGCCTTACTAAATGGCCATATTACGCATGTGAGGTATCTTAGTAAAAACAAGCAAAATACAAGATCATAGTCCCTCGATGACGTTATCCATGCTGCCTTTCAAATGATCTTAGTCCCTAAAAAGAGAATGCTAAGATACCTTGCAATATTGCTGATCATGGTTATACGATGATCCACGCCCGTCCCATTTACCTCCAAAGATAGGGTTACTTACCAAATTAATGGTAAGATAACAATGTCAAAGAAAAAGGAAATGAACATGAAAGACTTTTGAGTAGGTAGAATGCTCCTAATTACTTTCTCAATTTCAAAACAAAACATCCTTGCTATTTTTAAAAACAAACACCTACACTTTCAAAATATCTTACAAACTTGAAAACATTTTCAAAAGATCAACATATTTATATACATTCTTACGAACGAGAATCATTACAAAGTTTGCCTAAACAATGGCCTCTTTACAAAATACTTTCAAAAACCACACAAAGCACAATTTCAAACAAAAGCAAATGATCTAGCAAGTAACTAAGAGCCCATGGAAAACCATGGATGAAAAGGGTGCTAATACCTTCCCTTTTCATAATCTACCCCCCGAACTCAAGAAACAATCTCAAAGGTCTTTCTTGTGCTTTTTAACCTTTCCTTTTGGATAAAAGAAAAGTCGGTGGCGACTCTTACTAACCGCAACATTTGCGATAAAATGCAAAACACCCAAGTCATTTCTCCCACCGTACCATACCGAGCTTGGCGATAAAATCTTAGAAGTTTTGGTCGGTTAACTACGTCCCGTTGTCGGTGACTAGCGCTAGTGGTATGCTGAACTGGGAAAGCACGTTTCTTTTGTAGAAACGAAGTATGTTATGCGACATGATTTTGGTGGGGGCTTCGGCCTCTATTCACTTTGTGAAATATCAATGGCGACAATCAGATACTTATTCTAGTATGATCCTTGGGTAAAGGTTCCGAGGATGTCCATCCCTCACCAAGAGAATAGCCACGGGGACGACAATATCTTGAGCTCATGCGGGGCTTCTAACTGCATCTCTGCATGACGTTGGTATTTGTCGCACCTTTTGATGTTCTCCTTTGCATCCTGGTGCATTGTGGTCCAGAAGTATCATGCTTGTAGTTCCTTTCATTCCAAGAATCTTCCCCCTAAGTGTTGGGCGTTGATTCCTTCATGGATTTACCGTAAGATGTGGGGAACTTTAGTATCCTCGATGCACTTTAAGAGCGGGATTGAGAATCCCCATCTATAGAGATTTTGCTCGACCATAACGTATGAGTAAGCTCGGCGTTTTGTTGCATTGGCTTCTTTTTGGTCGACAAGTAGTTCCCCCTTGGTGAGGTAATTGAACACTAGGGTCATCTAACATGTACTGTCCCTGATGGCGTTCACCTCGAGTGACACAGCAGGTTTTTCAATGCTCAGGCGAGAAAGGGACTCCTAGATGACATATTTGTTTCCTCATTTCTTCCTTGTGCTCGCGAGTTTTGATAGTACATCGGCCCGAGTGTTCTGTTCCCAAGGAACATGTTTGATCTATGCATGGGCGAACCTCCTTATTTTTTCTCTGACCAGGTTCAGGTACTCGACGAGGTTGTCGTTCTTGGCCTGGTATTCTCCTTGTACCTGGGATGCGATGAGCTGGGAGTCAATGAAGATTTGTACTTCCTAGGCGCCTAAGTCTTCGACCAGTATCAGCCCTGCGAGTAGGGCCTTGTATCCGGCTTGGTTGTTCGATGTTGGGAACAAAAGAGTGAGTGAATTTTTGACTACGACGCTCTCTTCATTCTCGAGGAGGATGCCTACTCCGCTTCTGGTTGAGTTGGATGCTCCATCAATTGCGACAAGTTTTCCAGTGCTTGGCCTTTGAGAGCTTTCCTGCTTTCATATTGGGTGTCGAACTCCGAAAGTTTTAGGGACAATTTCAGCATTCGACCGACCATGTCTGATCATCCTAGTAGTTGTTTTACAGGTTGATCTATTAGCACCATGATCATGTAGGCTAGGAAGTAATGTTTGAGTCTCCTCCCTGCGTTGTTGAAGGCCAAAGATATGTTGTCGATCTGTTGATAACTGACCTCGGGGCCTTGCATGCTTTGCTGGTGAAGTATATTGGTTTACGCCCTTCCAAAGATTCACGAATGAGGGTCGCGCTTACGGCCTCGGCTGAGACGGCCAGGTAGAGGAACATAGTTTCCCCGCTCTCTGGTCGTGAGAGAACGGGTGGTTTCAAAAGAGCTCGTTTGATGTGGAGGAGGGCT
Source organism: Vicia faba (assembly GCA_948472305.1). Classification (NCBI taxonomy): domain Eukaryota; kingdom Viridiplantae; phylum Streptophyta; class Magnoliopsida; order Fabales; family Fabaceae; genus Vicia; species Vicia faba. The sequence continues at coordinate 1,602,076,749 of OX451736.1, forward strand.
TGTTCGTATTACTCAGTCCATTCGAACGCCGCCTCTTTGCGTAAGAGTTTGAAAAATGGGAGTGCATGCTGAACGGACTTTGTGATGAAGCAGGAGAGCGAGGTGAGCATACCGTTCAAGATTTGTATGGATTTTTTCGATTTTGGTGTATGGAGCTTGGAGAAAACCCTGCACTTGTCGGGATTTCCTTTGATTCCTCATTTGGTCAAGTAGAAGTCGAGGAACTTGCCCGTCTTAACTCTGAAGGTTCACTTTTCTGGGTTGAATCTCATCTTGCATCACTTTACTCAGTTGAAGACTCTTTTTAGGTGGACCGCAAGGTCGGTTTCCGCTCTAGACGTGATGGTCATGTCATCCATGTATACCTCAAGCATGTCCATGATCTCGCCGTGGAAGACTTTGATCATCATCGTTGGTATGTCTCGCCCGTGTTTTTTAGGACGAAGGGCATTACATTGTAGTAATAATTGCTAGACTCAGTCATTAAAGTCGTGCATTGTTTGTCGCTCATCGCCATGGAGATTTGATTATAACATGAATATGCATCCATAAATGATAAGAGTTTATAGTCGACTGAGTTGTCGACCAGACTGCCAAAATTAGGTAGAGGATATGCATCTTTAGGACATGCCAAGTTGAGATTAGTATAATCAACACAAGTATTCCATTTTCCATTATTTTTCTTAACGAGTACAACGTTGGAGAGCCAGGTTGAATATCGGGCCTCAAAAATAAAATTCGCCCCTATGAGGTCTTTAACAAATTTTTTAGCAGCCTACACTTTCTTAGGAGACTACTTACGCCTATGTTGAACTACTTCCCTAGTGGCAGGATCTACAACGAGCTGATGATAGGCAACCTTATTGTCGAGTCTGGGCATTTCTGCAGCGCTCCACACAAACAAATCAGGGTTCATCCTCAGACAAGCTTTGTTATGCTTCCTTGCCAAATCGGGGAGTCCAGCTCCAATCTCCACGCCTTTGTTTGGGTCCTCGCCGAGGGGGGTGATTTTGAAGTCTCCGTCAGGGATGGGACGAAAGGGATCATGTTCGCCATTGGGGACTTCAACTTCATATTTGGTGAAACAGGTGTTGAGGTCAATGGAACCAACATTAGGTGGAAACTCCCGTTCTTCAGTCTGGGCGGGCTTGTCTGCTGAGGAGGTTGTTCCACTGGCCACTCTTGGCTTTATGTCGACCATGTTCTGCCCCTTTGAGGCTGCATTAAAACATCTTCTTGCAACTTCGATGTCACCGTGGATGGTGGAGACACAGCCCCTCTTCGTGTAGAACTTCATCTTCAAGTGGACTATGAAGGGTATGGTGGTCAGCTCGGCCAGCGTTGGCCTCCCCAAAATACAGTTATAGAAAGACAAGCATTCGACCACTAGAAAGCAGAATTTGACCTGTCTGGTGGTAACTTCTATCCCGAATGTGACAAAAAGCTCAACATAGCCCCATGGTTTAGAGGTCAATTCATTAAAGCCTTGCAGGTCGAATCCCACATATGGTGATAAGTGGCTCCTGTCGAGCTAGAGGGTCTGGAACAAATGAGTATATATGACGTCGACGAAACTCCCTTTGTCGACCAAGATGCGGTGCACGACGAAGTTGGACATCTTTTCTCTCACGATCAAAGGGATGTTCGAGTTAGGAGCTCCACCAGGAAGTTCCTCGAGGTAGAAGGCGATAGGCTTGGATTTTCCCTAGAACCTATTAAGGGTCACAATCTGGATGAAGGTTGCATCTATTAGCTCATTGAAATTTCTTTTCGCCAAATTTATATAGAAACCACCGAATCCCTCATAGGATATAACCATGGAGGAGGGGAATTTTTCCCATCTGCTATGGGTAAACAAGGGCTCCTCGGCATCGATGCTGTCGTGGATGTAGAAGTCCTCGGGCCGCAAAATGCACAAAGCAACTTGGAGGGGGCTAGCCTCATCAGAGGTTTGTATCTTCTCCTCGGTCTCTTTCACCTCACGATTGTCACAGCGAGGGGTGACATTCCTTTTGTATTTCCCGAGCCATCCTGCCTTGATGAGGGTCTTGATGGCGTCCTTCAGGTGGATGCAATCCTTAGTGACGTGGCCATGACTCTAGTGGTACTGGCAGTATTTGGTCTTGTCGACCCCGGGCTTGAGAGCTGTAACTTTGGGTCATCAAACTCCACCGTCTGCGAGGATGTGCTTGCAGGGAGCGGTCAGTGGGGTATACTCGGTGAATCATACAGCTGAGCCTCTGTGCTCGTAAGAGTCGTGGGGTTTCTCATCTTTTCTCTTGTCCTCAGCTCGTCTAGACGGCCCAACATCATTATACCTCAGGGTAATGAGACCTTCATGGTTTTTGGAATCGAGGATGTTGTTGGCGGCCTCCTTCTCTTCGTATGTGAAATAGGATTGGGCCTTAAATAGGATATCGCCCTAGTATTTGGGTGTCTCTATTCCGACAAACTTTCTGAAGTCGCTTCCCGAGCGCATCCCCCTTTCGAGAAAGTACCTCTTCATATGGTCAATAGTGGGGACTTGGATGGCCTCACGATTGAACTGATCAATGTATGCTCGGAGGGGTTCGTCACTCCCTTAGATGATTGCTTCGAGGGATGCCTTAGTCTTAGGGTGTTATCGAGAGGCCATGAAGTTTTTAGTGAACTGGGTCTTCAGACTCTTCCACGAGGTGATGGACTCAGGGGTGAGGTTTTAATACTAATCCATGGTAGTTTTCTTCAAAGTTGTAGGGAATAACCTGCACTTGATGGCACCCCCGACGTTGTAGAGGTGGCCGTCGGGATCCGTATCGCCATCATAGGTGTTCAAGGGTGGAGGTTTCTCCATCCCCTTAGGAATGGGGGCCTCCATAATTTCTCGGAACAGGGGACCGTGAGGGTCATCTTCATCACTTCTGTCTGGAGAACGAGACGGGGAAGATTCAAAATGGGGGCCCCTTCGGTGAGAATCCCTTGCCCGAGTCCTCATCTTCTCGGGGTGTTCTCTTCCCTTGTTCCTGTTAGGATCATGGGACCGTTGTTCCTTGTGCGGAGGGGTGCGATCGCGCTTCTTGGCGATCTCAGGTTAGGGACTCTCCAGTCGAGGGCCTCACCCAGTACGACAAGGAGAGGGAGCTGCGAGATTCTTCCAGTTCGTGTCTCCGTGGAGGAGATCATAAATCCGTCTCACGTTATCATGGAGACGAGGTACGTGAGTCAGGTCTTCTCTGTATTCTAGAGGAGCGAGACCGGCGGGTCTTCTCTAGTATTTCGATTCATTTGCCCTGTGTGAAGATCAGGTAGTTGGTCTGATTGATCGTCGCAAACAGGGCTTGGGTTGTGGGGTCAACATTGGCGGGCTCCAAAATTTCCTGGTACTCCGCAGGCTCTTTGACCCATCGGTGAGGGTTATCGAGCGGATGCTCACGGATGGAGGAGGAAGTGGTCCTCTCGTCCCTATTGTCTTGTTCATGACCGCTAGTGTTGTTGTTCCCAATGTCGGTAAAGTGAACATTCTCGTCACCATTGTTGATTTGATCGGCCATGATGATCAGAAAGTTGAAAGTTTGCTTTGGTTTTAAGTTTAGAGGAAGACGAGGAAGCTGTTTCCTACAGACAATGCCATTGATCGTACCTAATCATAATGGATCATTGATGGCTCACAACTGGAATTGAATGGTGGTTGAAGGTGAAGTGGGGGGATACCTGCAAGATGCTCTGATACCAAAGTAAGTATCTGAACAATAATGTAAGAAAAGAGTATAAGTGTGTAGTGGACAATGTACCCGACCCTCTAATGAAAGATGATATTTATAACCCCCAACACTGATCCAAAGTCCTCATTTAGGCTGGGTGCCCATGCCCAAAATGGCGACTTCCATGGTCCTACGTGGGTAGGTGGGACCAGTCCATGGTCCCTATCCTGGTTTAACTACTCCGCAATTCTCGAGGGTGAAGACCCGTTCTTTTTGGGGGTAGGATGACCCTGCGATATTCAAAGGAGTGTTAGTCACGTTCTCCGGGTAAGGACATGGGGAATAAGTCCTCGATGGATACGGGTAAGAGGTATCCTCGATGATCCTGTAGGGGAGGCCCTCGACTTGCCCTCAGAGGAGAGGTCCTTGACAGGCCCTTGGAGGGGATATCCTCGACAAATCATAGCCTTTTGGGTATTGAGGTGGACGTGCCCGACTGGGGAGCAAGTGCAAGCCTGGTCCCCAGCTGGTTATTGGGCCTCTAGAGATATTGGATTGGGCATTTCCCTAAGGTAGATTAAGCGCAGGTCTAGTCCAGAGCATGTATGAGACCAAGATTGTGGGTAGAACAATAATAAAGTGGGTTCTCGAAACAAGATGTATAAATTCAAGAGAAAAAAACAACATAGTGCTTTAGTTGGAAGAATTATTGTCCAAATAGAAAGTAGAGCTCCTCAAATTATGCAAACATAGTCTAAATTGGTGACTCTAATTAAGTGAAAGAGATATACTATATGTTTCATCTAACAAATGCACGTAACTGTAGATTTTTCACTTTTGATGTTCTTACTACATGATGTTATACCACTACTAGTGGTTCATCACATTAAGGTCATATAGTTTTGATTTTGTTTATTTAGGTGATGATAAAACATGTGTTAAAATTGAAATGGGACAAACTAAAATTGCTACGTACGATGAATGATGTTAGATATATTCTAAAATTGTGAAATAATTTGATTTCCCTATCTACTATACTGAAAAATGGTGCAAATAGGGATATTATGAAGCACAATAATGGTGCAAATAACATCTACAAAATAGGGTTGGAAAAATAATCCATTTTGAAGAGGTAGAGAATCAAATGGAAAAAAAATAAAGTACTTGCGGTTATATAATGATACAAGGTACTTTAAATCAAACCTTCATAATGTTTAGACAAAACACGATATTCATAGACATCTTTTCAGTTATGAAGATACCACAACATAATGACGTGGAAGTATAATGAACATGTCTCTAACATAAAAGGAAAGATGTCTCTAGTTAAATGTTGGACTCTTAAAGGGCTTTTAGAAAGAAAAAAATCATTTAAATGGTGTGTTATATGATAAATAGATCACTATATGCTTCATTGGAGGAAAGGTTGTAGATGAGGTATGAACAAATAACCCCATTAATCTTAAAAATTTTAAAAAAATTTGAGGTTATGTGCATATATGCAGTGAAGTTTTATCCAAAGTTAATCCAAAGTCGAAGAAGTGTATTTTCATCGGTTAAATAAAAGGTGTGAAGGGGTTCAAGGTATGGGATACAATTTCAAAAAATATGGTATTCAATAAAAATATTTTTTTAATGGGTACTTAATGTTGAAACAATGACTCATAATACAAGTGTCGATATATGAAGAGGAAATTTCCAATAATGAGGTAATTCAAATGGATATTGAGCCGCCACCACTGGAAAAATGTGTAAGTAGTACTCTAACCAAAAGCCAAACACAACTTTGATACTGAAATTGATCATGGAGTTGAAGAGTCACGTATAGTGCAAAATTATTCTCTTGTGCATAATAGAAACTTGGAAATATACTCATTTCTTACTATTTTTGGATATATGTTGTCCTCTTAAGAGGTTATAGCCAACAAGAAGAAAAATATGTGCATGAGTTTATGACAGACGAGATGGAATTTTTTAATCACTACAAAAATACATAAATTATGGAAGTTTAATTATAGTGTTTATAAAAATTTTCCACTAGTTACAGTAGCTTATGATGATTTTCTTAATTGATAAATTATTAATAATAAAATGGCAGTTTTGATTGTCATTTTTTACTTAGTTTGTTTTGCTTACAAATTTCCTCAAAACACATTTTCTTTTCACTTCCCATAATTTATATTTCGATTCTCTTTTTTAAATTTTTCTCCAACTATTAAAAAAAAGAAGCTAACATACATATGGGTTGAACCTTCAACTCTTCCATTGCTTTTCGTCAATATGTAAATAGAGACCTAAAGGCTTATATTTCTTACTAGTTTTGCATATTTGTTCTTCTTTCGAGAGATTATAGTCAACAGGTAGAAAAATAAGTGCATGAGCATTATGGTGGATGAGATAGAATTTTTGAATCACTATAAAAAAACACATAATCTATGGCAATTTAGCTATGGCGTTTTTCAAAAACCGCCACTATTTATAGTAGATTATGGCGGTTTTCTTAATCTATTATGGTTTAATCTATGTCAAAATTTTCCTTATTTTAAAGTACACAACCAATTAAAATCTTGCCATAATCGATTCTAGACCGATTTTGGGCCTTTCAAAAGTTTCCTCTTTTGCATATTTTGTCTACTATAAAAAGAGGTCTTGTGCTCATTTGAAAACACAATAAATCTAGAAAAAATCCTTCTTTTTCTACTCTCACTTCGCTCTTATATTTTTTACATACACTTCATATATTTTGATTGTTGAGAGAGTAATTGCTAAATGGTAAACTTTTGTAATCGCTGCTGAATTTTTTATCTTCATTGTAAAACCAGAAGAGTGTTGTTATCTTGAACTAATATAATATAAAGGTTGTAAGTTGAATCTGAGTTAAAAACTTGGTGTAAGAGGTTATAGACTGAACCTCTGATAAAATCTTTATTGATAGTGGAAAATATCAAGGTATTATCCCTAAGGACTGGATGTAAGCCTCATGATTTTGGACTGAACTAGGGAAAACCCAATGTGTCCTTCCTTATCCTATATCTCTTTACTTTATCATTATTATTTTCTTGTCACCTTCTTACATCATATCCTGTCTTATTAAAATGAACTCAAAAACTTGTAAAACCTTTAATCACAAGTCACCCCTTTTGTATTTGAAGTCACCTGGTCAACAAGTGGAATCAGGTCCTAATGCTTGTTTAAATACTAATAGTCTCAAGATGGAGGTGCTAGCCTGAAAATTCTTGCTGAAGGATTCAACAAGGAGTGATAATAACCTTGTAGACAAATGACTAAGTATGAAAAGACTCACTCTTTGGTAAGCTGTTTATGTTGACCAAGAGCATATGACTAGCGTAGTATACATGATTTAGAAGAATCTCAAGAACAAATCCACAAGATTAGGATCACTCCCTCTTCAAGACATGTCCAAAATCTAGAAAAGGGTTACACAAAGCAAACATTCGATAAAGTGTCAAGATTCGACACATAAAATAGATGTTGGGGACTTAACATTATTTTCAGGATAAGAGTCAAATAAATCAAGGATGTCTTGACAACTTTGTGGAAGTAAGACACAAACTCTTGACAGAGGCAATTAGGATGTTTTCAAGGCAGTTATCAGGATAATTGTGGGTTGCCATCAGTTTGAACGTTAAAGATGCATGAAAGCAAATCAAGAATGTGAAACCCACATAGAGGGATACACGTCAAGTTCTATAGAGATAAATGTTGTTGATGGTTAACATTGCATTAGTATATAAATCGAACTTAGTGTAGTGGTCAAGGGCCGCAAAATATCATTTATTCTCTATAGAACTAAAGTATCCAAGTTACAGAGCGAAATAGTTTGTGAGAAATGTATGAGTCTGCGCCCAATCTTGTACCTCGTTAAAATCTTGCATCCAAAGCATTTCACGTTAAATGACATTTACTTTTTTTTTTACTTTTTATTGTCTTCCTCCAAAGTTTATTGTTTACATCCAGCTGGTTATTATCTAAATAACATTTAAATATAAACCACACACATTTTTCAGTCTATCTTTCCTTTGCACAAATTGTCCTTGAGATTTTCCGAGTTACTCTTTTAAGTGAACTAAACTCGTGATTGTTTGCTAAAAATACCAGTAAACAAATTGGAATGCCCAGTGGGACTCTTTTGTACAAAAATTCCAACTTTTAGTAAGAAAAGTGTTATGTTGACCATATATTTCATTTCTTTAAATGAGAAAATGTTTTCAATTTCTAAATTTTTTTGCGTCCGAGAAGGGGTAGAACTCTTATTGAAATAGTTCATCCAAATAATACTTTCCTTTCCTAAAATGATGCTCCAGATACACAACAATCTATCAAACCAACAATTGGCAGTGTTGGAACATCGAATCATATTGGAGTAACGAATCATGTTATAAGCCAAATGTCGACTTTGACATCTTTACCTGAAGTGATAGTTTTGCTACCACCAGTGATGAATGTCCCAACCACAACCAGGGTTACGAATGCGATCCTAGGAGACCCTAGGCCTCCTTATTTCCAAGTTTTATGTTACCCCCTGGTAGTAGGGGCTACCCATATATTATGCCGACTACAATGATAGCAAGCTTGCAAAGTAACACACCTATGTTTCCGGATAATGTAACAATGACATCATCCCTTTAAATCCATATTTAGCATCATGATCTACTATAAGAAATCCTGGTCGAATGGCACAACCTCAAGGAGGAGCAAGGTATATCCCTCAAGGTATGCCAGCCTTAACTAATACTTCCTTGTTTTCAATGAGGCAATAAATGAATGAAAGAAATCATGATATGTTTCGCCAGCTTACACAACAAATTGATATTGTGTTCAATCCTCTAATTCAAAACACAAACCTTAGCTATCTGCAATTGGCTCACTAAATGTGTTGAATTGAAGATTTATTTGGTGCTCCCCAAGCGCCTATTTTACCAATCCCTCAAATTCTAAATGTTAGATTTGTTCAAGCTCTAGAAGTCCCAAAGAATGCAGGGATTCCTAATAATCAAGAGCAACAATAAGTTGTTCCCTAACAGGTCGAACCGCCCCTACCCAGAGTAATGAGGAAGGATGAAGGGAGAAATGGCCAAGAGGTAATGCCAGTTACTAGGAGTCAAGATGCAAACCAAGTCATTAGGAACGTCCAACAAAATAATTATAGGGTGCCAAACAACATAGTTAACGCGGTCGAACAAATTCTGGCCCATAATGGCCTCAATATTAGCATACGTAGGCCAAATTTTATTTTTGCATTGTCTGATTATGTATTGCAGACTGAACTACCTAGGGGTTGGAAAATCCCCAAGTTCCCTAAGTTTGCAGGGGATACTAATGAATCTACTGTCGAACATGTGACGCGATATCAGTTAAAGGCAGAAGACTTAGCGAATAATGAGAATTTGAAGATGAAACTCTTCCCAAATTACCTTACTAAAAATGCCTTCACATGGTTCAACACTTTTCCACCACATTCAATATGTAGTTATAATCAACTATAGAGGGTGTTCCATGAACATTTTTAAATGGGCCAATCAAAGATTAACCTTAAAGAGTTGGCTAGTGTGAAGCGGAAGTAGGTTGAGTCAATAGACGACTACCTAAATAGGTTTAGGATAATGAAAGCAAGGTGCTTTACTTAGGTTCCTGAACATGAGCTAGTCGAACGTAAGGAAGAAGTTAGACACCTAATGTCTAAATGACATGGCCCAACTAGCAGACAGAGTTCGACAAGTCGAACATTTTAAAGCTGAGAAGGCCAGGTCTAATAAATATCATTAAAAGGAAAAATTAGCGTACATCGAAATATATGAAATTGACCAAATATTCGATGTTTATTATGTCGAAGAGAGTGAGGTTAATCTTGCGGAGTTCAACCTAGGGCCACCTTACGTTTGTAAGTTGTTAAAACCTTCGAACATGAAGAATCTCATCGAACCAGGAAAAAAGGAGAAATATGTTATAAAGACATACACATTTGATGTGACCAAACGTGACGAGATCTTCGAACTATTAGTTTCCAATGTTCATATCATAGTCTCAAAATGGCTAAAGACACCACCATTAGAGTAAAGAAAAAAAAGGGGTTTTTCAAATTTCATAATTTCCTAGGTCATAAGACCTCACAATGTGTTCTTTTCAGGGATCTGGTCCATAACATACTCAAGGAAAAAAGGCTAAAACTTTCTCCTAAGCCAAAGCCTCAGGAAAAAGGCAAGTCAGGCCTCAAGGTTGAAATAGCCCTCTATGTCGAGACCGTCGACATAATGATGGTAGACATTATAGATGACACCAACAAATAGGTAGTTGTATTTAGTCCGCTCGACTATGCAGAGCAGATGAAAATGGTGTATCCAAAAGTGGAGGAAGAGTTGATTGGTTTTCTCAACAGGTGCAAGCTGAAAGATTCTGAAGCAATGTTGTGCCCGCGGTTTAGTGTAGTCTTCGACAAGGAGGTTGTCAAAGGTTTGGAAAAGGTTAAGACATATAAGTTTGGAAGGAATGACAGAAAAGACATCTTCATCTTAGACAAAAGAGGTATTCCCTGTATAAGACCCCAAACAATAACTTATGTACCACCTACAAACATCCCCATGGGAGAACAAATGAGACTTGTAGAGAAAACAGGTGTTGATCAATAGAAGTGGAAAACAATTGACATTGGTGTGGGATCTTTCTACCATAATTATTCCTAGACATCAAAGAAGTATTCATATACTTCAAAGAATTACCTAGGCAAGAATCCAATGACGAGAACACAATGGAGGAGGCACCGATGAAAGAAAAAGGTTGCCTATAAAGCAAAGAGTTCAAACAAAAATGGAAGTTTCCAAGTAATGAATGAAGGCCAATCGACCAAAACCCTGTCAAAGAGGGATTATTTCCCCCTTTGTCACATGTGGCGAAGTCTAAAGAAAAGGAAGTCGTGCTAAATGAGTATGAAGATTGGTAATAGAGAATTTCGATTCATGTTCTCATGGTCCAATACTTTTATAGATATCAAGGAAAGAGTATGTCATACCGTTGAAAATATGCTTCATGTTTCAGAAATAGATTCTTCATCCTTCTCTAATGGTCTTGTGGTGTTCAAAACATGTACCACTTTTAAAATTGAAAGAAGGAATTTAATATTTTTCTAACGACTAACAAAGTTGTCATCATCAAACTTTTCTAATTCCACAAAGTTGTCTCCATCAAATTTTTTTAATTCCAGAGTTATATGTCATTATTTTGAGTAAAACAACTGTTGATTCATAAATAGATTGAACCTAAAGATTGTTGGAAAATATGGTCGTTGGAAAGATACTACAATACTAAACAAAGAAGATGTTAATGAAGATTAGATTTATAAATTTCAAAGCATTTGAATTCACACTAAATTATTTTGCCATACCAGTTATTATATATGAGATGTAATGGGGATTAACTACAACTTCATTTATGATACTTTGAATGCCTTAATGTGAATTGCTCAATATACTTAAACTTATCTTTGGATAATCAGCTAAAAAAGATGTTTTATCTTTTAATAATCAGTTGCAGATAGTTGAAATCTGGGTCGTCTTTGAGAGTGTGCAAGGCAACCTACAACACTAGGCCTCACACTTTTTTATGATTAAGCTATGGAAAAAAGGGCCTCCAAACTCATATTAGACAAACAATTTACAGTTAAATATAGCCTCTTAAAAAAAATCCACGACTCAATTGAAGTTATCTTCAGTTTCTTACACAGGGCCTCTCAAAATTTTGAGACGACTCTAGTTGAAATGGTAGAGAAATGGTTTCGCTTGTCTTTTTTGCTTCTAAGTATCTTTAATATAGAGAAGTTCATATCACTTAGTGAAGAGAAACACCTTGTTAATTAAATTCTACATCTCAAATAATTAACGTTCATCTTTTTCCACAACCAATGTAGCGTTTCATTTGGTAATGACGTCTTCCCAACCATCGAGTTATTTATTAAATTTCATTTTTTTGGTAGAAACTGGGTGGAGATCCCTTGGGTCCGTTAGGACTACAATAGGTGGCACGGATGAAAACTAATCTCTAGGGGTGGTAAAATGGATGGATTGGATAAAAATGGATTGGATTTTAGTGGATGGATCAAAACAATTAATTAATTCATTAACAATCCACTAAAACTTCCTTAAAAATATTCAATCAAATTCATCCATTAAGAATAAAATTCATCAAATCCATCCATTCACAACATTTTAATGGATGGATATTTATTCATCCAAAAATAATTAATTTAAATATATTCATTTATTTTTTTTTAAATATTTTGCATTTTTAATTAACTCTTTTTTTTTTTGTATTTTGGAAAAAACTCAATCTTTTGATTTTCCGAAAAAATTCGATTTTCTAAAAAAATTCAATTTTCCAAAAAACTTCGTTTTTTTTTTAATTTTCCGTAAAAACTCGATTTTTCGGAAAAAAAAAACTCGACTTTTCAATTTTTCGAAAAAAACTCATTTTTTGATTTTCTGGAAAAACTCGATTTTTTTGATTTTTCGAAAAAATTTGATTTTCCAAAAAAAACTAGTTTTTTTTTTATTTTCCAAAAAACTCGATTTTCTGAAGAAAAAAAATACTCGACTTTTCGATTTTCCGAAAAAACTCGATATTTTAATTTTCCCAAAAAACTCGATATTTTGATTTTGTGAAAAACTCGATTTTTTTGTATTTCCCAAAAAACTCGATTTTTTTGATTTTCTGAAAAAAACTCGATTTTTCGATTTAAAAAAAAAAACTCAATTTTTTAGAAAGAAAAAAGTGATTTTCCAGAAAAACTCGATTTCTCAATTATCTGAAAAAATTCGACTTTTTGATTTTCCAAAAAAAACTCGATATTTTGATTTTCTGAAAAAAAAACTCGATAATTCTATTTTTTGAAAAAAAACTCGATTTTTTGGTATTTTTGAAACAACTCGATTTTGCAAAAAATCACTCTTTTTGATTTTCCGGAAAAACTCATTTTTTTTCTTCGATTTTTCGATAAAAAAGTGATTTTCTGAAAAAACTCGATTTTTTGATTTTTCAAAAAAACTTGGTTTTCCGAAAAACTCAATTTTCCAAAAAAAAAAATTGGCATTCCTATTTTTTGAAGAAAAAAACTTGGTTTTTCCAATTTTCTGAAAAAACTCGATATTTCAAATAAACTCAATTTTTTAATTTTTTGAAAAAACCTCGATTTTCCAAAATTTTGAGTAACATCATTTTCTTTATTTTGGAAAAAGAATTATTTAAAAATAAATAAATTTATTGGATTTAAAAAATAATATAAAAATAATTTATTGGATAATCAAAATGTGATGGATGGATTTGATCCATCCATATATATAACTAAATGATTTAATTCAATCCATTAACTTCCTTTCATTTGATAGATTAATTGGATGAATTTTTTAGTGGATGGATAAATTTTGTATTAATGATTTCAATTGTCACTCCTACTAATCTCCCATACTAGTTAAGACCACAATAGACAAAACTCTTCGAAAAAAAAATTTAACACTACTGTGTATATGTGTATCAATGACTAAATTTAATCTGAGAGAAGATATCTCTTTACCATTTCATGATATTAAATTTCATTTGCAATTTAAATACATTAATTTAGAAATACAAACTCCCAAATAAATATTTTGGAAATCTCTTTAAAAAAACAACACTTTGGTACATGAAAGCAATGGAAAACTCATTTATACATATAAAAACGAGATTACAAACACTTTTAAATGGCCTTGAAGAAAACTTCTATGGGCAACATAATACACTCTCTAATTAACACCATATATAGTCCAACAACATAAGCTCAAAATAGGAGTCATCATTCTCTTGAATTCAATAACAGCTTCAAAGTCACAGCCTTATTTCTCTTTAGCCTGCTCTTTCACAGAATCAACAGAAAAGGTGTTAATTAATGGACAAGAGATTGATTATATATAGTTTAGAAGTAATTGAGAATACACCTGTGAATAGATGAAGGTTCCAAGAATCGCAATTGCTGCTCCAAGAGCATTGATAGGTTGAAGTGGAGTGTGAAAGATAAGAATCGAAGAGACTATTACCGAAATTCTCTTCATTGTGTTTCCTATGCTAAATGTTAAAGGAGAAATCTGATCAAGAGACATGTATGATACTTGATTATACAAATGGTACAACACACTCTGTGCAACTACCCACCTGTAAACATAAAACAAGACATTAATAACCATTTTACAACGATAAACTCTTGTTACTAAGGTCACGCGCGGAGACTGTTATGCTTACCAAACGAAATTGGGCCCAATCTGAGACACGGCTGTTTGCCAGCCAGCAGCCCAAAGTTTAGGACCCTCGACCGCAATGGCGAAAGGTGTGAGAATTAGTAAAGATAACATAGAAAGACACGCATAGTAGTTCATTCCACTAACACTCATCCCATTCATCCCTTTCTTCGAGAATATATTTCTGAATACAAATGCCAAATTTGATATCATAGCTCCCATAAATCCTGAAAAATGAATAAGTACTCTATTTATAACATAGTCACGTCATTCACAATTCGTTTCAGTACATGGTACGAATTCGTCTCAAAGAATTAGTTACGTGAAGGGTATACAGAGTTGGAATGCTATTTGAGTTTGTGTTACGTTCAAATATATTATTCAGGACGCTATTATTAAAAAAATTGTTTGTGATCTTATTCTTACCAATCATATTGAAATTGAGCTCAGTCACTGCAGCTAGTGCACAACCACCAATTATTGGCAACAATGAAAGGTAAACTTGCATGGGAAATGCTTCTCCAAGCAAGAATCTTGATACAAGCACACTGAAAGCTGGTTCTCCACTCTTGATGATGTGAGTGAATGAAACTGCTACTTTGGACATGCTCACAGTTGCAGCAACATGCCCAATTGTGTGTGCCACAGCTACCTATAGATAATCAAATTTCCAATTTCTTAGGTAAATACGTAAGTCTAACCTTTATTCTTCTGTGCCTCATCAGACACCATTGAATGTAACTACATAAGTCATATCAGACACCGACATATGTCAGACACTAGATACCCTCATCTGAATTGGAGATTATACAAAAAAGTTAAAACAATTAGAATGAAAAGGAAATGTAGTGATTTTTCTTACCGGAAAAAGGGCTTTCCAGAAGTCCAGACTAACTTTTGGGGCCTCAGCAACCCTAGTGGCCCATGAGATTAACATGATGAGAGAACCAGCAGCTAAGGACAAAGTGGAAGTAAGCCAAGGGTAAGGAAAAGCATTCAAAACTTTCTTGTTGTATATGTTGAAAACAACATTCAAAGCCCACCAAGTAGCAAAGTACAATCCTATTTTAACCTTTTGAGCTGCTTCTTCATCAGGAAGTTCAATGTTAATCTCTGATGGCCTTGATCTATCAGCCTCATAGGCTTGACATTGTGTCACATTCTTTCTTTTGGGTTTTGCTAACAATGAAAAATTCTGAGTGCATGAAAGGTAAAGAGGTTTTTTGAAAGAAAGTAAAGAGAGACCCATGTTTTGTTCAACATTTCGAATGGTTGGTTGAATTGAAAGTTGAGACCTTGGAAGTAAAAGCTTTGAGTTGGTGACTGATGAAGAGATCATGACTCTTGTTAAAAATTTGATGTGTTTTGTACTAAGTAGTTGATGGGTTGGTTAGAACCTTGGAACATTATATAGAACCTTGGAACACTGTAAAGAAATCTTGCTACAACTAACAACTAACGGTGTAAAATAAAACACTGATTTTGTGTTGGTTTTTTTATATACCTTGGGCCCTACAAGAATTGTCTCTTCCTGCATGGTGGTACAACAATAATTCTCCTGATTCATTTTGAATCGCTAATTAATCGACAGAGCTCAGTAGTACATTGACCAATGAATGAAAAGAGAGATCTCAACGATCCAGAAAGACAGAAAAATCACATGACGATTGTGCCATAATACTCGTTTGATTTTATGAGAAAGATTTTTCAAGTCATTGTTTGATGGCTAAGGCACATGTGAATATCAACATCATCTAATTGTGATTGAAAATAAATAATTAGGATTTCGTTATTCAATAACCTGTTAAAATTCTTTGAACTGTGTTTTCTTTATAATTTAATTTTGTTAGTGCCAAATAGTGCACAAAGAATAATAATAAATTATGGTAAAGGGATTATGATTCGGTGCCGCCGTTTTCATCAACTTTGGTTGAGAATTTGTTCTGAGTATCCAAACGACACTGTATGATTTGATTGGGCCATTGGGAGTTTCACTTCAACTTTGTATCATCATACCCATTTCATTTGTTGAGACTTTGAATTAGAGAATTGGTTATATAATATATTGTTTAGACTTTAATATATTAATATCTATAAAACGTAGAACGTTTGTTGAGACTGGAATAAATAACAAGGTTGTATAATATATGATATATTACTTTTTTCTTTTTTGTACTTCGGATGATAAAATAGATAAAGTAAATAATTATTATAATTTTTGTTCAAGTATGAACTATAGATTGTATTTTTATATAGTGATTTAACTTTTTAAGTGTGTAATTAAAATGAAAGAGTCGGTAAAGTGGTTTCTTTTATGACAATTATTTATGAAAAATATTAAATATTTTCTGGTTTATATGTATGTTTATTTATGCGAGTATCAATTGATTTAAATGACAGTTGATGTTTGGTCGATTTTCATACGCGTCTGTGATGATAAGTATGATAATTATAAGGTTTTACTTGTGAATAATAAATAAATCCAAAGAGAAGTTTATTATTCAACATGTTTTTTATTATCAATGTTTGTTCGTTACAATAAGAGTACCACTAGTGATTAATATTAGTGTCCAAAGACTCAATATTGATGGTGCATCAGGTATCTTGAGATGAGTTATGTCATTATTTGAACAAATTGATAATTCGGTTTTTTTATGTGAGTCTATTTAAAATGTTTAATTTTGTTCTTGTTTTTCAGCTAATATGAATTCAGTTCTGGTCCTTACGGAGGAAAATCGCATTAATGATGGTTTGGTCTGTTCTGATGTCAATTTAGCTTTAATATCTGAAAACACTTAGTGGTTAGACTATGGTACA
Organism: Vicia faba; assembly: GCA_948472305.1. NCBI lineage: Eukaryota > Viridiplantae > Streptophyta > Magnoliopsida > Fabales > Fabaceae > Vicia > Vicia faba. The sequence continues at coordinate 1,602,093,523 of OX451736.1, forward strand.
ACTACTAACATCAGTGCTTCAATGAAGAGTTGTCTAAACTACCGAAAGCCAAATGATGTTGAAAGATACATCAATATGGAGATGACAAGTCGATGAAGGTGAAAGCTATAGGATTTTTAGATTATTACTGTGTACCTGATTTTATTTGGACTTAAAAGACACTTTTGTGGTTCCGTCATTTAGACGAAATTTAATTTCGATTTCTTATTTGGATAAATCAGGTAATTGTTGTTCATTTGGAAACAATATGTTCAAGTTGTCTTTCAATTCAGATATTGTTGGAATTGGTTCACATATGAGTCATGATAATTTATATTTACTTGACACAATAGCTTCCTATGATGAATTCTTAAATGAGGAATCGTCCCAAAGTACACCATGCCAGGATCGCCTAACATGAACGGTGTTGCTGAAAGACGAAACTGAACTCTTAAGGATATGGTAAGGAGTATGATTTATCATTCTACCTTGTCAGAGTCATTCTGGGGAGAGAAACTAAAGATTGCAACTTACATTCAAAATAAAGTACCAACAAAAGCAACTTCCAAAACACCTTACGGGCTTTGGACTGGGCGAAAGCCTAGTTTAAAACATTTTCATGTGTGGGGATGTCCAGCTGAGGCAAGGCCTTATAGGATAAATAAAAAGAAATTGAACTCCTGAACAGTTAGCAGCTACATTATTGGTTATTCTGAAAGATCTAGGGACTACAAATTTTATGATCCCAAGTTAAAAAAATTTGAGACGAGAACATCCATAATTTTTTAGGATATTGAGTTTGGGAGGAAGAATAAGGTTAGAGACTTTGTTTTAGAGGAAGAATCGATAAAAATTCCAGAACCGATTCATACAGTTGCTTTTGATCAAGCAAGTATGAAACCTCCACAAGACATGGTTGATTTTCCTTCTACTCAAGATGATTTGATAATTCATGAAGGATAAACTCAAAATCCTCAAGAATAAGTGTTACAAGTACCAATACCTTTGCGGAGATCCATTAAAGAAAGGAGAAATGCTATTCTGGATGATTACATAGTATTTCTTCAAAAACATGAGGAAAATAATGGTAAGTGGATTGAAGCAATAAAGTATGATTATAAGTCCATGTAAGACAATAAAGTTTGAAAACTTGTCCCATTACCAGAAGGTGTAAAATTCATTGGTTGCAAATGGATTTTTAAGACCAAATAAGATTCTAATGGTAATGTGGAAAGGTATAAAACTCGTCTTATGGTTAAATGTTATACTCAAAAGGAAGGGATTGACTTTAAATAAACTTTATCTCTGGTTTTATCGAAATGATATTTTAGGAAAATCATGGCTCTTGTTGCATATTATGATTTGAAAATCCATCAAATAGATGTCAGGACAATATTCCTCAATGGATGTTAGGAAGATATTTGAGCAATCCATGAATGGATCATTGAAAAGTAGCCAAAAAAGGTTATGAGGTATTTAAAGAGAACAAAAGACTGTATGCTCACATATAAGAGGTTAGACCAATTAGAGATTATTAGATACTCTGACTCAGATTTTGTTGGATGCCAAAAACAATAAAAGATCCACTCCAGGCTGTATCTACATGTTGGTTGGTGGTGCAATTTCTTGGCGCAACTCTAAGCAAACTCTTATGACCTCATCCACCATAGAAGCATGGTTTATAGCATGTTTTGAGGCACCCAACCATGGATTTGGATGGGGAATCTTGTCACTGGGCTGAAAATTATGGAAGGAATTGAAAGGTCACTTAAGTTATACTGTGACAATAAATCAGTCATCTTGTATTCCAACAATAATAGGAGCTCGACCAAGTCAAAACATATTGACATCAAGTTCCTAGTTTTTAAGGAAATGGTACAAAGTGGACAAATTTCCATAGGACACTTAGGGATAAACTCCATGATTGCATATCCTCTTACAAAAGATCTTCCACCCAAGGTCTTTCATAAGCACAATATTCGCATGGGTGTTTTACCATCAGAGGAGTCTTTAGTTTAGTGGGAGTTAGTCAATTATGAATTTTATGTTATATGTTTTAGTATTATGTATGCATACTATGATTTTGGATATTTTCCAAATTAATAAGGTTTGATATTCAGCCGTTTACATTTTGTATAATAAAGTTATTGAGTGATCTCACTAAAGTAAAGTAGGACCAGTGGAAAATCGATATATACAGACCAATTTCATGTGATTTTCATGCTGCACATTTCATGATGGATCTATGTCATTTAGTTGAGTCACTGTTGGTGATCATTGATGGGTTTAGTTATGATTGATATAACGAAAATCACCTTGATTCTATATATTGGCATGACTAATGGACGAGATAATTTGGATATGTTTAAAGAATATAATGGTGAATTTTGAGCTCATAAAGTCTAACTCATATGTATGATTACATATGTGACCAGTGAGAGATTGTTAGAATATATGGGTCACAATTTAAATGTTACATGTGTTAGGTCCATTATTTAATTATCCAAAGTTGTAGTGGTCTAATTAATAATAAGTTTGTAGCTAAAATAATAAATATCATGAAATGTAATATTATTGTGTAGATACCATAAGACAATATCCTATTTGTAGACAACGAGAAAACGAATTATTAGGAATTCTCTTTTCATCCCCATCAGAGGAGAATCAAGGAGTCATAAAGAACTCTGCAAATCGGAAGATCAAATACCCACAAATCTTCGGTGATTCTCAATGGCAAATTCAGGTGCATTTCCGCTTTCCTTCTCATAATTATATTCAGATATTGGTTTAAAGATTTTATTTAGAGTTTTGTTCTTGATTTCTATATTGATAGAAAGTATATGTGTGATACGGTGGGAGAACTGACTTGAGGTGTTTTGCATTTGTGTTTGCAAATGTTACAGTTTAGCAAGAGTCGCCACCGACTTTTCTTTTATCCAAAAGGAAAGGTAAAAAAAGCACAGGAAAGACCTTTAGAGATGTTTTCTTGAGTTCGGGGGGTATATTATGAAAAGGGGAGGTATTAGCACCCTTTCCATCCATGGTTTTCCATGGGCTCTTAGTTACTTGCTAGATTACTTGCTTTTGCTTTGAAATGTGCTTTGTGATGTGGGTTTTGAAAGTATCTTTGAAAAGATGCCATCGTTTAGGCAAACTTTTGCAATGATTCTCGTTCGTAAGAATGCATACAAAAGTGTTGAGCTTTTGAAAATATTTCACGTTTGGAAAGTGTTTTGAAAGTGTATGTGATTGTTTTTTAAAATAGCAAGGATGTTGGTTTTGAAATTGAGCAAGCAACTAAAAATAATCTACCTACTCAAAAGGTCTTAGATGTGCTTTTCCTCTTCCTTTAGATGTTGCTATCTTACCATTGTTTTGGTAAGAAGCCCCATCATTGGATGTGAAGGGACGGGCGTTGGGTCATCGTATGACCATGATAGTAATGTTGTGAGATGACGTAGCACTTTTATTTAGGGACTAAGATCATTTTGAAAGGCAACTTTGATAGCGTCATCGAGGGACTATGATCTTGTATTTTTCGATTTGTTTGTGCTAAGACATCCCACATGCATAACATGGCCATTTTGTAAGGCAACAAGTGGAATCACCCTAGGGGTGCTAGTGTGCAAGTGTATTTGATTGCATGCGTAATTTTGGTCTTGAATTAGGGTTTTCTAATATTGGTTTTAGTGTTTCCATACACACCCTAGTTACTAACAATATCTGAAAGCAATAACAGTGCGGAAATGTAAAGTCCTACATTATTACAATATTTTGGGGATGGGGGTACATATTTATGAACGGGGATTGCAAATTAAACCCTAATTTACTATTACAACCCTATTGAAATAGATAAGAATGTACAGGAAATGTAAAATGCTTATCTATTTAAGAAAAGAAATAAGTTTTATTTAAGAAAATATTTTTTGTCTTTTTAAGTTAAAAGAAATAAAATATGATATATGAATATGAAATATTTTTGGTGTTTTTTGATTAATGAAAGATAAAAGTGATAAAAAGAAATAATAAGGGAAAGAAGACAAAATCATCGAAATACTGAAAATAGAAGAGGTCAGAAGTTATGACGCTGACTTACTGCACAAACAGAAACAACGTTAGTAGAAATATGGAAGTTCAGAAGTTCTAGATCTTCTGAGAGTTCAGAAGTTTTCAGAAGTTCTGGTGCAACTGTCAGAACTTTGTCTCTCTCCATGCTACTCAGAACATCTGCAACTTAATCATTTCTTAACAGAACAGAAGATGCATATATAACAGTTATGACAAGTTTCAAGAAATATCATAAACACAAATCAGAAGCAACATGAGTTTGGTAATTCTAATTTTGAGTCCTAATTTCTTTATGAAACTCTGAACTGAAATTCCCTCTATTTAGGCAGGCAGATGCATGAAATCTCAAAATATATACATCATCAGAATCAGAATATCTACATTGTGTTAAATATGCAAGATCTGACAATGGCTAATTAGTATTATGAGAGTCAGCAGAAAACTTACCTTGCAGTTGGAAAATACTCTGGGAGCTGGAAAATGGTTCTGACTATTTGTGGTGTTCTGAACAGCTTCCTCACGTGTTCAGCGGGCTGAAACTTTCAACTTGAGTTGTAAATGATTAGAAAATTCTAGAACAACCAAGGGATAAAGTTCTGATCCTTTAAAGTGGATATTGGTGGAGAATGTGTTACTGTTTGATTACAGAATTTTGGATGGCTTTTAAATGTATATTAGGAACTGTATGGGTGGTTTTGGACAGGAAACAACTTGAGGAAAAATGGAGTTTTAATGCAAGAATCAAATGCTAAGGTTTTATATTTTTGTGTTTGTAATCTTTTTGGCTTTTGGGAATTTTTGCAGGGGTTCAAGGTTTTTTTTCTTTCTCAAATTCCACACCTCTTTCTCAAATTTTCCCCCGACATCTTTTCAATGGCCAAAGGTGTTCTTATTTATAGGCAAAGGTTTTGCAGTTTGGAGAGGTCAAGTGGCACCAACATCATATGCTAGATGCTGGCTTACTCTTGAAGTAAGCTTAAACAAGTGGAGTTGAATGCACCAAGTAGGATGGTTAACAGCGCCTAAGCTGGATTTGGCAGCAAGAATTAAGGAAAAGTGGAAGTAGCGCATGGGCCTAGCATACTTTTGCACAAAAGTTTGTCTTCTCAAGACAGTGGGGGTACACGTGGTGAAAATCCTTTGGATAAAGACTCAGAAAGTGGTTGTGAGCATTAAATGATTATGAGACTTATCACAACCAGAAATCCTGCAACGTGAGATTCTACACTATGGCTTAGTTCTGGATCAGAAGTTCTGCTTCAGCGTAGCATCCATCCTCTGATCTTTGTATCTTCTGGCTCGAGCATGTTCTGAAGGAGCTCTCAGACTTTCTAGGAATCTTGCAGCATGCTTTGTAAACTTCTTTGCATTACCCTGGAAAATTCTGACTGAACCTTTGTGAAAACTTGCCCAGAAGTTCTGATCAAACTCTGTCTTGAAAGTGTCCATAATCTGCTGAGTGTTTCAGTTTTAAGGACGTGTCTTTGAGAAATTATAACTTGAAATCTCAGCATTTCTAGGAGAAGTTCTGTTCTGTAATGTTTCAGATTTTGTTGTGATCTAAAACTCTTGTGTCAAAAGTTGATTCAGAATCAACTTGCATCATAGTGAAAATCTGGCCAGAAGTTCTGAGTTTTGTCATGCTTCTTAAACACTTAGAAAAGTTCTAAGTATTTATAACTTTGACTTTTCCCAAAGTAAATTGACTTTGAATTTCTTGATGAAACAAACTTCATATTTTAACATGTCTTGATGAAATATGATTCTTGAAATTTGATTTTGATCCAAAAGTCAAAGTTCGACTTTTCAGCATGCAAATGGCCATTTTGCCCTTGTGAGTGGTTTTCTTAGAAAATTTGTAGTTCAAGGCTTGGAATTGGATGGAAGCAAACTTGAGGATCCAGGGTGATTCTTTGAGAAATGAGAGGGCAAATTTTGGGGTGCAACAACTGCCCCTGTTCAATCTTCTTACACCTGAAGAGTTATATTGGTACATCTGTCATTCGTGACTTGAAGGTGGAAGATGATTGAACACTAGAGTGGCCGGAAATTTGCACTCGAAGATGTGTTAGTTGATTATGTAGGGAATGGACTTAAAGACGCCATTTGGAGAGATAATGGATAGTTGTTGGAGATGGGCTTAAAGATGCCATCCAGAGGTCATTGTTGAACTGTATTTGAGAGGGATTTTGAATGAGTATCATAATGGAATCCGTGTCCAGAGCGTATCTGAACTGGGTTTGAAGAGAATCTAGAATAAGTATTAGAATGTCAGCCATATCTGGATCGCATCTACACTGTTTCCGGAAAAGGTCTCTGGTTGCCTGTCATTAACTGGAAGAAATAAATATAACCAGAGGAGGTCTTTGGTCGCCTGTTTTAACTGGAAGAAATAAATCTAACCAGAGAAGTTCTTTGGTTGCCTGTTTTAACTGGAAGAAATAAATCTAACCAGAGAAGGTCTTTGGTTACCTATTTTAACTGGAAGAAATAAATCTAACCAGAGAAGGTCTTTGGTCGCATTTTTTAACTGGAAGACATAAATCCAACCAGAGAAGGTCTTTGGTCGCATGTTTTAAATGGAAGAAATAAATCTAACCAGAGAAGGTCTTTGGTCGCCTGTTTTAACTGGAAAAAATAAATCTAACCAGAGAAGGTCTTTGGTCGCCTGTTTTAACTGGAACAAATAAATCTAACCAGAGAAGGTCTTTGGTCGCTTGTTTTAACTGGAAGAAATAAATCTAACCAGAGGAGGTCTTTGGTCGCCTGTTTTAACTGGAAGAAATAAATCTAACCAGAGAAGGTCTTTGGTCGCCTATTTTAACTGGAAGAAATAAATCTAACCAGAGAAGGTCTTTGGTCGCCTGTTTTAACTGGAAGAAATAAATCTAACCAGAGAAGGTATTTGGTCGCCTGTTTTAACTGGAAGAAATAAATCTAACCAGAGAAGGTCTTTGGTCGCCTGTTTTAACTGGAAGAAATAAATCTAACCAGAGAAGGTCTTTTTTGACAATGATGTGTGATGAAGGAATTTTGGACGATTACTACCTCAGCAGGATGATGAAGGAATATTGGGTGACTGCTACTCTAAACAAATGATGAAGGAATCTCGGATGATTGCTTCATGATGAGTCTGTGTAAAACTTCATCTTGGAAAGATAAGGAACCTGTGTAGGGTTGCTTCAGCCGGTCAAGTAGATAGTTGTCATGTCTGGTTTAAGGTATTAATCTCTGACCTGAGAAAGAAATATATTTTTCTTGGCTTGTTACAGGTGTTAATCTTCAATCTTTTCATGTAGATAGTTTTCTTGGCTTGTTACAGGTATTAATCTACAATCAGTCATCCAAATATAGTTTTCCTGGCTTGTTACAGGTATTAATCTGGAAGTTGCAAAGGTTGATGGTAGTCATCTGTTGATTGACCTTTTCCCGAAAAGGTAAAACGTTAGATGTATGCAATGTCATAATGTATGAAATGCATGATGTCATGATGTTCTCAAAAATAAATGAGATTGTGTTGTATTCACTTATCATGTATGTAAATAGGATGTATGAAATGTGAAATGTTAATTAATGTATTTTTGTCTGGGAAAATAAATCCTTGACAAATGCTGGGGAGTCATTAAATCCTGGACTGTTGTTGAAAAGTTGGTGAGTCTTCAAACTTTCCTTAGAATATTTCCACCAAGGATTCCTGTTTTGTTGCGGAGAACTCCGCTGGGGAAAGTTGAGAACTCTGTGGAGAGTATTGATTCCTTCTTGGGGAAAAGTTCAGGAGTCTCGGTTCTCTGTTGCTCTACTGGGGTCGAAGTTGAACTGATATCTGGTCGGGTCCCGGTTTCACAGTAACTTGTTGGGGATTGTAGAGTAGCCTATTGGGGAAAGGGAGTTGTGGTCCTTTGATTTTTAGTAGTTGGAAAGGCAAACTCAAACTGGGGAATTTGTAGTTTGTTAGGGAAATAAACCATGTTGCCGATCTTCTAGAGAGGTGACGACTTTGTTGGGGAAAGTCTTCGATGACTCTTGAGGTTGTATCAGCTGGGGACAGGTTTTCAGAGATTAAACTCTTGTTGGGGAATCATCCTATGAGCAGAATTTTGGGGAGATTTGTTATTGCCCCTAGTAGCAAATGTTTGTGGTATTGCCAAAAATGTTTGATTGTACGTAACCCTTTGCTGAGATTGACGTTCAATGCCCCAAGTGACGGAGATGGAAACCTGTCCCCGGTTATTCTGTACTTCTTGAGATATTTCTGGAATCTTGACCGGACTGCCCCAGGTGTGCTCAGATAGTGACATGTCATGCCCCTTTGTTGATAGGAGATTTGTCATTGTAAGTGTCATCCTACTCGAAGTGATTTTGTTCACTGAGAGAGATTTCGTTCACTGGATATTCTTTGTGTGAATTTCTCTGCTATCTGTTGTACCCCAAAATTTGCCCTCCCATATTCCTCAAGATTGGTCAAGAATGATTTTCAAATGGCTCAAAAGCTAGACAATCACATCATCTCCTAAGACAGCTGAAATTAGGGTTTTGGTTCTTTCAAGTAATTTGGGGTTCTCAATGGTTCAATCAAGTCTCATAGGCCTATATACATTCTCAAGCATCTACATGCCAAGTTTCAAGACTCATAGTGCCAATTTGCACAGTCAAAAGCTCCATTTGATCTACAGGCAACTGCAAGGGCAAAATGGTCATTTTGCAGTCAAAAGTCAGAATTCTTGGTCAACATCCTATTTTGAGTCCACAATCATCATTTGATCAAATCTTGATCATGATTCCACAAGAATAGCTCAAAAATCATCAAGATGCAAAAAGTTACTATTTTTGGACAGCAGAAAAGTCAACTGTACTTTGACAAGGGCATAACCTTTTCATGGTTTATCAGAAAAATTCCATCCAATGCTCATTTTGAAGAGTGTGCAATCTCCTAAAATCCATCTTCACACTCCAAGATCAAGAAATGTCCTCACAAGAAGTTACAAATTTTTACATTATAGGTCAATTTCAAAAGTCAACAAAAGTACACTTTGAGTCAAAGGCCATAACTTGAGATTGGTAAATCCAAATGACATGGGACCAAAGGCATTGGTTAGAGGACTTCAAGAGCTTTCCAAAATGTCCAAGAACATGGTCATATGATCAAAATTGAGCAAGTTGTGCATTGGAGAAGTTGAGAAATTTTCATGAATTTGCAAAAGTCAACTTTGCTCAAAACACCTTCTTTTTGCTAATGGGCCTCAAATCTCTTCTTGAAACTTCACCCCTGGCCTATGCACGACTCACCGAGCTTAATTGGATTTATTTTCTTATTTTTATTGATTAATTGGATTTTTAATACATAATAATTCATTTAATTAATTTAAATCATAAGAAAATAGAAGATTTGATTTTTAAATCAATTTGTGAACCAAATATGATCAAAACATGCTGGAAAATTCGTGCACAAGTCAAAGATACAAAAAAATCCAATTTTGGCAACTTGTTCAATCATGGAAAATCAAGAATATTTGATTTATCAATCAAAGATTTAAACTTCAATGCACATGGATATTGGCCCAGCTCTTGACCTAAATTGATTCTCCTATATGTATGCAAGCAAACCATGACCTAATACACGATTGAAAGCTGCAGAAACGACCCTGTCAAATTCAAGAAATCTCAAGAAAAGTGAAAACTTGTTCTTGCATTCTAGGCCAATTCAAGGCGTTTTGACCATCCAAATACATTGTAGGAGGTCCCAGAAACGTTTTGCAATCAAATTCCAGCATCAAAGCTCAAAGAACCGTTACATACAGTCCCACGGTTTGCACTTTTGATTCAAAACTATATATCTTAATTCATGCGCATTTAACATGTTTTTGTGATGGTTTTGCATTGCTAGGAATCATGCCAAGCTAATGGAGTGATTTAATTGAATTATAACGCCCTGAATCGAAAGATACCATGACTGAATTTCTAGGGTTTTCAAGCTTTAAATTAGGGCTTTCTAAACCAGGAAAAATTGGGACTAATAAGATACATGGTTGAAATCGTGAGGCCAAGACGAACACAACCCATACCTCGCAAAATATTTATGTTTGCTATATTTCTATTCGCTATTTTTCCTTGCAGGAGGTAGTGGAGGTTAAAAACCCCCGCTATCTGATTCTAATTACACTGAACCAAGGTTGAAGACGCTGATGTGTTGACGTCTGGTTGGCCAATTTGAAAAGCGCGCGCTTTGTTTTTTTATTTTTACAGCATGTTGATTGTTTGACATATAATAATTGCCTATTATTCCACTAACGAATTAAACAGGTTGGTTGAGTGGCTGGGGCGTTGGCATGTGAACATTGGGACCTGGGTTCGAATCCCAGGTCCCCCAAAATTCTTATTATTATTTTCCTGCGTGTATTCCAATAGATTTCCAGGTATGGTGTCCACCATATGCTTCAAATCTCAGCACGCCAGGTGGCTTCAGGCCAAGATCCAGTGGCCAAAGTGGAAGGACCACCATACTCCCTGGTCAGCGCATGCGTAGCAAGTCCAGAAAAGTCAAACAGGCTGGATGTAAATGGGCTTCAGAATTACTCTTGTCACCCCAGAATTAAGCCCAACACCCCCCTTCAAGTTTATTTCTTTTCTTTTCTTTTTTATTTCTTTCATTTAATTATTTTTTATAATTATTATTATCCCTAACAAATTAATATTTATTTTCATAATAAATTCAGAAAACATAAAAAATATAATATTTTTATTTATTAAATTTAATTAGTTATTTTGTAAATAAATAATTTAATTAATTAATTTAGTTTTAATTAGGTTAATTTTAACTTTTTTGCAATAATTTAAAACTAATGTAGAATTAGGGTTTTTAATAAATTTTAATCATTTTATTTTTATTTCCTTAAAACACCAAAAATATTTCCTTTTAATTAATTAATTTAGTTTTAATTAGGTTAATTTTAACTTTTTGCAATAATTCAAAATTAATGTAGAATTAGGGTTTTCAATAACTTTTGACCATTTTTTTTATGTTTCCTTAAATAACAAAAAGCCAAAAAATATTTCTTTTTATTAATTAATTAGTTTAGGTTTAATTTAATTCAAAATAACAAAAAATCTCTTTCTTTCTAAAAAAAAAGGGTCAAAACCCTAAAAAACTCTCTGATTCAATTTTTCCTCGCGCGCATTATTTTCATCCATATAATTGTAATTGCTCCGAGGATGTAATAGATTTAATTAGGATCTTTTTATCGCTTTTTATTTATTTTCCGCAATTTACTTTTTCAAGGGTTTGTTTTTGATGATGTAAATACCTGACGCCTTGTAATAGCTTAGTTTATTTTCCGCAACCATTAACTGCTAGATGTATGCTAATAGGCTATGCATGACAAGATCCCTCTTAAATTAAAATCAATCGTAGCTCACCATAACATGTACAAAGATAACATAACTGAAACCTGACACACTCGCACATGCCACTCTTAGGATACGCCTCACTTGGTTGCCTCGACGTGGTCATTGAGTATAGGGTGTTTTAGAGGTCGCCCTCCTGTCTAAAGATCAAGTTGCCTCGAAACGGTTGCCTCGATAAAAAAATGATCTAAGACATTAGGGTTACCGCTAAGGTGTCCTAGCATTGCTTTAGTGACCACATGTCTCTAAAATCGAATTGACCCGAAAACTCCAACGACGGTGCTACCTACTTCTCAATAGTGGGATAGTACTGTCTAAAGGACATTTACACAGCTTAATTTCTTTTGAGTAGGTAGAGGTTCTCAGGTACTTGCTCTTTCAAAACAAAAATACTTTTCGCACTTACACTTTTCAAACAAACACTTCATACACTCTTGAGGACAGATACAAGAGTTAAATCGAAGTTTTCAAACAAAACTCTTTTCAAAACCCACAAACACAAGAAAAGCAAAACTTTTTTGAAAACATAGTGAGCAAATACCTAAGAGCCCATGGATAACCACGGATAGAAAGGGTGCTAACACCTTCCCTTTCTATAATCTACCTCCCGAACCCGAGAAATATCTCGAAAAGGAATTTTGCTGTGCTTTTGTCCTTTCCTTGTTGGAGAAAATAAAAGACGGTGGCGACTCTTGCTTACCGCGACATTTCGCGAACCAGCATTAAAAAACAGTCAGTTCTATTTCCACCGATCACACTATCAAACAAATAGCCTATATGCAAACAGCGATATTCAAATAATACAAAGTTTATGCTTGTCTTAAAAAAAAAATTTTTGAACATGCATTTTAGCGAGTAAAGAAAATTTGTAAGAAAAATTCAACTCAGGATTCAGAGTAAAGCCTTACAGGAGTCAGGATACTTTTTGTAACAGTATACTTTCGAACTAACCCATGCTTCAATTAGGAATTTTAAAGGGTTATAGCATGGCTTGGTTCATGGTTTAAGAAACAAGGGATAAGGGATCAAAGTGTATTTGTACCCGCCCGTTCTTCGTGATGTTCTTCGGTCCTAAACTCAGCTAATTGTGCGTTTGAACTCCAAATGAGTCTGGAATGACGTTTTGGTGATGGTTTAGGCAAGTTAAGTTTGTCGGAAGGCAATCATTTTTGCAACATTTTTCATGTTGTCGAGGATTTGTAGTGACCTATTTATTTTGATTTGTTATCCCTAATTTTTTTCCTAACTGTTCTTGTTTTGAGATTATGGTCAGCGGGATGCCCTCATTTTTCTCACGTCTCCTTTGTAGGTTCTGGCTTAGTGGACTTTTCTTTTTGAGAGATAATGACTGCCTATGTGATAGGGAACCATCACCGTCTTTTGATTCCATAGGAATGTTTCTTGACGTCATTCGTTGTATTACGAGATGAGAGTTTGCGGCTAAACGCGCGTTTGAATTAACTGAGAGACTACCCTGCCCCAGGTTTTGATTAAAGGTTTCAATTTGTGTTAAAATAAAAAACTTCTACTTCTTTGGCTCGAAGGGGTAGACTAGGAATTATCTTCCTTATAACTCCAGTGTTTAGGATTTGAAAAAATGCCTGTACATCGTCAGGAGTGTCTGTTCAAAAGCATACTGTATGAGATTATGGCATTGTTTTCGTCATCCTCCCTCTAAAGGCTTGTAACTTTTAGCAAGAGTTGAATGTCATAAAGAGAATTAAAAGCATAGTTTAAATGTAATGAAAATGAATGGATTGATTCAAGACAAGCATATGCAATGCATTAATGAAAAAAAGTTTGATATTAATAAATAATTGTTTAAATAGAAAAAGAGAAATTACAACTTGAAAATTCGAAATGAACATAAGCCTCTTGGTTTGAAATTGTCACTTTAGGTGGTGAGCCTTTGATGGAAGGCATAAGAACTCAGTCTGGCTATCTTGTGTAAACTCCAACATTCCTCTGTCAATCAAGTCTTGGATCTTATTTTTCAAAGCCCAACAGTCATTCGTATCATGCCCAGGATTATTGGAGTGGTATGTACACAATGCATTGGGATGATAGTTAGGAGCGGAGGTATTAGGATTCCGAGGAGGGTCCCTTAATGTGACCAAATTCAAGTTCAACAGGTGTTGTAAGACCTGCGATATAGGCATGTCAAGTTTGGTAAACTGCCTTTTGGGTATACCCAACTTACTCTGATTAACCCGTTGTTTTTGGTGAGTTTGTTGTTGGACCCGTGAGATAGTAGCAGTTTGGAAATGTCCCCTCTTCACCAAACCAAACTCTTGCCTTCTTGGAGGTTGATCAATGACTTGGTCCCCAACCTCGGCTGCTTGCTTCATACGGTTGTATCCATCTTGATGAAGTTTGTTGATAATGGTTCTCAGCTCTTCTTGTCCCTGATCTAGGCCTTGGATAAGAGCCATCTGCCCTAGCATCTGGGTTCTCATTGCTTCAACCTCAGCTTGCAGTTGTTCCAACTGTTCGTCCTTATTGTCTTCGAGATTTTTCTTGGCCAGGTTCCCAGCGAGGAGTGATTTCAACTCTTCATGCCCCTTGTACAGGTTTAAGAACATCTCTTGAAGTTGAGCCTTTTGAATCTGAATACTCTTGATGGTCTGTTCTAGGGCCATCTCTACTGAAATAAACAGTAGGAAGATAAGGAAACTTGTATGGGAGAAACCTGTCATGATATAATGCATGATATGTGGATGCATGTTTTCAAGGATCTCGCGGGGTAAACACAAGAAAAGTTAGAAGTTGAACTTTGATCAACATTTTTTATTGGAGAATTTTGTATCGGTGGATGTCCTTCTACGAGAGTCAAGCTCACCATATCAAGTGGGTCATAGCCCTTGACTCAAATTGTTTTACTTGATTTTTGACGGCGTTTGGTTAGAGGAAAATAAATCCTCTTGTCTCTTGATAGACGTCTGGTTCAACGTGACCCTGCATCAAAGACCCTCGAGATCCTTGAAATGCTATGGTTCAATGCTATTGAAAATGGTATGATATTATGATGTTATGTACAGATATGCGAGGTAAGCAAGTTTTATGTACAAATAATCATATTCACACAAAGTAGACACGTCCTTAGGTTTAGGCTTGCATGGAGTTTGTAGGTAAGTACCCTCTTGAAGTTTAGTTGGCTCAACATGTCCTAGTTAATAGTAACCGGGTTCTAAGGGATCTCAATATCACTGATATTTCCCCCAGCTTCGTTCAATAGGCGATTGAATCGCAACCAAACAAAGCTCAAGAGTCCAACCTCAATGAGTGTAGTATCGAGTATCTATCAACTTCGGACTGCACCAAAGCCGGTCATCTCACTACGTCCTAATGGCCAAGTTGGTCAAGTAAGGTTCTAAGGTCAGTTGATGCTTCACAACACCATGCGAAAGTCCCGTACTCTCCCTGATTGACTCAAGGGTTACCGGTACCAACCAAAGTGCCACATCAATGCAGCTACTGCTTCAACCGTGTCGGTATACCATGCACAGTTCCCTCACAGTTTATTGCTACTCACCTAAAAGGTATCCCCAAATCCAGGTGCAGGATTTAAAACAAACCCAAACAAGGAACCAAAATGTAGAGCAAACAAATCAAACAAATATAAGCAAGTAAATATGATCTAACCCTAAGGTAACCCCACTTTTAGAAATACAAACTTCCCCAGCAGAGTCGCCAGTTCTGTGATACGGTGAGAAAACTGACTTGAGGTGTTTTGCATTTGTGTTCGCAAATGTTGCAGTTTAGCAAGAGTCGCCAACGACTTTTCTTTTATCCAAAAGGAAAGGTGAAAAAGCACAGGAAAGACCTTTAGAGATGTTTTATTGAGTTCGGGGGATAGATTATGAAAAGGAAAGGTATTAGCATCCTTTCCATCCATGGTTTTCCATGGGCTCTTAGTTACTTGCTAGATTACTTGCTTTTGCTTTGAAATGTTCTTTGTGATGTGGGTTTTGAAAGTATTTTTGAAAAGGTGCCATCGTTTAGGCAAACTTTTGCAATGATTCTCGTTCGTAAGAATGCATACAAAAGTGTTGAGCTTTTGAAAATATTTCACGTTTGAAAAGTGTTTTGAAAGTGTATGTGATTTATGTTTAAAATAGAAAGGATGTTGGTTTTGAAATTGAGCAAGCAACTAAAAATAATCTACCTACTCAAAAGGTCTTAGATGTGCTTTTCCTCTTCCTTTAGATGTTGCTATCTTACCATTGTTTTGGTAAGAAGCCCCATCGTTAGATGTGAAGGAACGGACGTTGGGTCATTGTATGACCATGATAGCAATATTGTGAGATGACTTAGCACTTTTCTTTAGGGACTAAGAACATTTTGAAAGGAAACTTTGATAGCATCATCGAGGGACTATGATCTTGTATTTTTCGATTTGTTTGTGCTAAGACATCTCACATGCATAACATTGCCATTTTGTAAGGCAACAAGTGGAATCACCCTAGGGGTTCTAGTGTGCAAGTGTATTTGATTGCATGCATAACTTTGGTCTTGAATTAGGGTTTTCTAATATTGGTTTTAGTCTTGCCATACACACTCTAGTTACTAACAATATATGGAAGCAATAACAGTGCGGAAATGTAAAATCCTACATTATTACAATATTTTGGGGATAGGGGTACATATTTATGAATGGGGATTGCAAATTAAACCCTAAGTTACTATTACAACCCTATTGAAATAGATAAGAATATACAGAAAATGTAAAATGCTTATCTATTTAAGAAAAGAAATAAGTTTTACTTAAGAAAATATTTTTTGTCTTTTTAAGTTAAAAGAAATAAAATATGATATATGAATATGAAATATTTTTGGTGTTTTTTGATTAATGAAAGATAAAAGTGATGAAAAAAAATAATAAGGGAAAGAAGACAAAATCAGGGTAAATACTGAAAATAGAAGAGGTCAGAAGTTCTGACGCTGACTTACTGCACAAACAGAAACAACGTTAGTAGAAATATGGAAGTTCAGAAGTTCTGGATCTTCTAAGAATTTAGAAGTTTTCAGAAGTTCTGATGCAACTGTCAGAACTTTGCCTCTCTCCATGCTAGTCAGAACATCTGCAACTTAATAATTTCTTAACAGAACAGAAGTTGCATATATAACAGTTATGACAAGTTTCAAGAAATTTCAGAAACACAAATCAGAAGCAACATGAATTTGCTAATCCTAATTCTGAGTCCTAATTTCTTTATGAAACTCTGAACTAGAATTCCCTCTATTTAGGCAAGCAGATGCATGAAATATCAAAATATGTACATCATCCGAATCAGAATGTCTACATTGTGTTAAATATGCAAGATATGACAATGCCTAATTAGTATGATGAGAGTCAGCAGAAAACTTATCTTGCAACTGGAAAATACTCTGGGAGCTGGAACGTGGTTCTGACTATTTGTGGTGTTCTGAACAGCTTCCTCACGTGTTCAGCAGGCTGAAACTTTCAACTTGAGTTGTAAATGATTAGAAAATTCTGGAACAACCAAGGGATAAAGTTTTGATCCTTTGAAGTGGATATTGATGGAGAATGTGTTATTGTTTGATTATAGAATTTTGGATGGCTTTTGAATGTATATTAGGAACTGTATGGGTGGTTTTGGTCAGGAAACAACTTGAGGAAAAATGGAGTTTTAATGCAAGAATCAAATGCTAAGGTTTTATATTTTTTTGTTTGTAATCTTTTTGGCCTCTGGGAATTTTTGCAGGGGTTCAAGGTTTTTTTTCTTTCTCAAATTCCACACCTCTTTCTCAAATTTTTCCCCGACCTCTTTTCAATGGCCAAAGGTGTTCTTATTTATAGGCAAAGGTTTTGCAGTTTGGAGAGGTCAAGTGGCACCAACATCATACACTAGAAGCTGGCTTACTCTTGAAGTAAGCCTAAACAAGTGGGGTTCAATGCACCAAGTAGGATGGTTAACATCGCCTAAGCTGGATTTGACAGCAAGAATTAAGGAAAAGTGGAAGCAACGCATGGGCCTAGCATACTTTTGCATAAAAGTTTATCTTCTCAAGACAGTAGGGGTACACGTGGTGAAAATCCTTTGGATAAAGACTCAGAAGTGGTTGTGAGTATTAAATAATGATGAGACTTATCACAACCAGAAATCCTACAATGTGAGATTCTACACTATGGTTTAGTTCTGGATCAGATGTTCTGCTTCATCGTAGCATCCATCCTCTGATCTTTGTATCTTCTGGCTCCAGCACGTTCTGAAGGAGCTCTCAGACTTTCTAGGAAGCTTGCAACACGCTTTGTAAACTTCTTTGCATTACCTTGGCAAATTCTGACTGAACCTTTGTGAAAACTTGCCCAGAAGTTCTGATCAAACTCTGTCTTGAAAGTGTCCAGAATCTGCTGAGTGTTTCGGTTTGAAGGACGTGTCCTTGAGAAATTATAACTTGAAATCTCAACATTTCTAGGAGAAGTTCTGTTCTGCAATGTTTCAGATTTTATTGAGATCTAAAACTCTTGTGTCAGAAGTTGATTCAGAATCAACTTGCATCATAGTGAAAATCTGGCCAAAAGTTCTGAGTTTTGTCATGGTTCTTAAACACTTAGAAAAGTTCTAAGTATTTAAAACTTTGACTTTTCCCAAAATAAATTGACTTTGAATTTCTTGATCAAATAAACTTCATATTTCAACATGTCTTGATGAAATATGATTCTTGAAATTTGATTTTGATCCAAAAGTCAAAGTTTGACTTTTCAGCATGCAAATGACCATTTTGCCCTTGTGAGTGATTTTCTTGGAAAATTTGTAGTTCAAGGTTTGGAATTGGATAGAAGCAAACTTGAGGATCCAGGGTGATTCTTTGAGAAATGAGAGGGCAAATTTTAGGATGCAACAATATAGTTTATGAATATATTTAACACATAATTCCTTTCAATCAAGCGATAAAGACTGAGGCTTTACTTCTTCAACCTACGCTAGGACAGAACTATTGTCGAGGGACCATTAGTTGAATAAAAAAATTATACATGAATAAATGGCAAGCAGATAAATAAATTCGATTACTAATTCTTTTCCTTTTAGATAACAAAATCAATTCTTAAAAATTACTTTTAAGACATGAGATACAATATTGGTAATGTATGGTCTTATGAACTTTTTCTACAAAAATCAACGGTATTTAGTGTTAGATAGTCAAATGTATGCAATGAGTATAAAGACATATTGGTTGTTAAAATATTTTTTTATGTTTGGCAACTTTGTTTCCAGTAACTTTAAAGGGTATATGTCCCTCAGTAAAACTCACAATCTTTAATCTTACAAGTGAGGAAACTTTTGTCAAATTTATATATATATATATATATATATATATATATATATATATATATATATATATATATATATATATTACTCTAATTGTCAATTTTCTCTTTGACAATGAAACCACCCAATAAATCTCTCACTCTTGACTCAAGTGGGAAGAAGATACTCCACCATTTTGATCTTCTTTCTGCATCTAATTGATAAATGCATAATTTACTTGAAAATCATGTACAATTATAAGCATTTAATTAGCTTTTTTATTTTTATAAAAGCATTTATGTTAGTTTTGAATAATTAAAATTGACTCTAAATTTCATTATTTTGTGTGTGAGATATAAAAGAGTGAAAGATAGATTGAAGGATAAAACAAAACTACATTGGAAATCAAGGAAGCAAAGCTATCACAAAATTCGCAAATTGAACATTCCTTAGATTTGCAAATGGGAATCAAAAGCAAACCAGAAAAACATGGCCAATCAGCTAAGCAAAATTCTCTTTGGTTAGCAAATTCATGAAAACAAGGAAAATCCGCAAAGAGATTAATGCCTATATTAGTAAATTCAAGGCGTTTAGAATCCTTTTTTAATGTCAAAGAAAAAAATGTTAATATATTTTTGTTTATAAATTAGTGGAATACGCGTGCGTCTGAACGAGTAATAATATGGTAGGTACAATTTTATTTTTAAAATATAAAAAAATTGTAAATAAAAAAATAAAATAGTTTTAACAAAATAATTTATTATTTGTAAGTAAAAACATATATTTAAAATACAATTGTATCCGTTTTTTAATTTTAAAAAGAAAGCATTAATAATATATATTTCAATTATTCATATATTATCTTAATTATTATTTTATTTTAAATTTAAATTAATTTAAGAATAAAAATATTAGATACATAAATAATTAAAAAATAATATATTTTTATCATGTTTGGATTGATATATTATTTTATATATTTTTATTTTTATTTTCTTTAATTATACACAAAATATAATAATTCATGCGTTCACACGAATTTTAATTTAGTTATCCGTGCGTGTACACAGTATTGGTGTATTACTCATGCGTTCACATAGATTTTAGCTTAGTTACTTATGTGTTCATAACATA
The DNA here is from genome assembly GCA_948472305.1 of Vicia faba. Classification (NCBI taxonomy): domain Eukaryota; kingdom Viridiplantae; phylum Streptophyta; class Magnoliopsida; order Fabales; family Fabaceae; genus Vicia; species Vicia faba. The sequence continues at coordinate 1,602,113,379 of OX451736.1, forward strand.
CTGATAATCATGCGTTCACATAGATTTTAGTTTGATTATCCGACAGTCACACAATACTAGTGTGTTACCGTGCGTTCGCACAAATGTGGTATGTAGACTTTTTATTCTGGACTGGCCATGTCGGGAAATATCACCCTCTTGTCCTTCTGGCCCAACACCGATCCATGATGCCCATCGAGCGTCTCCTCAGTCTGCCCGACATCAGCGTCGTGCAGACCACCAGGGGCCGACTAGAGAGATGCCCGCAACCAGTCTCCTCCCCGGAACCAACGCTAGTTACGAGCACATCTGCCCGGTTTGACCAAGTCCTGGCAGTTACTTGATTTTTCGGACCTACATATCTAGGCGGGAAATCAGGAACCAATGTCCACACGCCAGGGGCATTATATAAACCCTCACACTTATGAGGGTCAAGTATCACATTTTTACCATTCACTACCTGATATTCTGCTAGTACCTCCTTACTCCCATTCTTACTTGATCGTTGGAGTACCTTGCAGGTACAACCCCCTCTCTCCTCTACCCGACTGAATATCATCATCCGACCACTCTCTAGGTTCTAGTCAACCGCAAGATCAATGGCGTCGTCTGTGGGAATCTGCCTCCCCCGTCTTTCTTCCCTCGGAACCTAAGATCAAAGCAACTCTACTTTCAAGAACCATCTCTCCTATCATGGCCAACCTTAACGATCCCTACCTGTCCGAAAAGACCATCCTTTCCCCCGTTCACAAGACTGGTGAAGGCCAGGAGCACCCTCGACTTGAGAACATCCTGGGCCCCCGTGACGGACAAACTGCGTCCCTCGATTCTGCTGATGCCCGACGCAGTGACGATCAACTCTTGGACAAATGGCGTTCCAAGAATCCTGCTGAGGAACTCCCAGAGATCTTGCAACGATGCATATCCCCGTCAACGCTGACCCGACCATGGTAGCACTGCTCGCTACCCTGAATCAGACCAACGCCATTATCCTTCAACAAAATCAGAGGATAAGAGCCTTGGAAAGCAGATGTTCAAGATCTCCCCCCGGAGGACTCGAAGACAGAGTTCCCCTAACGCATGACCACCTAGGCGTGGTCCACCACCCAAGAAGGAAAGACGCGATGTTTCTTTCTTCAAGAAACGCGATCGCACACCCCCTGCCCGAGATCAAGACTCCCATTCGTTCAAGAAGAGGAAGGACAACAGACAGATCGACCGTGCTCGACTGCCCTCTCCCGAGCCAAAGCAAAAGCGAAGGAGCCCCTCCCCTCGACGGGACCACGATGACCGACGGGGGAGAAATTACCATTCTCCTTCTCCATCTCCTGTCAACAGTGAGGATGACGAGCCCCGCGGCCCTCTATCCCAGGAGATCACTGAAGCTCCACTCCCCATCGGCCTAGAGAAGTTGCCCATTCTAGGGACCTAGACGGAACGACGGACCCTGACGAGCATATTAAGAATATCGATGCGCTCCTCGACTACAAGGGGGTCCGGGGCACCATCAAATGCAGGCTCTTCCCGACTACTCTCAAGAAAGGGGCGATGGCCTGGTACAAAAGTTTTCCCGACGAATCCATCACCTCGTGGAAACAGCTAGGGAAAATGTTTTCAAGGCACTTCACTGCCTCCCGCCGACATCCTAAATCAGAAGTGTCACTCAAGGCAATCATACAAGGCAGAGATGAATCTCTGTGAGCATACATCGAGCACTTCAACAAAGAAGCGGTCCAAGTCCCGACAATGGACAACATGAAAAAATACCTGCTCGAGCGTGGCCTCAGTCCCCGCAGCGACTTTGCCAAGGTTGTGGGCATAGGAACACCAGCCACGCTCGATTCCCTTCTCCTGAAGGCCCAGGCGTACATACAGTACGAGAAGAAGGATGCGGCTAACAACGCCCAGGAATCCAGGAACAGGGAGAGTGCCAGACCCTCAAAGAATGACGAGTCCTCGACATCCCATCGGGGGGAGAAAGAAACAGGAGGACATGTCCCGTGATAATAAAGACTACAAGGGGTCGGCCAGTCGTTTTCACGAATACACCCCCCTGACAACCTCAAGAGAGCGTATTCTTTCTGAATGCGCTAATGCAGAGTTCAAACAAGTCGGGGTGCGCTTCCCCTGCTAAACTCCGTTGAAGCCTGGAATCGACAAGAGCAAGTACTACAGGTTCCATAAAAGTCACGGCCATAACACATAGGAATGCATCCATCTCAAGGATGCGATCGAAATATTAATCAGAGACAAGCACCTAAAACAGTACAAGAAGAAGGAGACCGCCCGCCAGGAAGCACCAAAGACAAAGAATGTTGAAGAAGGGAAGAAATCCCCCAACCTCGACACCATTCTGGTCGCCTTGAGCATCTCTCGTCCGAAAGACTTCTACTTTCTAAACATGGAGGACGTCCCCCTGTACTTCTTCAACCACAGTCCGTGGGAGTCCTTCCCTGCTGCAATGGTCATCTCCGGCGGAGGGTTCAACATACATACGGTCGGATCAGTGAAGAGAAGATTCGACCAACTCATAGAGGCCAACTTCGAGATGGACGCAATGCTCAACAAGTTTCGAGGAGGATCTCACCCCCTCACATTCTACAGTGAAGAGTTATCGGAAGGAGCCCCGAATTCGGAGCCCCGAATTCGAGCATCCCATTACTCGTGAGAGCTTGGATGGCTAACTTCGACGTGCGTAACATTTTGGTCGACCAAGGCAGTTCAGTCAACATTATGTACGCCCAACTGTTCAACACTCTGCAGCTGAACGAGAGCCACCTAACCCCCTACGTGGGCTCTGATCTTCAAGGGTTCAACGGGGCCAACACGAAGCCATGGGGGTATGTCGAGCTGATCGTCACCTTTGGGAGGGGGTAACGGCCAGGGCCATCAAGACCCGGTTCTTGGTGGTGGATTGCCCGTCCCTTTACCAATGCATCTTCAGGAGATCCACTCTCGCCGAGCTCATCGTGGTCCCCTCCACCATTCATCTCAAGATGAAATACTACACAGCCTAAGGTTTGGTCGCCACTCTTCATGGGGACATCCAAGTAGCCAGGAGATGCTTCGAAGCTTCTGCAAAAGGCCTCAGCTCCATCAACTCTCAGCCTCGAACAACCACTCGAGCCACGCTGCCCTCTAGCTCCAAAGAATCCAGGCCACTGCCAAGGGTCGACACCATTGACCTCGGCAGTCGCTTCTCCGTGGAGGATAGGGTCGAGCAAAGGGAGAAAGGGAAGGAGCCTATGGTCGAAGATAAAGGGTTGACCTCCTATGCTGGCCATAACGAGCTCTCAAGTTACGCACGACCTATCCTGGACGGTGACTTCGAGCTGGTTCCCCTCGGAGAAGACCCCACCAGGGGAGTAAAAATCGGAGCGGACCTCCCCGACTTGGCTAAAAGGCAACTCAAAGCTTGTCTGTGGGAGAACGCTGATCTCTTTGCCTAGAGTGCGGTCGAGATACCCGGTTAAGACCCCGAGGTCGCATGCCATCACCTAACCATTGATCCCACCATCTAGGCGGTCGTGCAGTGCAGAAGAAAGCAGTCGACTGAGAAGTCACACGCTGCTGAATTAGCTGTAAAAGACCTCCTAGAGGAACATTTTATTTCCTAAGCCCAGTACACAACCTGGCTCTCTAATGTAGTCCTCGTTAAAAAATATAATGGAAAATGGCAAATGCGCATTGATTATACTGATCTCAACCGGGCTTGCCTGAAAGATGCTTATCCCCTCCCCAACATTGACAAATTGGTTAGAAAGTCGGCCAGTTTCAAATTATCATCTTTCATGGACGTGTACTCTGGTTACAAACAAATTCCCATGATGAAGATGGACAAAAAATATACCGCCTTCACGATCGAGTCGAGCAATTACTACTACAACGTAATGCCCTTCGGCCTAAAGAACGCGGGCGCTACCTACCAGCACATGATGAACAAAGTCTTTTACAATGAGATATGCGACATGCTCGAAGTCTATATGGACGACATGATCGTCAAGTCCACCGAGGAGATTGACCATGCCTCCCATTTGAAGAAGGTGTTCGGGCAAGCCCGAAAGTGCCAGATGCGATTCAATATAGAAAAATGCACCTTCGACGTACGGGCAGGAAAGTTCCTCGGTTCTATTTGACAGAATGAGGCATCGAGGCAAACCTCGACAAATGTTGAGCCTTCTATGAGTTTCCAACGTCCACCTCGAAGAAATCCATCTAAATCTTAAACGGCATGCTCACTTACCTTTCCCGATTCGTGGCAAAATCCGCCCAACACACACCCCCCTGTTCAAACTTCTGCGCAAGGAAGCCGCCTTCGAGTGGACGCCCGAATACGAGCAAGCCCTCACCCACTTGAAAAAAGCGCTCTCACAGCCACCCGTTTTATCCCGGCCCGGGAAAGACGAGATCCTCTACCTTTATCTAGTTGTCGCCTCCGAGGCAGTGAGCGCGACATTAATAAGGGAAACCCCGGATGGACAAAGGCCAATTTACTTCACGAGTAAAGCGCTGCAATGCCCGGAAGCAAGGTATCAGCAAATCGAGAAAGTAGCTCTGGCCCTTGTTAACTCCACAAGGATATTAAGACACTACTTCTTGGCCCATACCATAGTGGTCCGGGCGGATCAACCAATAAAACAACTTCTCGAGAGACCAGACATGGCCGGAAGAATGCTGAAATGGTCCCTAGAACTTTCCAAATTTGATATCTAGTACAAAAGAAGGAAATCCCTTAAGGCTCAAGCCTTGGCTGAATTTGTAGAGGAAATAACCTTGCCCGGGGATCCGGAAGGCTCGCGCCGCTGGATGATCTTCGTCAACGGCGCCTCAAGTACGACCGGAAGTGGCGCATGCATCATATTAGAAAACTAGGAAGGGACCCTAGTCGAAGTTTCCATTGCCCTATCTTTCCCAACCTCCAACAATCAAGCTGAGTACGAGGCATTCCTCAAGGGACTACGGCTAGCCGAAGATCTGGGAGCCGAGGAAGTGAAAATCTTCACTGACTCTCAGTTTGTCTCCTCACAAGTTCGAGGAGAATACCAGGTAAAAAATGACCAACTCTCTGAATATTGGGCCCTGGTCCAAGAGGCAAAGAAGAAATTCATGTATATGGATGTTCAGAACGTCCCTGAAGGGTGAGAAAACACTTAGAAGGGGGGGTTGAATAAGTTTTTCCTTTTTCTCGCGCAATAATAATGGAAGGACACATGTATTTTTATCCTGGTTCGTTTGAAACTCAAACTACTCCAGTCCACCCTCCAAGGTGATTTCTCCTCTCTCAACGAGGACTTAGTCCACTTTAATCAAACTGATTACAAATGCACAACCAAACTGTTGTGACTAAAAATACAATGCACAAGCCAACTGCAAGTGACTAACACCTCTAAGACTCAACTAGTCCTAGCCCTCTCGAGAAATCTGACCCAACTGGTCTCTCAAGGAACACTTACAAAAATTATCTCTTAACAGTAGTGAATCAGAATGCTTCTAATAAGCAGTATCATAAACTGTGATTTATCACTAAGATTGTTTCCCAATACTTAATAATTACCCACTATATACTATTAGTTTACAAGAATGAAAATAATGAGCTTTAGTATATTTTTCGTGGATCAGTAACCTTTCTTTGAAACAAATGATCTTCTATATATAGCTTCTAGTCTTTACAGGTACTACCTTGAAGATAGTGTATGCATTAATGATACGTGTTAGCTTGGTCTTTATGTTTCCAATGTTCTCATGCGTAGTACCACTTGAGTGTGTTAGCCGTCTTAGCATTAAATAACCAACGGTACTGTCAAAGCTTGTCTCTGGAAGTTTAAGAGTTTGCTTGCAGCGTTGCCACTTCAGATTTTGCTTTATCTTTTCTTCTCTCAGAGTTTTCTTCAGTTTATGTTCATCAGAGTTTACTTCGTCTTTTCTTCTCTCAGAGTTTTCTTCAATTTATGTTCATTAGAGTTTGCTTCAGCTTGCATTATCAGATGTTGCTTTCAGCGTGCTTCTTTCAAATCTTTGCTTCAGCTAGCTTTATCAGAGGTTGCTTAGGATTTCTTTTCATCAGAGTTTGCCTTGGAGTGCTTCCTTCAGAGTTTGCTTTATACTTGCGTAGAATGATGTTTCTCTCTTGAGATGCATGAGTCAGAACATCATCTGAATTAGAGAACATGCACATCAGAGTATAAAATATATTTTACAAAAGTTATTTCATTATTATCATCAAAACTCTAAGATATGATTAGAACCAAACTTTGTTCTAACAATCTCCCCCTTTTTAATAATGACAAAAACAATTCAGATTTTGATTAAAAATTTTTTTGTGCTAGAGTGAGAATCTCCCTCTGAGATTGATAATCTCCCCCTGAGATAGATATTTCTTCTTCTGAAAAAAATAATCAAAGAATTTAAAAGCATAAGGGAAACTTCCTGAGATTGTTCTTCAGATCTTTGAGACATTTTTCTTTTATAGTTTCTTTAAGAGATTCTTTTCCAGATGATATTTAGAGCTTAGTCTTTCAGAGTCTTGAGGTACCTGCATTTCTCTTAAACAGAAAAGAACTTTGTATTTTGTTAGGAATGTTTGAGACTTAGTCCCATAACTGTTATCGTGGATCAGATCAAAATCTTATTTTCTCCCCCTTTTTGTCATAATCAAAAAGCAAAAAAAATAAAGAGATTCAAAATATTTGTATATTTAAGATTCAAAAGACAGAGGTACAAAACAAAAACAACAAGAAAATTGGAAAAAGAAATTAAAAATAAGATTGACGAGAGACAAGAGACAAGAGAAAGAAGAAGATTCTTGATTTCATTTGAGGATTCCTCTTGTTTCATCATCCAAGTTCGGATTTCCTTGTTGGTTTCATCCTGTTTGTCCAGACGTTCATGGATGGCTTCATTTTCCTTCTTCAGCTCATTCAGAGTGTCCATCACCAGCGAAGAGGGAGTAGATGTTGAAGCAGCTTTAGAGGATACAACCTTTGGAGCAGAAGCAGTAGATCCTGAGCCTATAACATTGGAGAGGAGGGTTCCAAGATCAATCATAAGAGTTGGCACTTTCTCAGAGGCAGATTGGGAAGAAGGTTGGTGATACAAAGTCATTGCCAAGGGATTTGGGTCTGACTCAGAGCCATCTTCATATTCATCTTCTGAAATTTCCATGTGGTCAGCAAGTGGTAATGGAGCATTGGTAATCTGCAGTGGAGACTTTTTATCCCAAATATTTACCACTTCTGTCTTAAAGGCATTCAAATACTGGGTGAAATTCTCAAGAACCTGAGAATAGCACAAATATTGCATATTGAAGGATTCATCATTGAATTTCCTTCTGAATGCTTCCCACAAAAAATCACATCCAGCTGGGTTCAGGTTGTTGGCACTGTTTGCCTTCAGCAGGTCTATCCACGTCTGTATTTCTGTTGTAAAATTCTGGAAATGTACAGTAACATCTGACTGAACAGGTTTTGGGGTTGGTTTGCGAACAGTCTTTTGGTGGATTTTATTTGCAGATAACGTAGAGATTCAGGATCAACTACAGTCCTAAGAAAGTCAGAAGGTTCAGATGGTTCAGGAGGTTCTGATGAGGATGGACTAAAGGTTGGTTCTAGAGAGTGAGGTGATGAGGGTTCTGGTGAGGTAGGTGCGGGAATTTCTGGTGACGTAAGAGGTGTGATGTCAGGAGAGATGATGATGGTGGTTTGGGTTGAGGAAGAAGGAATATGTGCTTGGGATTCATTCAGAGCAAAAATGTTTTTAGAGGGAATGATGAAGGATGAAGGTTGTGTAGCCAGAGGCATATTTATTCCTGGTAATCTCCAAGAACCATCATACCACTCAGAGGATCTTAGGGATAAAGGTCTTATGGGGGATGTTTGAAGAGGGTTTTCAGCAGGAATATTTGGATTTTTTTGGTGGGGAGAAGAAGTAGAGATTTCAGGTTGAGATATATGTGGAGAGAATGGTGGTTGTGGTTGAGTTTGTGTAGGAGCTACAGTATCAAAATTGTCCATGTCTGATAGAACCTGATCAATTTGAGGTTTATTTTGGAGGGGTTTAGAGGGAATGGTAAGGTGTATGTCAACTTTAACATCTCCTAGAGTTTAGGGTTCAACAGATGGTGTTATACATACAGAATCATAAACAGAGATGGTTTCAATGGACATACCTGAAGATTTCTTCTTCTTCTTCTGAGGACGAGTAGAGGGACCTTCTCCAGCTTGCCTTTTCTTCTGCTTCTGGAGAAAAACTTTTGGAGCAGGTACATTCCTTCCTTGAAGCCATGATGGGTCAATGGGAATTCCACTCTCCTTGCAAGCTTCAATGAAATGCAGAATGATCTCAGGATGATCACCAGGGTTGAAGAGAGGAAAATCTTCAATAGGGATTCTCCTTCTGGTGACAGCTGCTGACACATATGGAGTAGGTTCAACCAGAAGTTTGTCAATCAGCTTCCTTTTGAGAAGGTTCTTCCTAGTCAGAGCTTTTCCACAAGTGGGCTCCAATTCTCCAAGCAAGTTGGCGTCTTCAAGATGAGCTATCAGACCATTCTCTGTCAGAATATCTGAGATTAATCTTCCCAGAGGGATCCATTTTCTTTTTGACCCTTTCAGCTTCCCTGGTTTCCTCCACATGCGTCCAGAGATGGTTGAACAGAAGATAGGGCAGATCAATCTTCACATTTGTGCCAAGATAGAACAGAAGATATTGTTGGTCAACATTGATGTAGTCAGAAGAACTGGTTTCCTTCCTGTGATGAATACATCCATGAATAATTCTTGCCCAGATTTTATATTTGTTCTTCAAATCTATGACCTTGTTGGATGCTTGCCCAGTAGTAAAAATCTCAGCATAAACTTTGGACATATCCATTCTTCCAATAGAGATTCCAGTAACACCATTTCCTTCAAAGCCTAGAAGCCTCCTTATGAGATTCTCAGTGATGGAAATCTCTTTGCCCATGACAAATGATAGAATGACCTTTGGTGAAGCAATGGCATGAATCCAGAATTCCTTGACAAGATGAGGGAACACTGGTCCAACTAGACGATCAAAGAAATTTTGCCACCCTTGGAACTCTACAGCTGGAAACAAATCAAACCCATTTGCTTTCAGATTTTCAAAATCGACCATAAGTTCACTAACCACTTCCAAGCTATCAACAAGGATGAGTGTTGTTCTCTCAGGAGTGACATATCTTTCTGTATGTTGAGAGCTGCTTGAAGAAACGAGAATGCTTTCGGAAGGGGATAAAGATGAAGCCATTTGGAACGCTTAGGTTTAAGATTTTGAAAGAAATGAGAGTTTTCATAAGGACGCATGAGTGATTGAAATTTGAGAGAGAGAGAGAGAGAGAGAGAGAGAGAGAGAGAGAGAGAGAGAGAGAGAGAGAGAGAGAGAGAGAGAGTAAAAAGTAAAAGAGGGGAATTTTGCAAGGTATTTATAGTTTAAAAAAAATTTTAGAGTAATAAAACCAGTAAGGAATTTAGAACGATTGAATTAAAAAATAATCATTACTAGCAATTAATGAAATTTGACATTGAGGGGAGGCGTGAGATTTGATCAAATCTGAACAGTTACCTAGGAACAGCGTCTCAATATCAGCGCACACATGCGTGACCTTTCAGAGTTGAAACACGTGTTCAACTTCTGAGGGTAGCGTGTGACAGCTGGTTTAATGTAATGAACTTCTGAACCATTCTTGTAATGAAACGTTAGACACATTTCAGAACTTTATGAATGGCTTCTGATGTAACTCCTCTTCTCACTTATGAAGAGTAGTTAATCAGAACATTCATTTCAGAACATTCTGAAAACACATATAGAGAAAAAAAAAAGAAACTTTCATTCAGGACAAAATTCCATACTGATGCTTTTCAGAATGAATTTAAATTTATCTTCAGAAAGGGGTTTAGTGAAAATATCAGCCCATTGATGGTCTGTGTCTATGAAGTTTAAACTTAGGATTCCTTTCTAAATGTAGTCCCTTATGAAATGATGTTTAATTTCTATATGTTTTTCCTTAGAATGTAAACTGGGATTTTTTGAAAGACAAATAGCAGAGGTATTATCACAGAAGATAGGAATCTTACTTTCATTAAGATGATAATCTTCCAGCTGACTCTTCATCCAGATCATCTGAGTGCTACATCCAGCAGTAGATATATATTCTGCTTCAGTTGTTGATAGTGAAATAGTGGCTTGCTTCTTGCTGTACCATGAGATAATGTTATCACCCAGAAACTGACAACTTTCAGAGGTGCTTTTTCGTTCTATTCTATCTCCAGCAAAGTCAGCATCACAATAACCTACTAGTTTAAACTCTTTGGATCTTCTGTAACATACTCTAAGGTTAGTAGTACCTTTCAGATACCTTAGAATTCGCTTAACAACAGTTAAGTGAGATTCTCTAGGATCTGATTAGAATCTTGCATATAAACACACACTGAATAATATATCTGGTCTAGATGCAGTCAGATAGAGAAGAGATCCACTCATACATCTATAGAGTTTCTGATTTACTTTCTTACTTACCTCATAGTTTCCCAAAATGCATGTAGGATGCATTGGTGTCTTTGCTTCTTTACTTTTTGATAGCTGAAATTTCTTCAGAAGTTCTTTAACATACTTTGTTTGATGTATGTATGTACCTTCTGGAGTTTGATTTATTTTAATTCCCAGAAAGAATTTTAGTTCTCCCATCATGCTCATCTCAAATTCAGCCTGCATAGACTTAGCAAATTCTCTTCCAAGAGAGACATTAGAAGTTCCAAAAATAATATCATCTACATATATTTGGCAGATTAAAATGTCATTTTTAAATGTTTTTCGGAATAAGGTAGTGTCCACTTTCCCTCTGGTAAAATTCTTTTCCAAAAGAAAGTTACTTAGACGTTCATACCAAGCTCCGAGAGCTTGTTTCAGGCTGTACAAAGACTTTTTCAGTTTAAAAACATGTTCTGGATATTTTGAGTCATCAAAACCCAGAGGTTGGTGGACATAAACTTCTTCTTCTATGTAATCATTTAAAAATGCACTTTTAACGTCCATTTGATATAGTGAGATGTTGTGTTGAACTGCAAAAGAAATTAATAATCTAATTGATTCTAACCTGGCGACTGGGGAAAAGGTTTCATTATAATCAATTCCTTCTTGTTGATTATAACCTTGTGCAACTAGTCATGCCTTGTTTCTGACAACCTCTCCTTGCTCATTCAACTTGTTTCTGAATACCCATTTTGTTCCTATGATATTGAATCCTTTAGGTTTTGGAACTAGATCCCACACATCATTTCTTGAAAATTAATTTAGTTCTTCTTTCATAGCTAGGATCCAATCGTTGTCTTGCAGAGCTTCCTCTATTGAGGTTGGTTCAATCAGAGAGACCAAACCAAACAGTGATTCTTCAATGTTTCTGAAAGAGGATCTTGTTCTGATGAGATCTTCTTTCTTTCCAATAATCACATTTTCTGGATGTGCTGATGTGATTCTGGGGAATCTATTCTGAGAGGTTTGTTCATAAATTCTTAGATTGTCCATAGCATTTTCAATAGAAGGGTCTTCTGAGTTGTCCTTTGCTTCTGACTCTTTAGAGTTTGTAAGATGATCTTCTGTACCTGCAGGATTTTCATTCTGCTTTGGCTTTTGCTGGCCAAGCTTATCATCAAATCTGACTTTGATTAATTCGTCAACAATCAGAGTTTCTATGTTGTATACCCTATAGCCTTTTGAGCGTTCAGAATATCCAAGCGGAAAACACTTTTGTGCCTTAGAATCAAACTTGTTCAGATTATCTTTAGTATTCAGAATATAGCAAGTACATCCAAAAGGATGGAAATATGAAATATTGGGTTTTCTGTTTTTTCATAATTCATAAGGAGTCTTTTCGAGAATAGGTCTTATAGAGACTCTATTTTGAATATAACATGTTGTGTTTACTGCTTCTTCCCAGAAGTGTTTAGCCGTATTGGTTTCATTAATCATGGTTCTGGCCATTTCTTGTAAAGTTCTATTCTTTCGTTCTACAACTCCATTTTGTTGGGGAGTTCTAGGACAAGAGAAATCATTAGAAATGCCATTTTCTTTAAAAACCTTTTCAAAATAATGATTTAAAAATTCTCCTCAATGATCACTTCTTACTTTTATGATTCTAAATTCTTTTTCATTTTGCACTTGGTTGTAGAAGTCGAAGAACACAGAATGTGACTCATCCTTCTGTTTTAAAAAACTTAACCCATGTCCATATGCTGTAGTCATCAACAATGACCAATCCATACTTCTTTCCTCTTATGGATGCAGTTTTAACTGGTCCAAATAGATCAATGTGAAGAATTTCCAACGGCCTAGAGGAAGAAACACCATTTTTTTACTTAAAAGAAGGTTTTGAAAATTTTCCTTTCTGACATGCTTTGTGTGATACGGTGGGAGAACTGACTTGAGGTTTTGCGTTTGTTTTCGCAAATGTTGCGGTTAGCAAGAGTCGCCACCGACTTTTTATTTTATCCTAAGGAAAGGTTAAAAAGCACAGCAAAAACCTTTTGAGATATTTTCTTGGGTTCGGGGAGTAGATTATAGAAAGGGAAGGTATTAGCACCCTTTCTATCCATGGTTATCCATGGGCTCTTAGTTACTTGCTTAGATCACTTGCCTTTTGTTTTCAATTTGTTTGAAATGGTGCTTTGTATGTGTGGATTTGAAAATGTTTTGAAAAGAGGCCAATGTGGTGGCAATCTTTGTAATGATCCATGTGGGGATGTATACAAAGATGTATGTCTTTTGAAAAAAGTTTTCATTTGTTTTTGAAAGTTGTTTTGAAAGTGTAGTGATGTGTGATTTTGAAATTAGGCAAGTGTTCTGTTTTGCAAGTTTGATTCAAGTAACTAAGAGGTTATCTACTCCTAAATTTCTCAAAAGATTATTGCTATGTTTTAACCCTTTTAACAAGTTTGTTCCACCATTGAATTTGGTGGACAACCTTATGTTAGGATGTGAAAGGGACAGGCGCGGGTCATCGTTTAGACCATAATTGCAACGACGTTAAATGTCTTTGGGCAATTTTCTTCAAGGGACTTGATCATTTGTTTTTGTTGGTTTTTGAAAAGTTTTATCGAGGGACTATGATCATTCAAATTGTCTGCTTTGCCTAAAGAAGTTCAACATACAATATGGTCCATTTATTTGAAGGCAACAAAGTGGAGTACCCTAGGGGTGTTGGTGTGTAAGTGTGTTTTATTGCATACAAGAGTTTTTCTTTGAATTAGGTTTTTCTATTTCATTGATTTTATCTTGTCATACACGTCCTAATTACTAGCAATAAGAAGCGGAAATGTAAAATCCTACGCTATTACAATAATTAGGGGAGGGGGATACACATTTGTACATGGGGGTTTCAACGAGAAAAATAGACAAAAAAGAAAATAGCGGAAAACAAGATATATAGAGAGAGAGAGGGAGCCTGCGCGCTGTTGGGAAGCTATCAGAAGTTCTGACCCAGATCCGCTGTCAGATGATCAACCTGTTGGTGAAACTGGATGAGTCAGAACTTCTGACTCCAGAACCTGCAAAACAGAACCTTGTTAGTGAGGAAATCAGAAGTTCTGATTTCCCTGCGCTGCAAGACAGAAGTTTGTTAGTGGAGAACCCATAAGTTCTGATTCTGCTGAAAAGGCAATAACTCTCAGAGGTTCTGATGTCATTGACAGCAAGACAGGCTTCAGATGTGCTAACGTCAAAGTCAGCATTTGGCTTTTTCCTGTACTAATCAGAACATCTGCAATCCTGTTATTACTCCACAAAACAGGAAACATATTTGGAACAGATCCAGCAAAATAGCAAAAATGTTTCAGAGTTCAGAATCACCAAGGTCACAGGCAAGTCCTATACTGGCTCAGAACGTTCTGAGGTATGAGAATCCTCAGAACATAAACAGCAATAACATGAATATTTACATTATGTTACTTGAATATGCACAGCTGATGATGCTTAATAGTGTGGTGAGGGTCAGCAGGTGCTTACCTGACTGTCTGGAAAATGGTGGTGGAAAGTTAGCTTTTGGTTCTGGTGGTGTTCTGGACAGATTTGGAAAAGGGGAAGTGAAGGTGTATACGTGTATAGGGTCAGAAGTTTGGAAAGAGCGTTTTTGATTTACAGAAAAGAGCTGGATGTTTGATGAAGTTGAAGGTGAAAACTTAAAGTTATGAAACAAAGCTGGAGATTTTGGCAGAGTTTCAGAATGTTATGTTGCTAGGAGTTTCGTTTCTCTCTTAGCAGTTTTTCTGTTTCTTTTCTTCAACCTCTTTTGCAGTGGTGAAAGCTCTCTATTTATAGGCAAAGTTCTTGTGGATGTCTTGAACATTTAAGGTGCCAACAGAGTTTGAATTTGTTCTTTGACAGAAATTCCTGGGAAGTTGTGATAACAGCTATCTTTCAGCCTAGGTAGCAGCAGCAGGCGTAGATTGGGGGAAGTGACCTCTGAAATGGGCGGTGGCGTGAAGACCCATGCCAGAATCTGTGCAAAAGCATTTTCCAAGCCACACGTGAATGCTCAGGAGTGGTTGGAAGCATTAATGGGCATTAAATGGTGACAAGACCTGTCAATACCAACATTCTGGTAAGGGAAACCAGCGTTGAATCAGCAGCGTAAACCATGCTCTGGCCTTGGCTACCTGTTGTCTTAGCAAACTCTGGAGATTCTCCTGGTTTTCTGGTACGTTCCTTGGACCTACTTCTGGACAATCTGGACTTAGAGATTCTGTATCAATGTGACTCCTATCCTTCTGACCTTTCATCTTCTGATTTCAACCTGTTCTGAAGGAGCCTTCATACTTTCCTGTTTCTCTTGCATTCCTTTAGCAAGTTCTGACTGAGCTTGTGTAACTGCTGAAGGGGTATGTTCTGTTTGAGGCTTACACTCTGAACCACGTTTACATCTTCTGATTGAACTGATGTAGCTGCTGAAGAGCCAACTTCTGACCACGCTGAGCCAAGCTTGCAACTTCTGACCGTCTTCATCTGGAATGGGTCCAGAAGTTCTGAAGCGCTGATTTTTCTAAAAACACTTATTTTAAAGAAGCACTTAGAATTTGATTTTCCTCAAGATGAAAGCGTTGTTTACGGAGTTTGTGAGACCATCTTGCTCTTGTAAGTGGCTTGCTTGGGTAAAAGGATAACCCAGGACTTGGATTTGTTTCAGGGGACTTTGAAAAATCTAAGATGGTTTCCTGAAGAAAGGGAGGGCAAATTTTGGGGTACAACAGTTGCCCCTGTTCAATCTTCTTGAACCTGAAGAGTTAGATTGGCGAGTTTGCCTTTCGCGACTCGAGGGTAAAAGGAGATTGGACACCAGAGTGCCCGAAAATTTGCACTTGCCTAGTAGAGTATCAGCGATGTGATGGCGGGAATGGGCTTACAGATGCCATTTGGAGAGATGGTGGATAGGGAGATGGGCTTATAGATGCCATCTGGAGATGTGACGGAACCTTGTCGGGAATGGGCTTATAGATGCCATTTGGAAGTGTCGATCGCATAAGAGATTCCTTAGCGAGAACTTGTGTATTTGAGAAAGACGGATGTTTTCCTGGCTTGTTACAGGTGTTTGATCTTCAATCTCCTCATGCAGATATGCCCTGGCTAGATACAGGTGTCGAATCTATAATCGGTTGCTCACAGATGTGCCCTGGCCGGATACAGGAGTCGAATTGGAAATAGTTGTCAATAGATGTGCCCTGGCTGGATACAGGAATCGAATCTTCGAACTCTTCAGACGTGCCCTGGCTAGATACAGGAATCGAGTCTGGGAACGTGGTCCACAGATATGCCCTGGCTGGATACAGGAATCGAATCTTCGAACTCCTCAGACGTGCCCTGGCTAGATACAGGAATCGAATCTTCGAACTCCTCAGACGTGCCCTGGCTAGATACAGGAATCGAGTCTGGGAACGTGGTCCACAGATATGCCCGGGCTGGATACAGGAATCGAATCTGGAGATGTTGTAGTTGATAGATGTGCCCTGGCTGGATACAGGAATC
This sequence comes from Vicia faba, assembly GCA_948472305.1. Classification (NCBI taxonomy): domain Eukaryota; kingdom Viridiplantae; phylum Streptophyta; class Magnoliopsida; order Fabales; family Fabaceae; genus Vicia; species Vicia faba. Next base: position 1,602,129,381 of record OX451736.1, read on the forward strand.
GAATCTTCGAACTCTTCAGACGTGCCCTGGCTAGATACAGGAATCGAGTCTGGAATTGTGACAGTTGAAGGTAGTTGTTTTTGGGATTGTCTTTTTTCTGAACAGGAAAAAACGTAAGTTGTATGCAATGTCATGATGTATGATATGCATGGTGTTATGATGCTCAGTCATGAGATAGTGTTGTATGCGCTTCATCATGTATGTAAGCAAGATGTATGAAAATGTGAAATGTTTATGAGTGTAATTTCATCTTAGGAAAATAAATCCTTGACGAACGGCCGGGAAGTTGCTCTGTGGAAGAGATACTTGGCCGAAGTTTGATGCGAGGCCTGTTGAGGACTCTAATGATAGATTCCGCTGGGGATAATGATGATAAACTCCGCTGGGGATTGAAGGAACATTGCCGAGGGCGGTCTTCCGTGGTTTTTAGCTGAGGATAACCCAGTTATAAGTCCTTGTGAGGAAATAACTCTAAATAAAACTCGGGAGAGACGTCCGTACTCTGCAGGGGATAAGCTTCCAGAATCTACTGGGAATGAGCTTTAAGACCTGCCGGGGAATGTCGTGTCCTTTCAGGATCGACGGGGAACCAACTCTGCTTGGGGAAAGTACTACTGAACCTTGTTTTACTCTGCGGGGCGTTGAGATGTTTTGGCCACATTTTTTTTAGTTGAATTTACCTTGGTACCTTGGAGGACAAAACAACCAGGCCGCATTAGACAACTTCACAGTGCCCCTGTCTCTGATGTCACCTGTAATCAATCTCTTGTTTCATATGCAAATATTTATGAATTATCAATTTAATGTCAAATGCATATATCAAAAATGAACATTGGACGTTCTTCGCAAGACAAAACAGAAAAAGGGAAAACAATGGTAATTTGTATGGACAAGTGAATTTGTATTGATTTTGAGTTTGCCTGTAAATAGGCATTTTTGTACAAGAGGCTGACATCCTAGTAAGAGGACGCCGCCAAATAATATAGAGTTTACAATTTGAAAAAGGAAACAAAACAGCTATGTGAACAATCCCACTGGGTTCCAGCTCTGCTATCGCCTTTATGTCTCCGAACGTCTCATCGCTTTGCTGCCTAGTTGAGGATGAAGCTGATTGGTCGATGCCGAAATCTTGAGCCAGATAGTTGATGCCGAATTCCGGATGCGAAGTGATCCAATGAGACATAGTGTTACGCTTTTATCCCTAACTTTTGCCTGGACCGCCCTTTCGGGTTTTCAGTCCACCGGGATACCCATTTTTGCCCAAGCCGCCCTTTCAGGTTTTCGACTTGCCGGGTGTACGGATTTTTATTCATTTCATCCCTTATTTTTGCCCGAACCCTTTTGGTTCGCCGGGAAGCCCTTATTTTTGCCTAGGTATGTCAACCTAGCGGGTCTTTTATTTATGCGTAGTATTTTTTCACTATGTATGCATTGGCGGGGTGAGGAAGGTCGTCACCATCCATGGTGGTTAGGATCATGGCTCCTCCTGAGAACACACGTTTAACCACAAATGGCCCTTCGTAAGTAGGGGTCCATTTGCCCCGGGGATCACTTTGAGGAAGGATGATGCGTTTGATTACCAGGTCCCCGACTTGATACTCTTGCGGTCTGACTTTCTTGTTAAATGCCCTGATCATCCGTTTCTGATACGTTTGACCATGACAGATAGCAGTGAGCCTCTTTTCGTCAATCAGATTTAATTGATCAAGTCGAGTTTGGATCCAATCATCTTCATTCAAGTATGCATCCTTCATTATCCAGAGAGAGGGTATCTGGACTTCAATTGGCAAGACTGCCTCCATGCCATAGACCAAGGAGAAGGGAGTTGCCCCGGTTGACGTCCTTGCTGAGGTGCGGTACCCATGAAGAGAGAACGGTAACATCTCGTGCCAATCTTTATAGGTCACTGTCATCTTCTGCACAATTTTCTTGACATTTTTATTGGCTGCCTCTACAGCCCCATTCATCTTCGGCCGGTAGGGAGAAGAATTGTGGTGCTGTATCTTGAATTGCTCACAGAGTTCAGTGATCATTTTGTTATTGAGATTGGTACCATTATCCGTAATGATTCTTTCTGGGACTCCGTACCGACAGATCAGATTATGCCGGATGAAACGTGCCACGACGCTCTTGGTTACTGTGGCATAGAAAGCTGCCTCAACCCATTTCGTGAAGTAATCGATCGCCACCAAGATGAAGCGATGCCCATTGGATGCCGTCGGTCGGATCTCACCAATCATATCGATGCCCCACATTGCGAAAGGCCAAGGTGCCGTCAGGACATTCAAAGGAACCGGAGGGATATGCACCTTGTCAGCATAGATCTGGCATTTATGACAAGTTCGGGAGTGTTGGTAACAATCGGCTTCCATTGTGGACCAGAAATATCCTGCCCGAAGGATTTTCTTAGCCATGGTGTGTCCACTGGAATGTGTTCCGAATGTACCTTCATGCAGCTCCATCATAATTTTCTCTGCTTTAGCCTTATCCACACAATGTAGCAGAGTTGAATCATGATTCCGTTTGTAGAGAATGCCGTTGCTGAGGAAGAATTTTGCAGCAAATCTCCTCATGAACTTCTTATCATTGACAGATGCACCTTCAGGGTATTCCTGAACTTCCAAGTACCTCTTCACCTCGTGATACCAGGGTTTTTCAGTCACCTTCTCAGCCTCGAGCTCGCAGCAGTATGCCGGTTCATCCAACTTCCAGATAATGATTCGGGGAGCTTCATTGTCCCATTTAACTTTGAACATTGAAGACATTGTGGCTAGTGCGTCCGCTAGCTGATTCTCCTCTCTAGGGAAGTGCTCGAAAGTTATCTCTTCAAAGTGGGGGAGCAAGGTCAACACATACTCCTTGTAAGGAATAAGATTCGGGTGTTTCGTATCCCACTCGCCTTTGATTTGATTGACCACGAGGGCGGAATCTCCGAAGACACTTAGAAATTTTATCCTTAGGTCGATTGCAGCTTGTAAACCCATGATACATGCCTCATATTCTGCCATGTTGTTGGTGCAGCTGAAACATAATCGGGCGGTGAGGGGAGTATGAGTTCCTTTGGGAGATATGATTACGGCGCCAACGCCGTTACCCAAAGCATTGGAGGCTCCATCAAAATGCATAGACCATCGGGATCCTTCCTCAGGTCCTTCATCCGGTCCAGGTACTTCACAGTCAGTTACCACCATGATGTCTTCGTCCGGAAAATCAAAGTTCAATGATTGGTAATCATCCACAGGTTGGTGTGCCAAATGATCTGCCAGTACACTTCCCTTAATTGCTTTCTGAGTTGTATACTGGATGTCATATTCTGTCAAGATCATTTGCCATCTCTCTATTCTTCCAGACAGAGCGGGCTTTTCAAATATGTACTTGATGGGATCCATTTTTGAAATCAATAAAGTAGTGTGAGTCAGCATATACTGTCTCAGCCGGCGAGCAGCCCATACAAGAGCGCAGCAAGTTTTCTCAAGCAGTGAGTAACGAGACTCACAGTCGGTAAAATTTTTGCTCAAGTAATAAATAGCGTGCTCTTTTCGGCCAGACTCGTCATGCTGCCCCAGCACACACCCCATTGAATTATCAAGTACTGTCAAGTATAGTATCAGAGGTCTTCCTTCCACAGGTGGCATAAGAATGGGTGGCTCTTGGAGGTATTCCTTTATCCTTTCGAAGGCAGCCTGACATTCATCATTCCAGCGTACTACTTGATCTTTCTTCAGCAATTTGAAGATTGGCTCACAAGTAGCAGTCAGATGTGAGATGAATCGGGCGATGTAATTCAGTCGTCCCAGGAAGCCTCTGACTTCTTTCTCTGTCCTTGGAGTCGGCATCTCTTGTATGGCTTTTACCTTGGCAGGGTCCACCTGAATACCTTTATCACTTACAATGAAACCTAGCAATTTTCCGGATCTTACCCCAAAGGTGCATTTGTTGGGATTCAACCTCAGCTTGTATAACTTGAGTCGGTCAAACAACTTCCTCAGATGGTCAAGGTGCTCCTCCTCAGTTTGAGACCTTGCAATCATGTCATCAACGTATACCTCAATCTCATGATGGATCATATCATGAAATAAAGCAACCATGGCACGTTGATAGGTTGCCCCAACATTCTTCAATCCGAATGGCATGACCTTATAACAGAAGGTGCCCCACTGAGTCACAAATGTAGTCTTCTCCATATCTTCTGGAGCCATCTTGATCTGATTATACCCTGAAAAACCATCCATGAAGGAGAACACCTTGTGTTGAGCTGTATTGTCAACGAGGACATCAATGTGAGGTAGGGGGAAGTCATCCTTGGGGCTGGCCCTGTTCAAGTCCCTGTAGTCAACACACATTCTGACTTTACCGTCCTTCTTCGGTACTGGCACCACATTGGCAACCCACTGGGGGTAAGAAGTCACTGCAAGGAATCCGGCATCAAACTGCTTCATAACCTCGGCCTTGATCTTTTCAGACATCTCTGGACGCATCCGTCGGACTTTTTGCTTTACCGGAGGGCAATCTTCCTTGGTTGGCAGGTGGTGAACTACAATGTCAGCATCCAAACCAGGCATATCTTCATAGGACCAAGCAAAAATCTCCATGTAGTCTTGTAGCATCTGGATCAATCGTTGCTTCACGCTGAGCTCTAGATTGGCACCAATCTTGACCTCTTTCCTATCCGTCTCAGTACCCAGGTTAATTGTCTCCACAGGCTCTTCATGTGGTTGAATAGTTCTCTCTTCCTGGAGTAGCAGTCTTGCGAGTTCACCAGGCACTTCGCAATCATCTTCACCTTCGTCTTCGGCCAAGTTGATCGGATTTTCGAAGTCATAACTGGCGGTAGCAGAGCTGTTACCAGTAAGATCCAGAGTGGATTGAAACCTGTATAAGTGAGTGTGTGTAAATATAGCTGTTTTGCAATATATATAACACAGAAAGGAAAAGAGCACAAGATTTGAAATGCAACAAACGTCCAATGTTTTGATTGATGATATATGAAAATGTCATACAAAAAGCCCTCACAAATGGAGCTACGATGCCCCGGGTAGGACACCGAGCCAACAAAGTTTTAACATATTGTTTGTTACAAATTGGGAATCAAAAGAAATTAATTACTGCGTGACAAATGTGATAGGGGTAAAATCCTTTGCCGTCCAGTTGCTTGGTCCGTTGCTGTTAGTCGGGTAGATCCAACTGTCAAACTCTGCTTCCTCTACATCTTCCTCGATAGCATTCACCCTTGAGCTGGAGATAAACACCGGAGCCTTTCTGATCTTCTCTTTGCGCACAGCCTTCTGAGCCTCTGCAGTAAAGCCTAGCCCAAACTTGTCATTCTTCTGAGTGAAGTCAGGAAGCTGACCCCAGTTTGCACAATTGCCTTTCTGAACCACAGCCCGGGCATCCCTTAGGGAAGCCATCCTCAAGGAAACATTCTCTTCGACTATTGTCTCTGCTGCTGCTGAAATTGGATGCACCTCCTCGAAATGCTGAAAGGGGGTCTCAATAAACTCCCCGTCCATCTCAATGTATCTGAAGGAATTCAAATGGCTCACCATATACTCCTCTTCTCCTTGCACAGTGACGATCTTCCCCCTGACGGGATACTTCAGCTTCTGGTGCAAGGTGGAGGTCACTGCCCCAGCTTTATGGATCCAAGGTCGACCCAGCAGACAAGAGTACGATGGACGTATATCCATCACATAAAAAGTAGAGTCAAACACTTGGGAGCCCACACGAATAGGGATGTTAACCTCTCCATGAACCATCCTTTTTGAACCGTCAAAGGCCCTGACGATGATATTGCTGGGCTTCAATTCCAGGCCTTCATAATCCAGACGATCTAAAGCCTTTTTCGGTAGGACATTCAAGGAAGAACCAGTATCCACCAATACATGCGCCAGAGTAGTGCCCCTGCATTCGATAGAGACATGCAGGGCATCATTGTGGTCTCTTCCCTTCGCAGTCAGGTCAGCATCTGAAAAACCCAGGCCATTGTCTGCTGTCAGATTTGCTATGCAATCAGTGAACTGGACTGCAGACGTCTCCTGCGGCACATGGGCCGTCTTGAGAAATGAGATCAAGGCCTTAGCATGGGCCTCGGAGCATAGCAATAAGGAGAGCAGGGAGATCTTGGAGGGTGTATGCCCCAACTGCTCGACAACATTAAAATCACTCTTCTTTATTATTTTCAGAATCTCCTCCATTTCTTGTCGGGAGGCCTCAGCATTTATAGGTATTGGTGCCTCCTTCCGGGCAGGCTCTTCTTCAATCCCTTTGCCCCGAGCATTTGATGACTCGGCAGCAGGGGAAACAACTTGATCAGCAATAGTAACAGGTATACTTGTGGGTTTTATAAGGAGGGGTCTTGGAATAGCGGGCGGTGCAATGTCAGGCGAGAAGAGCCTGCCACTGCGGGTGACCTTGGCTGGACCAGTGATATCGCAGATACTGGCGCCAGTGTCGAATTCTTGTTTGATTTCATTTACATACACGTCTCCCCCATAATGCCAGGGGACAGCTTTATCAGACACGTAGGGGAGAGGCCCAGGAACAGTAATAATCACAGGTGCAACGGTCATGATTTGAACAGGCTTCTTCGGGGGAGCCTTGATTGGATTATTGAAGATGGTAACCACAGAAACTTCTTTTATCGGAACCAACTGAACAGCAGACTTTTTGAATAGAATTTCCTTGCTATCCATTAGGCCTTGGATGCCTAACCTCAGCAAGGGACAATCAGATAGGGAAACAGCACAGAACAGGCAACCTTCACTGCAACCCGGAAATAAACCGGCCCGCAGTAGGTTCTTCTTAACGGTCTTCAGAGGGGTGACAACTTCATTTACCGAAACAACATACATTTCTTCTTCGATGGCATTTACTCTATGCTGGGGCATAGGAGCAGTTACAACATTTGGTCTTTCCGGCGCTTCAAACTGAATTTCCTTTGCGTCGATCAGATCTTGCACTTTGTTTCTTAAGGCCCAGCAATCATCAGTAGTGTGCCCGGGACTATCAGAATGATAAGCACACCGGGCATTTGGGTTATATTTAGGAGACGCAGTGTTGACGACCTTAGGAGCTTCTTTGAGGGTCACCAGGTTGGTGGATAACAGTTGGGGTAAAATTTGAGATAAGGTCATACTCAGCCGAGTATACTGCCTCTTGGGCCTTTCGCTTCTTTGTTGATTGTACTGCTGAGGAGCAGCAACAGGTTTTGAGATGACCAAAGCATTGACGGCTTGGCGATTTTCGGGCTTGACTTGTCTTCTAGGACCATAGACGGCACTTGCTTCTTTCTTAAACGGCCTCTTCTCAGCACTTGTGGAGGCAGCCTTTTGTATCTTGCCTGACCTGATGCCAGCTTCAATTCTTTCTCCCGTCAGTATCAAATCTGTAAACCCAGCGGAGGAGTTACCAACCAAATGATTGAAAAACGGACCAGACAATGTCCCAAGGAACATACCAACCAGCTCACGATCAGTCAATGGAGGCTGCACCCTGCCAGCCAAATCTCTCCATTTTTGAGCGTACTCTTTGAATCCCTCACCCGTTCCTAGAGACATACCCTGAAGTTGGGTACGCGTAGGAGCGAGATCAGAATTGTGTTGGTATTGTCTGTAGAATGCGGTTGCCAGATCTTCCCAGTGTCGGATGCTAGCTCCATCCAATTGGTAAAACCATTCAAGTTGTGACCCCGAGAGGCTATCTTGGAAGAAGTGAATCCAGAGGTTCTTATCTTCCGTGTAAGGTTGGATTTTCCTTACGTACGACCTCAGATGCAGCTTTGGGCAGGAGACCCCATCATACTTGGCGAAGGCAGGCGCCTTAAACTTGTGTGGAATTACTACCCCAGAAGATAACCCCAAATCTCCGAAATCCAGTCCCGGCACATTCTGAATTTCCATGGCGCTTAAGCGGTCCTCCAATTGCTTGTATCTGTCAGCAGCAGGTGGGTATTGTTCGTCGTTATAGTCCGTCTCGTTGTCGGAGACTGCGGGACTAGGAGCTCCTCCCCCTTGGGGACTGTTTTTCTCAGCAGAAGAGGTGGTTGGATCAGCTTCATTATGGAGTGTGTTCCCAAATCTGCGTCCGGTGTTGAACAATGCAGTCCTCTTTTTCTTCTTCTTCTTCATGAGTAGAGTCTTCAGCTCTTGCTGACCCTGGGCTAGGCTTAAGACCATCTCTTGAAACTGTGCACTTTGGGCCTGAAGGGCCTTGATTGCTTGCTCACTGGAGGAGTCTGGATTCATGATGACTGACTGTTCACACAAACAGCGAAGAAAATTAAGCAACCTGTGAAATAGGGTACCTGCTATGCATATGGTGCAATGGAATGCGTATGTTTTATGTTTTCAAAGACAAACAGGATTCAACTTTGTAGACAAAAAAGGGAAACACACTTCATTAGATTAAAATTTTCAATTGTTCAACAATTTGCCCTTAGGCATTACAGGAGTGAAAAAAATGCTGGAAAGGAAATAAACTATAAAAGGAAACATCCAAAGCTCATCAATGCTCCCATGGCCTCCTCTTTTCAGTGCTGATGTAATTGTTCAGAACCCGCTCTTCCTCCAATTGCTTAGTCAGCCTCTGGATCTTCCGTTCCTGCTCATTGAACTTCTCCCGATAGAAATCCCGTTCTTCCTTTAGCTGCGCCCAAGATCTCTTCATGGTGTCAAAATCAGTAGGTATCTGAGGAGGGAGGACAGTTGGAGGAATCCCATCTTCAACAGGAGACTCAAGAATGAGAGGTCTAACAGCTTCGTAGGGCATACCTAACCTTTGAGCACGGATGCGGACCCATTTGCAATAGGGTTCCATTGGTAGAGAAGTCTTTGGTCCCAACTCATGTGGGTCAGCTTTGTGGATTCTGTCCCAAGCTCTAATGAATCCCTGGCGTAGTTTGTCACTGTCTGCCTGAAACTCAAAATGGAAGTGAGGAACCAGCATTTCATGAGGCCCATCTCCTCTGGCTCTTCCAAACTGTCGGAGAGCCAAGCACGGATTGTAAGAGATTCCTCCTTGGATACCAATCAACGGGACATTAGGGTATTCTCCGCAACGGTCGATAACAGCTACCTCATCCAAACCTCTGAGAGTCCAGGTGATGTCATTATCAGTGAGAGACATTAACCTCCGAGCCCAACCTTTTCCTTCTTCATTCTTTAGCACGAACTTAGGAAGGTGCGAAATAAACCACCTTACTAGCAAAGGAGCACAACACCAAGGAGTTCCCCGTTTTCGAGCAGTACGAGCATAGAGTTGTTGTAGAGTATCACCCAAAAGAGTGGGTACCGGATTCCGAGACATGAAGATTCCTATGACATGGATACTGATAAAGGTGTCAGGGTTGGGAAACAATACCAGACCATAGATCAAAAGAGCCAGAATATCCTCGTACGCCTTGAAGTCCAAGTCATTCCAGAAATCATTAGCCTTGCCAGCCAGAAATTTGACCAAAAAGCCCTTGATCCCATTCCTAGTTTCCCAGTTGGACAATACCTCTTCTTTGGTCAAGGGGAGAATTGCAGCAATCTCTTCAGGCCTAGGAGTCTTTTCCAAACCAGTGAATGGAGTTTGTTCCAAGACAGGAATCCCAAGCAAATAAGAAAATTCTTCCAGGGTAGGAACCAGCTGGAAGTCTTGAAAGGTGAAACAATGGTACAGAGGGTCATAAAACTGGGTCAGAACACTTATCAGTTGTTGGTCCCATTTTGCAGTGATCAAGCCAAGGAGAGAACCATGTCTGCTGATGAAGGAAGAAGTGTTTGGAATCCTTCCGACCAAATCTTTGAGTAAAACTGGTGGTTGAACAAAGTTGAGCCGGACAGTATTCCTACGCACGGGCATCATGATGTCCTGCAAAACAGAGCAAAGATGAAACATTTTTTGTCTTTGAAATGGGCTAGTCCTTTATACAGGATGCATGCAATGGTATGATGGCATGATGCTATGATGAAGCACACCACAAGTATTCTCATAGGCAAATAAGGCACACAAGTCACACAAGACACCCTTAGGTTTCAGGCCAGCATGAGTTTCGGGTATTACCCTCTTTTGGTTTTGTTGGTTAAAACCTGTCCTATCAAAAGTAACCGGGTTCTAGAGGATCTCAAATCATTGGCTACCCTCAATCGGTCATAACTCCAGCATCGCAATCTTTTCTCGCGGCCAGAACCATCTCGAGAGTTTAGCCTCAATGAGTGTAGCATACTGCTACTGTCCTAGTAGCCAAGTTGGTCAATTTAGGGTTCTAAGGTTTGTTGGTGTTTAATGACCCCTTAGAAGACCTATATTCTCCCCGTTACAACACAAGGGATATAGGTACAGACTAAGATGCCACACCAACGTAGCCACTGCTTCACCCATGTCGGTCTACGCCGGACAGGTCCCTCACAGATTATGCTACCTAAAAAGGGTATATCCCAGATCCGGGTTAGGATCTATGAACTCCGATGCAAAGCCCACAAATATAAAAGCAAACAAAGCAAACAATTGAAAACAAAGGTGATCTAAGCCCTAAGGTTACTCCACTTTTAAAAGAATTCCCCAGCAGAGTCGCCAGTTCTGTGATACGGTGGGAGAACTAACTTGAGGTTTTGCGTTTGTTTTCGCAAATGTTGCGGTTAGCAAAAGTCGCCACCGACTTTTTATTTTATCCTAAGGAAAGGTTAAAAAGCACAGCAAAAACCTTTTGAGATGTTTTCTTGGGTTCGGGGAGTAGATTATAGAAAGGGAAGGTATTAGCACCCTTTCTATCCATGGTTATCCATGGGCTCTTAGTTACTTGCTTAGATCACTTGCCTTTTGTTTTCAATTTGTTTGAAATGGTGCTTTGTATGTGTGGATTTGAAAATGTTTTGAAAAGAGGCCAATGTGGTGGCAATCTTTGTAATGATCCATGTGGGGATGTATACAAAGATGTATGTCTTTTGAAAAAAGTTTTCATTTGTTTTTGAAAGTTGTTTTGAAAGTGTAGTGATGTGTGATTTTGAAATTAGGCAAGTGTTCTGTTTTGCAAGTTTGATTCAAGTAACTAAGAGGTTATCTACTCCTAAATTTCTCAAAAGATTATTGCTATGTTTTAACCCTTTTAACAAGTTTGTTCCACCATTAAATTTGGTGGACAACCTTATGTTAGGATGTGAAAGGGACAGGCGCGGGTCATCGTTTAGACCATAATTGCAACGACGTTAAATGTCTTTGGGCAATTTTCTTCAAGGGACTTGATCATTTGTTTTTGTTGGTTTTTGAAAAGTTTTATCGAGGGACTATGATCATTCAAATTGTCTGCTTTGCCCAAAGAAGTTCAACATACAATATGGTCCATTTATTTGAAGGCAACAAAGTGGAGTACCCTAGGGGTGTTGGTGTGTAAGTGTGTTTTATTGCATACAAGAGTTTTTCTTTGAATTAGGTTTTTCTATTTCATTGATTTTATCTTGTCATACACGTCCTAATTACTAGCAATAAGAAGCGGAAATGTAAAATCCTACGCTATTACAATAATTAGGGGAGGGGGATACACATTTGTACATGGGGGTTTCAACGAGAAAAATAGACAAAAAAGAAAATAGCGGAAAACAAGATATATAGAGAGAGAGAGAGAGGGAGCCTGCGCGCTGTTGGGAAGCTATCAGAAGTTCTGACCCAGATCCGCTGTCAGATGATCAACCTGTTGGTGAAACTGGATGAGTCAGAACTTCTGACTCCAGAACCTGCAAAACAGAACCTTGTTAGTGGGGAAATCAGAAGTTCTGATTTCCCTGCGCTGCAAGACAGAAGTTTGTTAGTGGAGAACCCAGAAGTTCTGATTCTGCTGAAAAGGCAATAACTCTCAGAGGTTCTGATGTCATTGACAGCAAGACAGGCTTCAGATGTGCTAACGTCAAAGTCAGCATTTGGCTTTTTCCTGTACTAATCAGAACATCTGCAATCCTGTTATTACTCCACAAAACAGGAAACATATTTGGAACAGATCCAGCAAAATAGCAAAAATGTTTCAGAGTTCAGAATCACCAAGGTCACAGGCAAGTCCTATACTGGCTCAGAACGTTCTGAGGTATGAGAATCCTCAGAACATAAACAGCAATAACATGAATATTTACATTATGTTACTTGAATATGCACAGCTGATGATGCTTAACAGTGTGGTGAGGGTCAGCAGGTGCTTACCTGACTGTCTGGAAAATGGTGGTGGAAAGTTAGCTTTTGGTTCTGGTGGTGTTCTGGACAGATTTGGAAAAGGGGAAGTGAAGGTGTATACGTGTATAGGGTCAGAAGTTTGGAAAGAGCGTTTTTGATTTACAGAAAAGAGCTGGATGTTTGATGAAGTTGAAGGTGAAAACTTAAAGTTATGAAACAAAGCTGGAGATTTTGGCAGAGTTTCAGAATGTTATGTTGCTAGGAGTTTCGTTTCTCTCTTAGCAGTTTTTCTGTTTCTTTTCTTCAACCTCTTTTGCAGTGGTGAAAGCTCTCTATTTATAGGCAAAGTTCTTGTGGATGTCTTGAACATTTAAGGCGCCAACAGAGTTTGAATTTGTTCTTTGACAAAAATTCCTGGGAAGTTGTGATAACAGCTATCTTTCAGCCTAGGTAGCAGCAGCAGGCGTAGATTGGGGGAAGTGACCTCTGAAATGGGCGGTGGCGTGAAGACCCATGCCAGAATCTGTGCAAAAGCATTTTCCAAGCCACACGTGAATGCTCAGGAGTGGTTGGAAGCATTAATGGGCATTAAATGGTGACAAGACCTGTCAATACCAACATTCTGGTAAGGGAAACCAGCGTTGAATCAGCAGCGTAAACCATGCTCTGGCCTTGGCTACCTGTTGTCTTAGCAAACTCTGGAGATTCTCCTGGTTTTCTGGTACGTTCCTTGGACCTACTTCTGGATAATCTGGACTTAGAGATTCTGTATCAATGTGACTCCTATCCTTCTGACCTTTCATCTTCTGATTTCAACCTGTTCTGAAGGAGCCTTCATACTTTCCTGTTTCTCTTGCATTCCTTTAGCAAGTTCTGACTGAGCTTGTGTAACTGCTGAAGGGGTATGTTCTGTTTGAGGCTTACACTCTGAACCACGTTTACATCTTCTGATTGAACTGATGTAGCTGCTGAAGAGCCAACTTCTGACCACGCTGAGCCAAGCTTGCAACTTCTGACCGTCTTCATCTGAAATGGGTCCAGAAGTTCTGAAGCGCTGATTTTTCTAAAAACACTTATTTTAAAGAAGCACTTAGAATTTGATTTTCCTCAAGATGAAAGCGTTGTTTCCGGAGTTTGTGAGACCATCTTGCTCTTGTAAGTGGCTTGCTTGGGTAAAAGGATAACCCAGGACTTGGATTTGTTTCAGGGGACTTTGAAAAATCTAAGATGGTTTCCTGAAGAAAGGGAGGGCAAATTTTGGGGTACAACACTTTGCACAAAGCTTTTGAGTTGAACTTCAGATTTGGAAGTCCCCTGACCAGATTGAGTTTGTTAATTTGAGATATTCTTCTCATGCTAACATGCCTCAATCTTCTGTGCCAGACCCATTGCTCATTGCTAACATACATAAGGCATTTTACATTCTGAGTTTTAAGGTCAAAAAGATCAATTTTATAGATGTTGTTCTTTCTCTTGCCAGTAAAAAGGATTGATCCATATTTTTGACTAACAACTATACATAATTTTTTATTAAAGATTATGTCATAACCGTTGTCACTTAATTGACTTATGGACAACAAGTTATGCGTTAATCCTTCTACCAACGTAACCTTAGTTATAGAAGGAAGGTTACTGTTTCCAATGGTTCCAGAACCAATAATCTTTCCTTTCTAATTTCCTCCAAATTTGACATCTCCTCCAAATTTAAGTTCCAGACTTTGGAACATAGACTTTCTTCCCGTCATATGTCGCAAGCATCCAAAGTCCAGGTACCATGATTGGTGTTTCAACTGAGATGTTAAGGACATCTACAACATATATTATTTTCTCCTTAGGTACCCATGTCTTTTTGGGTCCTTTTTGGTTAGAGTTTCTAAAGTTCTGGTTGAACTTTGATTTTGCATAAGAATTTTCAGAGTGAGAAGTGTATTTGATATCATGTGTGTGCCTAAAACTAAATTGTTTGTGTAATGGTTTATATGTGATAACCATTTCCTCAACAGGCTTAGGTTTATATGTTTCTTTCCCTTTGGGAGTTTCATATCCAATACCTCGTCTGTTATTTCCACTAACACCATAGATCATTGAAGCCATTCTGCTTCTATTTATGCTTTTAGCAAGAAACATTTGAAAACTAGAGTCATATTCTTTAAGAATATCTCTTGAACTTGAAGCAGAATCTGAAATAGAAATCTTTTAAATTTTTTGAACTTCCTCTTTGAGTTTTAAAATGTTTTCTTTAAGTTTAGAGTTTTCTGTTTCAAGTTTCTCAAAATCAGATGCAAGATTCTTTTTGAGTTTCTTGTATTTGATTTTGAGTTGATTGTAGTTTTCAAGAAGTTCGAATAAGATTTTAGCAAGCTCAGCTCTAGAAAATTCTGAGAATACCTCTTTCGGTTCTGAATCAGAGTCTGAGTCATCGTCATCTGCTGTGGTAGCTATAAATGCTAGATTAGCGTGTTCATCTTCTGAGTCAGATTCGGCTTCAGAAGATTTTGAATCATCCCAGGTGGCCATTATACCTTTCTTTCTTCCAAACCTTTTCTTTGGTCTTTCTCTCTGTAGCTTAGGACAATCACTTCTGTAGTGTCCTAGTTCTTTACATTCATAGCAGACTATATCTCTCCTGCTTGACTTTTTATGTCCAAAAGATTTTAGTTTATCTTCTGACCTCTTGTAGTTTTTGAACTTCTTTTGTCTGTGCTTCCACATCTGTTTGATCCTTCTGGAGAGCAGAGATAACTCATCTTCTTCTAATGCAGAATCTTCAGAGTTTCCTTCTTCTTCCTAAAAAGCGTTAGTTTCACATTTTTTAATAGATTTAAGGGCAACGAACTTGCCTTTCTTCTGAGGCTCATGTTCATCAAGTTCTATCTCGTGACTTCTTAATGCACTGATAAGTTCTTCAAGGGATACATCATTCAAATATTTTGACACTTTGAATGCAGTAACCATAGGTGCCCACCTTCTATGTAAACTTCTGATAATTTTCTTAACATGGTCTGCGTTGGTGTATCCTTTGTTCATAATTCTAAGGCCAGCGGTCAGAGTTTGGAATCTTGAGAACATAGCTTCAATGGACTCATTTTCTTCCATTTTGAAGGCTTCATACTTCTGGATGAGAGCCAGAGCTTTTGTCTTTTTACTTGAGCATTTCCTTCATGAGTCATTTTGAGAGACTCAAACATGTCATGTGATGTATCTCTGTTGGTGATTTTCTCATATTCCGTTTTAGATATAGCGTTCAGAAAGATGTTTCTGGCTCTGTGGTGATTTTTGAAATCTAGTTTCTGTTGTTTATCCATGTTCTTTCTGTCAATCTTGTTTCCGTCTTTGTCTTCTAGATGTGTGTAACCATCTAGGACCAAATGCCATAAATCAGCATCATGACCTAGAAAGAAACTTTCTAGTCTATCCTTCTAGTATTCAAAGTCTTCTCCATCAAACACAGGAGGTTTGGTGCAGTTGTTGTTGTTTTGTTCAGTTGCCATAGTGTTTTCCTTATGGATTTTTTCGGACACTGTTAGGTGTTTGCACCCAGAACTAGAGCTTTGATACCAATTGAAGGGTGAGAAAATACTTAGAAGGGGAGGGGGGGGGGTTTAATACTGTTGTACCCAAAAATTTTCCCTCTCATTTCACGAAGGATCACCCTGGACCCCAAGTTTTCTTACATCTATTTCCAAGCCTTTAAGCTATCAATTCTCCAAGCAAGTCATTCACAAGGGCAAAATGGTCATTTGCACACTGAAAAGTCAAACTTTGACTTTTGGATCAAAATCAAATTTCAAGAATCATATTTCATCAAGACATGTTGAAATATGAAGTTTGTTCATTAAGAAAATCAAAAGTCAATTTACTCTGGAAAAAATCAAAATTCTAAAATACTTAGAATTTTTCTAAGTGTTTAAGAAACATGACAAGCTCAGAACATCTGATCAGATTATCACCATGATGCAAGCTGATTCTGGAAGAACTTCTTATACAATAGTTATAGATTTCAATGAGATCTAAAATATTGCAGAACAGAACTTCTCCTAGAAATGCTGGGATTTCAAGTTATAACTTCTCAAAGACACGTCCTTGAAACTGAAACACTCAGCAAATTCTGGACACTTTCAAGACAGAGTTTGGTCAGAACTTCTGGGCCAGTTTTCACAAAGGTTCAGTCAGAGTTTGCAAGGGTAATTCAAAGAAGTTTGAGAAGCATGCTGCAAGCTTCCTAGAAAGTCTGAGAGCTCCTTCAGAACATGCTAGAGCAAGGAGATACAAAGATCAAAGGTTGGATGTTACACTGAAGCTTAACTTCTGATCCAGAATTAAGCAATGATGCAGAATTTCACATAGCAGGATTTCTGATTTGATAAATCTCATCATCATTTAATGCTCACAACCACTTTTGAGTCTTTATCCAAGGGATTTCCCCCACGTGTACCTCTACTGTCTTGGGAAAGCAAACTTTTGTGCAAAAGTATGCTAGGACCATATGTTGCTTTTGCTTTTCCTTAATTCCCGCAGACAAATCCAGCTTAGGCGCTGCTAAACCTGCTGACCATCCTACTTTGTGCCTTGAAACATGCTTGTTTAATCTTATTTCAAGAGTAAGTCAACGCCTAGCATATGAAGTTGGTGCCACTTGACCCCTCTAAACTACTAAACCTTTGCCTATAAATTGAACTCCATTGACCTTTGAAAAGGGGGGTGAAAAAAATTTGAGAAAGAAAAGTCTTGAACCCCTGCAAAAATTCCAAGAGTCCAAAAACTGTAAACACAAAAATACAAAACCTGTTAGCTTTTGATTCTTGCCTTCAAACTCCATTTCTTCCCAAGTGTCTCTTGACCAAAACCACCCATACAGTTTCTGACATACATTCAAAAGCCATCCTAACTTCTGTAGCCAGATTGTAATACCCTCTCCATCAATATCCACCTCAAAAAAGTCAGAACTTTACCCCTTGGCTGTTCCAGAATTCTCTAATCATTTACAGCCCAACTTGAAAGTTTCCAGCCTGCTGAACACGTGAGGAAGCTGTTCAGAACATCACAAGCGGTCAGAACCAAGTTCCAGCTCACAGAGTATTTTCCAGCTGCAAGGTAAGCTTCTGCTGACTCTCATCATATTATTCAGGCACTGTCAGATTTACATGTTTAAAAATACAATGTAGACATCCTGATTTTGATGATGTACATTGTTGTACCCCAAAATTTGCCCTCCCATATCTCTCAAAACATTTCAAGAAAGATCCCCAAGTTGCTCAAGGGTTGGCCAGACAAGCTCTCTCCTAAGGCAGTCTACCCCAAATTAGGGTTTCATGTTGCATCAAGATACTTGAGTCCAAGGGATCCCAAATTCTCAACATTGTCCTAATATGTTCTCAAGATCATCCATGTCAAGTTTCAAGCCTTGCAGAGGAAATTTTCTCAGTCATTTGCTCAAAGGCCTGAAAATCGACTGTGCTAGAGCAAAAGTCAACTATGGCCTACATACAGTCAAACTTCAAGATTTTGGGTTAACATCCACATTTTGAAGTATATTTCATCATTTGATCAAGGGTTGATCATGATTCATCAAGGATTGCTCATAATTCATCAAGACTCAAAAGTTGCTAAATTAGGGTTTTGTAGGAAAAGTCAACTCAACTTTGACCAAGCATAACTTTCTCATACTTTATGATAAATGACCCATCCAAAGCTCATTTTTAAGAGGATGAAATTCCCTACAATCCATCTTTATCTCCCAAGTTCAAAATATGCACTCACAAGAAGTTATGAATTTGGACATTACAGGTCATTTTGAAAAGTCAACAAAAACACCTTTTTTTGTAAAAGCTTCATACATGAGCATGGAATATCAAATTGAGATGAGACAAAAAGGGTTGATTAGAGGACATCTAAAGCATTCTAAAAAGTCCAAGAACACCTCCAAAGATACAAAATTGAGGAAGTTATGCATTGGTGAAGTTGACCTTTTTTGCAAAATTGCCAAAAGTCAACGATCCCTAAAACGTCAAATTTTGCCAAATGGGCCCAATATTTTTCACTTGTTTTGGGTTGGCAACATAGTCCACGAGCTCTAGCCTTTTCCACCTGTCCATTTCTTATTTTATATTAATTATTTTGATTTTTATTTGAATTAATTCAATTTAAATCAAAACAAATCATATAAAATCCAAAATATTGAAAGCAAGAGATTTTGTGCTTGTTTCAGGTTTCAATTACAGCTAGCCAACATCCAAATTCGTATCAAGGCATGGCATGAACAAAAAGATTGAAATAGGCCAATTTTGGAAAGTTTTCAAAGGGAATCAAATCAAAGATCCAAATCATTGATGGAGGAAGATTGAGAGCAGTTTTCAAACCTAATTCATTCCTCAATACTTATAGAACGCGTGCAGACCTAAAAGAGAGGTTAGAAAGAGGCGCATCAAGCAAAGCAACATTGGAAAAAAATCAATAAAAGCGTAAGATCGAATTCCATATTCCAGGCATCCTCAAGGCTTTCTATCCATCTCAATCCCTTCCTGAGGTTCCCAGCAAGCCAAAGCCATTGAAACCAAGCATTTTCAAGCCCCAAAAAGCTCTGTAAGTCGCTCACGACATAACTCTGTTCTTGAATTCTAATAGCATGATTTAGGCATTGTTAGGTTGAATTAATCACATATTCTTGATCTATGAGACATATGCAAGATTTTTGTATGACTTAATTGCATTTATCTGGCCTATACTGTAATTCATCATTGTTAGGGTTTATAGCTCCGAATTAGGGATTTTGTTTGCAGGTGAAATTAGCCCTGATGAAGGGTACCATCATGTTCAAAATAATGAGACGAATCCAACCATGGCGTTAGGTTTCATTTATATAGCTCATGGAGGTTTTTGGAACAAACACGGCCTATAGCGACGGACAAGACGTCCGTAGGTAAAAGTGTTCCACTTTTACCCACGGAGAGAGGAAAGAGACGACTGCGTGTCACTCCCCTATTGGCCAATTCAAACTCTGGCGCGTTTTTTTGTTACATCATCCACTAACACGCTTTTTTATATATTATTTTTGTTTCTTGGTATATGTACAATAAAAACCAACAGCTCAGCTGGTTACAAGCGTTGGAAATTGCCTTCAGGACCTTGGTTCGAATCCCAGGTCCCCCACCTTTCTCTATGTTATTTTCTTTCAGGCAATCACATGCATGCACAAGCCTAAGGATCACCATACATTCTCCCAATCAATCATGCCAAGTGTCAGATGGCCAAATCTAATGGCCATCCTCTGAAGGTGCACCAAGGCCAAGTCAAACGCGCAACATGGGATCCTCAAAGTCAACGTGGACCTCCACTAATGGGCCCGGATCTGACTATTGGCACCCCCATTATTTCAGGCCCATTTTCTTTTCTCCTTTTTATATTTATTTCATTTAATTATTTATTTATTTATTTACTAACCAATCAATTATTTTCTTTTTATAAAAAAATCACCAAAAATAATTTTTTTATCCAATTAAATTTAGGATATTTATTTTTAGTAAAAAATTAATTAATTTAATTAGGTTATTAATTTTAGACAACTTTAATTATTTTGTACATGATAAAAAATGATTAGAATAATTAGGTTTTATTCCACATTTAATTTTTCTTTCTTTTCTTAAAAATAATCAAAAACACAAAAAATAGGCCATGTCATTATTTTTATTAATTAATTTAATTGACTAATTATTTTTTGTATTTAATTTAGGCAACTTAATTCTTTTCTTTAAAAATTATTAAAAACAACAAAAACATTTTTATTTTAAATTAGGATAGAAGGGTCAAAACCCTAGTTTCTCGATCTAATTCTCATTGCGTGCTTTATTATTCTTTACCCAATTATTGTATTTGCTCACAGTTTGTAATAGTTTTAAATTAGGGCTTTTACTTTTCATTATTGCTTTATTTTTAAAGGGTTTATTTTTAGCTATGTAAATACCCGAAGCCTTGTAATAGCGTTGTTTACTTTCCGCATTTTAAATTCTGCAAATTATTAACTGTTAGATGTATGAATAATTAGGGTTTGCATGACAAGAATGTATGACTAAATTTAAAACAGTTAGATCACCCTAAATGTGCAAAGATAAATAATCTGAAATTGAATCACTCGCACATACGCACTCCTAGGGTACACCCACTTGGTTGCCTTCGGTAAACGGTCATTGAGTATAGGACGTTTTAGTGGTCGTCCTTTTGTCCAAAGATCAAGTTGCCCCGGAAAGGTTGCCTCGGATATTGTTGCCTCAGATAAATGATCTAAGACATTAGGGTTATTACTAAGACGTCCTAACATTGCTTTAGTGACCGTACGTACCTTTCGAATTAACCCTCAAAACTCCAACGACGGTGCTACCTACTCATTAATAGTAGGATAACATTGTCTAAAGGAAATGAACATAGAACGATTCTTTTTTCGAGTAGGTAGATTAGTTCTTAAGTACTTGCTCAATCAAAAGAAACTTTTTTTTCACACTTACACTCCTTTACAAACAAGTTTTCAAAAACACTTCATTACACTCTTGAAGACAGAAGCAAAAGTTAAATCGAAGTCAAAACAAAAACTTTTCAAAGCCCACAAAGAAAACAGTTTTGAAAATGATGAGCAAGTACCTAAGAGCCCGTAGATAACTACAGATAGAAAGGGTGCTAATACCTTCCCTTTCTATAATCTACCCCCCGTACTCAGAAATATCTCGAAAAAGGAATTTTTCTGTGCTTTTTTCCTTCCCTTGTTGGATAAAATAAAAGTCGGTGGCGACTCTTGCTTACCGCGACATTTTGCGAACACAAACGCAAAACGCAAACCAGCAAAATTCCTTAACGAAATAGGGAAACACGTCCCGGTTCTGGCCACCGTATCACATAACTGGCGACTCTGCTGGGGATTAATAAGTGGGGTGTACCTTAGGAATAGTTCATTATATTGTTTTCAATTTTTTGATCTGTTTGCTTTATCTTTGTGGGTTTTGTATCGGAGTTACTATAGATCCTAACCCGGATCTGGGGACACCTTTTAGGTAAGTAGCAATAGACTGTGAGGGAACTGTACGACATAGACTGATACAGTTGAATCAGTAGCTATGTTGGTGTGACACTTTAGTTGGTACCGATATCTCTTGTGGAGGAACAAGGAGAATATGGGGCTGCTAAGGGGTCATTAAGCATCAACTGACCTTAGAACCTATAATTGACCAACTTGGGCATAGAAAAGTAGCAGTATGCTACACTCATTGAGACCATACTCTCGCGATGATTCTGGCCGCAAGAAAAGGTTGCTAAACTGGAATTATGACCGATCGAGGATGGTCAATGATATTGAGATCCTTTATAACCCGGTTACTATTACTAGGACAGGTTGAACCAACTAAACTGAAAGAGGGTAATACCTAAACTCCATGCCAACCTGAAATTTAAAGGGTTACTGTGTGATTTGTTTGCCCTTACCATGTTTTCTATCTGTGATACCTGTGGTGTGTTTTTATCATGACATTATGCATCATGACATTGCATGCATATTTCATTAGACTAACCATTTCAAAGACCAAGGGGATTCATCTTTGTTCTGTTTTGCAGATCATGGCATCTATGCGCAGAAATACCATTCAGATCAGCTTCGTGCAAATCCCTGCTCAGCTTAGAGAGTTGGTTTCAAAGGTTCCTGATACTTCTTCCTTTGTTAGAAGACATGGTCATCTCCTCAGCCTGGTCACTTCCAAGTTGGATGAGCAAATGATGAGCGTCTTGTTCCAGTTCTTTAACCCGTTACATCACTATTTCACCTTCCCAGATTATCAGTTGGTCCCTACTTTGGAGGAGTTCGATGATTTACTTGGCATATCTATTCTAGAGCAAACACCCTTTACAGGTTTGGAGATAGCTCCTAGGCCAGAGGATATTGCTTCAGCCCTCCATCTAACAAAGGCTGATGTGGTATCTAACTGGGACATTCAGAGTGGGGTTAAAGGCTTCCTGGCTAAGTTCTTGATTGGTCAAGCTCAACAGTTCTGGGATAGTTTGGACTTTAAGCATTTGAAGACATCCTGGATCTCCTCATTTATGGCTTGGTTTTGTTCCCTAATTCAAATTCTTTTGTCGACGTGAACGCAGTCAAGATCTTCATGTCCCGTAACCCAGTGCCTACTCTCTTAGGTGACATTCTACATGCTCTTTATGCCCGTACCGCTTGGAGAAGGGGAACCCTTATGTGTTGTGCACCGCTGTTGGCGAGGTGGTTTATTTCTAACCTCCCCAAATCTGTATTTAAGAATGAGGAAGGTATGGGTTGGGCCTACAAAATCATGTCCCTTGCTCACACGGACATCATTTGGAGTACTAAAGATATGGAAGAAGTATTTGTCATTGATCGGTGTAGGGAATACCCCAATGTTCCATTGCTTGGAATTAGAGGAGGAATAACCTATAATCCTTGTTTGGCCTTATGACAGTTTGGACGAGCTCGAAGGGACGGTCCTCATGAGCTGCTGCTTCCAAACATTGTCTTTGACTTCCAGGGGGATGTTGAGGGACATCGCCATAGATTTATACGAGCCTAGGACCGAGTGAACAGGTCTGATCCACATGAGCTAGGAATGAAGACTTCTCTCCCGATGCAACCGTATCTCCGGTGGGTTCGAGCCCATGCTCAAAAGCCGGGGATGCCGTACGTAGCTGTCTTACCGGTAATTATGGAGCATACTGATGAAGAAGGGGTTCCTCATACGGTCCTCCATCCATACATGCCTACTGATATTGGGGCATTAAAGAGGTCTTGGATCCAGTTAAGGGAAGAAAGGGATACTTACAGAGAGAAGTATCATGAGCAGGAACAGAAGATCCCGAAGCTTACAAGGCAGCTGGAGACTGAGAGGACAATCAACGATTATGTCAGCACGAAAGGAAAACGACCATGGGAGTGCTGATGTCTTTTGCTATTTCTAGTTTAGATTTGCTTTTCAGTATTTCTTTTGTAACGCCTTAAAGGCATTTGTTAAACATTGTTTCAAGTTTTAATCTAATAAAAGTGTGTTCTATTTTGGTTTACAAATTTGAATCTCCCTAAGTCTTTGAAATCATTTCATACGCATTCCATTCCCATGCACCTCATCACAGGTACCCTTATAGGTTTATCATCTTCTTCGCTGTTTATTTCAGCACAATATATCTTCTGAAACACCTACTGATCAAGCTATTAAGGTTCTTCAAGCTTAGAATGCTCAGTTCCAGGAAATGTTCTTGAACCTGGCCAAGGGGCAGAAAGATTTGAAGACTCTTATCTTAAAGGACAAGAAGAAGAAAAAGAAGAAGACGGTCCTCCTGAATATGGGTCACATATTTGGGAACAGGTTGCGAGAGGAAGTTGATTTGTCTCACTCATCTGGAGGGGGAGAGAATCAAGAGGAAAGGAAGGGTCCTAGCCCTGTAGTTTCAGACAATGACACTGATTTTGATGAAGAACAGTATCCTCCTGCCGAGGATATGTATAAATAACTTGAAGACCGACTAAGTGCAATGGAGATCCAGAAAGTCCCTGGTTTAGACTTCAGAGATTTGGGTTTGGCATCTGGGGTGGTGATCCCACACAAATTTAAAGCTCCTGTCTTTGCTAAGTACGACGAGGTCTCCTGTCCGAAGCTACACCTCCGTTCATATGTCAGAAATATTCAACCATATACTGCTGATAGGAACATCTGGGTTCATTTCTTTCAAGATAGTCTGTCAGGGACTCAACTTGAATGGTTCTATCAACTAGAAGGAGCTAATGTCCGCAACTGGGAGGACCTCGCTGCTGCTTTTTACAAGCAATACCAGTATAATACTGACCTTGCCCCCACGCGTACCCAACATCAGGGTATGTCTATGGGTGCGAGCGAAGGTTTTAAGGACTACGCTCAAAAGTGGAGAGATCTTGTTGGAAGAGTACAACCCCCTCTGGCTGATAGGGAGTTGGTGGATATGCTTCTTGGAACTTTATCTGGTCCATACTTCAATCATTTGATCGATAGTTCATCGTCTGGGTTCACTGAATTGATTATGACTGGGGAGAGAGTTGAAGCCGATATTAAGAGCGACAAGATACAGAAAGGTGCTTCTTCAAGTACAGAGAAGAAGCCTTTCAAGAAAGAATCTAGTGCAGTTTACAGTTCGAGGAACAAAAACCGTCCAGAACGCCGCCAAGCAGTTAACGCGGTGGTAATATCAAGATCAACTGTTGCCCCACAATGTAACACTCAACAAAGGGCAGAGAGGCCTCAGAGACAGTTTACTCGGCTCAGTATGACTCTATCTAAAATTCTACCGCAATTGTTGAAAACCAATTTGGTGACTCTAAGGGAGGCTCTGAAGAATCCCATTACTACATCACCATTGTATAATCCGAACGCCTGCTGTGCTTTTCACTCTGATAGCTTGGGGCATGATATGAATAACTGTTGGGCCTTGAAGAATAAGGTACAAGATTTGATTTAAGCTAAAGAGATTAAATTTGAAGCGCCGGAAAAGCCTAATGTCATAACGGCTCCTATGCCAAAACATGACGCGGGAGTAAATGCAATTGAGGATGATGATGAAGAGTATGATATTGACAGCTGGATTTACCCGACTACCAACGATGGATTAAGCAATTGGATGGCAAAGGACTTCGTGCCCATTTATTTTATCACACAGTAATGAGACTTTTGTTTTTAGATTTGTAACAGACAATTTTAAACTTTACGGCCCGGTGCCTTACCCGAGACACCGTGGTTTTGTTTATGAGGGCTTAATATTTGTCATTTCCATATATCATCAATAAAAGCATTGGACGTTTTCTTGCATTACAAAATTTTGTGCTCCTTATTTTTCTTTTCTATCTTGCAAAACAACTATTTGTCTTACACACACTGACATATACAAGTGTACATCCACTCTGGATCCCACTGATAACGACTTTACTACTGCCAGTTATGACTTCAAAAGTCCGATCAACCAAGCCAAGGACGAAGGTGAGGATGGTTGTGAAGTGCCTGGGGAACTTCCTAGACTGTTACTTCAGGAAGAGAGGGTTATTCAGCCGCATGAAGAGCCGGTGGAATCAGTGAATCTGGGTACAGAAGTAGACAAGAAAGAGGTCAAGATCGGTGCAAATCTGGAGCCTAGTGTTAAGCAACGGTTGGTACAGATGCTGCGTGATTATGTTGAGATCTTTGCCTGGTCTTATGAAGATATGCCTGGGTTGGATACCGATATTATGGTTCACCGCCTGCCTACCAAGAAAGATTGTCCTCTAGTGAAACAGAAAGTTCTCTGAATGCGTCCAGAGACGTCTGAGAAAATCAAGGCTGAGGTTATGAAACAGTTTTATGCCGATTTTCTAGCAGTTACTTCTTACCTACAGTGGGTCGCCAACGTGGTTCTGGTGCCGAAGAAAGATGGTAAGGTCCATATGTGTGTAGACTATAGGGATCTGAACAGGGCAAGTCCCAAGGATGATTTCCCTCTGCCTCATATCGACGTTCTGGTTGACAACACTGCACAACATAGGGTCTTCTCCTTTATGGGTGGTTTTTCCGGTTACAATTAGATTAAGATGGCTCCCAAAGACATGGATAAGACAACGTTCGTTACGCAGTGGGGTACCTTTTGCTACAAAGTCATGCCTTTCGGATTGAAAAATGTTGGGGCAACGTATCAGCGTGCCATGGTCGCTTTGTTCCATGACATGATTCACCATTAGATTGAGGTATACGTTGATGACATGATTGCAAGGTCCCAAACTGAAGAGGAACATCTTGACCACCTCCAGAAGCTATTTTATAGGTTGAAGTTATACAGACTGAGGCTAAATCCGAATAAGTGCACCTTCGGGGTGAGATCTGGTAAGCTGCTGGGTTTCGTTGTTAGTGATAAAGGTATTCAAGTGGATCCTGCAAAGGTGAAGGCTATACAAGAAATTCCAGCTCCCCGAACAAAAAAAGAAGTCAGAGGCTTTCTGGGACGCCTGAACTACATTGCCCGGTTCATCTCACACCTGACTGCTACTTGTGAGCCAATCTTCAAGTTACTAAAGAAAGATCAAGTGGTAAGATGGAACAATGAATGTCAAGCCGCTTTCAAAAGGATCAAGGAATACCTCCAAGAGCCACCTATTCTGATGCCTCCAGTTGAAGGAAGAACCTTGATCCTATACTTGACAGTACTCGACAGTTCAATGGGGTGTGTGCTGGGGCAACATGACGAGTCTGGCCGGAAAGAGCATGCTATTTATTACCTTAGCAAAAAGTTTACCGACTGCGAGATCCGATACTCGTTGCTTGAGAAAACTTGTTGCGCTTTGGCATGGGTTGCTCGTCGGCTGAGAAAATATATGCTGACTCACACTACTCTATTGATATCAAAGATGGATCCAATCAAGTATATCTTCGAAAAGCCCGCCTTATCCGGAAGAATAACAAGATGGCAGATGATCTTGACTGAGTATGACATTCAATACACAACCCAGAAAGCAATCAAGGGAAGTGTGTTGGCAGATCATTTAGCACATCAGGAAGTGGACGATTACCAGTTTATGAACTTTGAGTTTCCGGATGAGAATATCATGTTGGTAACTGACTGTGAAACACCTGGACCGGATGAAGGACCTGAGGAAGGATCCCGATGGTCTATGTATTTTGATGGAGCTTCAAACGCTTTGGGTAATGGCATTGGCGCCATGATCATATCTCCTAAAGGCTCTCATACTCCGTTCACCGCCCGACTATGTTTCAAATGCACCAACAACATGGCGGAGTATGAAGCGTGCATTATGGGTCTTCGAGCAACTATTGACCTAAGGATTAAGTTCTTAAGTGTATTCGGAGATTCCTCTCTCGTGATCAGTCAGATCAAAGGCGAGTGGGATACGAAACACCCAAATCTTATTCCTTACAAGGAGTATATATTGACGTTGCTTCCACACTTCGAAGAGATAACCTTTAAACACTTCCCGAGAGAGGAGAATCAGTTGGCGGACGCGCTAGCTATGATGTCTTCTATGTTCAAGGTCAGATGGGATAATGAGGCTCCCCAGATTACCATTGAAAGATTGGATTAACCTGCACATTGCTGCGATATTGAGACTGAAGAGGTAACAGAAAAACCCTGGTTTCATGAAGTAAAGAGGTATCTTGAGGCTCAAGAATACCCTGAGGGTGCATCTGTTAATGATAACAAGTTTCTGAGGAGGTTCACGATGAAGTTCTTCATCAGTAATGGTATTCTTTACAAGCATAACCATGATTCGACCTTACTGTGATGTGTGGATAAGAACGGGGCAGAAAGGATCATGGTAGAGTTACATGAAGGTACTTTAGGAACTCATTCCAGTGGGCATACCATGGCAAGGAAGATCCTACGGGCGGGATATTATTGGTCTACTATGGAAGCCGACTGTTATCAGCATTCTCAGACATGTCATAAGTGTCAAGTCTATGTTGATAAGGTGCACATACCTCCAGTTCCTTTTAACGTCTTGACGGCTCCATGGCCTTTTGCAATGTGGGGCATCGATATGATTGATGAGATCAGACCTACTGTGTCTAACGGGCATCGTTTCATCTTAGTAGCTATTGATTACTTTACCAAATGGGTTGAAGCAGCTTCCTTTGCTACTGTAACCAAGAACGTCGTGGCACGGTTTATTTGGCATAATCTGATCTGTCGATACGGTGTACCGGAGAGGATCATTACGGACAATGGTACAAATCTCAATAATAAGATGATCACCGAGCTCTGCAAGCAGTTCAAAATACAGCATCCCAACTCTTCTCCTTACCAGCCGAAGATGAATGGGGCTGTTGAAGCGGCTAATAAGAATATCAAGAAGATTGTGCAGAAGATGACGGTGACATACAAAGATTGGCCCGAGATGTTACCATTTGCTCTTCATGGATACCGTACCTCGACACAGACATCAACAGGGGCAACACCCTATTCCTTGGTATATGGTATGGAGGCAGTCTTGCCCATTGACGTTCAGATACCCTCTCTTCGGATTATGAAGGATGCAGGTTTGAGTGAAGATGACTGGATTCAGACCCAACTTGATCAGTTGAACTTAATCAACGAAAAGAGACTTACCGCTATTTGTCATGGTCAAACGTATCAAAAGCGGATGATCAGGGCATTTAACAAGGAATTCAGACGACAAGAGTATCAAGTTGGGGATCTGGTGATCAAGTGCATCATCCTACCTCAAGGTAATCCCAGGGGCAAATGGACCCCTACTTATGAAGGGTTATTTGTGGTTAAGAACATTTTCTCAGGAGGAGCTATGATTCTAACCACCATGGATAATGACGACCTTCCTCACCCCGTCAATGCAGACATAGTGAAAAAATACTATGCATAATCAAAGACCCGCTAGGTTGACTAGCCTAGGCAAAAATAAGGGCTTCCCGGCGAACCAAAAGGGTTCGGGAAAAAATAAGGGATGAAAATGAAAAAAAACTGTACACCCGGCAAGTCGAAAACCTGAAAAGGCGGCTTGGGCAAAAAAGGGTATCCCGGTGGACTTAAAACCCGAAAGGGCAGTCCAGGCAAAAATTAGGGATCAAAGCGTAACACTATGTCTCATTGGATCACCTTGCAACCAGACTTCAGTATCGACTATCAAGCTCGGACGACACTAAACAATCTGATCTACCTTCAACCAAGTAGTGAACTGATGAGACGCTCGAGGATATAAAGGCAATAGCAGATTCGGAACCCAGTGGGATTATTCACATAGCTGTTTTTCTTTGTTTTTCACAAATTGTATAAATTCTATTTGTTCGGCGACATTCTCTTACTAGGACGTCAGCCTCTTGTACAAAAACACCTATTTACAGGCCAAATTTCAAAGTCAATACAATTCATTTTCACAAATAAATTTTCCTTTTTTGTGTTTTGTTTTGCAAAAACGTCCTATGTTCATTTTTGATATATGCATTTGACAATAATTGCTGCTCATAAATATTTACATACGAAACAAAAGACGATTACTCGTAATACCAGAGACAGGGGAAAATAAGAATTGTGCATACCTTATAGTTGCTCTATCCACCAGGTACAGGGATAGATTTAGCTGAAGAATATGACTAAAGCACATTCACTCCCCGCAGAGTAAGAAAAAGACAGTAATGTTAACTCTCCCCAGATGAGGCTCGCAACCGCGAAGGAGTCGGTAATATTCTCCCCAAGCAGAGTTTATCCATCATTAGCACTAGACAATTATCCCTAGTGGAGTCTGGAAAATCTTCCCCAGTGGAGTTTGGAGAATCATCCCCAGTAGAGTCTGGAAGATTTTCCCCAGTAGAGTCTAAAAGGTTATTCCTAGTGAAGTCGCAACTAGAAAATCATCCCTTGCGGAGCTCATTCCTTTCATAAACAGAAACTCAATTCCAAATAGGGTTCATTACCACCAGCAATGGTAATTCATCCCCAGCTGAATTTATCAGCGGAATCCTCAGCAGAACATGTCCTCCCCACAGAGTCATTTCCTCATCAGTTTATTCCTCAGCGGAGTTATCCTATCCTGCAGGTTTATTCTCATAATAATTTTCATTCACTATCCCCAGAGGAAACGAAGAATTCAACTTTTGTTTTCTCCAGCAGCAATCCGGGATTTATTTTCCCCAGCTAGCGAACATAAAAAAAAAAAATCACATATCCATACATCATGGCATATGCATAAGCATCTTACAACACAATCTCATTTATTTTGAGAACATCGTTGCTTGATACATATCATGCATTACGTACAAGCTAACCTTTACCTTTCAGGAAAGATACAATCAAATTTTCACAAAAGTTCAAGCTATGAAGCCCGGTTACGACCAGATAGTATCTTTATTCCTACAACATATAGCGAAGCCCGGATTACAACCGGATAACAGTATCAGACTACTGCAAGGCCTAGATTACGACCAGATAATGGTATCTCTTAAAAGCAAGCCGTGAAATCCGGATTACGACCGGATAACAGCTCAACAAGTTATTGTGAAGCCTGGATTACGACCAGACAACAATACAAGTTCCTGTGAAATCTAGATTATGACCAGATAGCGGTTAAAGACACTCTGAAGACTGGATTACGACCAGATAACAGTAAGGGATACTGTGCAGCTTGGATTACGACCAAATAATAGTTCACCCAGCCAGATACTATGAAGCTCGGATTACGACCGAATGTTAGTAGGCCCAAAGCCAAAGGTAAGCCCGAATTACGATCGGATAGCCATTTGATCTCTTCTGAAGACTGGATGAGAAGTAAAGTATTGTGAAGTCTGGATTTCGACCAGATAACAGTAAGGGATACTATGCAGCTTGGATTATGATCAAATAACAGTTCACTCGGCCAGATACTATGAAGCTCGGATTACGACTGGATGTTAGTAGGCCCAAAGCCAAAGGGAAGCCCAGATTATGACCAGACAACCATTTGATCTCTTCTGAAGGATGGATGAGAAGTAAAGTATTGTGAAGTCTGGATTTCGACCAAATAACAGTAAGGGATACTGTGCATCTTAGATTACGACCAAATAGCAGTTCACCCCGCTAGATACTATGAAGCTCAGATTACAACCTGATGTTAGTAGGCCCGAAGCCAAAGGGAAAGCCTGGATTATGATCGGATAGCTGTTTGATCTCATTTAAAGACTTGATTATGACCAGATAAGAAGTAAAAGGACTGAAGCCTGGATTACGACCAGATAGCAGTACGAAGACCTTGTGAGGCTCAGATTACGACTGGATAACGATAAAAGGACTGAATCCTGGATTATGACCAGATAGCAGTACAAAGACCCTGCGAAGATTGGATTTCGACCGAATAGCAGTTTACTCAGACAGTTACTAAGAAGCCCGAAGTCAACTGGATATTAGTATACCCTAAAATTCAAGTTAAAGCCCGGAGGTGACCGGATAACATTTGAATTCCTTTTGAAACCTAGATTACGACCAGATAAGAATTGAGAAATTATGAAGCCTGGACCACGACCAGATCACAGTTCATTTTCACCTCCTCGACTAAGAGACAATTCCTCAGTAGAATAAAGGACGACCGAAGTTCCTAGAATTCAACAGAGATGACTCACCAATAGAATAACGGACGACCGAAGTTCCTATAATTCTACTTCTTTCAACAGAGATCAGCCTTCCCCAGTGGAATCTTCCTCAACAACAGGTATACAAGCTCTCGCTAAGGAATCTCTTATGAGATCGACACTCCTTCGGATGGCATCTTTAAGCCCATCCCCTCGTCAGCAATTTCCAAATGGCATCTGTAAGCCCATTCATCACATCATAAGACAATTACCACTTCATGCGAGTGCAAATTTTTGGGCACTCTAGTGTTCAATCCTCTTCCACCTTCGGATCACGAAAGGCACGAAAGCCAAACTACATCCTCAGGTTTAAGAAAGTTGAACAAGGGCAGCTGTTGTACCCTAAAATTTTCCCTCCCATATCTCTCAAAACATTTCAAGAAAGATCCCCAAGTTGCTCAAGGGTTGGCCAGACAAGCTCTCTCCTAAGGCAGTCTACCCCAAATTAGGGTTTCATGTTGCATCAAGATACTTGAGTCCAAGGGATCCCAAATTCTCAACATTGTCCTAATATGTTCTCAAGATCATCCATGTCAAGTTTCAAGCCTTGCAGAGTAAATTTTCTCAGTGAATTGCTCAAAGGCCTGAAAATCGACTGTGCTAGGGCAAAAGTCAACCATGGCCTACATATAGTCAAACTTCAAGATTTTGGGTCAAAATCCTCATTTAGAAGTATATTTCATCATTTAATCAAGGGTTGATCATGATTCATCAAGGATTTCTCATAATTCATCAAGACTCAAAAGTTGCTAAATTAGGGTTTTGTAGGAAAAGTCAACTCAACTTTGACCAAGCATAACTTTCTCATACTTTATGAGAAAGGACCCATCCAAAGCTCATTTTGAATAGGATGCAATTCCATACAATCCATATTCATCTCCAAAGTTTAAAATATGCATTCACAAGAAGTTATGAATTTGGACATTACAGGTCATTTTGAAAAGTCAACAAAAACACCTTTTTTGTCAAAGCTTCATAAATAAGCATGGAATATCAAATTGAGATGATACCAAAAGGGTTGATTAAAGAACATCTCAAGCTTTCTAAAAAGTCCAAGAACACCTCCAAAGAGTAAAAATTGAGGAAGTTATGTATTGGTGAAGTTGACCTTTTTTGCAAAATTGCCAAAAGTCAACTATCCCTAAAACTTCAAATTTTGCCAAATGGGCCCAATATTTTTCACTTGTTTTGGGTTGGCAACATAGTCCACGAGCTCTAGCCTTTGCCACTTGTCCATATCTTATTTTATATTATTTATTTTGATTTTTATTTGAATTAATTCAATTTAAATCAAAACAAATCATATAAAATCCAAAATATTGAAAGCAAGAAATTTTGTGCTTGTTTCAGGTTTCAATTACAGCTAGCCAACATCCAAATTTGTATCAAGGCATGGCATGAATAAAAAGATTGAAATAGGCCAATTTTGGAAAGTTTTCAAAGGGAATCAAATCAAAGATCCAAATCATTGATGGAGGAAGATTGAGAGCAGTTTTCAAACCTAATTCACCCCTTAATACTTATAGAACGTGTGCAGACCTAAAAGAGAGGTTAGAAAGAGGCGCATCAAGCAAAGCAACATTGGAAAAAAATCAAGAAAAGTGTAAGATCGAATTCCATATTCCAGGCATCCTCAAGGCTTTCTATCCATCTCAATCCCTTCCTGAGGTTCCCAGCAAGCCAAAGCCATTGAAACCAAGCATTTTCAAGCCCCAAAAAGCTCTGTAAGTCGCTCACGACATAGCTCTATTCTTGAATTCGAATAGCATGATTTAGGAATTGTTAGGTTGAATTAATCACATATTCTTGATCTATGAGACATATGCAAGCTTTTTGTATGACTTAATTGCATTTATCTGGCCTATACTGTAATTCACCATTGTTAGGGTTTATAGCTCCGAATTATGGATTTTGTTTGTGGGTGAAATTAGCCCTGATGAAGGGTACCATCATGTTCAGAATGATGAGACGAATCCAACCATGGCGTTAGGTTTCATTTATATAGCTCATGGAGGTTTTTGGAACGAACACGGCCTATAGCGACGGACAAAACGTTCGTAGGTAAAAGTTTTCCACTTTTACCTACGGAGAGAGGAAGGAGACGACTGCGTGTCACTCCCCTATTGGCCTATTCAAACTCTGGCGCGTTTTTTTGTTACATCATCCACTAACACACTTTTTTATATATTATCTTTGTTTCTTGGTATATGTACAATAAAAACCAACAACTCAGCTGGTTACAAGCGTTGGAAATTGCCTTTAGGACCTGGGTTCGAATCCCAGGTCCCCCACTTTTCTCTATGTTATTTTCTTTCAGGAAATCACATGCATGCACAAGCCTAAGGATCACCATACATTCTCCCAATCAATCATGCCAAGTGTCAGATGGCCAAATCTGATGGCCATCCTCTGAAGGTGCACCAAGGCCAAGTCAAACGCGCAACATGGGATCCTCAAAGTCAACGTGGACCTCTACGAATGGGCCTAGATCTGACTATTGGCACCCCCATTATTTCAGGCCCATTTTCTTTTCTCCCTTTTATATTTATTTCATTTAATTATTTATTTATTTACTAAACAATCAATTATTTTCTTTTTATCAAAAAATCACCAAAAATATTTTTTTTATCCAATTAAATTTAGGATATTTATTTTTAGTAAAAAATTAATTTGTTTAATTAGGTTATTAATTTTAGACAACTTTAATCATTTTGTACATGATTAAAAATGATTAGAATAATTAGGTTTTATTCCACATTTAATTTTTCTTTCTTTTCTTAAAAATAATCAAAAACACAAAAAATAGGCCATGTCATTATTTTTATTAATTAATTTAATTGACTAATTATTTTTTGTATTTAATTTAGGCAACTTAATTCTTTTCTTTAAAAATTATTAAAAACAACAAAAACATTTTTATTTTAAATTAGGATAGAAGGGTCAAAACCCTAGTTTCTCGATCTAATTTTTATCGCGTGCTTTATTATTCTTTACCCAATTATTGTATCTGCTCACAGTTTGTAATAGTTTTAAATTAGGGCTTTTACTTTTCATTATCGCTTTATTTTCAAAGGGTTTGTTTTTGGCTATGTAAATACTTGAAACCTTGTAATAGCATAGTTTAATTTCCACATTTTAAATTCCGCAAATTATTAACTGTTAGATGTATGAATAATTAGGGTTTGCATGACAAGAATCTATGACTAAATTTAAAACAGTTAGATCACCTAAATGTGCAAAGATAAATAATTTGAAATTGAATCACTCGCACATGCGCACTCCTAGGGTACACTCCCACTTGGTTGCCTTCGGTAAATGGTCATTGAGTATAGGACGTTTTAGTGGTCGTCCTTTTGTCTAAAGATCAAGTTGCCTCGGAAAGGTTGCCTCGGATAAATGACCTAAGACATTAGGGTTATTACTAAGACGTCCTAACATTGCTTTAGTGATCGTACGCCCCTTTCGAATTGACCCTCAAAACTCCAACGACGGTGCTACCTACTCACTAATAGTAGGATAGCATTGTCTAAAGGAAACGAACATAGAACGATTCTTTTTTCGAGTAGGTAGATTAGTTCTTAAGTACTTGCTCAATCAAAACAAACTTTTTTTTTTCACACTTACACTCCTTTACAAACAAGTTTTCAAAAACACTTCATTACACTCTTGAAGACAGAAGCAAGAGTTAAATCGAAGTCAAAACAAAAACTTTTCAAAGCCCACAAAGAAAACAATTTTGAAAATGATGAGCAAGTACCTAAGAGCCCGTAGATAACTACATATAGAAAGGGTGCTAATACCTTCCCTTTCTATAATCTACCCCTCGTACTCAGAAATATCTCGAAAAAGGAATTTTCTATGCTTTTTTCCTTTCCTTGTTGGATAAAATAAAAGTCGGTGGCGACTCTTGCTTACCGCGACATTTTGCGAACACAAACGCAAAACGCAAACCAGCAAAATTCCTTAACGAAATAGGGAAACACGTCCCGGTTCTGGCCACCGTATCACAGAACTGGCGACTCTGCTGGGAATTAATAATTGGGGTGTACCTTAGGAATAGTTCATTATATTGTTTTCAATTGTTTGATCTGTTTGCTTTATCTTTGTGGGCTTTGTATCGGAGTTACTATAGATCCTAACCCGAATCTAGGGACACCTTTTAGGTAAGCAGCAATAGACTGTGAGGGAACTGTACGGCATAGACTGATACGGTTGAAGCAGTAGCTACGTTGGTGTGACACTTTAGTTGGTACCGATATCTCTTGTGGAGGAACAAGGAGAGTATGGGGATGCTAAGGGGTCATTAAGCATCAACTGACCTTAGAACCTATAATTGACCAACTTGGCCATAGAAAAGTAGCAGTATGCTACACTCATTGAGACCATACTCTCGCGATGATTCCGGCCGCAAGAAAAGGTTGCTAAACTGGAATTATGACCGATCGAGGATGGTCAGTGATATTGAGATCCTCTATAACCCGGTTACTATTACTAGGATAGGTTGAACCAACTAAACTGAAAGAGGGTAATACCTAAACTCCATGCCAACCTGAAATTTAAAGGGTTACTGTGTGACTTGTTTTCCCTTACCATGTTTGCTATCTGTGATACCCGTGGTGTGTTTTTATCATGGCATCATGCATCATGACATTGCATGCATATTTCATTAGACTAACCATTTCAAAGACCAAGGGGATTCATCTTTGTTCTGTTTTGCAGATCATGGCATCTATGCGCAGAAATACCATTCGGATCAGCTTCGTGCAAATCCCTGCTCAGCTTAGAGAGTTGGTTTCAAAGGTTCCTGATACTTCTTCCTTTGTTAGAAGACATGGTCATCTCCTCAGCCTGGTCACTTCCGAGTTGGATGAGCAAATGATGAGCGTCTTGTTCCACTTCTTTAACCCGTTACATCACTGTTTCACCTTCCCGGACTATCAGTTAGTCCCTACTTTGGAGGAGTTCGATGATTTACTTGGCATATCTATTCTAGAGAAAACACCCTTTACAGGTTTGGAGATAGCTCCTAGGCCAGAGGATATTGCTTCAGCCCTCCATCTAACAAAGGCTGATGTGGTATCTAACTGGGACATTCGGAGTGGGGTTAAAGGCTTCCTGGCTAAGTTCTTGATTGGTCAATGTGATACGGTGGGAGAACTGACTATGGTTTTGCGTTTGTTTTCGCAAATGTTTCGGTTGAGCAAGAGTCGCCACCGACTTTTTATTTTATTCTAAGGAAAGGTTTAAAAAGCACAGCAAAAACCTTTGAGATTTTTCTTGGGTTCGGGGAGTAGATTATAGAAAGGGAAGGTATTAGCACCCTTTCTATCCATGGTTATCCATGGGCTCTTAGGTACTTGCTTAGATCAACTTGCCTTGGTTTTCAATTGTTTGAAATGGTGCTTTGTGCGTGGTTTTGAAAGTGTTTTGAAAAAGATGCCTTGTATAGGCTACCCTTGTAACAATTCTTTACTCGAATGTTTTACAAAAGGTGTTTGTCTTTTTTGAAAAGATGTTTCAAGGGTTTTTGAAAGTTTGTTTTGAAAGTGTAGTGAGGTGTGGTTTGAAAATAGGCAAGTGTTTTATTTTGCAAGTTGACAAGTACTTAAGAGCTATCTACCCTAAAGTTCTCAAAGATTTATGCTATGTTTTAACCCTTTTGACAATTTTGTTCCACCATTGCATTTGGTGGACAATCTTGTGTTAGGATGTGAAAGGGACGGGCGCGGGTCATCGTTTAGACCATAGTTGCAATAGTGCTAAGTATCTTTGGGCAATTTTTCTTTGAAAGGGACTTGATCATTTTAGGCAACTTTTCGAAAGCGTCATCGAGGGACTATGATCATTTGATTGTTTGCTTTGTTTTTGCCCAAAGAAACCTAACATGCAATATGGCCCATTTATTGAAGGCAACAAGTGGAATACCCTAGGGGTGCAAGTGTGATATGTGTTGTCCATTTTCATGCTTGATTATCTTGAAATTAGGTTAAACTAATTTTGTTCTTTTTATTTGCATACAAACCCTAATTCTAGCATGGTATATTTAGAAAGCAATAAAGTGCGAAATTTAAATTTCCTAAACTATTACAACACAATATGGGAAGGGGGTACAAATGTTCAAATGGGGGTTATTGACAAGAAATTTAAACCTAGCTATTACATCAATTTTGGAATATTTACAAAATAATTAATTGCATAAATTAAATGGAAAATAAACTAAAGATGCAAAATGCAAAAAGGGTTTTCATATGTATGGAAAAAGGATATTTTTTATGTTCAATAAACAAAAATGAATAAAATAAAAAAGTAACATTTTTTGGAGTTTTTGTATTTTAAGGGTAAAACCCTAATTTTTATTAAGTAAATATATATATTATTTAATTTATACAAGTATTTATTTATTATATACAAAAAAAATACAATAAAATGAAGCATATTTATAAAAAGTATTTTTTTGAGGTCAAATATTAATAAAATAAAAAATGTATATATATTTTTGTATTATTTACCTAAATATACTAATATATATATAAATATCTTTATTATTTACTAAACAAATATTATATATACAAAATAATAATATTTAATATTTATAAAAAAAATATTTTTTGATACAAAATGTTTTCAAAAGAGAAAATGAAATAAAAATCAGAAATAAAATATATTTGCATTTTTTCCTAGTTTTTCTAAATAATAGTATATATATATATATATATATATATATATATATATATATATATATATATATATATATATATATATATATATATATATATATATATATATATATATATATATATATATATATATATATATATATATATATATATATATATATATATATATATATATATATATATATATATATATATATATATATATATATATATATATATATATATATATATATATATATATATATATATATATATATATATATATATTTATATACAAATGTCCATATAAACAAATAAATACCTAAAACATATAAAAATGGTGTAAAAAATATTTTTAATATTATTAGCAAAAATAAATAAGTCAGGATAAAAAAAGAAAAGTAAAAAAATCATGCAAATAAACAAAATGGGCTCAGGGGGTATGAAAGCAAAAATATGGTGTGAAAAGAAATACAAAAGCAGGCCCAGCCCATGTGGCTTCTTCTTCAACCTCTGGACAGAAAGATGTCCAAAAACGCGCGCCTGTACTCAAGTTCAAACATCTGGATTCTTTGACTCTTTGCACAAACTTTCAACATAAGAAATGTTAAGCATTGAATCACGATTCTAAATATGTAAAGAACTCATCCTAACTCTCAGAAATGAGAGAGAATTTTAATATTCCGAAATCTTGACCTAACTTTTCTTCCATATTCAGACCTTAAATTCTCATAGCTCAGGCAAAATAAATGAAAAGTAAAAGCATGTACAGATTCAGGGGCATGAGTAGAACACTTCTTATTCACAAACTTAGAGCTAATGATGCCTACACTAAGAGTTAGAAGTTCAAAAAGATACCTGTTCAGTTGAAGTTCTATCTGGCAATGGGGGAGCTTTCAGGGCAAGATGATGATCTGTACAGCTTGCCTGAAGTGTGGTGATGCTATTCCAATGCTTACTTTGCTTTGAAACACCTTGAATCGAGCTATGGACCTTCAACTGCAAAACAAGAAAGTGAAAATGGTGGAACTGATTAGAGGAGTTACAGATCGTGTTTTATGTTTGGGTTAGCTTCAAGTGATGCTAGGGAATGTGTTTGATGAGCTTTTAGCAAGAATGCATGAAAGGGATGAGAGTTGGCACTCAAACTGCAGCAAGCCCTGTTTTTGTGCAGTTCAATGGTGATTTTGAGTTTGTGGAGGTATTGGAGGTGTTGGGGTCGTGTGCTAGCTCAGTTAGGATGTCTTGAATGTGTACAAAATATTTGCTTAAGGATTCTATTGCTGAGATCAAAGTTGTGTTGTGATATGCTATGTTTCTTAACACTTAAGCAAGCAAAGGCCAAGTTGTGTTCTAGACAGGTAGAGGCCCCCTAAACATGCTACAAACCCTTGTCTTGATCAGAGTGATTAACTCATAAACTTGTGCCAAAGAGATTTCAAATGTACTTCTTGGATTTTCATTTTGACATAAAGCTTAACTTTTCAAAAATGGCTACTTCACTTTTTCCATAAATGGATTAAACTTGCATGTAATGTTTGAACTCATAGAACAACACTTTGGCACAAAGGATTGGCATTAAATTTATGAGTGTTGGATGGTTTAGAGGCCTGTAATCAAGGGAAGCATGCTGATTTGAAAAATTGCACAAGTTATGAACATGTACATGGTCATGAATCAAAATGACTTTTTGCCATATTGCAAAATTCGATTCTCTCAAGTCATGAGGTTGTTTGATGAGTTCTTGGATATTTTGGAAAGCTTGGAATGTGTAATACAATCCATCTTTGAAATGAAAATTTAAATTCCAAGGGGAAGTATGTGAAAAATGGTCTTGAAGTTAGGTAAAAACCTTGCCTAAAAAGGTCAAAATTTCACTAAGTTAAGAATGGTTTAGTACCCTTATTCCAAAAATTGTAACTTGAGATACAAGCTTCTTTTGGGAAAACTTTGTGAATCAAAGTTGTAGATTATGCAATAAGCTACAACTTTCATGTTTTGACTTTTGCTTGAATCCAAATGAAACTTGGTGAGAAAGTGGGGCAAAGTTAGGAAAAAATTAGGGTTTTTCATAACTTAGAAAAATTCTAAGTTATGAAAAATTCTCATTTCAAACCCTAATTTGCAATTTTGATTTCTTGGTGAACAAGTTTCATGATTTGGCATGTTTTGGTGAAAAATGAATCTTGACCAAAAAGTCAAACTTTGACTTTTCAGTATACAGTTAAAATTGATCAATTGACTGGGAAATTCAACTGTCAATTTTGTGTATTTGGGATCTTTTGAACTTGTTGAGCATGTCAAGACAATTCCATGGGGTCCTTGAGTCCATATGTGAGCTTGGTTTGCCATTGGCTAGGTCAAACAGTCAAAAATTGCCTTTGTACAGTCAAAACCCTAAAAATGACCATTTTGCCCTTTTGGTGATCTGATCAAATTTCTTATGGAATTGTGATCCAAACTTGATCAAATGGTCCATGTGAGTTCATAATGTTGATGTGGGTCAATTTTTATGAGATTTGACTGTCAATTGGCCACAGTTGACTTTTTCCCCAATACAACTGATTTTAGGTCAACTGTCCAATTGATTGGGCAAAACTTGGAATCAAGACTTGAAACTTGACATGGATAAACTTGGGAGTCCAATATGAAGCAAGAAAGTCATCTTAGGCATTTTAGGTCAAAACATCTTTGTGCAAACACAAACCCTAATTTGGGTCAACAGTGCAAGGAGAAGTCTTGAGCAGATGAAACCCTAACTGGATCTTGATCTCCAAGGGCTTTGTGATGAGAAATCAATGAGAAATGGGAGGGCAAATTTTGGGGTACAACAGTTGCCCCTGTTCAATCTTCTTGAATCCGAAGAGTTAGATTGGCAAGTTTGTCTTTCGTGACTCGAGGGTAAAAGGAGATTGGACACTAGAGTGCCCTTAAATTTGCACTCGTCAAAGCAAGGGATGTGGGAATGGGATTAGAGATGCCATTTGGAGATGGGCTTAACGATGCCATCGGGAGGAGTGACAGAAACTTGTCGGGGATGGGCTTAAAGATGCCATCTGGAATGAGTATCAGAAAGGTGTCCATGTTTAGGACCATCTTCGAGTTGGGGTCTGAATAAGCAATAGATTGACATCCGTATCTGGAGGCATCCGTAAACTGTTTTCAGAAGTCTTGGAGTTGAATAAGCAATAGAGCAGCATCCGTTGTTGGGAAGCATCCGTAAACTGTTTTCAAATGTTGCATCTGAACAAGCGATAGATTAACATCCGTTGTTGGGAAGAATCCATGAACTGTTTTCAGAAGTCTGGAGAAGAATCTGAAAAAGCGATAGGTTAACATCCGTTATTTGGAGAACCCGTGAACTGTTTTCAGAAATCTTGAGGTTGAATAAGCAATAGAGCAGCATCCGTTGTTGGGAAGCGTCCGTAAACTGTTTTCAAAAATTGCATCTGAACAAGCGATAGATTAACATCCGTTGTTGGGAATAATCCATAAACTGTTTTCAGAAGTCTTGAGAAGAAACTGAACAAGCGATAGGTTAACATCCGTTACTGGAGAACCCGTGAACTGTTTTCAGAAGTCTTGAGTCTGAACAAGCGATAGATTGACATCCGTTACTGGAGAATTCGTAAACTGTTTTCAGAGCGTTGAGAAGAGTCTGAACAAGCGATAGATTAACATCCATTACTGGAGAACCCGTGAACTGTTTTCAGAGCGTTGAGAAGAGTCTGAACAAGCGATAGGTTAACATCCGTTACTGGAGAACCCGTGAACTGTGTTCAGAAGTCTTGAAGTTGAAGGAGGAACCAGTGTAGGGTTTCCTGATGACGAGCTTGTGTAAAACTGCATCTGGATGAATCTGGAATAAGCATTAGAATGTTGCCATGTCTGGGTCACATCCGAACTATTCCTGGAAAGAAATCTCGGAAGATAATGATTTTAGTCTTTCGACAGGTCTTACCTGAAAAGGTAAAGAGTTAGTTATATGCAATGTCATGATGCATGATACAATGTATGTTATGGCGATATGAATGTAAATGAATGCGCATATAAGCTGGAGAGCTGTCTTGCAAAGGATAGATGAATCCGAGATGGCTGAAGATAAAAGTATCTTGACTGCTGCCGGGAAGAATAATTCCTGGTTGTTGCTGGAGAATAAAGAGCTTGGGTTGTATACCAATCTTCTGGGGAGTTCCTGATGACTTCTACTGGGGAGTTCCAATCTAATAGACTCATGCTGGGGATGTAAGACTGAGCATCTTCAGTTTGGTGGGAAGTATCTCTGGCGACTTCACTGGGGAACTCAAGATTTGCCCTCCCAAAACTCTGTGGGGAGAAGGTTCATTAGTCTGGCTCCGCTGGGGTTTGATGATTTGAAGTTTTAGCTCGGCTGGGGATACTGAAACTTAAACTCTGAGGGGAATTGAGCTTCTGGAAGGTTCTCTGGCTGGGGATAACAAAGATAAACTCCTCCGGGGATTGTATTGATAAGTTATGTTGGGGAACTTTGATGAACTCCACTGGGGATAGGAATAAATTTGGCGAGTGCGATCTTCCGTGGCAATAAGCTGAGGATAACCCAGTTATAAGCCCTTGTGAGGAATAACCTTGAATAAAGCTCGGGAGAGACGTCCGTACTCTGCAGGGGATAAGCTTCCAGAATCTACTGGGGATAAGCCTCAAGACTTGCTGGGGGATATGGATTCCAAATCTCCTGGGGGGTTTCCTTTGAAAGGGTATCAAGATATCCAACTGTATCTTCAACCTATCAGTAATCCTCTTTCTTGATTCATAAGGAAATGATTATGTTCAAATGCATATGCCTATTTAACAAAACATTGGACGTTTCTCAAAAATAAAACAAATAGTGCAAGAGAAAAGAAAAGGAAATGACACAAATTTCTGGGAAAAGTATTTGTATTAACTTTTTTATGAATATATTTGTACAAAGGAGACAACCACCCTAGTAAGAGGATTTCGTCGTAAATATTGAAAAATTTATACAAAATAAAGATGGCTATGTGAAATAATTCCATGGGATTTCATTCCGCTATAGCCTTCACAACTCTGAATATCTGTTCATTCAATGCTTCGCCTGCCGATGACTAGATTGATTAGGAGCCTGGAACTGGTTGATGAAGAGATTGTCCTTGACGTGATCCGACGAGACATAGTCATACGCTTTAATTCCCTAACTTTTGCCTGAATCTCCCTTTCGGGTTTTCGATCCACCGGGAAACCCCTTTTTGCCCAAGCCGCCCTTTCGGGTTTTCGACTTGCCGGGTGTACATATTTTTTTTTAAATTTTTATCCCTAACTTTTTCCTGAACCGCCCTTTCGGGTTTTCGGTTCACCGGGATGCCCATTTTTGCCCAAGCCGCCCTTTCGGGTTTTCGACTTGTCGGGTTATTTTATGCGTAGTATCTTTTGACTATGTCTGCGTTCGCAGGGTGCGGCAAATCGTCGCCGTCCATGGTGGTTAGAATCATTGCACCACCAGAAAATATGCTCTTGATCACAAATGGTCCTTCGTATGTAGGAGTCCATTTGCCCCTGGGATCACTTTGCGGCAAGATAATCCGCTTGATTACGAGATCTCCGACTTGATACACTTGACGTCTGACTTTCTTATTGAAGGCCTTGATCATCCGCTTTTGATACGCCTGACCATGGCATATAGCAGCGAGTCGCTTCTCATCGATCAGATTGAGTTGATCAAGTCGGGTCTGCATCCAATCGTCTTCATTCAAACCTGTATCCTTCATAATCCTTAGAGAAGGAATCTGAACCTTCATAGGCAGGACAGCTTCCATGCCATATACCAAAGAAAATGGGGTTGCCCCGGTTGAAGTACGTGCCATCATACGGTATCCATGCAGAGCAAACGGTAACATCTCATGCCAGTCTTTGTAAGTGACTGTCATTTTCTGAATGATCTTCTTAATGTTTTTGTTCGCAGCTTCAACAGCACCGTTCATCTTCGGCCGATAGGGAGATGAATTGTGATGATAAATCTTGAACTGTTCGCATAGAGCGGTGATCATAGTGTTATTCAGATTTGTACCGTTGTCTGTGATGATCCTGTCTGGAACACCATACCGGCAGATGAGATTTTTCTTGATAAAGCGGGCAACCACATTTTTAGTAACAAAGGTGAAGGAAGCTGCTTCGACCCATTTGGTGAAATAGTCAATGGCAACCAGGATGAAGCGATGTCCATTGGAAGCCGTGGGCTTGATCTCTCCAATCATGTCAATGCCCCACATTGCAAATGGCCAAGGAGCAATCAGAACGTTGAGAGGAACCGGAGGGATATGAACTTTGTCAACATAGACTTGACATTTGTGGCAAGTACGGGAATGTTGATGGCAATCAGCTTCCATGGTAGACCAGTAATAGCCTGCCCTTAGGATCTTCTTAGCCATTGTATGCCCGCTCAAGTGAGTGCCAAATATACCGCTGTGTATATCAGTCATGATCAACTCTGCTTCAACTTTGTCTACACATCGGAGTAATACACAATCATGGCTTCGTTTGTAAAGGATGCCGTTGCTCAGGAAGAACTTAGCAGCAAATTTCCTTAAGAATTTCTTGTCATTTACGGAAGCTCCTTCGGGATAATCTCTAGTCTCGAGATACCTTTTGATTTCATGGAACCAGGGTTACTCCATTACTTCTTCGGTATTAATCTCATGACAATGCGCAGGTTCATCCATTCGCTCGATGGTGATTTGGGGAGCCTCGTTAT
Source organism: Vicia faba (assembly GCA_948472305.1). Classification (NCBI taxonomy): domain Eukaryota; kingdom Viridiplantae; phylum Streptophyta; class Magnoliopsida; order Fabales; family Fabaceae; genus Vicia; species Vicia faba. Next base: position 1,602,174,041 of record OX451736.1, read on the forward strand.
CCCAGTTGAGTTTAAACATGGAGGACATTGTAGCTAGGGCATCTGCTAGCTGATTCTCTTCTCGCGGGAAATGCTCGAAGGTAATTTGCTCGAAATGAGGCAACAATGTCAGGACATGTTCTTCGTATGGGATAAGATTAGGATGCTTGGTATCCCACTCTCCTTTGATTTGACTGATAACCAAAGCCGAGTCCCCAAATACGATCAAAGATTTGATCCCCAAGTCTATAGCAGCCTTGAGACCAAAGATGCAAGCTTCGTATTCAGCCATGTTGTTTGTGCAGCTGAAGCAAAGTCGGGCCGTGAAAGGTGTGTGACAGCCTTTCGGAGAAATGAGTACTGCGCCGATACCATTTCCAAGTGCGTTTGAAGCACCATCAAAGTACAGGGTCTATCGGGATCCCTTTTCGGGTCCGTCATACGGTCCGTTACTTTCAATGTTGTCCAAATTCATGATGTCCTTGTCTGGGAAGTCAAATCTCATGGGTTGATAATCTTCGATAGCCTGATGAGCCAGATGGTCAGCTAGTACACTCCCTTTTATAGCTTTTTGGGTGGTGTACTGAATGTCATACTCTATTAGGATCATTTGCCATCTAGCTATCCTTCCAGATAAAGCGGGTTTTTCGAAGATATACTTGATAGGATCCATTTTGGAAATCAACAAGGTAGTATGAGTCAACATATACTGTCTTAGTCGGCGAGCAGCCCATACCAAAGCACAGCAAGTTTTCTCGAGCAGTGAGTAGCGAGTCTCACAGTCGGTAAACTTTTTGCTAAGGTAATAAATAGCATGCTCTTTTCGACCAGACTCGTCATGCTGGCCCAAAACACACCCCATTGAGTTATCCAAGACGGTCAAATACATGATCAATGGTCTTCCTTCGACGGGTGGCATCAGAATAGGAGGTTCTAGCAAATACTCCTTGATTTTATCAAAAGCAGCTTGGCAATCGTCGTTCCATTCAACTACCTGATCTTTCTTCAAGAGTTTGAAAATTAGCTCACAGGTAGAAGTCAGATGCGAGATGAATCTGGCAATATAGTTCAAGCGCCCCAAGAATCCTCTAACCTCCTTTTCAGTACGGGGAGCAGGCATCTCTTGTATTGCTTTCACTTTTGCTGGATCGACTTCAATGCCTTTGTTGCTTACAATGAATCCCAGGAGTTTACCAGACCTAACTCCAAAAGTGCACTTACTTGGATTCAGCCTGAGTTTGTATTCTTTCAACCTGGCAAACATCTTTTCTAGATGTTCAAGGTGCTCCTCCTCTGTTTGTGTCCGAGCTATCATATCGTCTACGTAAACTTCAATCTCATGATGTATCATATCATGAAATAAAGCTACCATGGCGCGTTGATAAGTTGCCCCTGCGTTCTTCAGCCCGAACGGCATCACCTTGTAACAGAAAGTGCCCCATTGTGTGACAAAAGTTGTTTTCTCCATATCCTCGGGGGCCATTTTGATTTGATTGTAGCCCGAGAATCCATCCATGAAGGAAAACACTTTATGCTGAGCTGTATTGTCGATCAAAATGTCAATGTGTGGAAGTGGAAAATCATCTTTGGGGCTGGCCCTATTCAAATCCTGGTAGTCCACACACATCCTGACTTTGCCATCTTTCTTAGGTACTGGCACGATGTTAGCGACCCATTAAGGATAGGACGTAACATCCAGAAAGCCAGCGTCGAATTGCTTCATTACTTCTGCTTTGATCTTTTCAGACATGTCAGGCCTCATTCGGCGAACTTTTTGCTTAATCGGTGGACAGTCCTCTCTTATGGGGAGACGGTGAACCACGATGTCTGTGTCTAAACCCGGCATGTCTTCATAAGACCAAGCAAAGATTTCAACATACTCATTCAACAACTGTATCAGGCGTTCCTTGACACTTGATTCCAAATTGGCACCCACTTGCACCTCCTTCCGGTCTTCCTCGGTTCCTAAGTTGACAGTTTCCAATGACTCTTCGTGCGGTAAGATGGCCCTTTCCTCTTGCTGTAGAAGTCTGGCTAGTTCCCCTGGTACTTCACAACCTTCGTCATCTTCATACTCGGCTTGATTGACCAGATCTTCAGAGTTGTTGAAGGATATAGCAGAATTGTCACCCATGGAATCCGGAGTGGATGGGTACCTGCATTTGTGAGTGTGGGTGTGTGTAAGGGATAGCCATCCTTAAACAAAAAATGCAAAAGGAAAGAAAATGAACACAAGCAGTTTATCAAATTAAAAACGTCCAATGAATCATTAAACATGGCATATGGATATGAAAAATAATCAAAACCCTTACAAATGGACCTACATGCCCCGGGCAAGGCATGAGGTGAAAAGATAGTGTACAGATTGTTTGAAAATAAATATTACAGACCAAATAGGAAATGTTTAACAGATAAATTACTGATGAATAAAAGTGATGGGGACAAAGTCTTTTGCCTCCCAGTTGCTCAATCCTCCTTTGACAGTTGGGTAAATCCACTCTTCGATGTTGCTCTCCTTGTCTTCGTCCTCCAAAGCGTTGATTCCATAGGGTGAAATTTTGACTGGCGCTCTTTCAATCTTCGCACGGCGCATAGCTTTCTGGCCTGCGGTAGTGAACCCTAATCCAAATTTGTCTGTTTTATGGGGAATGTCAGGTAACTGCCCCCATGCTGAATTCTTCCCTTCCTTTATTGCGGCCCTTGCGTCCTCCAGAGATGCCATCCTGGCCATCTGCCTCGGTGTCTCAGCTGCCAACTTTGCTATTGTTACTTCCGGAAGGACTTCTTCGAAATGCTGAAAAGGCGTCTCAATGAACTCTCTTTCTACCTCCACATACCGGAAAGAATTCAAGTGGCTAATCATGTACTCCTCTTCACCATGGACAATAATGATCTTTCCCTTGACAGGATACTTCAACATCTGATGTAAGGAGGAGGTGACTGCCCCAACATGGTGTATCCAAGGCCTAGCCAGCAAGCAAGAGTATGACGGACGGATGTCCATCACATAAAAAGTAGACTTAAACACCTCAGTGCCTATCTTGATGGGAATTTCAACCTCCCCATGGACCATTCTCTTCGAACCATCGAAAGCTCTGACAACAATATCACTCGGCTTCAACTCCAACCCTTCACAATCTAGTCGGTCCAAGGCCTTCTTAGGCAGTACATTCAGCGACGAACTAGTGTCGACCAAGACATGTGCGAGGGTAGTTCCTCGGCACTCGACTGAAATGTGCAAAGCATCATTGTGGTTTCTACCTTTAGGAGTTAGGTCGGAATCAGAGAAACCTAATCCATTATCCGCAGTAAGGCTAGCCACGCAATTTTGAAATTGATCCGCAGAGGTTTCCTGGGGCACATGGGCTTCCTTCAGGAATTTTATCAGGGCTTTAGCGTGCGCTTCTGAGCAAAGTAGCAATGCCAGCATGGAGATCTTTGAGGGGGTTTGCCCTAGTTGTTCTACCACATCGTAATCACTCCTTTTGATTATCCTCAAAATCTCATCCATTTCCTTCTTGGAGGTCTCCGGGATGACCAAGGGTTGAGCCCTCGTCCTGACGAGCTCATCTTGGACTCCCTTACCTTTGTCAGCAGCGGTAGGAGGGACAGTACTAGGAACAACAACATCCTCAATCAAAGGGGTTCTAGCAGAGAGTTTTATTGGTGCAGGGATGACCTTGTCGGCAGATGAGGGTCCAAAGATTGCTCTTGGAAGGGCAATCTCTGGAGAAAATATTCTCCCGCTCCTGGTGATTTTGCTCGTGCCTGCAATGTTACCAATGCTGGCTTCTTCATCATCCGAACTTTCTTCAGTTATTTCGATTTGTTTAATACCATGGTAGTAGACGTCGCCGCCGTAGTTCCATGGTATCGACTTCTCAGAAACATAGGGGACATGCCCTGGCATTGTTATCTTCAAAGGAACATATTTCGTAGCTGGTGTAATCTTAACAGGCTTTCTGACGGCCTTGGAAAGATTGGCGTGAATGGTTATGATTGAGACATCTTCAGTATGGGTTGGAGTAGCAGAAACTTTTTCAAACAAAATTTGTCAACTATCCATAAGGCCTTGGATGCCTTTCTTCAGTAACGGACAATCAAACGGCAGAGAGTAACAACAATAGCAGTCTTCTTTACATCCCGGGAAGATCCCGGACCTTAACAGATTCAACTTAATGGTTAACAAAGGAGTTATCAGATCATTAACATCAGCAACATACAAATCTTCTTCAATGGCATTGACATTTCGGCCGTGCTTCAGCATGGGAGCAGATATCACATTAGGCTTCTCCGGAGCGTCAAACTCCACCTCCTTCGCCTCTATCAGGTCTTGGATTTTATGCTTGAGTGCCCAACAATCATTGGTGTCGTGCCCGACACTGTCAGAATGGTAAGCGCATTTAGCATTAGGATGATAATGTGGAGAGGACGTATTCACATTCTTTGGTGCCTCCTTGATAGTGGCGAGATTCAACTTTAACAGATGGGGAAGCACTTGCGTTGGAGTCATATTAATGCGGGTGAACTACCGTTGTGGCCGTTCCACCCGTTGCTGATTTGGTCTGGACTGGTTATAGCAAGGCTGCTCACTTGAAGGGTTTTGAATCATTACGGCCCCCACTGTCGGTCGGCGCTCAGTCTTCCCTGCTCTTCTCTGAGAATATACCACAGCCGTTTCCTTCTTAAAAGGCTTCTTCTCAACACTTGCAGCAACACCCTTCTGAATCTTTCCTGACTTGATGCCAGCTTCTATTCTTTCGCCTGTTAAGATCAAATCGGTAAACCCCACGAAAGAGTTACCAATTAGATGATTGAAAAATGGCCCGGATAGGGTCCCAAGAAACATATCAACATGTTCGCGGTCGGTTAAAGGAGGCTGCACCCTGCCAGCCAAATCCCTCCATTTTTGTGCATATTCTTTGAATCCCTCGCCTGTTCCTAGTGACATACCCTGAAGTTGGGTACGAGTAGGAGCAATGTCAGAATTATACTGGTATTGTTTGTAAAAAGCGGTGGCCAAGTCTTCCCAATTTCGGACGCTGGTTCCCTCTAACTGATAAAACCACTCCAACTGAGCTCCAGAAAGGCTGTCTTGAAAGAAATGAATCCACAGGTTTTTATCTACCGTATAGGGTTGAATATTTCTCACGTAGGACCTGAGATGCATTTTTGGACAGGACAGCCCATCATACCTCACAAACACTGGCACTTTGAACTTTGGGGGAATCACAATTCTGGCAACCAAACCCAAGTCTTCAAAATCCAAACCCGGTACTCTTTGTAATTCCATGGCGGCCAACTTGTCTTCTAGCCCTTTGTATTTATCATCAGCTGAAGGGTATTGTTGATCAGAATAATCTTCATCCTCTTCGACCTCCTCTTCTTCCACATCGGACTCGGAAGGTACCGCAGCCCCACCTCCTTTGCTGGTTCCTTCATCAGAAGTAGGAGGAAATTCAAGCACTCTCCGAGCTTCTCCGTCAAATCTTCTCCCCAGAGTAGCCACCCCGAGTCTCTTTTTCTTCTTTTTCACTGGGTCCTTATTCCCCAACAAGGTCTTGAGATCCTCCTGACCTTTAGCCAAGGTTGTCAGGAGTTGCTGAAACTGTGCATTTTGAGCTTGTAGGTCTTTGACTGTTTGCTCGAGATCCATCCTACTGAAATAAACAGCAGACAGATAAGGAAACCTGGAGTGAGACCTGCTTATGCACATGATGAATGATATGCTTATGTATGCAATGCATTCAAGGATTTAGGACATTCAAAATTGTTTCAGACAAAGAAGAACACACGTCATATTAATAAGAAGAAATTTGTTAGTACATAAATGCCCCATGGGCCAAATATTACAAAAACTTATCAAGGTAAAAAGACATTGTGCATCCTCTTTGGTGCGATGTAGGTGTTGAGGGCCTCTTGCTCATGGAGTCGGCAGGTAAGCTCTAGAACCTTCTTCTCACTGGCGTAGAAGCTAGCTTCAAAAGTATTCCGTTCCTCCTTGAGCTGAATCTAACTTTTCTGCATTTCCTCCCACGATGTAGGCATGTCAGGATGTAGGATGGTGTAGGGAACCTCTCCTTCCTTGACGGGCTCTTTAATCATAGGGAGAACATGAGGATAAGGCATCATTAGACTCTGGGCTTGGGCTCGTACCCACTTGAGATAAGGCTCAAGAGGGATGGAGGTGTCCCAGAGTCTTGCTATCAACCTTGTTGGGCCTTCCCCAAGCTCTGATGAATCTTTGGCGAAGTCCTTGCGCATCGTTGTCGAAGTCAAAAACTAGGTCAGGAATCAACATATCATGAGGGCCATCCCTCCGTGCATATCCAAATTGCCTCAAAGCTAGGCAAGGGTTGTAGGTGATACCTCCCCTGATTCCGAGTAAAGGAACATTAGGAAATTCTCCACAACGTTCGAAGATGATGACATTTTCTCTGGACCGAGAACACCAATGTACATTAGAGTGAGTAAGAGTCATCAACCGTTGGGACCACCTTGAACCTTGGTCATTCTTCAAGACAGATTGTGGAAGGTGCGAAATAAACCACCTTGCAAGGAGAGGAGTACAGCACATGAGAACACCCCTCTTTCTCATTGTTCGTGTGTAAAATGAGTGAAGAATGTCCCCAAGCAATGTTGGTATTGGATTTCTGGACAAGAAGATTTTGACGGCGTTGACATCTACCAATTGGTCAGGATTTGGGAACAAGACCAACCCATAGATAAGGAGTGCCACAATCTCTTCAAAGGCTTGTAGGTCCAATGAGTTCCAACATTCTTGTGCCTTCTCGAACAAGAATTTTGCTAAAAATCCTTTGACGCCGCTTCTGGTTTCCCAATGCCCCTTGATGTCGGATGGTTGTAGATGTAATGCTCGAGCAACATCTTCCGGCTTTGGTTCCTTTTCCGTATGTTGAAGGGTAGTTGATTAAGGATAGGAATTCTCAGGAGTTGAGAAAACTCCTCCAAAGTGGGCACTAACTGGTAATCAGGGAAAGTGAAACAGTGGTGAAGAGGGTCAAAGAACTGGAATAACACTTTCATCATGTCTTCTTCAATGTTGGTGTTGACTAGGCTGAGCAGTCTACCATGTCTTTCACTGAAGGATGAGTTTTCCGGAATTCTTGAGGTGAGCTCCTTGAGTTGAGGAGAGATTCTCACAAGGTTGACTTGAATGGTTTTTCTGCGAGGAATTTCCATGACCTACAAAATAAGAACAAAGATGAAGATCCAAATCCTTGAAATGGTTAGTGAATGCATATGATGTTTTATGATGTTTATGATGTATGCACAAAACATATGTACAAGCAAATCACACCAAACCCTAGTTTCAGGCTTGCATGGGGTTTCATAGGTAAGTACCCTCTTGAGTGTAGTTGGCTTAAAAACCTGTCCTATAAATAGTAACCGGGTTCTAAGGAGCTCAATATCACGGAATTGTTTTCATTGTTCATTGTTTTGGTTTAGCCACTTAACTAGCGACCAAAATATTCCAAGAAAACAACCCTCAATGAGTGTAGTATCGAGTATCTACCAACTTCGGACTGCACCAAAGCCGGTCATCTCACTACCCCTAATAAAAGGCCAAGATGGTCAAGTAAGGTTCTAGGTCATTAGTGCTTAGTGACATCACTCAGCGGCCCCGTACTCTCCTTGATTGAACTCAAGGGTTACCGATACTCACAAATATGTCGCACTAATATAGCTATTGCTTCGACCGTGTCGGTATACCCCGTACAGTTTCCACAACGTATTGCTATCTATGAATGTTTCCCAAAATCCAGGTGTAGGATTGCAAACCCAAACAATAGAGCCAAGATATAAAGCAATCAATTCAAACAATTAGTCATGCAAGAGGGTGATCTAAGCCCTAAGGTTACTCCACTTTTAAATTTTTCGCCAGCAGAGTCGCCAGTTCTGTGATACGGTGGGAGAACTGACTATGGTTTTGCGTTTGTTTTTGCAAATGTTTCGGTTGAGCAAGAGTCGCCACCGACTTTTTATTTTATCCTAAGGAAAGGTTTAAAAAGCACAGCAAAAACCTTTGAGATTTTTCTTGGGTTCGGGGAGTAGATTATAGAAAGGGAAGGTATTAGCACCCTTTCTATCCATGGTTATCCATGGGCTCTTAGGTACTTGCTTAGATCAACTTGCCTTGGTTTTCAATTGTTTGAAATGGTGCTTTGTGCGTGGTTTTGAAAGTGTTTTGAAAAAGATGCCTTGTATAGGCTACCCTTGTAACAATTCTTTACTCGAATGTTTTACAAAAGGTGTTTGTCTTTTTTGAAAAGATGTTTCAAGGGTTTTTGAAAGTTTGTTTTGAAAGTGTAGTGAGGTGTGGTTTGAAAATAGGCAAGTGTTTTATTTTGCAAGTTGACAAGTACTTAAGAGCTATCTACCCTAAAGTTCTCAAAGATTTATGCTATGTTTTAACCCTTTTGACAATTTTGTTCCACCATTGCATTTGGTGGACAATCTTGTGTTAGGATGTGAAAGGGACGGGCGCGGGTCATCGTTTAGACCATAGTTGCAATAGTGCTAAGTATCTTTGGGCAATTTTTCTTTGAAAGGGACTTGATCATTTTAGACAACTTTTCGAAAGCGTCATCGAGGGACTATGATCATTTGATTGTTTGCTTTGTTTTTGCCCAAAGAAACCTAACATGCAATATGGCCCATTTATTGAAGGCAACAAGTGGAATACCCTAGGGGTGCAAGTGTGATATGTGTTGTCCATTTTCATGCTTGATTATCTTGAAATTAGGTTAAACTAATTTTGTTCTTTTTATTTGCATACAAACCCTAATTCTAGCATGGTATATTTAGAAAGCAATAAAGTGCGAAATTCAAATTTCCTAAACTATTACAACACAATATGGGAAGGGGGGTACAAATGTTCAAATGGGGGTTATTGACAAGAAATTTAAACCTAGCTATTACATCAATTTTGGAATATTTACAAAATAATTAATTGCATAAATTAAATGGAAAATAAACTAAAGATGCAAAATGCAAAAAGGGTTTTCATATGTATGGAAAAAGGATATTTTTTATGTTCAATAAACAAAAATTAATAAAATAAAAAAGTAACATTTTTTGGAGTTTTTGTATTTTAAGGGTAAAACCCTAATTTTTATTAAGTAAATATATATATTATTTAATTTATACAAGTATTTATTTATTATATACAAAAAAAATACAATAAAATGAAGCATATTTATAAAAAGTATTTTTTTGAGGTCAAATATTAATAAAATAAAAAATGTATATATTTTTTTGTATTATTTACCTAAATATACTAATATATATAAATATCTTTATTATTTACTAAACAAATATTATATATACAAAATAATAATATTTAATATTTATAAAAAAATATTTTTTGATACAAAATGTTTTCAAAAGAGAAAATGAAATAAAAATCAGAAATAAAATATATTTGCATTTTTTTTCTAGTTTTTCTAAATAATAGTATATATATATATTTATATACAAATGTCCATATAAACAAATAAATACCTAAAAAATATAAAAATGGTGTAAAAAATATTTTTAATATTTTTAATATTATTAGCAAAAATAAATAAGTCAGGATAAAAAAAGAAAAGTCAAAAAATCATGTAAATAAACAAAATGGGCTAAGGGGGTATGAAAGCAAAAATATGGTGTGAAAAGAAATACAAAAGCAGGCTCAGCCCATGTGGCTTCTTCTTCAACCTCTGGACAGAAAGATGTCCAAAAACGCGCGCCTGTACTCAAGTTCAAACATCTGGATTCTTTGACTTTTTGCACAAACTTTCAACATAAGAAATGTTAAGCATTGAATCACGATTCTAAATATGTAAAGAACTCATCCTAACTCTCAGAAATGAGAGAGAATTTTAACATTCCCAAATCTTGACCTAACTTTTCTTCCATATTCAGACCTTAAATTCTCATAGCTCAGGCAAAATAAATGAAAAGTAAAAGCATGTACAGATTCAGGGGCATGAGTAGAACACTTCTTATTCACAAACTTAGAGCTAATGATGCCTACACTAAGAGTTAGAAGTTCAAAAAGATACCTGTTCAGTTGAAGTTCTATCTGGCAATGGGAGAGCTTTCAGGGCAAGATGATGATCTGTACAACTTGCCTGAAGTGTGGTGATGCTATTCCAATGCTTACTTTGCTTTGAAACACCTTGAATCGAGCTATGGACCTTCAACTGCAAAACAAGAAAGTGAAAATGGTGGAACTGATTAGAGGAGTTACAGGCCGTGTTTTATGTTTGGGTTAGCTTCAAGTGATGCTAGGGAATGTGTTTGATGAGCTTTTAGCAAGAATGCATGAAAGGGATGAGAGTTGGCACTCAAACTGCAGCAAGCCCTGTTTTTGTGCAGTTCAATGGCGATTTTGAGTTTGTGGAGGTATTGGAGGTGTTGGGGTCGTGTGCTAGCTCAGTTAGGATGTCTTGAATGTGTACAAAATATTTGCTTAAGGTTCTATTGCTGAGATCAAAGTTGTGTTGTGATATGCTATGTTTCTTAACACTTAAGCAAGCAAAGGCCAAGTTGTGTTCTAGACAGGTAGAGGCCCCCTAAACATGCTGTAAACCCTTGTCTTGATCAGAGTGATTAACTCATAAACTTGTGCCAAAGAGATTTCAAATGTACTTCTTGGATTTTCATTTTGACATAAAGCTTAACTTTTCAAAAATGGCTATTTCACTTTTTCCATAAATGGATTAAACTTGCATGTAATGTTTGAACTCATAGAACAACACTTTGGCACAAAGGATTGGCATTAAATTTATGAGTGTTGGATGGTTTAGAAGCCTGTAATCAAGGGAAGCATGCTGATTTGAAAAATTGCACAAGTTATCAACATGTACATGGTCATGAATCAAAATGACTTTTTGCCATATTGCAAAATTCGATTCTCTCAAGTCATGAGGTTGTTTGATGAGTTCTTGGACATTTTGGAAAGCTTGGAATGTGTACTACAATCCATATTTGAAATGAAAATTGAAATTCCAAGGGGAAGTATGTGAAAAATGGTCTTGAAGTTAGGTAAAAACCTTGCCTAAAAAGGTCAAAATTTCACTAAGTTAAGAATGGTTTAGTACCCTTATTCCAAAAATTTTAACTTGAGATACAAGCTTCTTTTGGGAAAACTTTGTGAATCAAAGTTGTAGATTATGCAATAAGCTACAACTTTCATGTTTTGACTTTTGCTTGAATCCAAATGAAACTTGGTGAGAAAGTGGGACAAAGTTAGGACAAAATTAGGGTTTTTCATAACTTAGAAAAATTCTAAGTTATGAAAAATTCTCATTTCAAACCCTAATTTGCAATTTTGATTTCTTGGTGAACAAGTTTCATGATTTGGCATGTTTTGGTTAAAAATGAATCTTGACTCTTGATTTTGACCAAAAAGTCAAAGTTTGACTTTTCAGTATACAGTCAAAATTGATCAATTGACTGGGAAATTCAATTGTCAATTTTGTGTATTTGGGATCTTTTGAACTTGTTGAGCATGTCAAGACAATTCCATGGGGTCCTTGAGTCCATATGTGAGCTTGGTTTGCCATTGGCTAGGTCAAACAGTCAAAAATTGCCTTTGTACAGTCAAAACCCTAAAAATGACCATTTTGCCCTTTTGGTGATCTGATCAAATTTCTTATGGAATTGTGATCCAAACTTGATCAAATGGTCCATGTGAGTTCATAATGTTGATGTGGGTCAATTTTTATGAGATTTGACTGTCAATTGGCCACATTTGACTTTTTCCCCAATACAGCTGATTTTAGGTCAACTGTCCAATTGATTGGGCAAAACTTGGAATCAAGACTTGAAACTTGACATGGATAAACTTGGGAGTCCATTATGAAGCAAGAAAGTCATCTTAGGCATTTTAGGTCAAAACATCTTTGTGCAAACACAAACCCTAATTTGGGTCAACAGTGCAAGGAGAAGTCTTGAGCAGATGAAACCCTAACTGGATCTTGATCTCCAAGGGCTTTGTGATGAGAAATCAATGAGAAATGGGAGGGAAAATTTTGGGGTACAACAGTCAAGCTCAACAGTTCTGGGATAGTTTGGACTTTAAGCATTTGAAGACATCCTGGATCTCCTCATTTATGGCTTGGTTATGTTCCCTAATTCAAATTCTTTTGTCGACGTGAACGCAGTCAAGATCTTCATATCCCGTAACCCAGTGCCTACTCTCTTAGGTGACATTCTACATGCTCTTTATGCCCGTACCGCTCGGAGAAGGGGAACCCTTATGTGTTGTGCACCGCTGTTGGCGAGGTGGTTTATTTCTAACCTCCCCAAATCTATATTTAAGAATGAGGAAGGTATGGGTTGGGCCTACAAAATCATGTCCCTTGCTCACACGGACATCATTTGGAGTACTAAAGATATGGAAGAAGTATCTGTCATTGATCGTTGTGGGGAATACCCCAATGTTCCATTGCTTGGAATTAGAGGAGGAATAACCTATAATCCTTGTTTGGCCTTATGACAGTTTGGACGAGCTCGAAGGGACGGTCCTCATGAGCTGTTGCTTCCAAACATTGTCTTTGACTTCCAGGGGGGTGTTGAGGGACATCGCCGCAGATTTATACGAGCCTAGGACCGAGTGAACAGGTCTGATCCACATGAGCTAGGAATGAAGACTTCTCTCCCGATGCAACCGTATCTCCGGTGGGTTCGAGCCCGTGCTCAAAAGCCGGGGATACCGTACGAAGCTGTCTTACCGGTAATTATGGAGCATACTGATGAAGAAGGGGTTCCTCATACGGTCCTCCATCCATACATGCCTACTGATATTGGGGCATTAAAGAGGTCTTGGATCCAGTTAAGGGAAGAAAGGGATACTTATAGAGAGAAGTATCATGAGCAGGAACATAAGATCCTGAAGCTTACAAGGCAGCTGGAGACTGAGAGGACAATCAACGATTATGTCAGCACAAAAGGAAAACGACCATGAGAGTGCTGATGTCTTTTGCTATTTCTAGTTTAGATTTTATTTTCAGTATTTCTTTTGTAACGCCTTAAAGGCATTTGTTAAGCATTGTTTCAAGTTTTAATCTAATAAAAGTGTGTTCTATTTTGGTTTACAAATTTGAATCTCCCTAAGTCTTTGAAATCATTTCATACGCATTCCATTCCCATGCACCTCATCACAGGTACCCTTACAGGTTTCTCATCTTCTTCGTTGTTTATTTCAGCACAATATGTCTTCTAAAACACCTACTGATCAAGCTATTAAGGTTCTTCAAGCTCAGAATGCTCAGTTCCAGGAAATGTTCTTGAACCTGGCCAAGGGGCAGAAAGATTTGAAGACTCTTATCTTAAAGGACAAGAAGAAGAAAAAGAAGAAGACGGTCCTCCTGAATATGGGTCACATATTTGGGAACAGGTTACGAGAGGAAGTTGATTTGTCTCACTCATCTGGAGGGGGAGATAATCAAGAGGAAAGGAAGGGCCCTAGCCCTGTAGTTTCAGAAAATGACACTGATTTTGATGAAGAACAGTATCCTCCTGCCGAGGATAGGTATAAATAACTTGAAGACCGGCTAAGTGAAATGGAGATCCAGAAAGTCCCTGGTTTGGACTTCAGAGATTTGGGTTTGGCATATGGGGTGGTGATCCCACACAAATTTAAAGCTCCTGTCTTTGCTAAGTACGACGGGGTCTCCTGTCCGAAGCTACACCTCCGTTCATATGTCAGAAATATTCAACCATATACTGCTGATAGGAACCTCTGGGTTCATTTCTTTCAAGATAGTCTGTCAGGGACTCAACTTGAATGGTTCTATCAACTAGAAGGAGATAATATCCTCAACTGGGAGGACCTCGCTGCTGCTTTTTACAAGCAATACCAGTATAATACTGACCTTGCCCCCACGTGTACCCAACATCAGGGTATGTCTATGGGTGCGAGCGAAGGTTTTAAGGATTACGCTCATAAGTGGAGAGATCTTGTTGGAAGATTACAACCCCCTCTGGCTGATAGGGAGTTGGTGGATATGTTTCTTGGAACTTTGTATGGTCCATACTTCAATCATTTGATCGGTAGTTCATCGTCTGGGTTCACTGAATTGATTATGACTGGGGAGAGAGTTGAAGCCGGTATTAAGAGCGATAAGATATAGAAAGGTGCTTCTTCAAGTACAGAGAAGAAGCCTTTCAAGAAAGAATCTAGTGTAGTTTACAGTTCGAGGAACAAAAACCGTCCTGAACGCCGCCAAGCAGTTAACGCGGTGGTAATATCAAGACCAACTGCTGCCCCATAATGCAACACTCAACAAAGAGCAGAGAGGCCTCAGAGACAGTTTACTCGGCTCAGTATGAATCTATCTCAAATTCTGCCACAATTGTTGAAAACCAATTTGGTGACTCTAAGGGAGGCTCCGAAGAATCCCATTACTACATCACCGTTGTATAATCCGAACACCCGCTGTGCTTTTCACTCTGATAGCTCGGGGCATGATATGAATAACTGCTGGGCCTTGAAGAATAAGTTACAAGATTTGATTGAAGCTAAAGAGATTAAATTTGAAGCGCCGGAAAAGCCTAATGTCATAACGGCTCCTATGCTAAAACATGACGCGAGAGTAAATGCAATTGAGGATGATGATGAAGAGTATGATATTGACAGCTGGATTTACCCGACTATCGACGATGGATTAAGCAATTGGATGGCAAAGGACTTCGTGCCCATTTATTTTATCACACAGTAATGAGACTTTTGTTTTGAGATTTGTAACAGACAATTTTAAACTTTACGGCCCGGTGCCTTACTCGAGACACCGTGGTTTTGTTTGTGAGGGCTTAATATTTGTCATTTCCATATATCATCAATAAAAGCATTGGACGTTTTCTTGCATTACAAAATTTTGTGCTCCTTGTTTTTCTTTTCTATCTTGCAAAACAGCTATTTGTCTTACACACACTCACATATACAGGTGTACATCCACTCTGGATCCCACTGATAACGACTTTGCTACTGCCAGTTATGACTTCGAAAGTCCGATCAACCAAGCCGAGGACGAAGGTGAGGATGGTTGTGAAGTGCCTGGGGAACTTGCTAGACTGTTACTTCAGGAAGAGAGGGTTATTCAGCCGCATGAAGAGCCGGTGGAATCAGTGAATCTGGGTACAGAAGTAGACAAGAAAGAGGTCAAGATCGGTGCAAATCTGGAGCCTAGTGTTAAGCAACGGTTGGTACAGATGCTGCGTGATTATGTTGAGATCTTTGCCTGGTCTTATGAAGATATGCCTGGGTTGGATACCGATATTATGGTTCACCGCCTGCCTACCAAGAAAGACTGTCCTCCAGTGAAACAGAAAGTTCTCCGAATGCGTCCAGAGACGTTTGAGAAAATCAAGGCTGAGGTTATGAAACAGTTTGATGCCGGTTTTCTAGAAGTTACTTCTTACCTGCAGTGGGTTGCCAACGTGGTTCCGGTGCCGTAGAAAGATGGTAAGGTCCGTATGTGTGTAGACTATAGGGATCTGAACAGGGCAAGTCCCAAGGATGATTTCCCTCTACCTCATATCGACGTTCTGGTTGACAACACCGCACAGCATAGGGTCTTCTCCTTTATGGATGGTTTTTCCGGTTACAATCAGATTAAGATGGCTACCAAAGACATGGAGAAGACAACGTTCGTTACGCAGTGGGGTACCTTTTGCTACAAAGTCATGCCTTTCATATTGAAAAATGTTGGGGCAACGTATCAGCACGCCATGGTCTCTTTGTTCCAAGACATGATTCACCATGAGATTGAGGTATACATTGATGACATGATTGCAAGGTCCCAAACTGAAGAGGAACATCTTGACCACCTCCAGAAGCGATTTTACAGGTTGAAGTTGTACAGACTGAGGCTAAATCCGAATAAGTGCACCTTCGGGGTGAGATCTAGTAAGCTGCTGGGTTTCGTTGTTAGTGATAAAGGTATTCAAGTGGATCCTGCAAAGGTGAAGGCTATACAGGAAATTCCAGCTCCCCGAACAAAAAAAGAAGTCAGAGGCTTTCTGGGATGTCTGAACTACATTTCCCGGTTCATCTCACACCTGACTGCTACTTGTGAGCCAATCTTCAAGTTACTGAAGAAAGATCAAGTGGTAAGATGGAACGATGAATGTCAAGCCGCTTTCGAAAGGATCAAGGAATACCTCCAAGAGCCACCTATTCTGATGCCTCCAGTTGAAGGAAGACCCCTGATCCTATACTTGACAGTACTCGACAGTTCAATGGGGTGTGTGCTGGGGCAACATGACGAGTCTGGCCGAAAAGAGCATGCTATTTATTACCTTAGCAAAAAGTTTACCGACTGCGATACCCGATACTCGTTGCTTGAGAAAACTTGTTGCGCTTTGGCATGGGTTGCTCGTCGGCTGAGACAATATATGCTGACTCACACTACTCTATTGATATCAAAGATGGATCCAATCAAGTATATCTTCGAAAAGCCCGCCTTATCCGGAAGAATAGCAAGATGGCAGATGATCTTGACTGAGTATGACATTCAATACACAACCCAGAAAGCAATCAAGGGAAGTGTGTTGGCAGATCATTTGGCACATCAGGAAGTGGACGATTACCAGTTTATGAACTTTGAGTTTCTGGATGAGAATATCATGTTGGTAACTGACTGTGAAACACCTGGACCGGATGAAGGACCTGAGGAAGGATCCCGATGGTCTATGTATTTTGATGGAGCTTCAAACGCTTTGGGTAATGGCATTGGCGCCATGATCATATCTCCTAAAGGCTCTCATACTCCGTTCACCGCCCGACTATGTTTCAACTGCATCAACAACATGGCGGAGTATGAAGCGTGCGTTATGGGTCTTCGAGCAGCTATTGACCTAAGGATTAAGTTCTTAAGTGTATTCGGAGATTCCTCTCTCGTGATCAGTCAGATCAAAGGCGAGTGGGATACGAAACACCCAAATCTTATTCCTTACAAGGAGTATATATTGACGTTGCTTCCACACTTCGAAGAGATAACCTTTAAACACTTCCCGAGAGAGGAGAATCAGTTTGCGGACGCGCTAGCTACGATGTCTCCTATGTTCAAGGTCAGATGGGACAATGAGGCTCCCCAAATTACCATTGAAAGATTGGATGAACCTGCACATTGCTGCGATATTGAGACTGAAGAGGTAACAGAAAAACCCTGGTTTCATGAAGTAAAGAGGTATCTTGAGGCTCAATAATACCCTGAGGGTGCATCTGTTAATGATAACAAGTTTCTGAGGAGGTTCGCGGTGAAGTTCTTCATCAGTAATGGTATTCTTTACAAGCATAACCATGATTCGACCTTACTGTGATGTGTGGATAAGAACGAGGCAGAAAGGATCATGGTAGAGTTACATGAAGGTACTTTAGGAACTCATTCCAGTGGGCATACCATGGCAAGGAAGATCCTACGGGCGGGATATTATTGGTCTACTATGGAAGCCGACTGTTATCAAAATTCTCGGACATGTCATAAGTGCCAAGTCTATGTTGATAAGGTGCACATACCTCCAGTTCCTTTGAACGTCTTGACGGCTCCATGGCCTTTTGCAATGTGGGGCATCAATATGATTGGTGAGATCAGACCTACCGCGTCTAACGGGCATCATTTCATCTTAGTAGCTATTTATTACTTTACCAAATGGGTTAAAGCAGCTTCCTTTGCTACTGTAACCAAGAACGTCGTGGCACGGTTTATTTGGCATAATCTGATCTGTCGATACGGTGTACCAGAGAGGATCATTACGGACAATGGTACAAATCTCAATAATAAGATGATCACTGAGCTCTGCAAGCAGTTCAAAATACAGTATCACAACTCTTCTCCTTACCGACCGAAGATGAATGGGGCTGTTGAAGCGGCTAATAAGAATATCAAGAAGATTGTGCAGAAGATGACGGTGACATACAAAGATTGGCCCGAGATGTTACCATTTGCTCTTCATGGATACCGTACCTCGACACGGACGTCAACAGGGGCAATACCCTATTCCTTGGTATATGGTATGGAGGCAGTCTTGCCCATTGAAGTTCAGATACCCTCTATTCGGATTATGAAGGATGCAGGTTTGAGTGAAGATGACTGGATTCAGACTCGACTTGATCAGTTGAACTTAATCAACGAAAAGAGACTTACCGCTATTTGTCATGGTCAAACGTATCAAAAGCGGATGATCAAGGCATTTAACAAGAAATTCAGACGACAAGAGTATCAAGTTGGGGATCTGGTGATCAAGCGTATCATCCTAACTCAAGGTGATCCCATGGGCAAATGGACCCCTACTTATGAAGGGCCATTTGTGGTTAAGAACATTTTCTCAGGAGGAGCTATGATTCTAACAACCATGGATAGTGACGACCTTCCTCACCCCGTCAATGCAGACATAGTGAAAAAATACTACGCATAATCAAAGACCCGCTAGGTTGACTAGCCTAGGAAAAAATAAGGGCTTCCCAGCGAACTAAAAGGGTTCGGGCAAAAATAAGGGATGAAAATGAAAAAAAACTGTACACCCGGCAAGTCGAAAACCTGAAAAGGCGGCTTGGGCAAAAAAGGGTATCCCGGTGGACTGAAAACCCGAAAGGGCAGTCCAGGCAAAAATTAGGGATCAAAGCGTAACACTATGTCTCATTGGATCACCTTGCAACCAGACTTCAGTATCGACTATCAAGCTCAGACGACACTAAACAATCTGATCTACCTTCAACCAAGTAGTGAAGTGATGAGACGCTCGAGGATATAAAGGCAATAGCAGAGTTGGAACCCAATGGGATTATTCACATAGCTGTTTTTCTTTGTTTTTCACAAATTGTATAAATTCTATTTGTTCGGCGGCATTCTCTTACTAGGACGTCAGCCTCTTGTACAAAAACACCTATTTACAGGCCAAATTTCAAAGTCAATACAATTCATTTTCACAAATAAATTTTCCTTTTTTGTGTTTTGTTTTGCAAAAACGTCCTATGTTCATTTTTGATATATGCATTTGACAATAATTGCTGCTCATAAATATTTACATACGAAACAAAAGATGATTACTCGTAATACCAGAGACAGGGGAAAATAAGAATTGTCCAGACCTTATAGTTGCTCTATCCACCAGGTACAGGGATAGATTTAGCTGAAGAATATGACTAAAGTACATTCACTCCCCACAGAGTAAGAAAAAGACAGTAATGTTAACTCTCCCCAGCCGAGGCTCGCAACCGCGAAGGAGTCGGTAATATTCTCCCCAAGAAGAGTTTATCCATCATTAGCACTAGACAATTATCCCCAGTGGAGTCTGGAAAATCTTCCCCAGTGGAGTTTGGAGAATCATCCCCAGTAGAGTCTGGAAGATTTTCCCCAGTAGAGTCTAAAAGGTTATTCCTAGTGAAGTCGCAACTGGAAAATCATCCCTTGCGGAGCTCATTCCTTTCATAAACAGAAACTCAATTCCCAATAGGGTTCATTACCACCAGCAACGGTAATTCATCCCCAGTTGAATTTATCAGCGGAATCCTCAGTAGAACATGTCCTCCCCACAGAGTCATTTCCTCATCAGTTTATTCCTCAGTGGAGTTATCCTCTTCTGCAGGTTTATTCTCACAATCATTTTCATTCACTATCCCCAGCGGAAACGAAGAATTCAACTTTTGTTTTCTCCAGCAGCAATCCGGGATTTATTTTCCCCAGCTAGCGAACATAAAAAAAAACATCACATATCCATACATCATGACATATGCATAAGCATCTTACAACACAATCTCATTTATTTTGAGAACATCGTTGCTTGATACATATCATGCATTACGTACAAGCTAACCTTTACCTTTCAGGAAAGATACAATCAAATTTTCACAAAAGTTCAAGCTATGAAGCCCGGTTACAACCGGATAGTATCTTTATTCCTACAGCATATAGCGAAGCCCGGATTACAACCGGATCACAGTATCAGACTACCGCAAGGCCTGGATTACGACCAGATAATGGTATCTCTTAAAAGCAAGCCGTGAAATCCGGATTACGACCGGATAACAGCTCAACAAGTTATTGTGAAGCCTGGATTACGACCAGACAACAATACAAGTTCCTGTGAAATCTGGATTACGACCAGATAGCGGTTAAAGACACTGTGAAGACTGGATTACGACCAGATAACAATAAGGGATACTGTGCAGCTTGGATTACGACCAAATAACAGTTCACCCAACCAGATACTATGAAGCTCGGATTACGACCGAATGTTAGTAGGCCCAAAGCCAAAGGTAAGCCCGGATTACGATCGGATAGCCATTTGATCTCTTTTGAAGACTGGATGAGAAGTAAAGTATTGTGAAGTCTGGATTTCGACCAGATAACAGTAAGGGATACTATGCAGCTTAGATTACGACCAAATAACAGTTCACCCGGCCAGATACTATGAAGCTCAGATTACGACTAGATGTTAATAGGCCCAAAGCCAAAGGGAAGCCCAGATTATGACCGAACAACCATTTGATCTCTTCTGAAGGCTGGATGAGAAGTAAAGTATTGTGAAGTCTGGATTCCGACCAAATAACAGTAAGGGATACTGTTCATCTTGGATTACGACCAAATAGCAGTTCATCCGGCTAGATACTATGAAGCTCGGATTACAACCTGATGTTAGTAGGCCCGAAGCCAAAGGGAAAGCCCGGATTACGATCAGATAGCTGTTTGATCTCATTTAAAGACTGGATTATGACCAGATAAGAAGTAAAAGGACTGAAGCCTGGATTACGACCAGATAGCAGTACGAAGACCTTGCGAGGCTCGGATTACGACTGGATAACGATAAAAGGACTGAAGCCTGGATTACGACCAGATAGAAGTACAAAGACCCTGCAAAGATTGGATTTAGACCGAATAGCATTTTACTCGGACAGTTACTAAGAAGCCCGATGTCAACTGGATATTAGTATACCTTAAAATTCAAGTTAAAGCCCGGAGGTGACCGGATAACATTTGAATTCCTTCTGAAACCTAGATTACGACCAGATAAGAATTGAGAAATTATGAAGCCTGGACCACGACCAGATCACAGTTCATTTTCACCTCCTCGACTAAGAGACAATTCCTCAGTAGAATAAAGGACGACCGAAGTTCCTAGAATTCAACAGAGATGACTCACCAATAGAATAACGGACGACTGAAGTTCCTAGAATTCTACTTCTTTCAACAGAGATCAGCCTTCCCCAGTGGAATCTTCCTCAACAACAGGTATACAAGCTCTCGCTAAGGAATCTCTTATGAGATCGACACTCCTTCGGATGGCATCTTTAAGCCCATCCCCTCGTCAGCAATTTCCAAATGGCATCTGTAAGCCCATTCATCACATCATAAGACAATTACCACTTCATGCGAGTGCAAATTTTTGGGCACTCTAGTGTTCAATCCTCTTCCACCTTCGGATCACGAAAGGCACGAAAGCCAAACTACATCCTCAGGTTTAAGAAAGTTGAACAAGGGCAGCTGTTGTACCCTAAAAGTTTCCCTCCCATATCTCTCAAAACATTTCAAGAAAGATCCCCAAGTTGCTCAAGGGTTGGCCAGACAAGCTCTCTCCTAAGGCAGTCTACCCCAAATTAGGGTTTCATGTTGCATCAAGATACTTGAGTCCAAGGGATCCCAAATTCTCAACATTGTCCTAATATGTTCTCAAGATCATCCATGTCAAGTTTCAAGCCTTGCAGAGTAAATTTTCTCAGTGAATTGCTCAAAGGCCTGAAAATCGACTATGCTAGGGCAAAAGTCAACCATGGCCTACATATAGTCAAACTTCAAGATTTTGGGTCAAAATCCTCATTTTGAAGTATATTTCATCATTTGATCAAGGGTTGATCATGATTCATCAAGTATTTCTCATAATTCATCAAGACTCAAAAGTCGCTAAATTAGGGTTTTGTAGGAAAAGTCAACTCAACTTTGACCAAGCATAACTTTCTCATACTTTATGAGAAATGACCCATCCAAAGCTCATTTTGAATAGGATGCAATTCCCTACAATCCATCTTCATCTCCCAAGTTCTAAATATGCATTCACAAGAAGTTATGAATTTGGACATTACAGGTCATTTTGAAAAGTCAACAAAAACACCTTTTTTGTCAAAGCTTCATAAATGAGCATGGAATATCAAATTGAGATGATACCAAAAGTTTTGATTAAAGGACATTTCAAGCTTTCTAAAAAGTCCAAGAACACCTCCAAAGAGTCAAAATTGAGGAAGTTATGCATTGATGAAGTTGCCCTTTTTTGCAAAATTGCCAAAAGTCAACTATCTCTAAAACTTCAAATTTTGCCAAATGGGCCCAATCTTTTTCACTTGTTTTGGGTTGGAAACATAGTCCACGAGCTCTAGCCTTTTCCATTTGTCCATATCTTATTTTATATTATTTATTTTGATTTTTATTTAAATTAATTCAATTTAAATCAAAACAAATCATATAAAATCCAAAATATTGAAAGCAAGAAATTTTGTGCTTGTTTCAGGTTTCAATTACAGCTAGCCAACATCCAAATTCGTATCAAGGCATGGCATGAATAAAAAGATTGAAATAGGCCAATTTTGGAAAGTTTTCAAAGGGAATCAAATCAAAGATCCAAATCATTGATGGAGGAAGATTGAGAGCAGTTTTCAAACCTAATTCACCCCTCAATACTTATAGAACGTGTGCAGACCTAAAAGAGAGGTTAGAAAGAGGCGCATCAAGCAAAGCAACATTGGAAAAAAAATCAAGAAAAGTGTAAGATCGAATTCCATATTCCAGGCATCCTCAAGGCTTTCTATCCATCTCAATCCCTTCCTGAGGTTCCCAGCAAGCCAAAGCCATTGAAACCAAGCATTTTCAAGCCCCAAAAAGCTCTGTAAGTCGCTCACGACATAGCTCTATTCTTGAATTCGAATAGCATGATTTAGGCATTGTTAGGTTGAATTAATCACATATTCTTGATCTATGAGACATATGCAAGCTTTTTGCATGACTTAATTGCATTTATCTGGCCTATACTGTAATTCACCATTGTTAGGGTTTATAGCTCCAAATTATGGATTTTGTTTGCGGGTGAAATTAGCCTTGATGAAGGGTACCATCATGTTCAGAATGATGAGACGAATCCAACCATGGCGTTAGGTTTCATTTATATAGCTCATGGAGGTTTTTGGAACGAACACGGCCTATAGCGACGGACAAAACGTCCGTAGGTAAAAGTGTTCCACTTTTACCCACGAAGAGAGGAAGGAGACGACTGCGTGTCACTCCCCTATTGGCCTATTCAAACTCTGGCGCGTTTTTTTGTTACATCATCCACTAACACACTTTTTTATATATTATCTTTGTTTCTTGGTATATGTACAATAAAAACCAACAACTCAGCTGGTTACAAGCGTTGGAAATTGCCTTTAGGACCTGGGTTCGAATCCCAGGTCCCCCACTTTTCTCTATGTTATTTTCTTTCAGGCAATCACATGCATGCACAAGCCTAAGGATCACCATACATTCTCCCAATCAATCATGCCAAGTGTCAGATGGCCAAATCTGATGGCCATCCTCTGAAGTTGCACCAAGGCCAAGTCAAACGCGCAGCATGGGATCCTCAAAGTCAACATGGGCCTCCACTAATGAGCCCAGATCTGACTATTGGCACCCCCATTATTTCAGGCCCATTTTCTTTTCTCCCTTTTATATTTATTTCATTTAATTATTTATTTATTTACTAAACAATCATTTATTTTCTTTTTATCAAAAAATCACCAAAAATATTTTTTTTATCCAATTAAATTTAGGATATTTATTTTTAGTAAAAAATTAATTTGTTTAATTAGGTTATTAATTTTAGACAACTTTAATTATTTTGTACATGATTAAAAATGATTAGAATAATTAGGTTTTATTCCACATTTAATTTTTCTTTCTTTTCTTAAAAATAATCAAAAAAAATAGGCCATGCCATTATTTTTATTAATTAATTTAATTGACTAATTATTTTTTTTAATTTAATTTAGGCAACTTAATTTTTTTCCTTAAAAATTATTAAAAACAACAAAAACATTTTTCTTTTAAATTAGGATAGAAGGGTCAAAACCCTAGTTTCTCGATCTAATTTTCATCGCGTGCTTTATTATTCTTTACCCAATTATTGTATCTGCTCACAGTTTGTAATAGTTTTAAATTAGGGCTTTTACTTTTCATTATCGCTTTATTTTCAAAGGGTTTGTTTTTGGCTATGTAAATACTTGAAGCCTTGTAATAGCATAGTTTAATTTCCGCATTTTAAATTCCGCAAATTATTAACTGTTAGATGTATGAATAATTAGGGTTTGCATGACAAGAATGTATGACTAAATTTAAAACAGTTAGATCACCCTAAATGTGCAAAGATAAATAATCTGAAATTGAATCACTCGCACATGCGCACTCCTAGGGTACACTCCCACTTGGTTGCCTTCGGTAAATGGTCATTGAGTATAGGACGTTTTAGTGGTCGTCCTTTTGTCCAAAGATCAAGTTGCCTCGGAAAGGTTGCCTCGGATAAATGACCTAAGACATTAGGGTTATTACTAAGACGTCCTAACATTGCTTTAGTGACCGTACGCCCCTTTTGAATTGACCCTCAAAACTCCAACGACGGTGCTACCTACTCACTAATAGTAGGATAACATTGTCTAAAGGAAACGAACATAGAACGATTCTTTTTTCGAGTAGGTAAATTAGTTCTTAAGTACTTGCTCAATCAAAACAAACTTTTTTTCTCACACTTACACTCCTTTACAAGCAATTTTTCAAAAACACTTCATTACACTCTTGAAGATAGAAGCAAGAGTTAAATCAAAGTCAAAACAAAAACTTTTCAAAGCCCACAAACACAAAGAAAACAATTTTGAAAATGATGAGCAAGTACCTAAGAGCCCGTAGATAACTACGGATAGAAAGGGTGCTAATACCTTCCCTTTCTATAATCTACCCCCCGTACTCAGAAATATCTCGAAAAAGAAATTTTTCTGTGCTTTTTTACTTTCCTTGTTGGATAAAATAAATTTCAGTGGCGACTCTTGCTTACCACGACATTTTGCAAACACAAACACAAAACGCAAACCAGCAAAATTCCTTAACGAAATAGGGAAACACGTCCCGATTCTGGCCACTATATCACATACATATTCTGAGATTTCATGCATCTGCCTGCCTAAATAGAGAGAATTCCCGTTCAAAACTTCTTGAAGAAATTAGATCTCAGAATTAGGTTTAACAAATTCATGCTTGATTCTGATTTATAGTTCTGATATCTCTTGTTTCTAAAACATTGTGAAACCTGCCATAAACTGTTATATGCGTATCTTCTATTTTATGGAGAAATGACTAAGTTGCAGATGTTCTGACTAGCATGAAGAAGAGATGCAAAGTTCTGCCAGTTGCATCAGAACTTCTGAAAGCTTATGTGTCCTCAGCAGATCCAGAACTTCCGACCTTCCCTATTTTTATTAATGTTTGTTTCTATTTGTGCAGCACGTCAGAGTCAAAACTTCTGACCTCTTCTATTTCAGCATTTACGCTGATTCTATCTTCTTTCCTTTTATTATTTTTTACCATCACTTTTATTTTTCATTAATAAAAGAAAACCACCAAAAATATTTCATATTCACATATTATATTTTATTCCTTTAAAAAAAAGACCAAAAATATTTTCTTAAACAAAACTTATTTCTTTTCTTAAATAAATAAGCATTTTACATTTCTTGTACATTCTTATCCATTCAATGTGGTTGTAATAGTAATTTAGGATTTAATTTGCAATCCCCATTTGTAAATATATACACCCCATCCCCCTAATGATTGTAATAGCGCATAAACTTTACTTTTCCGCATTTTCATTGCTTTCATGTATTGTTAGTAATTAGGGTGTGTATGATAAGATAAAAACAACAAATAGACAACCCATAATTAAGACAAAGACAAAGCATGAAATCAACACACTTGCACACTAGCACCCTTAAGGTTAACTCCACTTGTTGCCTAAAAATGGTCATGTTATGCATGTGGGGTGTCTTAGCAAAAACAATAGAAATACAAGATCATAGTCCCTCGACGACACTATTCTAAGATGCCTTACAAAATGATCTTAGTCCCTCAAAATATGCTAAAATATCTTACAACATTGCTAATCATGTTTATACAATGACCCTTGCCCGTCCCCTTTACATCCAAAGATACGGTTACTTACCAAATCCATGGTAAGATAACAATGTCAAAGGAAAGAGGAAATAAACATGAAAGACTTTTGAGTAGGTAGATTGTTCCTAGTTACTTGCTCAATTTCAAACCCAAACATCCTTGCTATTTTTAAAACAAACACCAGCACTTTAAAAAAACATCTTACAAACTTGAAACATTTTCAAAAGATCAACACTTTGTATACATTCATGGGGAAGTAGATCTTCTAATCAAAGTGGGTTCCCAAACCTTCAACTCCACCTTCTATATTATGGATATTCGTCCGGTCTATTCTTGTCTGTTAGGTCGCCCGTGGATTCATAAGGCTGGGGCAGTAACCTCAACCCTCCATCAGAAACTCAAATACCCAGTCAAAGGAAAGATAGTCACCGTCTGTGGAGAAGAAGAATTTATGGTGAGCCACCTTAACTCTTTCAAGTATGTAGAAATGGACGGAGAATTCATTGAAACCCCATGTCAAGCCTTTGAGGTTGTACCGCCGATGATTGCTGCTCCTAAATGTTCTTCTGATGAGTCTAAAGTTGTTAAAGCCACGCCAAAGATGGTTTCAGTCAAGGATTCCCATACGGCAATTAAAAAAGGAAACTGTGATATTCGGGGGCAACTCCTCGATATCCCTTTTAAAGCAGACAAATTTGGTTTAGGCTTCACCTCCAAGGCTCAGAAGGAAGTGAGGCGTGCTCATGCTGGAAAGCCACCTCTTTGTATCAGAAACCACGAAGTCAACACCGTGGGTGATTCTGAAGAAGAAGCTGCATTTGAGGAGTGGGTGTACCCAACTACAACGGAGCTGAAGAATTGGCATACAAAGGACTTTGTGCCCATCTCCTTCATTGAGGAGTAATCTACTTGTTATTACTTTTCCATCAATTCAAGAACATGTTGTCTGTAATATTTTGAAAATGAATTTTAAGCCATGTGGCTAGCCCGGGGCACTTTGGTCTATTTGTCAAGTGTTTTATTTATGTCCATCTAATCATATGATCATTCAATACATTGGTGTGATCGGTGGGAATGAGAACTGACTGTTTTGGAATGCTGGTTCGCGTTTGCGTTTGTTTTCGCAAAATGTCGCGGTAAGCAAGAGTCGCCACCGTCTTTTATTTTATCCAACAAGGAAAGGACAAAAGCACAGAAAAATTCCTTTTTAAGATATTTCTCGGATTCGGGAGGTAGATTATAGAAATGGAAGGTGTTAGCACCCTTTCTATCTGTGGTTATCCACGGGCTCTTAGGTACTTGCTCATTGTGTTTTCAAAAGTTTGCTTTTCTTTGTGATTGTGGGTTTGAAAAGAGTTTTTGTTTGAAAGGAGTGTAAGTGCGAAAAGTTTTGTTCTGTTTTAAAAGGAGCAAGTACTTAAGAACCATCTACCTACTCGAAAAAGGAATTAAACTGTGCTAATGTCCTTTAGACAATGCTATCCCACTATTGATGAGTAGGTAGCATCGTCGTTGGAGTTTTCGGGTCAATTCGATTAAGGGACGTGTGGTCACTAAAGCAACGTTAGGACGCCTTAGCGGTAACCCTAATGTCTTAGATCATTTTTCCGAGGCAACCGTTTCGAGGCAACTTATGATCTTTGGACAAGAGGGCGACCTCTAAAACTTCCTATACTCAATGACCACATTCGAGGCAACCAAGTGAGGTGTACCCTAAGAGTGGCATGTGCGAGTGTGTTAGTTCGGTTAATTTTATCTGTACATATCGCGGGTGAGCTATGTTGATTTTAAGTTAAAGATTGATCTTGTCATGCATTCCCTATTTATCAAACATCTAACAGTTGATATTGTGCGGAAATTAAATTGCGAAAAATAAATCTAAGCTATTACAAGGCGTCGGGTATTTACATCGCCAAAGACAAACCCTTTAAAATTAAATTGCAAAAAGTAAATAAAAGCGATAAATAAATAAATAAAATCCTAAGTTAAAAACTATTACATTCCCGAAGCAGTTACAATATTGAAATATGGATAAAAAATAATACGCGCGCGAGAAAATTAAATCGGAGTTTCTTAGGGTTTTGACCCCTTTTATTTATTAAAGAAAGCATGTTTTTTTTGAATTTAAACTAAGTCTAAGTTAATAATTGAATTAATTAATTAAATGAAAATATTTTTGGATTTTTTATAATTAAGGAAATAAAATAAGAATGGTTAAAAGTTATTAAAAAAACCTAATTCTAAATTGATTTTAGTTTATTGCAAAATTATGTTAAAATTATACCTAATTAAAAACTAAATTAATTAAATTATTTATTTACAAAATAAAATAGTGAAATTAAATAAAGATATTATTTTTGGATTTTGTGATTTTATAAAAAAAATGTTAATTGGTTAATTAATTAATAACAAATTAAATAATTAAAACAAAATAAATAAAGGAAAATATGAAGGGAAAAAGAAATAACCCAGGGGGGTGCTGGGCTTAATTTGGGTGTGAAATCAGCAATTACTGAGGCCTATTAACGTTCAGCCTGCTTGACTTTTCCAGTTTGCTATGCGTGCATTGACTTGAGACCATGGTAGTCCCTCATTCATGGCCACCAGATTTGGCCTGAAGGCCATCTGGCACGTTGATCCTTGAGGCGTATGGTGCACCACACTCTAGGTGCTGCGTATGAATACCTGAAGAAAAAATCAAATAAAGTGTTGGGGGACCTGGGATTCGAACCCAGGTCCCAAGGAGTTTTCCAATAGCGCTTCCACCAACTGAGCTGGCCTGTTTCTTTGTTATTAATACATACAACAAATATTATATGGACAATAATCAAATATGCCTGAATAAAAAAATAAAAGCGCATATTTTCAAATGGACCAATGGGAGGGCGACGTCTGGTCGTCTTCTCCAACAAAACTCTGGTTTTATTACCTGCGGATTTTTATCCGCAGGAAGATTCGTGGGAAATTTCAAAAACTTGTTCTAGGTCATAACAACACCATCCAAGTACATGGACGTGATCGCCTCTTCCTCCTGAGTTCAACCATGGCCAAGATTCGTCCTAATTGTCCCTGCAAAACGAAACCCCAAATGGAAACCTCCAAAACCCTAGGTTCGGGTAGGGAGATATAGGCTACAAAAATCCAATTAAATGATACAGAATGACTGGACATTTAATGGCAAGCATGATTATACAAAAAAATTGGCAAGAGGATGCAAGAAAATGATTTCACGATGTCATGTTCAGAGCTTGGTTCGTGATGACATACAGTGCAATTGATGGCGTCTCAAGGGCTGGTTTCGATTGCTACAGTTTCAGGAGATGTCAGGGAAGAGAGCTATGTCAAGCTTTTTGTTTGAATTAAGCTCTAAGGTTGATTTTGATTTCCAAGTTTTCAAGCTTTTTCACCAACTTCTTCTGGCCGTTTCAACAATGCTTTGTGCGTGTTTTTGATCCCTAATGCTTGTGTGAGTGTTATAGAATGAATTTAGGTCAAAACTTGGGCCATAATCCATATGCATTGAAGATGGAAGATTTGATTTTGATCACCATTATCAAACTTCCCAAAATAGCTCAAATCTGATTTTTTATGTATGAATAAGCCTTGATACAAATTGATTTGATGAATCATGACAATTGAAAGTTGTACCAATCACAAAGATATTATTTCATCAATTTTTAGATTTTATTTGATTTAATATTGATTAAAAATGAATTAAATCAATAAAAATTAAATAAAATACAAAAATAAATGAATGGCCATGAAATCAAATATGGGACACGTGTGTGGCATGACAAGACCATATCAAGTGGAAAAAAGTGGGCCCTTTTGTCAAAAATTGGAGTTTTGAGGATAGTTGACTTTTGGCAAATTTGAAAAAATGCCCAACTTCAACAATGCATAACTTCTTCAATTTTGAACTTTTGGAGGTGTTCTTGGACTTTTTATAAACCTTGAGATGTCCTATAACCAACATTTATGGTCTCACCTCAATTTGATATTCCATGATCAAGTTATAAGCTTTGGAAAAAAAGGTGTTTTTGTTGACTTTCAAAAATGACCTATAATGTCCAAATTTGTAACTTTTTGTGAGAGAATTTCTTGATCTTTGGGTGTGAATATGGATTGTAGGAAATTTAATCCTCTTCAAAATGAGCTTTGGATGGGTCATTTCTCATAAAGTATGAGAAAGGTATGCCTGGTCAAAGTTGAGTTGACTTTTCCTGCAAAACCCTAATTTAGCAACTTTTGAATCTTGATGAATCTTGAGCAATCCTTGATGAATCATGATCAACCCTTGATAAAATGATGAATTATCCTTCAAAATGAGAATGTTGACAAAAAATCTTGAGGTTTGACTGTATTTAGGTCACAGTTGACTTTTGCCCTAACACAATCGATTTTTGGACCTCTTGAGCAATTGACTGACCAAACTTCCTCTGCAAGGCTTGAAATTTGACATGGATGAACTTGAGAACATATTAGGACATTGGGGAGCACTTGAAGCCATTTGTATGCAAGAACCTTGATGCAACACAAAACCCTAATTTTGAATTGACTGCCTTAGGAGGTGATTTGACTGTCCAACTCTTGAGCCATCTTGAACAACTTGGAGATGATTCTTGACATGTCTTGAGAAATATGGGAGGGAAAATTTTGGGGTACAACAGTTGCCCCTGTTCAATCTTCTTAAACCTGAGGATGTAGATTGGCATTTGGGCCTTTCGTGATCCGAAGGTGGAAGATGATTGAACACTAGAGTGCCCAGAAATTTGCACTCGCGTGAAGTGGTATCAGCATTGGGACGTAGGGAATGGGCTTACAGATGCCATTTGGAGATTGATGATGGGAGATGGACTTAACGATGCCATCCGAAGGAGTGTCGATCGCGTAAGAGATTCCTTAGCGAGAACTTGTATACCTGTTGTTGAGGGAGATTCCGCTGGGGAATGTTGTTCTTTGTCTTAGGAGAAATAGAAATTTTAGGAGCTTCGATCGTCCGTTATTCTACTGAGGAATCATCGCTGTTGAGAGTGAACTACTATCTGGTCGCAATCTAGGCTTCATAGTGATAAGACCGACTGCTATCTTGTCGTAATCCAGGATTTATAGTGACTTACTGGGGAGATGAGATTAAAACTTGCTATCCGGTCGTAATCCAGGCTTTGTAATATCTCACTTCTTATCTGGTCGAAATCCAGGCTTCAGAACAAATCAAGAGGTTATCCGGTCGCCTCTGGGCTTCAACTTCAATTTAGGGCACACTAATATCCGGACGACTCCGGGCTTCTTAGTAACTGTCCATGTAAACTGCTATTTGGTCTGAATCCAAGCTTCACAGTGTCTTGTACCGCTATCTGGTCGTAATCCAGTCTTCACAATACCTTACTTCTTATTTGGTCGAAATCCAGGCTTCAGAACAAATCAAGTGGTTATCCGGTCGCATCCGGGCTTCCTTTTGACTGTTGGGTTTACTAGTATCCGTTCGAATCCGGGCTTCATAGTAACTGGATGGGTAAACTGTTATCTGGTTGTAATCCAAGCTTCACAACATCCCTTAATGCTATCTGGGCGTAATCCAGTCTTCACAATGTATCATACCACTATCTGGTCGAAATCCAGGCTTCGTAGTACTCTTGGTTGTTATTTGGTCGTAACCCAGTCTTCACAACAACTTCTACCATTATCTGGTCGTAATCCAGGCTTCAAGGTCTTGTATTGCTTTCTGGTCGTAATCTAGTCTTCACAATAACTTGCTGAGGTGTTATCCGGTCGTGATCCGGGCTTCACGGCTTGTGTTTATGATATACCACTATCTGGTCGAATCCAGGCTTCATGGTGCTTACTGAGCTGCTATTGGGTCGTAATCCGGGCTTCACAGCTCACTGGGGAATAAAATATTATCCGGTCGTTCTCCGGGCTTTATAGCTTACTTTTGAGAGATGTCACTATCTAGTCGTAATCCAGGCTTCGTGGTAGTCTGACATTATTATCTGGTCGTAATTCGGGCTTCACAGTATGCTGTAGAAATCAAGATATTATCCGGTCGTACCCGGGCTTCATAACTTGAATTTTGATTGTATCTGTCCTGAAAGGTAAAGGTTAGCTGTATGTAATGCATGTTATGTATGTATGCAATGATGCTCTCAAAATAAATGAGATTGTATGGTATGACGCGTATATGCATGTATCATGATGTATGGACATGTAATGTTTTAGCTGGGGAAAATAAATCCCGGAGCTGCTGGAGAATAGAGTTGAGTTCTTCGTTTCCGCTGGGGATGATGAACGAAGATGATAAACCTGTAGGAGAGGACAACTCCGTTGGGGAATAAACTGAGGAAGAGATTACTCTGAGGGGAATTACTCTGTGGGGAAGAGATGTTCTGCTGAAGATTTTAATGATAAATTCTGCTAGTGGTTCCGCTGATAAACTCTGCTGGGGATTTTGATGATGAACTCCGCTGGGGATGATGATTCAACTCTGTTGGGAAAGCTTTTTTAGACTGCGCTGGGGAAATGACTCCACTGTGGATATCTTGTATTCTTCTGGGGAACATTCTTATATTCTGTTGGGGAATATTAAGACTGCCGGGGATACTCTTATACTTGCTGGGGAACATCTTTATACTCTGCTGGGGAATATTAAGACCTTCTGGGGATACCCAACCTTTTTAGGGCTGATGGTAGGCTAACTCTGCTTAGGGAGAGTATTGCTGATTTGTTCAACTGCAAGTCCTAGCTGGGAGAGCTACCATTACTGTCTTACTCTACGGGGAGTGATGGTATCTTGGTCATATTCTTCAGCTGAACCTACCTTGGTACCTTGGTGGACAGAGCAACTAGACAGCTCGGACAATTCTTATTGCCCCTACTTCTGTTATTACCCGTAATTCGTCCTTTGTTTCGCATGTAAATATTTATGATCAACAATTAATGTCAAATGCATATATCAAAAATGAACACTGGACGTTCTTTGCAAAACAAAACAGATAAAGGAAAAACAGTTTGAAATTTGTCTGAACATGAATTCGTATTGATTTTGAAGTTTGGCCTGTAAATAGGCGTTTTTGTACAAGAGGCTGACGTCCTAGTAAGAGAACACCGCCGAACAAATAGAATTTATACAATTTATGAAAAAGAAACAAAACAGTTATGTGAATAATCCCACTGGGTTCCAACTCTGCTATTGCCTTTATGTCCTCAAGCATCTCATCACTTTGTTGCTTAGTTGAAGATGAGTCTGATTGATTAGTGTCGTCCGAGCTTGACAGTCGATACCGAAGTTTGGATGCGAGATGATCCAATGAGACATAGTGTTACGCTTTAATCCCTAACTTTTTCCCGGACCGCCCTTTTGGGTTTTCAGTCCACCGGGATACCCATTTTTGCCCAAGCTGCCTTTTCAGGTTTTCGACTTGCCGGGTGTACATTTTTTTTTTATATTTTCATCCCTTATTTTTGCCCGAACCCTTTTGGTTCGCCGGGAAGCCCTTATTTTTGCCTAGGCCAGTCAACCTAGCAGGTATTTGATTATGCGTAGTATCTTTTTACTATGTCTGCATTGACGGGGTGAGGAAGGTCGTCACCATCCATGGTGGTTAGAATCATAGCTCCTCCTGAGAAAATAGCAGTAAGTCTCTTTTCGTCGATTAAGTTCAGTTGATCAAGTCGGGTCTGAATCCAGTCATCTTCACTCAAACCTGCATCCTTCATGATCCAAAGAGAGGGTATCTGAACTTCAATGGGCAAGACTGCCTCCATGCCATATACCAAGGAATAGGGTGTTTCCCCTGTTGACGTCCGTGCTGAGGTACGGTACCCATGAAGAGAAAATGGTAACATCTTGTGCCAGTCTTTGTATGTCACTGTCATCTTCTGCACAATCTTCTTAATATTCTTATTTTCTGCTTCTACAGCCCAATTCATCTTCGGTCGGTAGGGAGAAGAGTTGTGATGCTGTATCTTGAATTGCTCGCAGAGCTCAGTGATCATCTTGTTGTTTAGATTGGTACCATTGTCCGTAATGATCCTCTCTGGTACACCGTATTGATAGATCAGGTTATGCCGAATGAACCGTGCCACGACGTTCTTGGTTACCGTAGCAAAGGAAGCTGCTTCAACCCACTTCGTAAAGTAATCAATCGCTACCAGGATGAAACGATGCCCGTTGGATGCCGTAGGTCTGATCTCGCCGATCATATCAATGCCCCACATTGCAAAAGGCCAAGGCACTGTCAAGACGTTCAGAGGAACTGGAGGTATGTGCACCTTATCAGCATAGACTTGGCACTTGTGACATGTCCGAGAATGCTGATAACAGTCAGCTTCCATTGTGGACCAATAATATCCTGCCCGAAGGATTTTCTTTGCCATGGTATGTCCACTGGAATGAGTTCCGAAAGTACCTTCATGCAGCTCTGCCATGATCCTTTCTGCTTCAATCTTATCCACACAACGCAGTAAGGTCGAATCATGGTTACGCTTGTAGAGAATATCACTGTTGATGAAGAACTTTGCCGCGAACCTCCTCAGAAACTTCTTGTCATTAACAGATGCACCCTCGGGGTACTCCTGAGCTTCAAGGTACCTCTTCACCTCATGAAACCAAGGCTTTTCTGTACCCTCTTCAGTCTCAATGTCACAACAATGTGCAGGTTCGTCCAATCTTTCAATAATGATCCGGGGAGCTTCGTTGTCCCAATTGACCTTGAACATAGAAGACATCATAGCTAACGCGTCCGTTAACTGATTCTCCTCTCTAGGGAAGTGCTCAAAGGTTATTTCCTTGAAGTGGGGAAGCAAAGTCAACACATACTCCTTATAAGGAATAAGATTTGGGTGTTTCGTATTCCACTCGCCTTTGATCTGACTGATCGCGAGAGCGGAATCTCCGAAGACACTTAGAAACTTAATCCTTAGGTCAATTGCTGCTCGAAGACCCATAACGCATGCTTCATACTCCGCCATGTTGTTGGTGCAGTTGAAACATAGTCGGGCGGTAAACGGAGTATGAGAGCCTTTAGGAGATATGATCACGGCGCCAATGCCATTACCCAAAGCGTTCGAAGCTCCATCAAAATACATAGACCATCGGGATCCTTCCTCATGTCCTTCATCCGGTCCAGGTGTCTCATAATCAGTCACCAACATGATACTCTCGTCCGGGAATTCAAAGTTCATAGACTGGTAATCATCCACTGCCTGATGTGCCAAGGATCTGCCAATACACTTCCCTTGATTGCTTTTTGAGTCGTGTACTAGATGTCATACTCAGTCAGGATCATCTGCCATCTTGCTATTCTTCCGGACAAGCCAGGTTTTTCGAAGATATACTTGATTGGATCCATCTTTGAAATCAACAGAGTAGTGTGAGTCAGCATATACTGTCTTAGCCGGTGAACAACCCATGCCAAAGCGCAACAAGTTTTCTCAAGCAGTGAGTATCGGGTCTCACAGTCGGTAAACTTTTTGCTAAGGTAATAAATAGCATGCTCTTTTCGGCCAGACTCGTCATGCTGCCCTAGCACACACCCCATTGAGTTGTCAAGTACTGTCAAGTATAAGATCAGAGGTCTCCCTTCAACTGGTGGCATTAGGATGGGTGGCTCTTGGAGATACTCTTTGATCCTTTCGAAAGTGGCCTGACATTCATCATCCCAACGTACCACTTGATCTTTCTTCAGTAACTTGAAGATTGGCTCACAAGTAGCAGTTAGGTGTAAGATGAATCGGGCAATGTAGTTCAGTCGTCCTAGAAAGCCTCTGACCTCTTTCTCTGTCTTGGGAGCTGGCATCTCTTGTATGGATTTCACTTTTGCCAGATCCACTTGAATGCCTTTTTCGCTCACGATGAAACCTAGTAGCTTACCAGATCTCACCCCGAAGGTGCACTTGTTCGGGTTCAACCTTAACTTGTACAACTTCAACCTGTCAAACAGCTTCTGGAGATGGTCAAGGTGTTCTTCCTCAATTTGGGATCTTGCAATCATATCTTCGACGTACACTTCAATCTCATGATGGATCATGTCATGAAACAAAGCAACCATGGCACGTTGATACGTTGCCCCAACATTCTTTAGTCCAAAAGGCATGACCTTGTAACAAAAGGTGCCCCACTGAGTAACAAAGGTCGTCTTCTCCATGTCTTCGGGAGCCATCTTTATCTGATTATAACCAGAGAAGCCATCCATGAAGGAGAAGACCTTGTGCTGAGCGGTGTTGTCAAACAGAACATCAATATGAGGTAGAGGGAAGTAATCTTTGGGGCTTGCCATGTTCAGATCCCTATAGTCAACACACATTCGGACCTTACCATCTTTCTTCGGCACCGGAACCACATTGGCGACCCACTGAGGGTAAGAAGTCACTGCTAGAAAACCGGCGTCAAATTGTTTCATAACTTCAGCCTTGATTTTCTCAGACATCTCTGGGCGCATACGGCGAACCTTCTGTTTCACTGGAGGATAGTCTTCCTTGGTAGGCAGGCGATGAACCACAATGTCAGTATCCAAACCAGGAATATCTTTGTAAGACCAGGAAAAGATCTCAACATAGTCGCGCAACATCTGAATCAACTGCTGTTTCACACTAAGCTCTAAGTTTGCACCGATCTTGCTTTCCTTCTTGTCTGTCTCAGTACCCAGATTCACTGATTCTACCGGCTCTTCATGTGGTTGAATGGCCCTCTCTTCTTGGAGCAACAGTCTTGCAAGTTCAACAGGCACTTCACAATCATCTTCACCTTCGTCTTCGGCTAAGTTGATCGTATTTTCGAAGTCATAACTGGCAGTAGCAGAGTCGTTACCAGTGAGATCCAGAGTGGATGCGGACCTGTATATGTGAGTGTGTGTAAAATAGCTGTTTTGCAATATATAATAAAAAAAACAAGGAGCGCAAAATTTGAAATGCAAGAAACGTCCAATGCTTTTATTAATGATATATGAAAATGGCACACAAAAGCCCTCACAAATGAAGCCACGGTGCCTCGGGTAAGACACCGGGCCATAAAGTTCCAAAACATTGTCTGTTACAAATTCAAAACAAAGAGTTCATTACTGGGTAACAAAAGTAATAGGGATGAAGTCCTTTGCTGTCCAGTTGCTTGGTCCACCGTTGGTCGTAGGATAGATCCAGCTGTCGAATTCAGACTCCTACACATCATCTTCAATGGCATTTACTTCCGAGTTGCTGATGAACACGGGAGGTCTTCCGATCCTTGCATTATGAACAACCCTTTGAGCTTCTGCAGTGAAAACCAAACCAAACTTGTTAGTCTTCTGAGTGAAATCAGGAAGTCGGCCCCAATTTGCACACTCACCCTTCTCAATAACAGCCCGGGCATCTTTTAAGGAAGCCATCTTCATAGGAGAATCTTCAACCACAGTCTCAGCTGATGCCAGCATCTGGGGAACCTCTTCAAAGTGCTGAAATGGGGTCTCAATGAACTCCCCATCCATCTCTACGTATCAGGACGAGTTGAGGTGGCTGACCATATACTCTTCCTCCCCTTGTACTGTCACAATCTTCCCTCTGACCGGGTACTTCAACTTCTGATGGAGCGTTGAGGTTACGGCCCCAGATTTGTGGATCCATGGACGACCCAACAAACAAGAGTAGGATGGCCGAATGTCCATCACATAGAACGTAGAATTGAAGACCTGAGAACCAACTTTAATTGGAATATCAACTTCGCCGTGCACCATCCTTTTAGACCCATCAAAGGCCCTGACAACAATGTTACTTGGTTTTAGCTCTAACCCTTCGCAATCCAACCGGTCTAGAGCTTTCTTGGGCAAGACGTTCAATGAGGAACCAGTATCAACCAATACATGTGCAAGAGTAGTGCCCCTGCATTCAATGGAGACATGTAGGGCATCATTGTGGTTCTTCCCTTTAACAGTCAAATCAGCGTCTGAGAAACCCAAACCATTATCAGCAGTTAAATTGGCCATGCAATCGGTAAACTGATCAGCTGATGTTTCTTGTGGCACGTGGGCAGTCTTCAGGAAGGTAATCAGAGCCTTGGCATGGGCCTCTGAGCACAGCAATAGTGACAACATAGAAATCTTGGATGGGGTTTGCCCCAGTTGCTCAACTACGTTGTAATCACTCTTCTTAATAATCTTCAGAATCTCTTCCATCTCCTGTTTGGAAGCTTCAACAGTAATCGTCTTTGGTGCCTCTGTCTGGGCAGGCACATCAGTGATGATCCCTTTGCCCCGAGCATCATATGTCTCGGCGACAGGGGTAGGACTAGGAACTTGATCAGGAATGGCAGTAGGTACACTTGCAGGTGTAATAACGATGGGTCTTCAGACAGTTGGTGGAACAATATTAGGTGAGAAGAGTTTACCGTTACAGGTGACTTTAGCAGGCCTAGTAATGTTGTTGATGTCAGTATCAACATCTAACTCTTGCTTAACTCCAAGAACATAAACATCAGCCCCATAGTGCCAGGGGACAGCTTTTTCAGAGGTGTAGGGGATGGGCCCCGGAACAATGATGATTACAGGTGCGATCTTCAGAATAGATGTAATTCTAACAGGCTTCCTCGAGGGAGCCTTGGAAGAATTGTCGAAAATGGTAATGATGGAGACTTCTTCAGTAGGAATGGAAGGAACATCAGTCTTCTCAAACAGGACCTCCTTACTATCCATCAGGTTTTGGATACCTGACTTCAGGAATGGGAAACTAGTAGGTAAAACAGAACACATATGGCAATCTTTGTCACAGCCTGGAAATAAACCGGCTAGCAACAGGTTCTTCTTGACAGTCATCAGAGGGGTAACAATATCATCCACAGAAACTACAAACAAGTCTTCCTCTACAGCATTTACTCCATGTTTGGGCATGGGAGCAGTCACAACATTAGGCCTCTCGTGCGCCTCGAACTCAATCTCCTTTGCATCAATTAAGTCTTGTATCTTGTTCTTTAATGCCCAACAATCATCTGTATTATGCCCCGGGCTATCGGAGTGATAAGCGCAGCGGGCGTTAGGGTTGTACCTTGGTGACGTTGTATTTGCATTCTTTGGGGGTTCCCTTATAGTCACCAGGTTAGTCTTCAGCAACTGTGGCAGAATCTGAGATAAGGTCATACTAAGATGAGTGAATTGCCTCTTTGGTCTCTCGTATTTCTGTTGATTGTTATGCTGAGGAGCACCAGCAGGTTTTGAAATAACAACCGCATTGACAACTTAGCGGTGTTCAGGTCTATTCTGTCTTCTTACACTGTAGACAACACTGGACTCTTTCTTAAACGGCTTCTTCTCGGTGCTTGATGAGGCACCCTTCTGTATCTTCCCAGCCTTAATACCAGCTTCAATCCTCTCACCAGTCAAAATAAGATCCGTAAACCCAGCCGAAGAGCTTCCAATCAGATGGTTAAAGAATGGACCAGACAGGGTCCCCAGAAACATGTCAATAAGCTCACGATCAGCCAAAGGTGGTTGCACCCTTCCGGCAAGGTCTCTCCACTTCTACGCATATTCTTTAAATCCTTCACTTGTTCCTATTGACATACCCTAGAGTTGGGTACGCGTAGAAGAGAGGTCGGAGTTGTACTGATACTGCCTATAGAATGTAGTAGCCAAATCTTCCCAGCTACGGATACTGGCTCCGTCCAACTGATAGAACCACTCAAGCTGAGTCCCTAAGAGATTGTCTTGAAAGAAATGGATCCATAAGTTCTTATCAGCAGTGTAAGGCTGGATCTTCCTCACATATGACCGGAGGTGCAGCTTCGGACAGGAAACTCCGTCATACTTGGCAAAGGCTGATGCCTTGAATTTATGGGGAATCACCACCCCAGATGATAGACCTAGATCTCCGAAGTCCAGACCGGGCACCTTCTGAATTTCCATAGCGCTCAGACGGTCTTCCAGCTGTTTGTACTTATCCTCAGCAGGAGGATATTGTTCTTCATCGTAGTCCGTCTCGTTGTCGGAGATCACAGGGCTAGGAGCCCTCCTTTCCTGTGGACTATCTTTCCCTCCAGATGAGGTGGTCAGATCAACTTCATTCTGTAGCCCGTTTCCAAACCTGCGTCCTATGTTAAACAGGATGGTCCTCTTCTTCTTCTTTTTCCTCTCTTTCAGAATCAGGGTCTTCAGGTCCTGCTGACCCTTAGCTAGACTCATGACCAGCTCTTGAAATTGGGCATTCTGGGCCTGGAGGGCCTTGATAGCTTGCTCAGTGGAAGGTTCAACAAACATGATGAGCGCTGAAATAAACAGCGAAGAAGATAAGAGACCTGTAAAAGGTACCTGTTTATGAAGTGCATGGGATGAAATGCGTATGATTTATGATTTCAAAGACAATCGGGATTCAAATTTGTAAACAAGAAAGGGAACACACTTTATTAGATTTAAACTTCAAAATTTAAATTGTTCAACAAACTGCCCTTAGGCGTTACAAGAATGGAAATACTGAAAAGTAAATAAAAACTGTAAAAGAAATCATCAAAGGTACATCAATGCTCCCATGGTCTCTTCTTCTCAGTGCGGACATGATCATTCAGGATCCGCTCGTTCTCCAACTGTCTAGTCAGCTTCTGGATCTTCTGCTCCTGCTCGTTGAACTTCTCTCGATAAGAATCCCGTTCATCCCTCAACTGCATCCAAGACCTCTTCAATGTCCCAATATCAGTGGGCATATAAGGGTGGAGAATAGTTAGAAGAACCCCCTCCTCATTAGCAACTTCAAGAGTGACAGGCTGGACAACCTCATATGGCATCCCTAGCTTCTGGGCACGGATGCGAACCCATCTGAGATATGGCTCCATTGGCAGAGAAGTCTTTGGACCCAACTCATGTGGATCAGATTGGTGAACTCTGTCCCAAGCCCTTATGAATCTACGACGTAGCTCGTCGCTATCTCCCTGAAAATCAAAGATGATATGAGGCATTAACATCTCATGAGGTCCTTCTCTTCTGGCCCTTCCAAACTGACGGAGAGCTAAGCACGGATTGTAAGAAATTCCTCCATGGGTTCCTAGCAGGGGAACATTGGGATACTCTCCACAGCGGTCAATGATAGTCACCTCATCCATACCTTTGAGAGTCTAGATAATGTCATTATTATAAAGAGACATCGCCCTATAAGCCCAACCCATTCCTTCTTTGTTTTTCAGCACTGAGTTTGGGAGGTGCGAAATAAACCACCTTGACAATAAAGGAGCACAGCACATGAAAGTTCCCCGCTTTCGGGCAGTACGAGCATAGAGCTGATGAATGATGTCACCCAAGAGAGTGGGTATAGGGTTCTGAGATATGAAGATCTTTATGGCATTAATATCAACAAAAGTATCAGGATTCGGAAACAATACCAAACCATAAATCAAGAGAGCTAGAATATCCTCGAACGCCTTGAAGTCTAAGCTGTCCCAGAAGTAATTAGCCTTGCCAACCAAGAACTTAGTCAGAAAACCCTTAGCTCCACTTCTAGTCTCCCAGTTAGCCATTACCTCTTCTTTGGTCAAGTGAAGGGCTGCAACAATTTCTTCGGGCTTAAGAGTCTTTTCCCAACCAGTAAATGGAGTCTGCTCCAGAACAGAGATATCGAGCAACTCAGAGAACTCTTCTAGGGTAGGAACCAGCTGGAAGTCCTGGAAAGTAAAACAATGGTATAACGGATCATAGAATTGGACCAGGACACTCATCATTTGTTCGTCCAATTTTGAGGTGACCAAACTGAGAAGAGAACCATGCCTTCTGATGAAGGAAGTAGGGTCTGGAATCCTGACAACCAACTCTTTAAGCAAGGTAGGGACTTGGACAAAGTTGATCCGGATGGTATTCTTACGCATGGGCATCATGATGACCTACAAAATAGAGCAAAGATGAAACCCTCATATCTTTGAAATAGGTTAGTCCTTATGCAAAATGTATGCAATGTTATGATATCATGATGTCATGGTAAAGGCACACCACAAGTATCCACAAAAGGCAAACATGGTAAAGGCACACAAGTCACACAAAAGAGCCCTTAGATTTCAGGCTGGCATGGAGCTTAGGTACTGCCCTCTTTCAGTTCAGTGGGTTTAAACCTGTCCTAAAAATAGTAACCGGGTTCTAGAGGATCTCAATATCACTGACTACCCTCAATCGGTCATAATTCCAGTTTAGCAACCT
Source organism: Vicia faba (assembly GCA_948472305.1). Lineage (NCBI taxonomy): Eukaryota > Viridiplantae > Streptophyta > Magnoliopsida > Fabales > Fabaceae > Vicia > Vicia faba. The sequence goes on from OX451736.1 coordinate 1,602,216,348, forward strand.
TTTTTTGCGGCCGGAATCATCACGAGAGTTTAGTCTCAATGAGTGTAGCATACTGCTACTGTTCTCTGGCCAAGTTGGTCAATTTAAGGTTCTAAGGTCAGTTGGTTCTTAATGACCCCTTAGAAGACCCATATTCTCCTCGTTCCAACACAAGAGATATCGGTACAGACTAAAGTGCCACACCAACGTAGCTACTACTTCATCCGTGTCGGTCTACACCAGACATATCCCTCACAGTTTATTGCTACTTACCTAAAGGGTATCCCCCAGATCCGAGTTAGGATCTATAGAACTCCGATACAAGCCCACAAAGATAAATCATACAAAGCAAACAATTGAAAACAACAGTGATCTAATCCTAAGGTACACCTCACTTATAGATTTCCCCAGCAGAGTCGCCAGTTCTGTGACCGGTGGGAATGAGAACTGACTGTTTTGGAATGCTGGTTCGCGTTTGCGTTTGTTTTCGTAAAATGTCGCGGTAAGCAAGAGTCTCCATCGTCTTTTATTTTATCCAACAAGGAAAAGACAAAAGCACAGAAAAATTCCTTTTTGAGATATTTCTCGGATTCGGGAGGTAGATTATAGAAAGGGAAGGTGTTAGCACCCTTTCTATCCGTGGTTATCCACGGGCTCTTAGGTACTTGCTCATTGTGTTTTCAAAAGTTTGCTTTTCTTTATGATTGTGGGTTTGAAAAGAGTTTTTGTTTGAAAGGAGTGTAAGTGCGAAAAGTTTTGTTCTGTTTTAAAAGGAGCAAGTACTTAAGAACCATCTACCTACTCGAAAAAGGAATTAAACTGTGCTAATGTCCTTTAGACAATGCTATCCCACTATTGATGAGTAGGTAGCATCGTCGTTGGAGTTTTCGGGTCAATTCGATTAAGGGACGTGTGGTCACTAAAGCAACGTTAGGACGCCTTAGCGGTAACCCTAATGTCTTAGATCATTTTTCCGAGGCAACTGTTTCGAGGCAACTTATGATCTTTGGACAAGAGGGCGACCTCTAAAACTTCCTATACTCAATGACCACGTTCGAGGCAACCAAGTGAGGTGTACTCTAAGAGTGGCATGTGCGAGTGTGTTAGTTCGGTTAATTTTATCTGTACATGTCACGGGTGAGCTATGTTGATTTTAAGTTAAAGATTGATCTTGTCATGCATTCCATATTTATCAAACATCTAACAGTTGATATTGTGCGGAAATTAAATTGCGGAAAATAAATCTAAGCTATTACAAGGCGTCGGGTATTTACATCGCCAAAGACAAACCCTTTAAAATTAAATTGCAAAAAGTAAATAAAAGCGATAAATAAATAAATAAAATCCTAAGTTAAAAACTATTACATTCCCGAAGCAGTTACAATATTGAAATATGGATCAAAAATAATACGCGCGCGAGAAAATTAAATTGGAGTATCTTAGGGTTTTGACCTTTTTTTATTTATTAAAGAAAGCATGTTTTTTTATTATTTTTGAATTTAAACTAAGTCTAAGTTAATAATTGAATTAATTAATTAAATGAAAATATTTTTGGATTTTTTATAATTAAGGAAATAAAATAAGAATGGTTAAAAGTTATTAAAAAAACCTAATTCTAAATTGATTTTAGTTTATTGCAAAATTATGTTAAAATTATACCTAATTAAAAACTAAATTAATTAAATTATTTATTTACAAAATAAAATAGTGAAATTAAATAAAGATATTATTTTTGGATTTTCTGATTTTATAAAAAAATGTTAATTGGTTAATTAATTAATAACAAAATAAATAATTAAAACAAAATAAATAAAGGAAAATATGAAGGGAAAAATAAATAACCCAGGGGGGTGCTGGGCTTAATTTGGGTGTGAAATCAGCAATTACTGAGGCCCATTAACGTTCATCCTGCTTGACTTTTCCAGTTTGCTATGCGTGCATTGACTTGAGACCATGGTAGTCCCTCATTCATGGCCACCAGATTTGGCCTGAAGGCCATCTGGCACGTTGATCCTTGAGGCGTATGGTGCACCACACTCTAGGCGTTGCGTATGAATACCTGAAGAAAAAATCAAATAAAGTGTTGGGGGACCTGGGATTCGAACCCAGGTCCCAAGGAGTTTTCCAATAGCGCTTCCACCAACTGAGCTGGCCTGTTTCTTTGTTATTAATACATACAACAAATATTATATGGACAATAATCAACTATGCCTGAATAAAAAAAATAAAAGCGCGTATTTTCAAATGGACAAATGGGAGGGCGACGTCTGGTCGTCTTCTCCAACAAAACTCTGGTTTTATTATCTGCGGATTTTTATCCACAGGAAGATTCGTGGGAAATTTCAAAAACTTATTCTAGGGCATAACAACACCATCCAAGTACATGGACGTGATCGCCTCTTCCTCCTGAGTTCAACCATGGCCAAGATTCGTCCTAATTGTCCCTGCAAAACGAAACCCTAAATGGAAACCTCCAAAACCCTAGGTTCGGGTAGGGAGATATAGGCTACAAAAATCCAATTGAATGATACAGAATGACTGGAAATTTAATGGCAAGCATGATTATACAAAAAATTGGCAAGAGGATGCAAGAAAATGATTTCACGATGTCATGTTCAGATCTTGGTTCGTGATGACTTAAAGTGCAATTGATGGCGTCTCAAGGGCTGGTTTCGATTGCTACAGCTTCAGGAGATGTCAGGGAAGAGAGCTATGTCAAGCTTTTTGTTTGAATTGAGCTCTAAGGTTGATTTTGATTTCCAAGTTTTCAAGCTTTTTCACCAACTTCTTCTGGCCGTTTCAGCAATTCTTTGTGCGTGTTTTTGATCCCTAATGCTTGTGTGAGTGTTATAGAATGAATTTAGGTCAAAACTTGGGCCATAATCCATATGCATTGAAGATGGAAGATTTGATTTTGATCACTATTATCAAACTTCCCAAAATATCTCAAATCTGATTTTTTTATGCATGAATAAGCCTTGATACGAATTGATTTAATGAATCATGACAATTGAAAGTTGTACCAATCACAAAGATATTATTTCATCAATTTTTAGATTTTATTTGATTTAATATTGATTAAAAATGAATTAAATCAATAAAAATTAAATAAAGTAGAAAAAAATGAATGGCCATGAAATCAAATATGGGACACGTGTGTGGCATGAAAAGACCATATCAAGTGGAAAAAAGTGGGCCCTTTTGTAAAAAATTGGAGTTTTGAGGATAGTTAACTTTTGGCAAATTTGAAAAAATGTCTAACTTCAACAATGCATAACTTCTTCAATTTTGAACTTTTGGAGGTGTTCTTGTACTTTTTAGAAACCTTGAGATGTACTATAACCAACATTTTTGGTCTCACCTCAATTTGATATTCCATGATCAAGTTATGAGCTTTGGAAAAAAAGGTGTTTTTGTTGACTTTCAAAAATGACCTATAATGTCCAAATTTGTAACTTTTTGTGAGAGCATTTCTTGATCTTGGGGTGTGAAGATGGATTGTAGGAAATTGAATCCTCTTAAAAATGAGCTTTGGATGGGTCATTTATCATAAAGTATGAGAAAGTTATGTCTGGTCAAAGTTGAGTTGACTTTTCCTACAAAACCCTAATTTAGCAACTTTTGAATCTTGATGAATCTTGAGCAATCCTTGATGAATCATGATCAACCCTTGATAAAATGATAAATTATCCTTCAAAATGAGAATGTTGACAAAAAATATTGAGGTTTGACTGTATTTAGGTCACAGTTGACTTTTGCCCTAACCAAGTCGATTTTTGGACCTCTTGAGCAATTGACTGACCAAACTTCCTCTGCAAGGCTTGAAATTTGACATGGATGAACTTGAGAACATATTAGTACATGGGGGAGCACTTGAGGCCATTTGGATGCAATAACCTTGATGCAACACAAAAACCTAATTTTGAATTGACTGCCTTAGGAGGTGATTTGACTGTCCAACTCTTGAGCCATCTTGAACAACTTGGAGATGATTCTTGACATGTCTTGAGAAATATGGGAGGGAAAATTTTGGGGTACAACAATTGGACTCTTTTGCATTCAAATATTTGTGTTCATTGTCTTTCCTTTCTTTCAAATACATTTTCAAAAATAGCCATGTATCTTACATGCACACACACACTCTTGTAGGTCTACATCCACTCTGGATCCTATTGACAATGACTCTACTATTGTCGACTGAGACTTTGAATATCCTATCAACCAAGCCGAAGACGAAGGCGAAGAAGATTGTGACCTACCTGGAGAACTAGCCATACTTCTATTAAAATAAGAAAAAGCTATTCAACCACATGAAGAGTCAGTTGAGGTTATCAACTTGGGTACTGAGTCAGATAAGAAGGAAATCAGGATCGGCGCTAATTTGGAAAGCAGTGTTAAGAGCAGGTTGGTTCAGATGTTGCATGATTATGTGGAAGTATTTGCTTGGTCTTATGAAGATATTCCTGGGTTGGATACCAACATTGTAGTTCACCGGCTACCGACAAGAGAGGACTACCCTCCTGTGAAACAAAAGGTTCGGCGCATGAGGCCTGATATGTCTGAAAAGATCAAAGCCAAAGTAATGAAACAGTTTGATGCAGGGTTCCTAGCCGTGACATCCTATCCTCAATGGATGGCCAATATAGTGCCAGTGCCAAAGAAAGATGGGAAAGTTCGCATGTGCATAGACTATAGGGATCTGAATAGGGCAAGCCCCAAAGATGACTTCCCTCTACCACACATTGACGTCTTAGTTGATAATACTGCTCAACATAAAGTATTCTCTTTCATGGATGGCTTCTCCGGATATAACCAAATAAGGATGGCTCCCAAATATATGGAAAAGACTACTTTCGTTATGCATTAAGGCACCTTCTGCTACAAGGTCATGCCGTTCAGATTAAAGAATGCAGGGGCAACATATCAAAGGGCTATGGTTACCTTATTTCATGACATGATCCATCATGAGATATAGGTATATGTAGATGATATGATTGCCAGATCACAAACTGAAGAAGAACATCTCGATCACCTGCATAAACTATTCGAAATACTGAAGAAGTACAAGCCGAGATTTAACCCTAACAAGTTCACATTTGGAGTACGCTCTGGAAAGCTTCTAGGTTTCGTCGTCAGCAATAAAGGCATTGAAGTTGATCCTGCCAAGGTAAAGGCCATCCAAGAAATTCCAGTCCCTCATTCTGAAAAAGAAGTCAGAGGATTCTTGGGTCGTCTCAATTACATTGCCCGTTTCATATCACACTTAACTACTACTTGTGAGCAACTCTTCAAACTCTTGAAGAAAGATCAGGTAGTCAGGTGGAACGATGAATGCCAGATTGCCTTTGACAAAATCAAAGAATACCTACAAGAACCTCCTATTCTCATGTCTCCAGTTGAAGGAAGACCCTTGATCATGTACTTGACAGTACTAGAGAATTCTATGGGGCGTGTTTTGGGCCAACATGATGAGTCTGGCCGAAAAGAGCATGCTATTTATTACCTGAGAAAAAAGTTTACCGACTGTGAAACCAAATATTCACTGCTCAAGAAAACTTGCTGCGCTCTGGCATGGGCTGCTCGCCGGCTAAGACAGTATATGTTGACTCATACCACTCTGTTGATTCCTAAGATGGACCCAATCAAGTACATCTTCGAGAAACCCGCCCTCTCCAGACGGATAGCCAGATGGAAAATGATCTTGACTGAGTATGACATTCAATACATGACTCAAAAAGCCATCAAAGGAAGTGTATTAGCGGATCATTTGGACCATCAAGCTGTGGATGATTATCAGTCAATGAACTTTGACTTCCCTGATGAGAACATCATGCTAGTAACCGACTACGCGAAACCTGGACTGTATGACGGACCTGAACAAGGATCTCGATGGACTATAGTATTCGATGGGGCTTCCAACGCCTTAGGTAATGGAATTGGTGTTGTGATAATCTCTCCTGAAGATTTACACACTCCTTTCACTGCCAGACTATGTTTCGATTGCACAAACAATATGGCTGAGTATGAAGCATGCGTCTTAGGTCTGAAAGATGCTATTGACTTAAGGATCAAGCATTTGAATGTGTTTGGGGATTCCGCCCTAGTGATCAGCCAAGTAAAAGGAGATTGGGACACTAAACACCCTAATCTTATCCCTTACAAGGAACTTGTGCTATCCCTGATTCCTCACTTTGAAGAAATCACTTTTGAGCACTTCCCTAGGGAAGAAAACCAGTTGGCTGACGCTTTGGAAACCACGTCTTCAATGTTCAAGGGCAGACGGGACAATGAAACCCCTATGATAACAATTAAAAGATTCGATGAACCTGCACATTGCTATGAGCTTGACACCGATATGGAAAAACCATGGTACCATGAGGTGAGGAGATACCTCGAAGCACAAGAATATCCAGAGGGGGCATCTATCAATGACATAAAGTTCTTGCGAAGATTTGCAGCCAAATTCTTCCTAAGTAATGGGATATTGCACAAGCGCAACCATGATTCAACTCTACTCCGATGTGTAGACAAGAAGGAGGCAGAGAAAATCATGGAAGACATGCATGATGGTCTCTTCGATACTCACTCAAGTGGACATACGATGGCTAAGAAAATCTTAAGAGCGGGTTATTATTGGTCAATGATAGATACCGATTGCCATCAACATTCAAGGACTTGTCACAAATGCCAAATCTACGCTGACAAAGTCCATGTGCCTCATATCCCTCTGAATGTCATGACCGCCCCGTGGCCATTTGCAATGTGGGGCATTGACATGATTGGAGAGATCAAACCTACCACCTCCAACGGACATCACTTCATTCTTGTTGCTATCGACTATTTTACCAAATGGGTCGAAGCCGCCTCGTTTTCCTCAGTTACCAAGAATGTGGTAGCCAGATTCATCAGACACAACCTCATCTGCCGCTATGGTATCCCCGAAAGGATTATCACCGATAATGGGACTAACCTCAACAATGCTATGATCAGGGAGATGTGCACCCAGTTTAAGATCAAGCATCACAATTCTTCTCCGTATAGACCGAAAATGAACAGTGCAGTCGAAGCGGCCAACAAAAATATCAAGAAGATTATGCATAAAATGGTAGTAACTTATAAAGATTAGCATGAGATGTTGCCGTTTACTCTACATGGCTACCGTACTTCAGCTAGAACATCAACTGGGGCAACTCCCTTTTCTCTAGTCTATGGCATGGAAGCTATTTTGCTAGTGGAAGTTCAAATTCCCTCGCTGAGGATTATGACTAAGGTAGGCCTAGGCGAAGACGAGTGGATTCAAATGAGATTGGATCAACTGAACCTGATTGACAAAAAACGATTAACTGCTATTTGTCATGGTCAGACATATCAAAAACGAATGATCAAGGCTTTCAACAAAAAGGTCAAGCCTCGAGTATATCAAGTTGGTGACTTGGTGATAAAACACATCACTTTACCACAAGGTGACCTCAGAGGCAAATGGACTCCCACCTATGAAGGGCCATTTATTATCAAGAGAGTTTTCTCTGGTGGTTCCATGATGCTGACTACCATGGACGGTGAAGATTTCCCACATCCTATAAACATGGTCATAGTTAAAAAATACTATGCATAAGAAACCCGCTAGGTTGACACACCTAGGCAAAATAAGGGCATCCCGGCAAACCAAAAGGTTTGGGCAAAAATTAGGGATAAATGCAAAAGATTGTACACCCGACAAGTTGAAAACCCGAAAAGGCGACTTGGGAAAAAAAGGGTATCCTGGTGGGCCAAAAACCCGAAAGGGCGGTGTTGCACCCCAAAATTTTCCCTCCCATATTCCTCAAATGGCTCAAGGAAATCCAAGGGTTGACCAGACAAACTCTCTCCTGAGGCAGTCTACCTCAAATTAGGGTTTCATTTTGCATCAAGATGTTTGAGTCCAAAGGATACCAAATGCTCACTATTGTTCTAATATGCTATCAAGATCATCCATGTCAAGTTTCAAGCCTCGTAGAGGAAGTTTGATCAGTCAATTGCTCAAAGGCCTTAAAATCGACTATGCTAGGTCAAGAGTCAACTGGGGCCCACATACAGTCAAACTTCAAGATTCTTGGTCAACATTCTCATGTTGAAGTATCATTCATCATTTGATCAAGGATTGATCATGATTCATCAAGGATTGCTCACAATTCATCAAAACCTAAAAGTTGCTAAATTAGGGTTTTACAGGAAAACTCAACTCAACTTTGACCAAGCATAACTTTCTCATACTTTATAAAAAATGACCCATCCAAAGCTCATTTTTAAGAGGATGCAATTCCCTACAATTCATATTCATCTCCCAAGTTCTAAATATGCACTCACAAAAAGATATGAATTTGGACATTATAGGTCATTTTGAAAAGTCAACAAAAACACCTTTTGGGTCAAAGCTTCATACATGAGCATGGAAGAAACAATGGAGATGAGACCAAAAGGATTGTTTAGAGTACATCTTAAGCTTTCTAAAAAGTCCAATAACACCTCTCTAGGGTCAAAATTGAGAGAGTTATGCATTGGTCAAGTTGACCTTTTTTGCAAAATTGCCAAAAGTCAAATATGCTCAAATTTGCATCTTTTGCTAAATGGGCCCAACTTTTTATGCTTGCATCTCATTCCTAACATAGTACACGACCTATGGGACCCTCCATGCTTTATTTATTCATTTATTTAGTTTATTTTAATTTTTACTCATTTAAAATTCAAATAAAATCAAATAAATCCTAATAAATCATATATTGCATTTTAGGGATGATCTTTTGCATTGAAAGGAGATATTATATGCTGTCAATTAAAGATCAACTCGTGCAAGGTCAATTTGGTTGAAAAATATTGGATTTGATCAAAATTGGAAAGGAATCATATACTATGAAAGATCAAATCAAATCTCCATGATGAGCAAGATTGAGGTTGTTTTTGTTGACCTAATAGTTTGTATTACATATACAGAAGGAGACCAAGGCATAAGGAGGTTAGAAGCAGTCGTGCAGAGGTGAAACAAAACTCAAAAAATTGCAAGAAAAGTGGTGATTCAATTTCCACATTATAGGCCAATTCATACCATTCTCACGACAACAACAGGTTCTTGGACATCTCCAGAAAGAATTCCAATCATTTGCAAGCTCTCTCACGCCTGGAACTGTAATATATAGGTATCATGACTTGCTTCCAAATTCAAATTCGGTTTCATTGATTTACTCATCCATTGCATATTTTAATGATATATTCGTGTTTTTCATTGAGTTTGCAAACTATTGTTACCATTTAATTGCATTTCTAACGCCTGTACAGGAAGTTGCCATAGCTAGGGTTTTGTGTTCTTGATTAGGGCTTTGCAGGATAGGAAAAATTAGAGGTTGATTCTGGTACCATGAGACTCGTGAGGATGAAACGAGTCGATTGGTACCAGCCATGGCCATTTATCTTGAGCACACACAATTTTTGAATTACACAGGGATATACCTACAGTAAGTGTCTGTAGGTAAAAGTTCGCCACCTAAAACGATGGTTGGGGAGGAAGACGACGATGCGTGTCATCCCCTGGTTGGGTGATTTGAATTTGGCGCGTTTTGAATTTCAGCGTTTTTGTTTTATTATATTATAACTGATTTCCATTGTATATACAAATAAAACACTTGGCTCAGTTGGTAAGCGTGCAGGGGGAAAATGCAAAGGACCTGGGTTCGATTCCCAGGTCCCAACCTTCATTCTTAATATTTTTTAACAGGTAATCCAATGCTTTGCAAGTCAAGATGCTCACCGTGCACCCTCAGGATCTGGCCCTCTAATTCATCAATGCCCCCAGATCAACATACCACCATGGGAGGACCACCATGCGCCTCAGTCAAGCATGCACACTTGATTGGGGCGAAGTCAAATAGGCCTCTGTCCATTTGGGCCCAGGAATTTACATTCCAACCCCCCTTTTTCTAAATACATGCCCATTTACTAACTTTTCTTTATTTCTTTTTCTCAATTTTTTTATTCTTTATTTAATTGGAAAATTAATTTATTTTTTCACAAAAAAACATAAAATCAATAACTCACAAAATTAAGATTAGTTTTTTTTATTTATCAAAATTAATTTAACTTAGACTTTAACTTAGAGAAATTGTAATTTGTTTTTTTCATAAATAAAATTAAAGTAGAAATTAGGTTAACTTTTAATTTTGTTTTGCTCTTTTTCTCAAATAAATAAAAATACAAAAAAATAGGTTTAGAATAAATTAATTTACTTTTCTTATATTAAAATTAATTAGAATTAGGCTATTCTTTTCTTTAATATAATGATCTCTCTATTTTCTTAAATTGCAAAACATGACCAAAACTTTTTACCAATCGCGATTAGGTTTAGGCAAGGGTCAAAACCCCGGTTCTCTCGTATTCGATTCACCGCACGCGCGTTATTATATTTACGATATTGTTGTAACTGTTCATGGTTTGTAATAGTTTAATCTAGGGATTTTATTTATCACTTTCTTTTCCCGGTTTTTTTTGGCTATGTAATTAATCCCCCTCCCCGAAGCCTTGTAATAGCGTAGATTTACCTTCTCACATTTTAATTCTCGCAAATATTTAATTGTTTAGATGAATGCTAATAGGATTGTATGACAAGAATGCATGACGAATTAATCCAGTTAGAAAACCCTAATGTGCAAAGATTAAATAATTGAAAATAAATCACTCGCACATATCACTCTTAGGGTATACTCTCACTTCGGTTGCCTTCGATAAACGATCATTAAGTATAGGGTGTCTTAGTGGTTGTCCTCCTGTCTAACAAAGATCAAATGTCCCATTCGAATGTTGTCTCGAAAATGTTGCCTCGAAAATGTTACCTCGGAAATGTTGCCTCGAATATGATCTTAAGACTTTAGGGTTATTACTAATGTATCCTAACATTGCTTTAGTGATCGTACGTCCCTTTAGAATTGACCCTTACAACTCCAACGATGCTGCTACCTATTTCTCAATAGTAGGATAGCGCTGCATAAAGGAAACAAGAATATAAAAAATCTTTTTTCGAGTAGGTAGATGCTAGTAGGTACTTGCTCAAATCAAAGCTTTTCACACTCACACTTTTCAAAAACAATTTTCAAAACAACTTCGTCACACCTTTCAAGACTGATACAAGGGTTATCACGAAGTCAAACTGTTTCAAAACAAAGCACATACACAAGAAATTTTAAAAAGATGAGCAAGTACCTAAGAGCCCATGGAAAACCATGGATAGAAAGGGTGCTAATACCTTCCCTTTCTATAATTTACCCCCCGTACTCAGAATATCTCGAAAAAGGATTTTTTCTGTACTTTTTTCCTTTCCAATTGGATGAAATAAAAGTCGGTGGAGACTCTTGCTCACCGCGACATTTTCCAAACACAAAACGCAAAATGCAAACCTGCATCAAACAGTCGGTTCTGCCACCGTATCACAAAACTGGCGACTCTGCTGTGGACTCAATAAGTGGGGTCTACCTTAGGATCTTGGTCATCATAATTGCTTCTCTTGATTGCTTTGATTGCTTTACTTTTATGGGTTTTGTTTAGGGTTACTATAGATCCTAACCCGGATCTAGGGATACCTTTTAGGTAAGTAGCAATAGACTGTAAAGGAACTGTACGGTGTAGACCAATACGGTTAAAGTATTAGCTACATTGATGTGGCACAATGGTTGGTACCGGTATCCCTTGTGGAGAAACGAGGAGAATACGGGGCTGCTGCGTGATGTCGTTAAGCATCAACTGACCTTGGAACCTTTAATCACCCAACTTGGCCATTAGAAAGTAGTGAGATAGCTGGCCTCAGTGTAAAGCTGAGAACTGGTTGATACTCGATGCTACACTCATTGAGACCATACTCTCGAGAAAGTTCCGGCTGCAAGAAAAGATTGCGTGAGCTGAAACCATGACCGATGGAGGATGGTCAGTGATATTGAGCTCCTCTAGAACCCAATTACTTTTTTATAGGATAGGTTGAAACCAACTTAACTTTAAGAGGGTATTACCTTTGACCTCATGCAAGCCTTAAACCTAAGGGCTTTGAGTGATTTGACTGTGTTTGCAATATTTGTGTTTGTTATACCTGTGGTTTACCATGACATCATGCACCATAACATGGAATTCATACTTCATTATACTAACCATTTCAAAGACCAAGGGAATTTATCTTTGTTCTGTTTTGCAGATTATGTCTTCCGTGCGCAGAAATACCATTCGAGTCAACTTCGTGCAAGTACCTGCCCAACTTAAGGAGCTAGCCTTAAGAATTTCTGAGACTTCTATGTTTATTAAGAGACACGGTCAACTTCTCATTCTGGTCACTTCAAATCTTGATGAGCATATGATGAGTGTACTTTTCCAGTTCTTCGATCCTATGCATCATTGCTTCACCTTTCCAGATTACCAGCTGGTTCCCACCTTGGAAGAGTTCTCTCACCTATTGGGCATATCCATTCTTAAATAGGTACCCTTCACAGGTATGGAAGAAGTTCCTAGACCAGAAGACATTGCCTCAGCTCTGCATTTGAAATGGGCTGATGTAGTATCCAATTGGGAAACACGAAGCGGGGTCGAAGGTTTTCTATCCAGATTTCTAATAGACCAGGCTCAGCTATTTTGGGATAATTTGGATTTTCAGGCTTTCGAAGATATCTTGGCTCTCCTTATCTATGGGTTGGTTCTCTTCCCAAATCTGGATTCCTTTGTAGATGTGAATGCTGTCAAGATTTTCCTTTCTCGTAATCTTGTGCCTACCCTGCTGGGTGATATCTTGCATGCCCTCTATACTCGTACTGTGAGAAGAAAAGCGACTCTTATGTGTTGCATGCCACTGATGTCTAGGTGGTTTATTTCTCACCTCCCTAAGTTTGTGCTGAAGAAAGAAGCAGGTTCGGGTTGGTCCTACAGAATAATGTCACTTGCCCATATAGATATTCTTTGGAGTTCCCGGGATATGGAAGACACTGTTGTTATTGACCGTTGTGGGGGATACCCTAATGTCCCATTGCTTGGAATCATAGGGGGTATAACTTACAGTCCTTGTCTAGCTTTGTGGCAATTTGGTCGTGCTCAGAGAGATGGTCCCCATGAGTTACTTCTTGAGGACATTGTATTTGACTACAAGGAGAACGTTAAGGAACACCGCCGGAGGTTTATACGAGCTTGGGGCATGGTGAACAGAGCTGACCCCTAAGAGTTAGGACCAAAGACTTCCTTTCCTATGTCGCCTTACCTCCAATGGGTCCGAGCTCGTGCCCAGAAGCTTGGGATGCCCTATGAGGCCGTGTTACCCATGATTGTGGAACCTACTAATGAGGAAGGCATTTCTTACACGGTTCTCTATCCTTACATGCCCACCGATCCTGAGGAGTTGCAGAGGTCTTGGATTCAGCTGTGGAATGAGCGGGATACTTAATGGGAAAAGTACCATGAACAAGAAAGGAAGATTTTGAAGCTCACCAGGCAGCTCGAGGAAGAAAGAATGATCAATGACTATATCGACACAAAGAGGAAGCGACCATGGGATTTTTGATTTCTTTCTTTTTCTAGTTTTATTTTATTTTACTTCTTTGTGACGCCTTGAAGGCATTGTTGAACCTTTTAAAAGTTAATCTAATAAAGTTTGTTGATTTTTGGTTTGCAAATTTAAATCTCCCAAAGTCTTTGAAATCATTACACGCGCATCCCATTATCATGCACATCATTACAGGTACCCTTACAAGTTTCTCATCTTCTTCGCTGTTTATTTTAGCAGAAATGTCTTCCGATCAAGCTATCAAAGACCTTCAGGCACAAAACGCCCAATTCCAACAGATGTTCTTAAGTCTGGCTAAAGGGCAGGAGGATTTGAAGACTCTTATTCTGAAAGAGAAGAAGAAGAGGAAGAAGGTCGATATTCTAAACATGGGTAGAAGATTCGGAGAAAGGTTGAGACAACCAGCTGATTTGACCTCCTCATCCAAGGATGAAGAGAACCAAGAGAGGGTAAAGCACCCTAGTCCAGCAGTTTCTGACAATGATACGGATTACGATGATGAGCAATATCCTCCTGCTGAGGATAGGTACAAGCAGCTAAAAGACCGTCTGAGTGCTATGGAGATTCAGAAAATCCCTGGTTTAGACTTCAGAGAGTTGGGTTTGGTATCGGGAGTGGTCATCCCTCATAAGTTCAAAGCTCTAGTTTTTGCTAAATATGATGTAGTATCCTGCCCAAAAATCCATCTCCGCTTGTATGTCCGAAAGATCCAACCCCACACTGCTGATAGGAATTTGTGGGTGCACTTCTTTCAAGATAGTCTGTCAGGGACTCAACTTGAATGGTTTTATCAGTTGGAAGGGGCCAGTGTCCGAAACTGGGAAGACCTTGCTGCTGCTTTTTACAAGCAATATCAGTATAACATCGACCTTGCTCCCACTCGTACTCAGCTCCAGGGTATGTCTATGGGTACAAGTGAAGGTTTTAAGGACTATGCTCAAAAGTGGAGAGATTCGGTTGGAAGAGTCCAACCCCCTTTGTCTGATTGGGAGTTGGTTGACATGTTTCTAGGGACGCTATCTGGTCCATTTTTCAATCACTTGATCGGCAGTTCGTCATCTGGGTTTACTGAGTTGATTTTGACTGGAGAGAGAGTGGAAGCTGGTATCCGAAGTGGTAAAATACAGAAGGATGCTTCGTCAAGTGCAGAAAAGAAGCCTTTCACCGATAAAAAGGAAGCTAGTGCAGTCTACGGCTCGAGGAGCCAAAGCAGACATGAACACTGTCAAGCGGTAAATGCTATAGTGATACCAAGACCCACAGTTGCTCCACAACGTAACAATCAGCAAAGGGTAGAAAGACCACAACGACAATTTACCTGCATCAACATGGCTTTGGCTGAAGTTCTGCCCCATCTGTTAAAATCCAACTTGGCAACCTTGAAAGAGGCTCCCAAGAATCCAAACACTGCTTCTCCCAGATACAATCCCAACGCGCGGTGCGCCTACCATTCAGAGAGCCCATGTCATGATACAAAGATTGATGGGCTCTGAGGAATAAAGTGCAAGATTTGCTGGAAGCTAAAGAGATTGAGTTCAATGCTCCGGAAAAGCCAAACGTTATAACTGCTCCTATGCCCAAACATTGTCGTGGAGTCAATGTTGTGGACACCGATTCGTTTGTGACCAATGTGGAAGAAATTTCTACTCCTTTGATGACGGTTAAGAAGAATTTGTTGTTGGACGGTTTATTTCTGGGTTGTGGTGAAGGTTGTTGTTGTACCCCAAAATTTTCCCTCCCATATTTCTCAAAATATTTCAAGAAAGATCCTCAAGTTGATCAAGGAAGTCCAAGGGTTTACCAGACAAGCTCTCTCCTAAGGCAGTCTACCTCAAATTAGGGTTTCATATTGCATCAAGATACTTGAGTCCAAGGGACCCCAAATTCTCACCATTTTCCTAACATGTTATCAAGATCATCCATGTCAAGTTTCAAGCCCTACAGAGAAAGTTTTCTCAGTCAATTGCTCAAAGGCCTGAAAATCGATTGTGCTAGGGCAAAAGTCAATTGTGGCCTACATATAGTCAAACTTCAAGATTTTTGGTCAACATTCTCATTTTGAAGTATATTTCATCATTTAATCAAGGGTTGATCATGATTCATCAAGGATTGCTCATAATTCCTCAAGAACCAAAAGTTGCTAAATTAGGGTTTTGTAGGAAACGTCAACTCAACTTTGACAAAGCATAAATTTCTCATACTTTATGAGAAATGACCCATACAAAGCTCATTTTTAAGAGGATGAAATTCCCTACAATCCATCTTCATCTCCCAAGTTCAAAATATTCACTCACAAGAAGTTATGAATTTGGACATTATAGGTCACTTTGAAAAGTCAACAAAAACACCTTTTTTGTCAAAGCTTCATACATGAGCATGGAATATCAAATTAAGATGAGACCAAAAGGGTTGCTTATAGGAAATCTCAATATTTCTAAAAAGTCCAAGAACACCTTCAAAGAGTCAAAATTGAGGAAGTTATGCATTTGTGAAGTTGACCTTCTTTGCAAAATTGCCAAAAGTCAACTATGCCTAAAATGCAATTTTTGCCAAATGGGCCCAATCTTTTGCACTTGTTTTGAGTTGGAAACATGGTCCACGAGCCCTAGCCTTTGACACTTGTCATTATATTGTTTTTATTATTTATTTTTATTTTTATTTGAATTAAATCAATTTTAATCAAAACAAATCATAGAAAATCCAAAACATTGAAATCTCAAGATTTTGTACATGTTTCAGGTCTTAATATCCAGCTAGCATGAGATTGAATTCGTGTAAAGGCTTGGTGTGCACAAAAAGATTGAGTTTGCTCTATTTTTAGCAAGATTTTCAAGTGTATCAAATCCAAATCAAAAGCAATGATGGAGGAAGATTGTGATCATATTGGCAACCCTAATTCATTCCTCAGTACATAAGGATCATTGGCAGACCTAAAATGAGGCTAGAGAGAGGCGCACAAGGTCAGAACAAACTTGCAAAAAACAAAGAAAAGTGGTGATTTGAATTCATAGTTCCAGGCTATTCCAGGGCTTCCTGATCATTCCAATCTTTTCCTGGGATCATAAGCAACCTATACCAACCAAGAACAAGCAATTTCAGACGCCAAAAACCACTGTAAGGCATTCACGACATTGAACCTTTCTTGAATTCGATTTGCATAATTCTTGCACATTATAATCATATATTCTTGTTCACCATCACATATACAAGTTTTTTGTAACATTTATTTTCCTTTTTATGGCTTGTATGAGATTTCACCATTGCCAGGTTTTTGTGCTTCGATATGGGATTTATTCATATAGGTAAAATTGGGCCATGAAAGGGACACCATTGTGCTCAGCAGGTCCAGACGAATCCATTCATGGCTTTGGTAGTTATTTATCTCACTTGTATTTGATTTTGAGAATGACAGGGGCTGTAGCTACGGACATATGTCCGTAGGTAAAAGTTTTCAACTTCTACCAACAGAGCAAGGAGGAAGAAGATGTTGTGGCAAGCCATCATTCGCGTGTTTGAAAATTCGCGCGTTTTGGACTTAGTGTTTTTGCTTTTCTCATATTATGATTATTATTTATTATGTGTACAAATAAGAAGCGTAGCTCAGCTGGTGGCCAGGTCATTGGAACATGCCTTGGGGCCTGGGTTCGAATCCCAGGTCCCCCCATTCTTGCATATTATTTTTCTTTTCAGGTTCAGGCGCGCACACAAGGGCAAGGTCCACTATATGACCTCATCATCCAGCTTGCCAAGTGGCCAGATGGCCAGATCCAAAGGCCATCAATGAAGGAGCACCAAAGGCATGGTCAATGCAATACATGGGATCCAGCAGGTCAACGTGGGTCAATCCCTTTTGGGCCCAGAAGCTGCTGTTTACACCCCCAAAATCATTCTTCAGGCCCATTGTCTCTTTCTCTTTTCTTTTACTTTTTTTCTTTATTAATTTATTTTATTTATATTTTACTCACAAAATTAATTATTTCTTTTATCAAAAAATCAAAAATAATATTTTTCACCCAATTAGACTTAGGTTTATTTTTTATCAATAAATTAATTAATTTAATTAGATTTTAATTTTAGGTAACTTTAATTTATTTTTGTAAATAAATTAAAATTAATTAGAACAATTAGGGTTTTATTTCTAACTTAATTATATTTTCTTTTCCTAAAAATAACCAAAAACACAAAAATAGGCCATTTGTTTATTTTCATTAATTAATTTAATTAGCTAATTAATTGTGTATTTATTTTTAAAACCTAATTCTTTTCTTAAAAAAATATTAAAAATAACAAAAACAATTTTTCTTTCGATTAGGTTAGAAGGGGTCAAAACCCTAGTTCTCTCCCGATCTAAATTTTCTCGCGAGCGCTTTATCATTTATTTTAATCCCATTAATGTAATTGCTCACAAGTTGTAATAGTTTAATTAGGTATTTTATTTTCATTTATTGCTTTATTTTTAAGGGTTTGTTTTTGGCTATGTAAATACCCGAAGCCTTGTAATAGCGTAGCTTACTTTCCGCATTTTAAAACTCCGCAAAATATTAAACTGTTAGATGTATGATGTTAGGGATGTATGACAAGAATGTATGATTAAATTTAAAATGGTTAGATAACCCTAAAATGTGCAAAGATAATAATTTAAAATTGAATCACTCGCACATGCGTACTCCTAGCGTACACTCCCACTTCGGTTGCCTTCGGTAAACGGTCATTAGGTATAGGATGCTTTAGTGGTCGTCCTTTTGTCTCAAAGATCAAAGTTGCCTCGGAATGGTTGCCTCGGATATTGTTGCCTCGAATAATTGATCTAATACTTTAGGGTAATTACTAAGACGTCCTAACATTGATTTAGTGACCGTACGTCCCTTTCAAATTGACCCTTAAAACTCCAACGACGATGCTACCTACTCACTAATAGTGGGATAGCACTGTCTAAATGAAATAAACATAAAACAATTCTTTTTTCGAGTAGGTAGATTAGTACTGAAGTACTTGCTCAATCCAAACAAACTTTTTCACACTTACACTCCTTTTCCAACAAAGTTTTCAAAAACACTTCGTAACACTCTTGAAGACAGAAGCAAGAGTTAAATCGAAGTCAAAAACTTTTTTCGAATCACACAAACACACAAAGAAGCAATTTTGAAAATGATGAGCAAGCACCTAAGAGCCCGTAGATAACTACAGATAGAAAGGGTGCTAATACCTTCCCTTTCTATAATCTACCCCCCATACTTAGAAAATCTCGAAAAAGGAATTTTTCTGTGCTTTTTTCCTTTCCTTGTTGGATAAAATAAAAGTCGGTGGCGACTCTTTCTTACCATGACATTTTGCGAACATAAACGCAAAACGCAAACCAGCAATTCCTAAAAAACAGTCCCGGTTCTGGCCACCGTATCACAGTTGCCACATATGTTCAATTCTGTCTTCCAGTTGCTATTTATTGAAGTCAGGTGTTCAGTGCCTGATGGATAATAAAGAAATTTTGTTTGAAAAGACTATGATTCTGTTTGAAGATGTTGCCATCATAACCATTTCCTCCAATCCTTCCAAGGTTTCCTCGAGAATACCTGTTAGGGTTACACCTGTTCCAAGAATTGCTCCGTTAATAATCACCGCTCCTGGTCCCATCCCATATACCTCAGATAAGGCTATCCCATGGCACTACGGTGCTGATGTATATTACCATGGTGTTAAACAAGATCTGAGGGCTGAAGAAGCCGATACGAATATCAGTAATATTGTTGGGGCTAGCAAGGTCACTAGAAGTGGAAGACTCTTTTCTCCTGAGATTTCCCCTCCGACTGTCCACGAACATGTTGTCATTCCGTCTGTTGGTACGTTAACTATTGCCCCGATTCCTATTCCAGTTATCACCCCTGTCGCCGAGCCATCTGGGACTCAGGGCAAAGAAATCATACGTGAGCCTGCCCGAACGGAGGCACCTAAGAAGATCATTGTGGAAACCTCTAAACAAGAGATAGAGGAAATGCTGAAGATTATCAAGAAGAGAGACTACAATGTGGTCGAGCAACTGGAGCAGACCCCGTCAAAGATCTCCATGTTGTCCTTGTTATTGTGTTCTGAAGCCCATGCGAAGGCTTTGATTGCGTTTCTCAAGACTGCACATGTGTCGCAGGAAACTTCTGCAGATCAGTTCAAAGATTGTGTGGCTAGCCTAACTACTGACAATGGGTTAGGGTTTTCAGATGCAGATCTGACTGCTAAGGGGAGAAATCATAATGATGCTCTGCATGTCTCGATCTAGTGCAGGGGCACCACTATGGCCCATGTGTTAGTAGATACCGGGTCCTCACTGAATGTTCTACCGAAGAAAGTGCTAGACCGTCTGGATTGTGAAGGTTTGATTCTAAAGCCGAGTAATATTGTGGTAAGGGCTTTTGATGGATCAAAAAGAATGGTGCACGGGAGGTGGACATCCCTGTCAAAGTGGGTTCTCATACCTTTGGGTCCACCTTCTACGTGATGGATATCAGACCATCATATTCTTGCTTGCTGGGCCGTCCTTGGATTCATAAGGCTGGGGCAGTGACTTCCACACTCCATCAAATGCTGAAATATCTGGTGAAGGGGAAGATTGTCATGGTACGAGGTGAAGAGGAGTATATGGTGAGTCATCTCAATTCTTTCCGCTACGTGGAGATGGACGGGGAATTCATAAAAACGCCTTGTTAAAAATTTCGAAGAGGTCCCTCAGTTCTCGGCATCAGCTGAAGTTACTACCGGCAAACCTCCATTTGAAAATGGCTTCTCTCAAAGACGCCAGAGCTGTAATTGAAGAAGGTGGGTGTACCAATTGGGGTCAGCTCCCTGATTTCACTCACAAAACTGACAAATTTGGTTTGGGCTTTACTACAGGAGCTCAAAGGGCTGTTAGGCGCACACGGATTGGAAGACCTCCTCTACACATCAGCAATCGGGGAGTTAATGCAATTGAGGATAGTGAAGAAGATTCAGACATCGACAACTGGATCTACCCAACAACCAATGGTGGACTGAACAACTGGACGGCGAAGGACTTCATACCTGTTTCTTTTACTCCGCATTAATTGACTTTTGTTTTAAGGTTTGTAATAAACAGTTTGAAACTTTACGGCTCGGTGCCTTGCCCGAGGTGCCTTGGCTTTGCTTTTGAAGGCTTATTATTTGTCATTTCATAGATCATTAATAAAACATTTTCTTGCATTACAAATTTTGCGCTCCTTGTTTTTTCTTTTCTGTCTCACACTTTATCAAAACATCTATTTTTCTTACACACACTCACGTATCATACTGCAGATCCATATCCACTCTGGATCCCATTGATAACATCTCTACTACTGCTGGTTATGACTTCAAAAATCTGATCAACCAAGTCGAGGACGAAGGTGAGGATGATTGTGAGGTACTTGGAGAACTTGCTAGACTATTACAGCAGGAAGAAAGGGCCATACAACCTCATGAAGAGCCAGTTGAGTCAGTGAATTTGGGTACAGAGGAAGACAGGAAGGTGGTCAAGATAGGTGCGAATCTGGAGCCTAGTGTCAAATAATGGTTAACACAGATGCTAGACGACTACGTTGAGATCTTCTCCTGGTCCTATAAAGATATGCCTGGTTTGGACACTGATATTGTGGTACACCGCCTGCCGACCAAGGAAGACTACCCTCTGGTAAAGCAGAAGGTCCGCCGTATGCGCCCTAAAATGTCAGATAAAATCAAGGCAAGAGTCATGAAACAGTTCGACGCAGGATTCTTAGCTGTCACTTCTTATCCGCAGTGGGTTGCCAACGTCGTACCGGTACCAAAGAAGGACGGTAAGGTACAAATGTGTATGGACTATATAAATATGAACAGGGCAATCCCCAAGGATGACTTCCCATTACCTCACATTGATGTTCTGGTCGACAATACTGCACAGCACAAGATCTTCTCTTTCATGGATGGTTTTTCTGGTTACAACTAGATCAAGATGGCTCCTGAATACATGGAGAAGTCAACCTTCATTACACAGTGGGGCACCTTCTGTTACAAGGTAATGCCTTTTGGGTTGAAGAATGCTGGGGCAACTTATCAGCGCATCATGGTCGCTTTGTTCCACGACATGATTCACCACGAGATCGAGGTTTATGTTGATGACATGATAGCCAGGTCTCAGACTGAGGAAGAGCACCGTGATCATCTCCAGAAACTGTTTGACAGGTTAAAGATGTACAAGCTAAGGTTAAACCCGAACAAGTGTACCTTCGGGGTGAGGTCTGGTAAGCTTCTAGGTTTCATTTTCAGTGATAAAGGTATTCAGGTGCACCCTCCAAAGGTAAAGGCCATACAAGAGATGCCGGTACCCCGCACGGAGAAGGAAGTTAGAGGTTTCTTGGGACGTCTGAATTATATCACCAGGTTCATTTCACATCTGACTGCTACTTGTGAGCCAATCTTCAAGCTGCTGAAGAAAGATCAAGTGGTAAAGTGGAATGATGGATGCCAGACCGCTTTCGAAATAATCAAGGAATACCTTCAAGAACCACCAATTCTGATGCCTCCAGTTGAAGGAAGACCTTTGATATTATACTTGACAGTGTTGGACAATTCAATGGGGTGTGTGCTGGGGCAGCATGCGAGTCTGGCCGAAAAGAGCATGCCATTTATTACCTTAGAAAAAAGTTTACCGACTATGAGACCCGATAATCATTGCTTGAGAAAACTTGTTGTGCTTTGTCATGGGCTGCTCGCCGGCTAAGACAGTATATGCTGACTCACACCACCTTGATGATATCAAAGATGGATCCGATCAAGTATATCTTCAAGAAGCCCACTCTCTCTGGAAGGATAGCCAAATGGCAGATGATTTTAACTGAGTACGACATCCAATACACATCCCAAAAAGCAATTAAGGGGAGTGTGTTGGCGGATCATTTGGCGCATCAGGCCATGGATGACTACCAGTCCATGAATTTTGAGTTCCCGGATGAGAACATCATGTTGGTAACCGACTGCGAAGAACCTGGACCAGATGAAGGACCTGAGGAAGGATCCCGATGATCTATGTATTTTGACAGAGCTTCAAACGCGTTGGGTAATGGTATTAGCGCTATAATCATATCTTCTGAGGGCTGTCATACTCCATTCATCGCCCGATTATGTTTTAATGCACCAACAATATGGTGGAGTATGAAGCGTGTATCATGGGTCTTCGAGCTGCTATTGACCTGAGGATTAAGTTCTTGAGTGTATTCTAAGATTCCGCTATGGTGATAAGTAAGATCAAAGGCGAGTGGGATACGAAACACCCGAATCTTATTCCTTACAAAGAGTATGTACTGACATTGCTCCCGCACTTTGAGGATATAACCTTTGAACACTTCCTAAGAGAGGAGAATCAGTTAGCGGACGCGCTAGCTACCATGTCTTCTATGTTCAAAGTGAGGTGGGACAATGAAGCTCCCCAGATTACCATTGAGAGGTTGGATGAACCCGCACATTGCTGTGACATTGAGACTGAAGAGGTAGAAGATAAACCCTTGTTTCACGAGGTAAAGAGGTATCTTGAGGCTCAAGAATACCCCGAAGGGGCATCTGTTAATGATAAGAAGTTTCTGAGAAGGTTCGCTGCAAAGTTTTTCATCAGTAATGGTGTCCTCTATAAGCGTAACCATGATTCAACCTTACTGCGGTGCATAGACAAGAGCGAGGCAGAAAGGATCATGGCAGAGTTGCATGAAGGTACCTTCGGAACTCATTCCAGTGGACATACCATGGCGAAGAGAATCCTACGGGTAGGATATTACTAGTCCACTATGGAAGCCGATTGTTACCAGCACTCTCGAACCTGTCATAAGTGCCAAGTCTATGCTGATATGGTACATGTACCTTTGGTTCCCCTAAATGTTTTGACAGCTCCTTGGCCTTTTGCAATGTGGGGCATCGACATGATCGACGAAATCAGACCTACTGCGTCTAACGGGCATCGTTTCATTTTGGTAGCAATTGATTACTTTACGAAGTGGGTTGAGGCAACTTCCTTTGCTACAGTAACCAAAAACGTCGTGGCACGGTTTATCCGACACAATCTGATTTATTGATATGGTGTACCAGAGAGGATTATTACGGACAATGGTACAAATCTCAATAACACAATGATCACCAAGCTCTGCAAACAGTTCAAGAAACAGCACCATAACTCTTCTCCCTACCGGCCAAAGATGAATGGGGCTATTGAAGCAGCTAAAAGGAACATCAAGAAGATTATACAGAAGATGACAGTGACATACAAAGACTGGCACGAGATGTTACCATTCGCTCTTCATGGGTATTGTACCTCAGCACGGACGTCGAAAGGGGAAACCCCCTACTTTTTGGTGTACGGCATGGAGGCAGTCCTATTCATCGAAGTCCAGATACCCTCTCTCAGGATTATGAAGGATGCAGGTTTGAACGAAGACGACTGGATCCAAACCCGGCTTGATCAGCTGAATTTAATCGATGAAAAGAGACTTACTGCTATCTGTCATGGTCAGACGTATCAAAAGTGAATGATCAAGGCTTTTAACAAGAAAGTCAGACGTTAAGAACATCAAGTCGGGGATCTAGTGATCAAACGTATCATACTACCGCAAGGGTATCCCAGGGGCAAATGGACCCCCACATACGAAGGGCCATTTGTGGTTAAGAGCATTTTCACGGGAGGAGCTACAATTCTAACCACCATGGATGGTGATGACCTTCCTCACCCCGCCAATGCAGACATAGTGAAAATATACTACGCATAATCAAATACCCACTAGGTTGACTGGACTAGGCAAAAATAAGGGCTTCCCGACGAACCAAAAGGGTTCGGGCAAAAGTAAGGGATGAAAATGAAAAATCTGTACACCCGGCAAGTCGAAAACCTAAAAAGGTGACTTGGGCAAAAAAAGGGTATCCCGGTGGGCCAAAAACCCGAAAGGGCGGTCCAAGAAAAAATTAGGGATCAAAGCGTAACACTATATCTCATTGGATCACCTCGCATCCAGACTTCGGTATCAACTATCAAGCTCAGATGGCGCCAATCAATCTGATCCTCCTTTGACCAAGCAGCAAAATGATGAGACGCTTAAAGATATAAAGGCAATAGCAGAGTTGGAAACCAGTGGGATTGTTTCACATAGTTGTTTTTCTTTCTTTTACACAAATTGTATAATTTCTGTCTTTCGACGGCATTCTCTTACTAGGACGTCAGCCTCTTTGTACAAAACGCCTATTACAGGCCAACTTCAAAGTCAATACCATTCATTTTCACAAGAAATTTCAATTTGTTTTTTCTTTTTCTATTTTTGCTTGCAAGAACGTCCAATGATTCATTTTTGATATATGCATTTGAAAATGATTGCTGCTCATAAATATTTACACAAGAAACAAAAGACGACTACTCGTAATTCAGGAAACATGGAAAGAATAAGAAGTGCCCAAAACCTTATAGTTACTCTGCCCATCAGGTACCAGGATAGAGCCAGTTTGAGAACATGAGTAGTGGTACATACACTCCCCACAGAGTAAAAAGTATCCAAAGACAATGATGCTAGCTTTCCCGAACAGGACATAACTCTCCCCAGCTGAGGTTCACGATCACGAGTGAGTCAATAAATTTTCCCCAAGCAGAGATTATTTCTCTCACAAGATTCATTATCACCAGCAACGGAAATTCATCCTAAACTGAGTGTTATTTCTCCAAGTCGGCAGATCCATCAACAGAGTATCTCCTCTCCAACAGATTTATTCCCCGCAGAGTTGTCTTCAGACAGAGTCTCGTCTGGCAGAATATTTACTAGCCAAGGGGCAAATCCCCAGCACAGTCATCTTTGTTCACCATCCCCAACAGAGGTGGAGGAACTATGGTTTTCATAGCAATCAGGGATTTATTTTCCCAGATTCAGATTATCACGTCAACATTTCATGTTCATACATCATGACATATGCATGCACCACATATAACATAGTCTCATTTATTTTGAGAATGTCAACATACAATGCATCTCATGCATCACATATAACTAACCTTGTATTTCTTTCAGGAAAGACGTTATCGTCAACAATTTCCAGCAATTCCATGATCAACACTCAAATCTAAACAGAGTAATCATCGGTGTTGTACCTCAAAATTTTCCCTCCCATATTCCTCAAGGTTTGTCAAGAATGATCCTCAAATTATTCAAGATTGCTCAAAGAGTAGACAGTCAAACCACCTCCTAAGACAACTGAAATTAGGGTTTTGGTTCTTTCAAGGAATTTGAGGTTTTCGATGGTTCAATCAAGTCTCATAGGCCTATATACATCCTCAAGCATCTACATGCCAAGTTTCAAGACTCACAGTACCAATTGGCACAGTCAAAAGCCTCATTTGATCCACAGTCAACTGCAGGGGCAAAATGGTCATTTTGCAGTCAAAAGTCAGAATTTTTGGTCAACATCTTATTTTGAGTCCACAATCATCACTTGATCAAGTCTTGATCATGATTCCACAAGGATAGCTCAAAAATCATCAACATGCAAAAAGTTACTATTTTTAAACAGTAGAAAAGTCAACTGTACTTTGACTAGGGCATAAATTTTTCATGGTTTGTCAGAAAAATTCCATCCAATGCTCATTTTTAAGGGGATGCAATTTCCTACAATCCATCTTCACACTCCAAGTTCAAGAAATGCTCTCACAAGAAGTTATCAATTTCTACATTATAGGTCAACTTCAAAAGTCAACAAAAGTGCACTTTAAGTCAAAGACCATAACTTGAGATTGGTAAATCCAAATGACATGGGACCAAAGGCATTGGTTAGAGGACTTCAATACCTTTCCAAAATGTCCAAAAACATGGTCATATGATCAAAATTGAGCAAGATATGCATTGGAGAAGTTGGGATATTTTCATGAATTTGCAAAAGTCAACTTTGCTCAAAACACCTCATTTTTGCTAATGGGCCTCAAATCTCTTCTTGAAACTTCATCCATGACTTATGCACGACCCATCAAGATTAATTGAATTTATTTTCTTATTTTTATTGATTAATTGGATTTTTAATTAATATTAATTCATTTAATTAATTTAAATTGTAGGAAAATGCAAGATTTGATTTTTCAATCAATTTGTGAAGCAAATATGGTCAAGATATGCTGGCAATTTCGTGCTCAAAGTCAAACATACAAAAATTCCAAAATTGAAACATTTTCCAATCATGAAAAATCAAAAAGATTTGATTTTCAATCAAAGATCTAATCATCATTGCAATGGATTCTTGCTCAAGTTTTTTGACCTAATTCGTTTCCTCTATATATATGCAAGCAAATCCTAATCTCATAGACGTGAAAAAGCTGCAGAAAAAAGCCATAGCATATTGAGAAATTTCAAGAAAAAGTCAAAACTGATTCTTGCATTCCAAGCCAATTCCAGACATTCTATTGATTCAAACACATTGCAGGAAGTGTCAGGAGTGATTTACAATTGAATTCACGCACTAAAGCTCACAGAATCATCACACACAGTTTCACGGTTTGCTTTTTTATTTCAGAATCGTACAGCTTAATTCATGCATATTTAACATGCTTTTGTGTTTGGTTTGTGTTGATAGGGACCATACGAAGCTAATGGTATAACTGAATTGGATTATAATGCCCTGAATCCAAAGATGCCATGGTCAATTTCTAGGGTTCCTAAGCTTTGAAATTGGGGCTTTCTAAACCCATAAAAATTAAGACTCATGAGATATATGACTGAATTCGTGAGGACCAGACGAACCTAACCCACCCATCGCGAAATATTTATGCTTGCTATAGCTCTAATCGCTATTTTTCATCGCAATAGTTTGTGGGGGTTAAAAACCCCCGCTATCTAATATTATATTTACAGGGCAAACAGAGAAGATGACTAGGTGTTAGCCTCCCATTGGGCAGTTTGAAAACACGCGCGTTTTTTCTTTTGTATAACATATTTGTGTGTTTGTTAATATATTGATTGTTTATTATCCTAATAACAACTAAAGCAGGTGGTTGGAGTGGCAGGGACGCGTGCATATGATCATTGGGACCTGGGTTCGAATCCCAGGTCCCCCAAAATATTTATTCTCCTTTTTCTTCATATAATCATATGCAGGGTTCAGGAGGAAGTCCATCGTATACCTCATATTCCAGCGCGCCAAGTGGCCTCAAACTCAGATCCCATGGCCTTGAAGGGAAGATCACCATACTCCCAGTCCACAGGCAAGCAGATGATCATCAAAGTCAACGTGGCTGAAAAGCATAATGGGCCACAAATTTCCAGAATTACCTCCTATTTGGGCCAACACCCCCTGGGTTTTATTTCCTTTTTTCTTCTTTTATATTTTATATTTAATTGTTTTCACTATTATTAATTATTATTATTTTCACTAACAAAAATAATTAATTATTTTCATAATAAAATCAGAAAACTAAAATATAATATTTTTTTATTATTTATTAATTTCACCCTTAATTTATTATTTTTGTAAATAAATATAATTAACTAATTTAGTTTTAATTAGGTTAATTTTTACATTTTTTGCAATAATCTAAAACTAATGTAGAATTAGGGTTCTTGACTTTTAATCATCTTATTTTTTATTTATTTCCTAAAAAAACATAAAAAACTCAAAAACATCTTTTTTTATTTTATTAGTTTTAGGATTAATTTAATTAAATGCCAAATAACAAAAACTTCTTTCTTTCTCGAAAAGGGGTCAAAACCCTAAGAACTTCTCCGATTCAATTTTCTCTCGCGCGTATGTTTGTTTGTTTTATTAATTTTTGATCCATATTTATGTATTTGCTCCGAGGATGTAATAGCTTTAATTAGGACTTTTTATCGCTTTCCTTTAATTTTCCGTAATTTACTTTTCAAGGGTTTGTTTTTGGCGATGTAAATACCCGACGCCTTGTAATAGCGTAGATTTATTTTCCGCAAACTATTAACTGTTAGATGTATGTTAATTTGGCTATGCATGATAAGACTTATCTCTGAAATTAAAATCAACCCGTAGCTCACCATAACATGTACAAAGATAATATACATGAAATCTGACACACGTGCACATGCCACTCCTAGGGTACGCCTCACTTGGTTGCCTCAACGTGGTCATTGAGTATAGGGTGTTTTAGAGGTCGCCCTCCTGTCTAAAGATTAAAAAGTTGCCTCGAAACGGTTGCCTCGGATAAAAAACGATCTAAGACATTAGGGTTACCGCTAAGGCGTCCTACTATTGCTTTGGTGACCACATGTCCCATTAATCGAATTGACCCGAAAAACTCCAACGACGGTGCTACCTACTTCTCAATAGTGGGATAGTACTGTCTAAAGGACATTTACACAGCTTAATTTCTTTTGAGTAGGTAGAGGTTCTTAGATACTTGCTCTTTCAAAACAAAAATACTTTTTCGCACCTACACTTTTCTGACAAAAGTTTTCAAACAAACACTTCATACACTCTTGAGGACAGATACAAGAGTTAAAAATCGAAGTTTTCAAACAAACTTTTTCCAAAACCCACAAACACAAGAAAAGCAAAACATTTTTGAAAACATAGTGAGCAAGTACCTAAGAGCCCGTGGATAACCACAGATAGAAAGGGTGCTAACACCTTCCCTTTCTATAATCTACCTCCCGAACCGAGAAACATCTCGAAAAGGAATTTTGCTGTGCTTTTGTCTTTTCCTTGTTGGAGAAAATAAAAGACGGTGGCGACTTCTGCTTACCGCGACATTTCGCGAACCAGTATTCCAAAACAGTCAGTTCTATTTCCACCGATCACAGAACTAGCGACTCTGCTGGGGACTTAATAAGTAGGTGTACCTTAGGATTAGAACACTTATGTTTTCAATTGTATGCCTTGTTTGCTTTAATATTGTGGGCTTGTATTGGAGTTTCATAGATCCTAACCCGGATCTGGGGAATACCCTTTAGGTAAGTAGCAATAAACTGTGAGGGACCTGTCCGGCGTAGACCGACACGGTTGAAGCAGTAGCTACGTTGGTGTGACACCTTGGTCTGTACCGATATCCCTTGTGTTGGAACGAGGAGAATATGGGTCTTCTGAGGATTCATTAAGCACCAACTGACCTTAGCACCTTAAATTGACCAACTTGGCCATAGAATAGTAGCAGTATGCTACACTCATTGAGGCTAAACTCTCGCGATGGTTCCGGCCGCAAGAAAAGGTTGCTAAGCTGGAGTTATGATCGATTGAGGGTAGTCAGTGATATTGAGATCCTCTAGAACCCGGTTACTATTTTTAGGACAGGTCTTAACCAACTGAAACTGAAAGAGGGTAGTACCTAAACTTCATGCTGGCCTGAAATCTAAGGGCTCTTGTGTAACTTGTGTGCCTTACCATGTTTGCCTTTTGTGAATACTTGTGGTGTGCCTTTATCATGACATCATAACATCATACCATTGCATGCATCCTGCATAAGGACTAACCCATTTGAAAGACAAGAGGGTTTCATCTTTGCCCTGTTTTGTAGGACATCATGATGCCCATGCGAAGGAATACTATCCGGCTCAACTTTGTTCAATCACCTGCTTTGCTTACAGAATTGGTTGACAAGATTCCAAATACTACTTCCTTCATCAAGAGGCATGGTTATCTTCTCGGTTTAGTCACTTCAAAGTGGGACCAACAATTAATGAGCGTCCTGGTCCAGTTTTATGATCTGCTATACCATTGCTTCACCTTTCAAGACTTCCAGCTGGTCCCTACCCTGGAAGAATTCCCTGATTTGCTTGGTATCCTTGTTTTGGAACAGACTCCATTCACTGGTTGGGAAAAGACTCTTAGGCCTGAAGAGATTGTTGCAGCCCTTCCCTTGACTAAAGAAGAGGTAATGGCTAACTGGGAGACTAGAAGTGGAGTTAAAGGCTTTTTGGCTAAGTTTCTGGTTGGCAAAGCTAATAGTTTCTGGAATGACTTAGACTTCAGGGCGTACGAGGACATTCTGGTCTAGTATTGTTTCCAAATCCTGATACCTTTATTAATGTCAACGCCATAAGGATCTTCATCTCTCGGAACCCTGTACCCACTCTCTTGGGTGATATCCTGCAACAGCTCTATGCTCGTACTGCCCGAAGACGGGGAACTTTGTGGTGTTGTGATCCTTTATTGGTGAGGTGGTTTATTTCGCACCTCCCTAAGTTCGTACTGAAGAATAAAGAAGGAAGGGGCTGGGCTCATAGGATAATGTCTCTTACTGATAATGATATTATTTGGACTCTCAGAGGTTTGGATGAGGTGGCTGTTATTGATCGTTGCGGAGAGTATCCTAATGTTCCATTGATCGGAACCCAGGGAGGAATCTCTTATAACCCATGTTTAGCTCTCCGTCAGTTTGGAAGAGCCAGAAGAGAGAGGCCTCATGAGATGTTGGTACCTCACATCAGTTTTGAGTTTCAGGTAGATAGTGACGAGCTGCGCCGTAGATTCATCAGGGCTTGGGATAGAATTCACAAAGCTGACCCACATGAGTTGGGACCAAAGACTTCTCTACCAATGGAATCCTACTTCAAATGGGTCCGCATCCGTGCTCAGAAGTTAGGTATGCCATACGAAGCTGTCAGGCCTATTATTCTTGAAGTAGCTGATAAAGACGGGGTTCCTCCAACTGTTCTCCATCCTCAGATACCCACTGATATTGGTACACTGAAGAGGTCTTGGGCGCGACTGCAGGAAGAATGGGATTCTTATCAGGAAAGGTTCAACGAACAGGAACAGAAGATCCAGAAGCTGACGAAGCAATTGGAGAACGAGCGGATCCTGAATGACTATATCCGTACTGAGAAGAAGAGGCCATGGGAGCAGTGATGGACCTTTATTGTTTCTTTTACAACTTTTGTTTACTTTTCAGTTTTCATTCTTGTAACGCCTCAGGGAAATTTGTTGAACAACTTAAATTCTAAAGTTGAATCTAATAAAGTGTGTTTCCTTTTTGTCTACAAAGTTGAATCCCGATTGTCTTTGAAAACATGAATCATACGCATTTCATTTCATCATATGCATAACAGGTACCCTTTTTACAGGTCACTTATCTTCTTCGCTGTTTATTTCAGCAATCATCATGTCTTCTGAACCTTCCACTGAACAAGCTATCGAGGCCCTACAGGCCCAGAACGCCCAGTTCCAAGAGTTGGTTATGAGCCTAACCAAGGGTCAACAAGAGTTGAAGACTCTGATTCTGAAGAAGAAGAAGAAGAGGACCGTCTTGTTCAATACTGGACGCAGATTTAGGAATGGATTACAGAATGAGGTTGAGCTGACTACCTCATCTGTAGGCAAAGATAGTCCACAAGAGAGAAGGATTCCTAGTCCCGTGGTCTCCGACAACGAGACGGATTATGATGATGAACAGTACCCTCCTGCTGAGGACAGGTACAAACAGTTTGAGGACCGTTTAAGTGCTATGGAGATACAGAATGTGCCCGGGTTGGACTTCGGAGACCTAGGCTTATCCTCTGGGGTGGTGATTCCCCATAAGTTCAAGGCCCCTGCTTTTGCAAAATATGACGGAGCTTCTTGTCCTAAGTTGCACCTCCGATCGTATGTAAGGAAAATCCAATCTTACACTGCTGACAAGAATTTGTGGATCCATTTCTTCCAGGATAGTCTCTTAGGGACTCAACTCGAATGGTTCTATCAGCTGGATGGAGCCAGTATTCGTAACTGGGAGGATTTGGCTACTGCATTCTATAAGCAGTATCAGTATAATTCCGACCTCGCTCCTACGCGTACCCAACTCCAGGGTATGTCACTAGGGACGGGTGAAGGATTTAAGGAGTATGCTCAAAAGTGGAGAGATCTGGCTGGAAGGGTGCAGCCACCTTTGACTGACCGTGAACTTGTGGATATGTTCTTGGGGACCCTGTCTGGTCCGTTCTTCAACCATTTGATTGGAAATTCTTCAGCCGGTTTTACAGACCTTATTTTGACTGGTGAGAGAATAGAAGCTGGTATCAAGTCTGGGAAGATACAGAAAGGTGCCTCCTCGAGCACTAAGAAGAAACCGTTCAAGAAGGAATCTAGTGCTGTCTACGGTTCAAGGAGACAGAATAGACCGGAACGCCACCAAGCTGTCAACGCGGTGGTTATTTCAAAACCTGTTGCTGCTCCTCAACATCACAACTAGCAAAGGGGTGAGATACCTAGAAGGAAGTTTACTCGCCTCAGCATGACCCTGTCCCAGATATTGCCGCAGTTACTGACAACCAATCTGGTGACTATAAAAGAATCTCCGAAGGTTGTAAACACCACATCCCCAAAGTACAATCCTAACGCCCGTTGCGCTTATCACTCTGACAGCCCGGGGCATACTACGGATGATTGTTGGGCTCTGAAGAATAAGGTTCAGGACCTAATTGATGCCAAAGAGATAGAGTTCGAGGCGCCCGAAAGGCCCAATGTTGTGACTGCTTCCATGCCCAAGCATGGAGTGAATGCTGTAGAGGAAGACTTGTTTGTAGCCTCTGTGGATGATATTGTTACTCCGCTGTTGACTGTCAAGAGGAACCTGTTGCTAGCTGGTTTATTTCCGGGATGTAGTAAAGGTTGCCATCTATGTTCTGTTTCACCTACTGGTTGTCCTTCTTTGAAGTCAGGTATCCAAAACCTGATGGATAATAAAGAAATCCTGTTTGAGAAGGTTGTTGTTCCTGCTACCCCTACTGAAGAAGTGTCCATTGTTACTATTTTCAACAATTCTCCCAAGGCCCCCTCAAGGAAGCCTGTCAAAATTATGCCTGTTCAGAAGATTGCACCTATAATCATCACTGTTCCGGGGCCCATCCCCTATACATCTGACAAAGCTGTCCCTTGGCACTATGGGGCAGATGTTTATGTGCTTGGAGTTAAACAAGAGTTTGATACTAGTACCGGCGTCAGCAACATCACCGGGCCTGCCAAAGTCACCCGCAACGGTAGACTTTTCTCACCAGATATTGCGCCACCAGCTATCCAGAGACCTATTATCATCACACCTGCAAGTGTGCCTATTTCCCCTCCTGATCAAGTTCTTAGTTCTACCCCTGTCGCCGAGTCATCTGACGCTCGGGGCAAAGGGATCGCCACTGATGTTCCTGCCCGGACGGAGGCGCCAAAGACCATCAATGTTGAAGCTTCTAAACAGGAGATGGAAGAGATCCTTAAGATTATCAAGAAGAGTGATTTTAACGTAGTTGAGCAACTGGGGCACACCCCATCTAAAATTTCTATGTTATCACTGTTGTTGTGTTCAGAGGCCCATGCCAAGGCCCTGATTACCTTCCTGAAGATAGCCCATGTGCCACAGGAGACATCAGCTAATTAGTTTACCGATTGTGTGGCCAACTTAACTGCTGATAATGGTTTGGGTTTTTCTGACGCTGATCTGACTGCTAAAGGGAAGAACCATAATGATGCCCTGCATGTCTCCATTGAATGCAGGGGCACTACTCTTGCACATGTGTTGGTTGACACTGGGTCCTCATTGAACGTCTTGCCCAAGAAAGCTCTAGACAGGTTGGATTGCGAGGGGTTGGAGCTAAAGCCAAGTAACATTGTTGTCCGGGCCTTTGACGGGTCTAAAAGGATGGTACATGGTGAGGTTGATATCCCAATCAGGGTTGGTTCTCAGGTCTTTGATTCTACATTCTATGTGATAGACATCCGACCGTCTTATTCTTGTCTGCTGGGTCGTCCATGGATCCACAAAGCTGGAGCTGTGACCTCTACACTACATCAGAAACTGAAGTACCCAGTCAAGGGGAAGATTGTAACAGTTCAGGGGGAGGAAGAATACATGGTCAGCCACCTTAACTCGTTCTGGTACATAGAGATGGATGGGGAGTTCATTGAAACTCCATTCCAGCACTTTGAAGAGGTTCCTCAGACACTGGCATCAGCAGAGACTGTGACTGAAGAAGATTCTCCGTTGAAGATGGCTTCCTTAAAGGATGCCCGGGCTGTTATTGAGAAGGGTGAGTGCGCAAACTGGGGCCGACTTCCGGATTTCACTCAGAAGACTGACAAGTTTGGTTTGGGTTTCACTGCAGAAGCTTAGAAGGCTGTTCGTAGGGCAAGGATTGGAAGACCTCCTGTGTTCATCAGCAACTCGGGAGTAAATGCCATTGAAGATGACGTGGAGGAATCTGAATTCCACAGCTGGATCTACCCTACAACCAACGGTGGACCAAGCAACTGGACAGCGAAAGACTTCATACCTATTACTTTTGTCACTCAATAATGAACTCCTTTGTTTTGAATTTGTAACGGACAATATTGTGAAACTTTATGGCCCGGTGTCTTACCCAGGGCACCGTGGCTTCATTTGTGAGGGCTTTTGTGTGTCATTTTCATATATCATCAATAAAAGCATTGGACGTTTTTTGCATTTCAAATCTTGCGCTCCTTGTCTTTCTTTATTATATATTGCAAAACAGCTATTTACACACACTCACATATACAAGTTTGTGATACGGTGGGAGAACTGACTGTGAGTTTTGCGTTTGTTTTCGCAAATGTTTCGGTTGAGCAAGAGTCGACACCGACTTTTTATTTTATCCTAAGGAAAGGTTTAAAAAGCACAGCAAAAACCTTTTGAGATGTTTTCTTGGGTTCGGGGAGCAAAAACCTAACATGCAATATGGCCCAATTTTGAAAGGCAACAAGTGGAATACCCTAGAGGGTGCAAGTGTGATTTGTGTGTTCATTTTCATGCTTGTTTATCTTGAAATTAGGTCAAAACTATGTTTCGTTATTTTTCGCATACAAAACCTAATTCTAACATGGTATAATTAGAAAGCAATAAAGTGCGAAAATAAATTTACTAAGCTATTACAAAACCATATATGGGAAGGGGGGTACAAATGTTCGAATGGGGAATTTGACAAGGAATTTAAACCTAAAACTATTACATCAATATTGGATTATTTACAAGGTGATTAATTTGCATAAATTAAATAAAATAGAACAAATGTGCAAGATGCCAAAAATGGTTTTTATATGTATGAAAAAAGGTATTTTTACATGTAAAAAAGAAAGTATTATTATTTTTTAAGTTTTTCATTTTTAGGGTCAAACCCTAATTATATAAAAATGTATTATTTATTCAATATACACAATATTTATTATTCATATACAAAAAAAAAAAAAAAAAAAAGTATATTTGTAAAAAATGATTTTTTAGTGTTAAATATTAATAAAATAAAATATGTATATTTTTAGTATTTTTATCCTATGTATTATATATACAAATTAGTAATATTTAATATTTAATAAAAAAAGTATTTTTTCTATAAAATATTTTCAGAAAGTAAAACAAAATAAAAATGTATAAAAAATATATTTACACTATTTTAGTATTTTAGATAAAAGTATATGTATTTATTTATTTATGTACAAACTAAAAGAAAAATCAAATAAATGCCTAATAAATTCAAAAATGATGAGAAAAAATATTTTTATATTTTTAATATCATGAGAAAAAATAAATGAGTCAATCAAAAAAAGAAAAAGTCAAAAAACATTAAAAATAAGCCAAATGGGCTCAGGGGGTTCAGAAGCAATTGTGTGGTGTGAAAAGGAAATGCAAAGCAAGCCCAGCCCAGTTGACCTTTCTTCAACCTCTGGCCAGAAAGTATAAAAAAAAACGCGCGCCTTGTTCCTCCATTCAAACATCTTGATTCCTGGCTTTTTAATGAAAACTCATAACATAAAAAATGTTCAGCATCAAGAGACGAATCTAACCATATGCAGAACTTGTCTTAACTCTCTAAGATGAGGGAGAATTTCTTCTCCCCCAAATCCTGACCTAGATTTTCTTCCATGTTCAGACTCAAAATTCTTGCAACACACATAATATAAATAAAATCTAATTATATGGGCATGTTCAGGGCAATGATTATGACATATTCTCTTCACAAACCTAAAGCTAACAATGCCTAATAAGAGAGATACGAATTCAAAAACTTACCTGTTCAGTTGAAGTTCTATCTGGCAATGGAGAAGCTTTCAGTGCAAGGTGATGATTGGGATAGTTTCCTTGAGGTCCAGGGATGCTATTCCAAGCTTTACTTTGTCTTGAAAGCTTTTGAATCGAGCTAGAGCACTTCACCTGCAAATCAGAAAAGTGAAAATGGTAGAACCAGTTAGAGGGATTACAGGTCGTGTTTTAGGCTTTGGTTAGCTTGCATAGATGGTATGGAAGGTGTGTGAACTGGTTTGGGCAAGAAAGCTTGAGAGGAATGAAATATGGCACTCAAACTGCAGGCCCTGCCCTGTTCTTGCAGTTTGAAGGTGATTCTGAGAATGGGAGTGTATGAGGGATGATAGGGTCGTGTATTAGCTCAGTTGGTATCCCTTGAATGTGTTTTGCAAGTTTGCTTAAGTGTTTGTAAGCTGATATGAGAGTTGGTATAAGTTATGCTATGTTTCTTCTTTTTTAAGCAACAAAAGGCAAGTTGATCTTTTAGACTGATGCAGGCCCCCATAACATGTTGCAATCCTTTGCCTTGATCAGTGCAATGTGTCTCATAACTTGTACCTAGAAGATTTTGACTGTACCACTTGGATTTGCAAAATGGACATAAAGTTCTACTTTTTCAAAATGGAAATAATGCTTTATCTATAAATGGATTAATCTTCTAGGCAATGCTTGAATACACAAAACATGGTCTTGGCACAAAGGTTTGGCATTAAATTTATGAGTGTCAAAGGGTTTTAGGACCTGTAATGTAGCACAAACTATGCTGACTTGAAAATGGCCTAAGTTATGAACATGTTCATGATCAATTCAAAAGTGAGTTTTGGCCATATTGTGAAATTCGATTCTCTCAAGTTATGAGGTTGTTTTAGGACCAAGTGGAAGTGTATGGAAAATGGCCTTGAAGTTAGGTAGAAAACCTTGTCAAAAAGGTCAAATTTTCACTAAGTTAAGAATGGTTTGGCACCCCTATTCAAAAAATTGTAACTTGAGATAAAAGCTTCATTTGGGAAAACTTTGTGAATCAAAGTTGTAGATTATGCAACAAGCTACAACTTTCATGTTTTGACTTTTGTTCGAATCCAAATGAATCTTGGTGAGAAAGTGGGGCAAAGTTGGGAAAAAATTAGGGTTTTCCATAACTTCGAAAAATTCTAAGTTATGAAAAATTCCCATTTCAAACCCTAATTTGCATTTTTTGGTTTCTTGGTGAACAAGTTTCATGATTTGGCATGTTTTGATGAAAAATGAATCTTGACTCTTGATTTTGACCAAAAAGTCAAAGTTTGACTTTTCAGTATACAGTCAAAATTGATCAATTGACTGGGAAATTCAACTATCAATCTTGTGTATTTGGGATCTTTTGAACTTGTTGAGCATGTCAAGATAATTCCATGGGGTCCTTGAGTCCATATGTAAGTTTGGTTTTCCATTGGCTAGGTCAAACAGTCACAAATTGCCTTTGTGCAGTCAAAACCCTAAAAATGACCATTTTGCCCTTTTGAGGATCTGATCAACTTTCTTGTGGAATTGTGATCCATACTTGATCAAATGGTCCATGTGAGTTCATAATGTTGATGTGGGTCAATTTTCATGAGATTTGACTGTCAATTGGCCACAGTTGACTTTTTCCCCAATACAGTTGATTTCTAGGTCAACTGTCCAATTGACCAGGCAAAATTTGGAATCAAGACTTGGAACTTGGTATGGATAAATTTGGGAGTCCAACATGAAGCATGAAAGTCATCCTAGGAATTTTAGGTCAAAACATCTTTGTTCAAACACAAACCCTAATTTGGGTCCACAGTGCAAGGAGAAGTTTTGAGCAGGGGAAACCCTAATTGGATCTTGAGCTCCCAGGATTTTGTGATGAGAAAATGTTGAGGAAATGGGAGGGCAAATTTTGGGGTACAACAGTTGCCCCTGTTCAATCTTCTTGAACCTTAAGAGTTAGATTGGCAAGTTTGCCTTTCGTGACTCGAGGGTAAAAGGAGATTGGACACTAGAGTGCCCGGAAATTTGCACTCGCATGTCGAAGTACCAGTAATGTGATGTCGCGAATGGGCTTATAGATGCCATTTGGAGAGGTGGTGGATAAGGAGATGGGCTTATATATGCCATCTGGAAATGTGACAGAAATTTGTCGGGAATGGGCTTATAGATGCCATTTGGAAGTGTTGATCGCATAAGAGATTCCTTAGCGAGAACTTGTGTATTTGAGAAAGACAGATGTTTTCCTGGCTTGTTATAGGCGTTTGATCTTCAGTCTCCTTATGCAGATATGCCCTGGCTAGATACAGGTATCGAATCCACAATCGGTTGTTCACAGATGTGCCCTGGCTGGATACAGGAGTCAAATCTAGAAATAGTCGTCAATAGATATGCCCTGGCTGGATACAAGAATCGAATCTTCGAACTCTTCAGACGTGCCCTGGCTAGATACAGGAATCGAGTCTGGAAATATGGTCAACAGATATGCCCTGGCTGGATACAGGAGTCGAATTTGGAAATGTTGTTAACAGATATGCCCTGGCTGGATACAGGAATCGAATCTAGAAATGTTGTAGTTGATAGATGTGCCCTGGCTGGATACAGGAATCGAATCTTCGAACTCTTCAGACGTGCCCTGGCTAGATACAGGAATCGAGTCTGGAAATGATCACTCTCAGATGTGCCCTGGCTAGATACAGGTATCGAATCTGGAATTGTGACAGTTGAAGGTAGTTGTCTTTGGGATTGTCTTTTTCCCTGAAAAGGCAAAAACATAAGTTGTACGCAATGTCATGATGTATGATATGCATGATGTCATGATGTTCAACATGAGATAGTGTTGTATTCACTTTATCATGTATGTAAGCAAGATGTATGAAAGTGTGAAATGTTTATGAATGTAACTTCGTCTTAGGAAAATAAATCCTTGACGATCGGCCGAAGAGTTGCTTTGTGGCCGAGATACTTCGCTGGAGTTTTGATGAGAGGCCTGCTGAGGACTTCAACGATGGATTCCGCTGGGGATAATGATGATAAACTCCGCTGAGGAACACCAAAGATAACTCCGTTGGGGAATACCAAAGATAGACTCCTGCCGGGGATTGAAAGAACCTTGCCGAGGGCGATCTTCCATGGCAATTAGCTGAGGATAACCCAGTTATAAGCCCTTGTGAGGAATAACTCTGAATAAAGCTCGGGAGAGACGTCCGTACTCTGCAGGGAACAAGCTTCCAGAACCTACTGGGGATAAGCCTTAAGACCTGCCGGGGAATGTTGTGCCTTTTCAGGATTGACGGAGAATCAACTCTGCTCGGGGAAAGTATTGCTGAATCTTGTCTTACTCTGCGGGGCATTGAGATGATTTGGTCACATTCTTCAGTCGAATCTACCTTGGTATCTTGGCGGACAAAGCAACCAGACTGCATCAGACAACTCCACATTGCCCCTGTTTCTGATGTCACCTATAATTAATCTTTCATTTCATATGCAAATATTTATGAATCAGCAATTTAATGTCAAATGCATATATCAAAAATGAACATTGGACGTTCTTTGCAAGACAAAACAGAAAAAAGGAAAAACAATGGCAATTTGTATGGACCAGTGAATTTGTATTGATTTGAATTTTGCCTGTGAATAGGCGTTTTTGTACAAGAGGCTGACATCCTAGTAAGAGGACGCCGCCAAATAACATAGAGTTTACAATTTTGAAAAGAAAACAAAACAGCTATGTGAACAATCCCACTGGGTTCCAACTCTGCTATCGCCTTTATGTCTTCAAGCGTCTCATCACTTTGCTGCTTGGTTAAAGATGAAGCTGATTGGTCGATGCCGAAATCTGAGCCAGATAGTTGATGTCGAATTCCGGATGCGAAGTGATCCAATGAGACATAGTGTTACGCTTTATCCCTAACTTTTGCCTGGACCGCCCTTTCGGGTTTTCAGTCCACCAGGATACCCATTTTTGCCCAAGCCGCCTTTTCAGGTTTTCGACTTGCCGGGTGTACAGATTTTTTTTATTTCATCCCTTATTTTTGCCCGAACCCTTTTGGTTCGCCGGGAAGCCCTTATTTTTGCCTAGGTATGTCAACCTAGCGGGTCTTTTATTCATGCGTAGTATCTTTTCACTATGTCTGCATTGGCGGGGTGAGGAAGGTCGTCACCATCCATGGTGGTTAGGATCATGGCTCCTCCTGAGAACACATGTTTAACCACAAATGGCCCTTCGTACGTAGGGGTCCATTTGCCCCGGGGATCACTTTGAGGAAGGATGATGCGTTTGATTACCAGGTCCCCAACTTGATACTCTTGTGGTCTGACTTTCTTGTTAAATGCCCTGATCATCCGTTTTTGATACGTTTGACCATGACAGATATCAGTGAGCCTCTTTTCGTCAATCAGATTTAATTGATCAAATCGAGTCTGGATCCAGTCATCTTCACTCAAGTCTGCATCCTTCATTATCCGGAGAGAGGGTATCTGGACTTCAATTGGCAAGACTGCCTCCATACCATAGACCAAAGAGAAAGGAGTTGCCCCGGTTGACGTCCTTGCTGAGGTACGGTACCCATGAAGAGCGAACGGTAACATCTCGTGCCAATCTTTATAGGTCACTGTCATCTTCTGCACAATTTTCTTGATATTCTTATTAGCTGCCTCTACAGCCCCATTCATCTTCGGCCGGTAGGGAGAAGAGTTGTGGTGCTGTATCTTGAATTGTTCTCAAAGCTCAGTGATCATTTTGTTATTGAGATTGGTACCATTGTCCGTAATGATTCTTTCCGGGACGCCGAATCGACAGATCAGATTATGCCGGATGAAACGTGCCACGACGCTCTTGGTTACCGTTGCGTAGGAAGCTGCCTCAACCCACTTCATGAAGTAATCGATTTCCACTAAGATGAAGCGATGCCCATTGGATGCCATCGGTCGGATCTCACCGATCATATCAATGCCCCACATTGTAAAAGGCCAAGGTGCCGTCAGGACGTTCAGAGGAACCGGAGGAATATGCACCTTGTCAGCATAGATCTGGCATTTGTGACAAGTTCGAGAGTGTTGGTAACAATCGGCTTCCATTGTGGACCAGAAATATCCTTCCCGAAGGATTTTCTTAGCCATGGTGTGTCCACTGGAATGCGTTCCGAATGTACCTTCATGCAGTTCTATCATGATCCTCTCTGCTTCAGCCTTATCCACATAACGTAGTAGAGTTGAATCATGATTCCGTTTGTAGAGAATGTCGTTGCTGAGGAAGAATTTCGCTGCAAACCTTCTCATGAACTTCTTGTCATTGACAGATGCACCTTCAGGGTATTCCTGAGCTTCCAAATACCTCTTCACCTCATGATACCGGGGTTTTTCAGTCACCTTCTCGGCCTCGAGATCGCAACAGTATGCCGGTTCATCCAACTTCCAGATAATGATCCGGGGAGCCTCATTGTCCCATTTAACTTTGAACATTGAAGACATCGTAGCTAGTGCGTCCACTAGCTGATTCTCCTCTCTTGGGAAGTGCTCAAAAGTTATTTCTTCAAAGTGGGGAAGCAAGGTTGACACATACTCCTTGTAAGGAATAAGATTTGGGTGTTTCGTATCCCACTCGCCTTTGATCTGATTGATCACGAGAGCGGAATCTCCGAAGACACTCAGAAATTTGATCCTTAAGTCGATTGCAGCTTGTAGACCCATGATACATGCCTCATATTCTGCCATGTTGTTGGTGCAGTTGAAACATAATCGGGCGGTGAGTGGAGTATGAGTTCCTTTGGGAGATATGATTACAGCGCCGACGCTGTTACCCAAAGCATTGGAGGCTTCGTCAAAATGCATAGACCATCGGGATCCTTCCTCAGGTCCTTCATCCGGTCCAGGTACTTCACAGTCGGTTACCACCATGATGTCTTCGTCCGGAAAATCAAAGTTCAATGATTGGTAATCGTCCACAGGTTGGTGTGCCAAATGATCTGCCAGTACACTTCCTTTAATTGCTTTCTGAGTTGTATACTGGATATCATATTCTGTCAAGATCATTTGCCATCTCGCTATTCTTCCAGACAGAGCGGGCTTTTCGAATATGTACTTGATGGGATCCATCTTTGAAATCAATAGAGTAGTGTGAGTCAGCATATACTGTCTCAGTCGGCGAGCAGCCCATACTAGAGCGCAACAAGTTTTCTCAAGCAGTGAGTAACGAGACTCACAGTCGGTAAACTTTTTGCTCAAGTAATAAATAGCGTGCTCTTTTCGGCCAGACTCGTCATGCTGTCCCAACACACACCCCATTGAATTGTCAAGTACTGTCAAGTATAATATCAGAGGTCTTCCTTCCACTGGTGGCATAAGAATGGGTGGCTCTTGGA
This sequence comes from Vicia faba, assembly GCA_948472305.1. Taxonomy (NCBI): domain Eukaryota; kingdom Viridiplantae; phylum Streptophyta; class Magnoliopsida; order Fabales; family Fabaceae; genus Vicia; species Vicia faba. The sequence continues at coordinate 1,602,259,219 of OX451736.1, forward strand.
GATATTCCTTTATCTTCTCGAAGGCGGCCTGACATTCATCGTTCCAGCGTACTACTTGATCTTTCTTCAGTAATTTGAAGATTGGCTCACAAGTAGCAGTCAGATGTGAGATGAATCGGGCAATGTAATTCAGTCGTCCCAGGAAGCCTCTGACTTCTTTCTCTGTTCTTGGAGTCGGCATCTCTTGTATGGCTTTTACCTTGGCAGGGTCCACCTGAATACCTTTATCACTTACGATGAAACCTAGCAATTTTCCGGACCTCACCCCAAAGGTGCATTTGTTGGGATTCAACCTCAGCTTGTATAACTTTAGTCGGTCAAACAGCTTCCTCAGATGATCAAGGTGCTCCTCCTCAGTTTGAGACCTTGCAATCATGTCATCAACGTACACCTCAATCTCATGATGGATCATATCATTAAATAAAGCAACCATGGCACGTTGATAGGTTGCCCCAGCATTTTTCAACCCGAATGGCATGACCTTGTAGCAGAAGGTGCCCCACTGAGTCACAAAGGTAGTCTTTTCCATATCCTCCGGAGCCATCTTGATCTGATTATACCCTGAAAAACCATCCATGAAGGAGAACACCTTGTGTTGAGCAGTATTGTCGACAAGAACGTCGATGTGAGGTAAGGGGAAGTCGTCCTTGGGGCTTGCCCTGTTCAAGTCCCTGTAGTCGACACACATTCTAACTTTACCGTCCTTCTTCGGCACTGGCACCACATTGGCAACCCACTGAGGGTAAGAAGTTACTGCTAGAAACCCGGCGTCGAATTGCTTCATAACCTCAGCCTTGATCTTTTCAGACATCTCTGGGCGCATACGGCGGACCTTTTGCTTTACCGGAGGGCAGTCTTCCTTGATTGGCAGGTGATGAACTACAATGTCGGCATCCAAACCAGGCATGTCTTCATAGGACCAAGCAAATATCTCCATGTAATCCTGTAGCATCGGGATCAATCGTTGCTTCACGCTGAACTCTAGATTGGCACCAATCTTGACCTCTTTCCTATCTGTCTCAGTACCCAGGTTAATTGTTTCCACCGGCTCTTCATGTGGTTGAAATAGCCCTCTCTTCCTGGAGTAACAGTCTTGCGAGTTCACCAGGCACTTCGCAATCATCTTCACCCTCGTCTTCGGCCAAGTTGATCGGATTCTCGAAGTCATAACTGGCGGTAGCAGAGCTGTTACCAGTGAGATCTAGAGTGGATTGAAACCTGTATAAGTGAGTGTGTGTAAATATAGCTGTTTTGCAATATATAACACAGAGAGAAAAAGAGCACAAGATTTGAAATGCAACAAACGTCCAATGTTTTGATTGATGATATATGGAAATGTCATACAAAAAGCCCTCACAAATGGAGCTACGATGCCCCGGGTAGGACACCGAGCCAATAAAGTTTTAACACATTGTTTGTTACAAATTGAAAATCAAAAGAAATAATTACTGCGTGACAAATGTGATAGGTGTAAAATCCTTTGCCGTCCAGTTGCTCGGTCCGTTGCTGGTAGTCGGGTAGATCCAACTGTCAAACTCTGCTTCCTCTACATCCTCCTCAATAGCATTCACCCTTGGGTTGGAGATAAACACCGGAGCCTTTCTGATCTTTTCCTTGCGCACAGCCCTCTGAGCCTCTGCAGTAAAGCCCAGCCCAAACTTGTCGTTCTTTTGAGTGAAGTCAGGAAGCTGACCCCAGTTTGCACAATTGCCTTTCTCGATTACAGCCCGAGCATCCTTCAAGGACGCCATCTTCAACGGAAAATCTTCTTCAACTACTGCCTCAGCTGATGCCAACACTGGAGGTACTTCCTCAAAATGCTGAAAGGGGGTTTCAATAAACTCCCCGTCCATCTCAATATACCGGAATGAATTCAAGTGACTCACCATGTATTCCTCCTCACCCTGCACAGTAACAATCTTCCCTTTGACAGGGTATTTGAGCTTTTTGTGTAAAGTGGAAGTTACTGCCCCAACTTTGTGAATCCAGGGTCGACCCAACAAGCAGGAATAAGATGGACGAATATCCATTACATAGAACTTTGAGTCGAAAACTTGGGAACCCACACGAATAGGGATGTCTACTTCACCGTGCACCATCCTCTTAGAACCGTCGAAGGCTCTAACAATAATGTTACTAGGTTTCAACTCCAGGCCCTCACAATCCAAGCGATCCAATCCTTTCTTGGGCAAAACATTCAGGGAAGAGCCGGTATCCACTAACACGTGTGCGAGAGTAGTGCCCCTGCATTCTATGGAAACATGCAGGGCATCATTGTGATTTTTCCCTTTGGCGGTAAGGTCAGCATCTGAGAACCCTAAGCCATTGTCAGCTTTCAAATTAGCCACACAGTCGGTGAATTGATCCGCGAAGGTCTCTTGCGGCACATGGGCCGTTTTCAGAAATGAAATCAGGGCTTTTGCATGGGCCTCTGAGCATAGCAGCAATGATAACATAGAGATTTTGGAGGGAGTATGCTCCAACTGTTCAACGACATTAAAGTCACTCTTTTTGATAATTTTAAGGATTTCCTCCATTTCTTGTTGGGAGGCTTCCACATCAGTCTTCTTTTTTTGTGCCTCCGTCCTGGCAGGCAAATCGGTAGCAACTTCTTTGCCCCGAGTATCAGAGGACTCGGCGGCAGTAGTAGACACAGGAACTTGAACTGGAACATGCACACTTGCGGGTGTGATGGTGAGAGGTTTTCGGATAACTGGCGGTGCAATGTCAGGCGAGAAGAGCCTGCCACTGTGGGTAATCTTGGCGGGACCAGTGATGTTACTGATACTGGTATTGGTGTTGAACTCCTGCTTCACCCCAAGCACATACACGTCGGCTCCATAATGCCATGGGACCGCTTTATCAGACTCATAGGGGAGAGGCCCCGGAACAGTAATAGTAATGGGTGCAACAGACATAATTCGGACGGGTTTCTTCACGGGAGCTTTGGCAGGATTGTAAATTGTGACAACAGATATTTCTTCAACGGACACAAACGAAACAGCAGTTTTCTTGAACAGAATTTCCTTGCTATCCATCAGGCTTTGAATGCCTGATTTCAGCAGCGGACAACTGGTAGGGATAACAGCATACAGGAGGCAACCCTTGCTACAACCCGGAAATAAACCGGCCAGTAGCAAGTTCCTCTTAATAGTCAAAAGAGGGGTAACAACTTCATTCACCGAAACAGCATACAACTCTTCCTCAATGGCATTTACTCTATGCTGGGGCATAGGAGCAGTTACAACATTTGGTCTCTCAGGCGCTTCAAACTGAATTTCCTTCGCGTCGATAAGATCTTGCACTTTGTTTCTCAAGGCCCAGCAATCATCAGTAGTGTGCCCGGGACTATCAGAATGATAAGCACACCGGGCATTTGGGTTATACTTAGGAGACGCAGTGTTGATGACCTTAGGAGCTTCTTTGATGGTCACCAAGTTGGTTGATAACAGTTGGGGTAAAATTTGAGATAAGGTCATGCTTAGCCGAGTATACTGCCTCTTGGGCCTTTCACCTCTTTGTTGATTGTACTGCTGAGGAGCAGCAACAGGTTTTGAAATGACCAAAGCATTGACGGCTTGGCGACTTTCGGGCTTGACTTGTCTTCTAGGACCATAGACGGCACTTGCTTCTTTCTTAAACGGCCTCTTCTCAGTACCTGTGGAGGCAGCCTTTTGTATCTTTCCTGACCTGATGCCAGCTTCAATTCTTTCTCCCGTCAGAATCAAATCCGTAAACCCAGCGGAGGAGTTACCAACCAAATGATTGAAAAATGGACCAGACAAAGTCCCTAGGAACATATCAACCAGCTCACGATCAGTCAATGGAGGCTGCACCCTGCCAGCCAAATCTCTCCATTTTTGTGCGTATTCTTTGAACCCTTCACCCGTTCCTAGAGACATACCCTGAAGTTGGGTACGCGTTAGAGCGAGATCAGAATTGTATTGATATTGTCTGTAGAATGCGGTCGCCAAATCTTCCCAGTGTCGGATGCTAGTTCCATCTAATTGGTAGAACCATTCAAGCTGTGATCCCGAAAGGCTGTCTTGGAAGAAGTGAATCCAAAGGTTCTTATCCGCCGTATAAGGTTGGATTTTCCTTACGTACGACCTTAGATACAGCTTTGGGCAGGAGACCCCATCATACTTGGCGAAGGCAGGCGCCTTAAACTTGTGTGGAATTACTACCTCAAAAGATAACCCCAAATCTCCGAAATCCAGCCTCGGCACATTCTGAATTTCCATGGCGCTCAAGCGGTCCTCCAATTGCTTGTATCTGTCAGCAGCAGGTGGGTATTGTTCGTCATTGTAGTCTGTCTCGTTGTCGGAGACTGCGGGACTAGGAGCTCCTCCCCCTTGGGGACTGTTTTTCTCAGCAGAAGAAGTAGTTGGATCAGCTTCATTGTGGAGTGTGTTCCCAAATCTGCGTCCGGTGTTGAACAACGCAGTCCTCTTTTTCTTCTTCTTCTTCAGGAGTAGAGTCTTCAACTCTTGCTGACCTTGGGCCAGGCTCAGGACCATTTCTTGCACTTTGGGCCTGAAGGGCCTTGATGGCTTGCTCACTGGATGAGTCTGGATTCATGATGACTGTTCAAATAAACAGCGAAGAAGATTAAGCAACCTGTGAAATAGGGTACCTGCTATGCATATGGTGCAATGAGATGCGTATGTTTTATGTTTTCAAGGACAAACAAGATTCAACTTTGTAGACAACAGGGAAACACACTTCATTAGATTAAAATTTTAATTGTTCAACAACTTGCCCTTAGGCATTACAGGAATGAAAAATACTGGAAAGGAAATAAAAGCTATAAAAGGAAATATCCAAAGCCCATCAATGCTCCCATGGCCTCCTTTTCTCAGTGTTGATGTAGTTGTTCAGGACCCGCTCTTCCTCCAATTGCTTAGTCAGCCTCTGGATCTTCCATTCCTGCTCGTTGAACTTCTCCCGATAGAAATCCCGTTCTTCCTTTAGCTGCGCCCAAGATCTCTTCATTGTGTCAAAATCAGTAGGTATCTGAGGAGGGAGGACAGTTGGAGGAACCCCATCTTCATCAGGAGATTCAAGAATGATAGGTCTGACAGCTTCGTACGGCATACCTAACCTCTGAGCACGAATGCGGACCCACTTGCAATAGGGTTCCATTGGTAGAGAAGTCTTTGGTCCCAACTCATGTGGGTCAGCTTTGTGAATTCTGTCCCAAGCTCTAATGAATCCATGGCGTAGTTTGTCACTGTCTGCCTGAAACTCAAAATGAAAGTGAGGAACCAGCATTTCATGAGGGCCAACTCCTCTGGCTCTTCCAAACTGACGGAGAGCTAAGCAGGGATTGTAAGAGATTCCTCCTTGGATGCCAATCAAAGGGACATTAGGGTATTCTCCACAACGGTCAATAACAGCTACCTCATCCAAATCTCTGAGAGTCCAGGTGATGTCATTATCAGTGAGAGACATTAACCTCCGAGCCCAACCTTTTCCTTCTTCATTCTTCAGCACGAACTTAGGAAGGTGCGAAATAAACCACCTTACTAGCAAAGGAGCACAACACCACGGAGTTCCCCGTTTTCGAGCAGTACGAGCATAGAGTTGTTGCAGGATATCACCCAAAAGAGTGGGTACAGGATTCCGAGACATGAAGATCCTTATGGCATGGATACTGATAAAGGTGTCAGGATTGGGAAACAGTACCAGACCATAAATCAAAAGAGCCAGAATATCTTCGTACGCCTTGAAGTCCAAGTCATTCCAGAAATCATTAGCCTTGCCAACCAGAAATTTGACCAAAAAGCCCTTGACTCCACTTCTAGTTTCCCAGTTAGCTAATACCTCTTCTTTGGTCAAGGGGAGAATTGCAGCAATCTCTTCAGGCCTAGGAGTCTTTTCCAAACCAGTGAATGGAGTTTGTTCCAAGACAGGGATCCCAAGCAAATAAGAGAATTCTTCCAGGGTAGGAACCAGCTGGAAGTCTTGAAAGGTGAAACAATGATACAGAGGGTCATAAAACTGGGTCAGAACACTTATCAGTTGTTGGTCCCATTTTGCAGTGATCAAGCCAAGGAGAGAACCATGTTTGTTGATGAAGGAAGAAGTGTTTGGAATCCTACCAACCAAATCCTTGAGCAAAATTGGTGGTTGAACAAAGTTGAGCCGGATAGTATTCCTACGCACGGGCATCATGATGTCCTACAAAATAGAGCAAAGATGAAACTCTTTTGTCTTTGAAATGGGTTAGTCCTTTATACAGGATGCATGCAATGGTATGATGGCATGATGCTATGATGAAGCACACCACAAGTATTCACACAGGCAAGCATGGTAAGGCACACAAGTCACACAAGACACCCTTAGGTTTCAGGCCAGCATGAATTTCAGGTATTACCCTCTTTTGGTTTTGTTGGTTAAAACCTGTCCTATCAAAAGTAATCGGGTTCTAGAGGATCTCAAATCATTGGCTACCCTCAATCGGTCATAACTCCAGCATCGCAATCTTTTCTTGCGGCCAGAACCATCTCGAGAGTTTAGCCTTAATGAGTGTAGCATACTGCTACTGTCCTAATAGCCAAGTTTGGTCAATTTAGGGTTCTAAGGTTGGTTAGTGTTTAATGACTCCTTAGAAGACCTATATTCTCCTCATTGCAACACAAGGGATATAGGTACAGACCAAGGTGCCACACCAACGTAGCCACTGCTTCACCCATGTCGGTCTACGCCGGATAGGTCCCTCACAGATTATGCTACCTAAAAAGGGTATTTCCCAGATCCGGGTTAGGATCTATGAAACTCCGATGCAAAGCCCACAAATATAAAAGCAAACAAAGCAAACAATTGAAAACAAAGGTGATCTAAGCCCTAAGGTTACTCCACTTTATAAGTTTCCCCAGCAGAGTCGCCAGTTCTGTGATACGGTGGGAGAACTGACTGTGAGTTTTGCGTTTGTTTTCGCAAATGTTTCGGTTGAGCAAGAGTCGCCACCGACTTTTTATTTTATCCTAAGGAAAGGTTTAAAAAGCACAGCAAAAACCTTTTGAGATGTTTTCTTGGGTTCGGAGAGTAGATTATAGAAAGGGAAGGTATTAGCACCCTTTCTATCCATGGTTATCCATGGGCTCTTAGTTACTTGCTTAGATCACTTGCCTTTTGTTTTCAATTGTTTGAAATGGTGTTTGTGTGTGTGTGTGTGTGTGTGGGGGGGGGTTTGAAAATATTTTGAAAAGAAGCCAATGTGGTGGCAACCTTTGTAATGATCCATGTGGGGATGTATACAAAGGTGTATGTCTTTTGAAAAGGTTTTCATTTGTTTTTGAAGGTGTTGTGAAGTGTGGTTTTAGAAAATAGGCAAGTGTTTTGTTTTTGCAAGTTTGATTCAAGTAACTAAGAGGTTATCTACTCCTAAATTTCTCAAAGATTATTGCCATGTTTTAACCCTTTTGACAAGTTTGTTCCACCATTGTATTTGGTGGACAATCTCATGTTAGGATGTGAAAGGGACGGGCGCGGGTCGTCGTTTAGACCATAATTGCAATGGTGCCGAGTATCTTTGGGCATTTTCTTTAAGGGACTTGATCATTTGTTTAGGCAACATTTTGAAAGTGTTATCGAGGGACTATGATCATTTGATTTGTTTGTTTTGCCCAAAGAGACCTAACATGCAATATGGCCCAATTTTGAAAGGCAACAAGTGGAATACCCTAGGGAGTGCAAGTGTGATTTGTGTGTTCATTTTCATGCTTGTTTATCTTGAAATTAGGTCAAAACTATGTTTCGTTATTTTTCGCATACAAAACCTAATTCTAACATGGTATAATTAGAAAGCAATAAAGTGCGAAAATAAATTTACTAAGCTATTACAAAACCATATATGGGAAGGGGGGTACAAATGTTCGAATGGGGAATTTGACAAGGAATTTAAACCTAAAACTATTACATCAATATTGGATTATTTACAAGGTGATTAATTTGCATAAATTAAATAAAATAGAACAAATGTGCAAGATGCCAAAAATGGTTTTTATATGTATAGAAAAAGGTATTTTTACATGTCAAAAAGAAAGTATTATTATTTTTTAAGTTTTTCATTTTTAGGGTCAAACCCTAATTCTATAAAAATGTATTATTTATTCAATATACACAATATTTATTATTCATATACAAAAAAAAATAAAAATAAAGTATATTTGTAAAAAATGATTTTTTAGTGTTAAATATTAATAAAATAAAATATGTATATTTTTAGTATTTTTATCCTAAGTGTATTAATATATACAAATTAGTAATATTTAATATTTAATAAAAAAAGTATTTTTTCTATAAAATATTTTCAGAAAGTAAAACAAAATAAAAATGTATAAAAAATATAATTACACTATTTTAGTATTTTAGATAAAAGTATATGTATTTATTTATTTATGTACAAACTAAAAGAAAAATCAAATAAATGCCTAATAAATTCAAAAATGATGAGAAAAAATATTTTTATATTTTTAATATCATGAGAAAAAATAAACGAGTCAATCAAAAAAAGAAAAAGTCAAAAAACATTAAAAATAAGCCAAATGCGCTCAGGGGGTTCAGAAGCAATTGTGTGGTGTGAAAAGGAAATGCAAAGCAAGCCCAGCCCAGTTGACCTTTCTTCAACCTCTGGCCAGGAAGTATAAAAAAAAACGCGCGCCTTGTTCCTCCATTCAAACATCTTGATTCCTGGCTTTTTAATGAAAACTCATAACATAAAAAATGTTCAGCATCAAAAGACGAATCTAACCATATGCAGAACTTGTCTTAACTCTCTAAGATGAGGGAGAATTTCTTCTCCCCCAAATCCTGACCTAGATTTTCTTCCATGTTCAGACTCAAAATTCTTGCAACACACATAATATAAATAAAATCTAATTATATGGGCATGTTCAGGGCAATGATTATGACATATTCTCTTCACAAACCTAAAGCTAACAATGCCTAATTAGAGAGATACGAATTCAAAAACTTACATGTTCAGTTGAAGTTCTATCTGGAAATGGAGAAGCTTTCAGTGCAAGGTGATGATTGGGATAGTTTCCTTGAGGTCCAGGGATGCTATTCCAAGCTTTACTTTGTCTTGAAAGCTTTTGAATCGAGCTAGAGCACTTCACCTGCAAATCAGAAAAGTGAAAATGGTAGAACCAGTTAGAGGGATTACAGGTCATGTTTTAGGCTTTGGTTAGCTTGCATAGATGGTATGGAAGGTGTGTGAACTGGTTTGGGCAAGAAAGCTTGAGAGGAATGAAATATGGCACTCAAACTGCAGGCCCTGCCCTGTTCTTGCAGTTTGAAGGTGATTCTGAGAATGGGAGTGTATGAGGGATGATAGGGTCGTGTATTAGCTCAGTTGGTATCCCTTGAATGTGTTTTGCAAGTTTGCTTAAGTGTTTGTAAGCTGATATGAGAGTTGGTATAAGTTATGCTATGTTTCTTCTTTTTTAAGCAACAAAAGGCAAGTTGATCTTTTAGACTGATGCAGGCCCCCATAACATGCTGCAATCCTTTGCCTTGATCAGTGCAATGTGTCTCATAACTTGTGCCTAGAAGATTTTGACTGTACCACTTGGATTTGCAAAATGGACATAAAGTTCTACTTTTTCAAAATGGAAATAATGCTTTATCTATAAATGGATTAATCTTCTAGGCAATGCTTGAATACACAAAACATGGTCTTGGCACAAAGGTTTGGCATTAAATTTATGAGTGTCAAAGGGTTTTAGGACCTGTAATGTAGCACAAACTATGCTGACTTGAAAATGGCCTAAGTTATGAACATGTTCATGATCAATTCAAAAGTGAGTTTTGGCCATATTGTGAAATTCGATTCTCTCAAGTTATGAGGTTGTTTGAGAAGTTCTTGGACATTTTGGAAAGCTTGGAATGTGTACCACAATCCATATTTGAAATGCAAATTGAAATTCCAAGTGGAAGTGTATGGAAAATGGCCTTGAAGTTAGGTAGAAAACCTTGTCAAAAAGGTCAATTTTTCACTAAGTTAAGAATGGTTTGGCACCCCTATTCAAAAAATTGTAACTTGAGATACAAGCTTCATTTGGGAAAACTTTGTGAATCAAAGTTGTAGATTATGCAACAAGATACAACTTTCATGTTTTGACTTTTGTTCGAATCCAAATGAATCTTGGTGAGAAAGTGGGGCAAAGTTGGGAAAAAATTAGGGTTTTCCATAACTTAGAAAAATTCTAAGTTATGAAAAATTCCCATTTCAAACCCTAATTTGCATTTTTTGGTTTCTTGGTGAACAAGTTTCATGATTTGGCATGTTTTGATGAAAAATGAATCTTGACTCTTGATTTTGACCAAAAAGTCAAAGTTTGACTTTTCAGTATACAGTCAAAATTGATCAATTGACTGGGAAATTCAACTATCAATCTTGTGTATTTGGGATCTTTTGAACTTGTTGAGCATGTCAAGATAATTCCAAGGGGTCCTTGAGTCCATATGTAAGTTTCGTTTGCCATTGGCTAGGTCAAACAGTCAAAAATTGCCTTTGTTCAGTCAAAACCCTAAAAATGACCATTTTGCCCTTTTGAGGATCTGATCAACTTTCTTGTGGAATTGTGATCCATACTTGATCAAATGGTCCATGTGAGTTCATAATGTTGATGTGGGTCAATTTTCATGAGATTTGACTGTCAATTGGCCACAATTGACTTTTTCCCCAATACAGTTGATTTCTAGGTCAACTGTCCAATTGACCGGGCAAAATTTGGAATCAAGACTTGAAACTTGGTATGGATAAACTTGGGAGTCCAACATGAAGCATGAAAGTCATCCTAGGCATTTTAGGTCAAAACATCTTTGTTCAAACACAAACCCTAATTTGGGTCCACAGTGCAAGGAGAAGTTTTGAGCAGGGGAAACCCTAATTGGATCTTGAGCTCCCAGGATTTTGTGATGAGAAAATGTTGAGGAAATGGGAGGGAAAATTTTGGGGTACAACAAGGTCCCAATCCACTCTGGATCTCACTGGTAATGACTCTGCTACTTCCAGTTATGACTTCGAAAATCCGATCAACTTAGCCGAAGACGAAGGTGAAGATGATTGCGAAGTGCCTGGTGAGCTTGCAAGACTGCTACTCCAGGAAGAGAAGGCCATTCAGCCACATGAAGAGCTAGTGGAAACGATAAATCTGGGTACTGAGACAGACAGAAAGGAAGTCAATATTGGTGCCAATCTAGAGTCTAGTGTGAAACAACGGTTGAATCAGATGCTGCATGACTACATGGAAATCTTTGCCTGGTCTTACGAAGATATGCCTGGGTTGGATACCGACATTGTGGTTCATCACCTGCCTACCAAGGAAGAATGCCCTCCTGTAAAACAGAAGGTTCGCCATATGCGCCCAGAGATGTCCGAGAAAATCGAAGCTGAGGTTATGAAACATTTTGACGCCGGTTTTCTAGCAGTAACTTCTTACCCTCAGTGGGTTGCCAACGTGGTTCCAGTGCCGAAGAAAGATGGTAAGGTCAGAATGTGTGTTGACTACAGGGATTTGAACAGGGCGAGCCCTAAGGATGATTTCCCTCTGCCTCACATCGACGTTCTGGTTGACAACACTGCTCAGCATAAGGTATTCTCCTTCATGGACGGTTTCTCCGGTTATAATCAGATCAAGATGGCTCCTAAAGACATGGAGAAGACCACTTTTGTTACTCAGTGGGGCACCTTCTGTTACAAGGTCATGCCTTTTGGGTTGAAAAATGCTAGGGCAACCTATCAACGTGCCATGGTTGCTTTGTTTCATGACATGATCCACCATGAGATTGAAGTATACGTCGATGATATGATTGCAAGGTCCCAAACTGAGGAAGAACACCTTGACCATCTACAGAAGCTGTTTGACCGGTTGAAGTTGTACAAGCTGAGACTAAATCCGAACAAGTGCACCTTCGGGGTGAGATCTAGAAAACTGCTAGGCTTCGTCGTGAGCGACAAAGGTATTCAAGTGGACCCTGCCAAAGTGAAAGCCATACAAGAGATGCCAGTTCCCAAGACAGAGAAAGAAGTCAGAGGATTTCTAGGACGGCTGAACTACATTGCCCGATTCATCTCGCACTTAACTGCTACCTGTGAACCAATCTTCAAGCTACTGAAGAAAGATCAAGTAGTACGTTGGAACGATGAATGTCAGCCCGCTTTCGAAAGAATCAAAGAGTATCTCCAAGAGCCACCTATTCTTATGCCACCGGTTGAAGGGAGACCTCTAATTTTATACTTGACAGTACTCGACAACTCCATGGGGTGTGTGCTGGGACAGCATGACGAGTCTGGCCGAAAAGAGCACGCTATTTATTACCTTTGCAAAAAGTTTACCGATTGTGAGACCCGATACTCACTGCTCGAGAAAACTTGTTGCGCTTTGGTATGGGCTGCTCGCCGGCTGAGACAGTATATGTTGACTCACACTACTCTGTTGATTTCAAAAATGGATCCAATCAAGTATATCTTCAAAAAGCCTGCCTTGTCTGGAAGAATAGCAAGATGGCAGATGATCTTGACTGAATATGACATCCAGTACACGACTCAGAAAGCAATCAAGGGAAGTGTGTTGGCAGACCATTTGGCACATCAGGCAATGGATGATTACCAGTCTATGAACTTTGAATTTCTAGACGAGAATATCATGGTAGTGACTGATTGTGAAGTACCTGGACCGGATGAAGGACCTGAGGAGGGATCCCGATGGTCTATGCACTTTGACGGAGCCTCAAACGCTTTGGGTAATGGTATTGGCGCTGTGATCATATCTCCTAAGGGCTCTCATACTCCACTCACCGCTCGGCTATGTTTCAACTGCACCAACAACATGGCGGAGTATGAAGCATGCATCATGGGTCTTCAAGCTACAATTGACCTAAGGATCAAATTTCTGAGTGTCTTCGGAGATTCTGCTCTCGTGATCAGTCAGATCAAAGGCGAGTGGGATACGAAACACCCAAATCTTATTCCTTACAAGGAGTATGTGTTGACGTTGCTTCCTCATTTCGAGGAGATAACCTTTGAACACTTCCCAAGAGAGGAGAATCAGTTGGCGGACGCGCTAGCTACGATGTCTTCTATGTTCAAAGTCAAATGGGACAACGAGGCTCCCCGGATCATTATTTGGAAATTGGATGAACCTGCACATTGCTGTGATCTTGAGACCGAAGAGGTAAAAAAAAAGCCTTGGTATCATGAATTAAAGAGGTACTTGGAAGCCCAAGAATACCCCGAGGGCGCGTCTGTTAATGACAAGAAATTTCTGAGAAGGTTCACGGCAAAGTTCTTCCTCAGCAATGACATTCTCTATAAACGAAACCATGATTCAACCTTACTTCGTTGTGTGGATAAAACTGAAGCAGAAAGGATCATGGCAGAGCTGCATGAAGGTACCTTCGGAATGCATTCCAGTGGACATACCATGGCAAAGAAAATCCTTAGGGCAGGATATTACTGGTCCACAATGGAAGCCGACTGTTATCAACATTCTCGGACATGTCACAAATGCCAGATCTATGCTGATAAGGTGCACATTCCTCCAGTTCCTTTGAACGTCATGACAGCACCTTGGCCTTTTGCAATGTGGGGCATTGATATGATCGGCGAAATCAGACCTGCGGAATCCAACGTGCATCGTTTCATCCTGGTAGCAATTGATTACTTCACGAAGTGGGTCGAAGCAGCTTCCTTTGCTACCATAACCAAGAACGTAGTGGCACGGTTCATTCGGCATAACCTGATCTGTCGATACGGTATACCAGAGAGAATCATTACGGATAATGGTACCAATCTTAACAACAAGATGATTGCTGAGCTATGCGAGCAATTCAAGATACAACACCACAACTCTTCTCCCTACCGGCCGAAGATGAATGGGGCTGTAGAGGCAGCTAATAAAAACATTAAAAAGATTGTGCAGAAGATGACAGTGACCTACAAAGATTGGCACGAGATGTTACCATTTGCTCTTCATGGGTACCGTACCTCAGCAAGGACGTTAACTGGGGCAACACCCTTTTCCTTGGTATACGGCATGGAGGCAGTCCTGCCCATTGAGGTCCAGATACCATCTCTCTGGATCATGAAGGATGCAGGTTTGAGTGAAGATGACTGGATCCAGACTCGGCTTGATCAACTGAACCTAATCGACGAGAAGAGACTCACTGCTATTTGTCATGGTCAGACGTACCAAAAACGGATGATCAAGGCATTTAACAAGAAAGTCAGACGATAAGAGTATCAAGTCGGAGACCTGGTAATCAAGCGCATCATTCTACCTTAAGGTGATCCCAGGGGAAAATGGACCCCTACGTATGAAGGGCCATTTGTGGTTAAGAATACCTTCTCAGGAGGAGCGATGATTCTAACCACCATGGATGGTGACGACCTTCCTCACCCCGCCAATGCAAACATAGTAAAAAGATACTATGCATAATTAAAGACCCGCTAGGTCGACTGGCCTAGGCAAAAATAAGGGCTTCCCGGCGAACCAAAAGGGTTCGGGCAAAAATAAGGGATGAAAATAAAAAAAAATCTGTACACCCGGCAAGTCGAAAACCTGAAAAGGAGGCTTGGGCAAAAATGGGTATCTCGGTGGACTGAAAACCCGAAAGGGCGGTCCAGGAAAAAATTAGGGATAAGCGTAATACTATGACTCATTGGATCACCCTGCATCCAGACTTCGGTATCGACCATCAGGCTCGGACGGCACCAATCAATCAGATTCCTCTTCAACTAAGCAGCAAAGTGATGAGACGCTTGAAGACATAAAGGCGATAGCAGAGTTGGAACCCAGTGGGATTTTTTTCACATAGCTATTTTGTTTTCCTTTTCACAAATTGTATAAACTCTATTTTGTTCGGCGACGTTCTCTTACTAGGACGTCAGCCTCTTGTACAAAAAACGCCTATTTACAGGCAAATTTCAAAATCAATATAAGCTCATTTTTCAGACAAATTGCAAATTGTTTTTCCTTTATCTGTTTTGTTTTGCAAAGAACGTCCAATGTTCATTTTTGATATATGCATTTGACATTAATTACTAATCACAAATATTTGCATGCGAAACAAAGGACTAATTACGGGTGACATCGGAAGTAGGGGCAATAAGAATTGTCTAAGCGATCTAGTTGCTCTGTCCACCGAGGTACCAAGGTAAGTTTAGCGGAATAATATGACCAAGATATCTTCACTCCCCGCAGAGTAAGTCAAGATTCAGTAATACTCTCCCCAAGAAGAGTTGGTCTCCCATCAGCCCTAAAAAGGCACACTATCCCCAGCAAGTCAGCAATACCCTCCCCCAAGCAGAGTTGGTCTACCATCAGTCCTGAAAAAGTTGGGTATCCCCAGAAGATCTTAATATTCCCTAGCAGAGTATACAGATATTCCTCAGCAAGCATCCCCGACAGTCTTAATATTCCTCGACAGAATATAAGAATGTTCCCCGGCGGAATACAAGATATCCCCCAGTGGAGCCATTTCCCAGCGCAGTCTAGAAGCTTCCCCGCCAGAGTTGAATCATCTTCCTCAGTAGATTCTGGAAGCTTGTCCTCTGCAGAATACAAATGCATCTCCCCAGCCATATTCAGAAGGTTATCCCCCACCAGAGTCTAACTGGGTTATCCTCAGCAAGTTACAACATGAAAGATCATCCCCAGCGAAGTTCTTTCTATCCCCAGCGGAATTCATCATCAAAATCCCCAACAGAGCTTATCAACGGAGTCCCCAGCGGAGTTATCGTTAAAATCTCAGTGAAGCATATCTTCCCACAGAGTAATCTCTTCGCCAGGTTTATCTCCCAACGGAGTCATCTTCTCCTACCTGTTTATTCTTGCAATCATCTTCGTTCATCATCCCCAGTGGAAACGAAGAATTCAACCAGACTCTTCAATATCAGCCCAGGATTTAACAAACTCCCCGACATTCGTCAAGGATTTATTTTCCCAGACGAAAATACATTCATAAGCATATCACATTCCACATCTCCTAGTTACATACATGATAAAGTGCATACGACACGATCTCATTTATTTTTGAGAACATCATGACATCATGCATTTCATACATCATGACATTGCATATAGCTAACGTTTTACCTTTTTCAGGAAGAGGTCAGTTCAAAGATCTCATCCATCAACCTTTCTTAAGTCCCAGATCAACACCTGTAACTATCCAGGAAATATCTGTGGACGACTGATTGTAGATCTATACCTGTAACAAGCCAGGAAAATTATCTACATGAAGAGATTGAAGATCAATACCTGTAACAAGCCAGGAAGACTATCTTTCTTTCTTAGGTCAGAGATTAATACCTGAAACTAGCCAGGACAACTATCTCCTCGACCGACCTTTCTTAAGTTCCAGATCAACACCTGTAACTAGCCAGGAAATATCTGTGGACGACTGATTGTAGATCTATACCTGTAACAAGCCAGGAAAGTTATCTACATGAAGAGATTGAAGATCAATACCTGTAACAAGCCAGGAAGACTATCCTTCTTTCTCAAGTCAGAGATTAATACCTGAAACCAGCCAGGACAACTATCTCCTCGACCGACCTTTCTTAAGTTCCAGATCAACACCTGTAACTAGCCAGGAAATATCTGTGGACTACTGATTATAGGTTAACACCTGAAACCAGACAGGAAAGCCACCTATATGAAGAGATTGAAGATCAATACCTGTAACAAGCCAGGAAGACTATCTTTCTTTCTCAGGTCAGAGATTAATACCTGAAACTAGCCAGGAAAACTATCTCCTCAACCGACCTTTCTTAAGTTCCAGATCAACACCTGTAACTAGCCAGGAAATATCTGTGGACGACTGATTGTAGATCTATACCTGTAACAAGCCAGGAAAGTTATCTACATGAAGAGATTGTAGATTAATACCTGAAACCAAATAGGGCAACTATCTACTTGACCATCATGAAGCAACCCTACATCGGTTCCTTCTCTTCCAAGATGCAGTTTTACACGGACTCATCATCAGGCAACCCTACACAGGTTCCTTCTTTCAACCTACCAAGTTGCAATTCAACAAATGATCTCCAGATGGAATCTATAAGCCCATCCTTCTACCAACAATCTCCAGATGGCATCTATAAGCCCATCCTCTTATCCATCATCTCTCCAAATGGCATCTGTAAGCCCATTCCCGACATCACATTGCTGATACTACACTATGCGAGTGCAAATTTCTGGGCACTTTAGTGTTCAATCATCTTCCACCTTCGGATCACGAAAGGCACGCAAGCCAATCTACATCCTCAGGTTTAAGAAGATTGAACAGGGGCAACTGTTGTACCTCAAAATTTGCCCTCCCATATTCCTCAAGGTTTGTCAAGAATGATCCTCAAATTATTCAAGATTGCTCAAAGAGTAGACAGTCAAACCACCTTCTAAGACAGCTGAAATTAGGGTTTTGGTTCTTTCAAGGAATTTGAGGTTTTCAATGGTTCAATCAAGTCTCATAGGCCTATATACATCCTCAAGCATCTACAAGCCAAGTTTCAAGACTCACAGTACCAATTGGCACAGTCAAAAGCCTCATTTGATCCACAGTCAACTACAGGGGAAAAATGGTCATTTTGCAGTCAAAAGTTAGAATTTTTGGTCAACATCTTATTTTGAGTCCACAATCATCATTTGATCAAGTCTTGATCATGATTCCACAAGGATAGCTCAAAAATCATCAAGATGCAAAAAGTTACTATTTTTGGACAGTAGAAAAGTCAACTGTACTTTGACTAGGGCATAACTTTTTCATGGTTTGTCAGAAAAATTCCATCCAATGCTCATTTTGAAGGGGATGCAATTTCCTACAATCCATCTTCACACTCCAAGTTCAATAAATGTTCTCACAAGAAGTTATCAATTTCTACATTATAGGTCAATTTCAAAAGTCAACAAAAGTGCACTTTAAGTAAAAGACCATAACTTGAGATTGGTAAATCCAAATGACATGGGACCAAAGGAATTGGTTAGAGGACTTCAAGACCCTTCCAAAATGTCCAAAAACATGATCATATGATCAAAATTGAGCAAGATATGCATTGGAGAAGTTGGGAAATTTTCATGAATTTGCAAAAGTCAACTTTGCTCAAAACACCTCATTTTTGCTAATGGGCCTCAAATCTCTTCTTGAAACTTCATCCATGACTTATGCACGACCCATCAAGATTAATTGAATTTATTTTATTATTTTTATTGATTAATTGGATTTTTAATTAATATTAATTCATTTAATTAATTTAAATTGTAGGAAAATGCAAGATTTGATTTTTCAATCAATTTGTGAAGCAAATATGGTCAAGATATGCTGGAAATTTCGTGCTCAAAGTCAAAGATACAAAAAATCCAAAATTGGCAACATTTTCCAATCATGAAAAATCAAAAAGATTTGATTTTCAATCAAAGATCTAATAATCATTGCAATGGATTCTTGCTCAAGTTTTTTGACCTAATTCGTTTCCTCTATATATATGCAAGCAAATCCTAATCTCATAGACGTGAAAAAGCTGCAGAAAAAAGCCATAGCATATTGAGAAATTTCAAGAAAAAGTCAAAACTGATTCTTGCATTCCAAGCCAATTCCAGGCATTCTATTGATTCAAACACATTGCAGGAAGTGTCAGGAGTGATTTACAATTGAATTCACGCACTAAAGCTCACAGAATCATCACACATAGTTTCACGGTTTGCTTTTTTATTTAAGAATCGTACAGCTTAATTCATGCATATTTAACATGCTTTTGTGTTTGGTTTGTGTTGATAGGGACCATACGAAGCTAATGGTATAACTGAATTGGATTATAATGCCCTGAATCCAAAGATGCCATGGTCAATTTCTAGGGTTCCTAAGCTTTGAAATTGGGGCTTTCTAAACCCATAAAAATTAAGACTCATGAGATATATGACTGAATTCGTGAGGACCAGACAAACCTAACCCACCCATCGCAAAATATTTATGCTTGTTGTAGCTCTAATCGCTATTTTTCGTCGCAATAGTTTGTGTGGGTTAAAAAACCCCGCTATCTAATATTATATTTACAGGGCAAACGGAGAAGATGACTAGGTGTTAGCCTCCCATTGGGCAGTTTGAAAACACGCGCGTTTTTTCTTTTGTATAACATATTTGTGTGTTTGTTAATATATTGATTGTTTATTATCCTAATAACAACTAAAGCAGGTGGTTGGAGTGGCAGGGACGCGTGCATATGATCATTGGGACCTGGGTTCGAATCCCAGGTCCCCCAAAATATTTATTCTCCTTTTTCTTCATATAATCATATGCAGGGTTCAGGAGGAAGTCCATCGTATACCTCATATTCCAGCGCGCCAAGTGGCCTCAAACTCAGATCCCATGGCCTTGAAGGGAAGATCACCATACTCCCAGTCCACAGGCAAGCAGATGATCATCAAAGTCAACGTGGCTGAAAAGCATAATGGGCCACAAATTTCCAGAATTACCTCTTATTTGGGCCAACACCCCCTAGGTTTTATTTCCTTTTTTCTTCTTTTATATTTTATATTTAATTGTTTTCACTATTATTAATTATTATTATTTTCACTAACAAAAATAATTAATTATTTTCATAATAAAATCAGAAAACTAAAATATAATATTTTTTTATTATTTATTATTATTTATTAATTTCACCCTTAATTTATTATTTTTGTAAATAAATATAATTAACTAATTTAGTTTTA
This sequence comes from Vicia faba, assembly GCA_948472305.1. Taxonomy (NCBI): domain Eukaryota; kingdom Viridiplantae; phylum Streptophyta; class Magnoliopsida; order Fabales; family Fabaceae; genus Vicia; species Vicia faba. Next base: position 1,602,278,943 of record OX451736.1, read on the forward strand.
ATTAGGTTAATTTTTACATTTTTTGCAATAATCTAAAACTAATGTAGAATTAGGGTTCTTGACTTTTAATCATCTTATTTTTTATTTATTTCCTAAAAAACATAAAAAACTCAAAAACATCTTTTTTATTTTATTAGTTTTAGGATTAATTTAATTAAATGCCAAATAACAAAAACTTCTTTCTTTCTCGAAAAGGGGTCAAAACCCTAAGAACTTCTCCGATTCAATTTTCTCTCGCGCGTATGTTTGTTTGTTTTATTAATTTTTGATCCATATTTATGTATTTGCTCCGAGGATGTAATAGCTTTAATTAGGACTTTTTATCGCTTTCCTTTAATTTTCCGTAATTTACTTTTCAAGGGTTTGTTTTTGGCGATGTAAATACCCGACGCCTTGTAATAGCGTAGATTTATTTTCCGCAAACTATTAACTGTTAGATGTATGTTAATTTGGCTATGCATGACAAGACTTATCTCTGAAATTAAAATCAACCCGTAGCTCACCATAACATGTACAAAGATAATATACATGAAATCTGACACACGTGCACATGCCACTCCTAGGGTCGCCTCACTTGGTTGCCTCGATGTGGTCATTGAGTATAGGGTGTTTTAGAGGTCGCCCTCCTGTCTAAAGATCAAAAAGTTGCCTCGAAATGGTTGCCTCGGATAAAAAACGATCTAAGACATTAGGGTTACCGCTAAGGCGTCCTACTATTGCTTTGGTGACCACATGTCCCATTAATCGAATTGACCCGAAAAACTCCAACGACGGTGCTACCTACTTCTCAATAGTGGGATAGTACTGTCTAAAGGACATTTACACAGCTTAATTTCTTTTGAGTAGGTAGAGGTTCTTAGATACTTGCTCTTTCAAAACAAAAATACTTTTCGCACCTACACTTTTCTGACAAAAGTTTTCAAACAAACACTTCATACACTCTTGAGGACAGATACAAGAGTTAAAAATCGAATTTTTCAAACAAACTTTTTCCAAAACCCACAAACACAAGAAAAGCAAAACATTTTTGAAAACATAGTGAGCAAGTACCTAAGAGCCCGTGGATAACCACGGATAGAAAGGGTGCTAACACCTTCCCTTTCTATAATCTACCTCCCGAACCGAGAAACATCTCGAAAAGGAATTTTGCTGTGCTTTTGTCCTTTCCTTGTTGGAGAAAATAAAAGACGGTGGCGACTCTTGCTTACCGCGACATTTCGTGAACCAGCATTCCAAAACAGTCAGTTCTATTTCCACCGATCACAATCGGCAACAAATGCAACCTCATCCAGGTTCATATCGAAGTAACCCTACTATCCAGGTTCCTTCTCACAACCCTACTACCCAGGCTTTCCTATCGAAGTAACCCTACTATTCAGGTTCTTTCTCACAACCCTACTATCTAAGATTTCATCTCGAAGTAACCCTACTATCCAGGTTCCTTCTCACAACCCTACTACCCAGGATTTCTTATCGAAGTAACCCTACTATCCAGGTTCCTTCTTACAGCCCTACCATCCAGGCTTTCATATCGAAGTAACCCTACTATCCAGGTTCCTTCTCACAACCCTACTACCCAAGCTTTCATACCAAAGTAACCCTACTATCCAGGTTCCTTCTCACAGCCCTAATATCCAGGCTTTCATATCGAAGTATCCATACTATCCAGGTTCCTTCTCACAGCCCTACTATCGAGGCTTTCATATCGAAGTAACCCTACTATCTAGGTTCCTTCTCAAAGCCCTACTACCCAAGTTTTCCTATCGAAGTAACCCTACTATCCAGGTTCCTTCTCACAGCCATACTATCTAGGCTTTCATATCGAAGTAACCCTACTATCTAGGTTCCTTCTCACAACCCTACTATCCAGGCTTTCATATCGAAGTAACCCTACTATCCAGGTTCCTTCTCACAGCCCTACTACCCAGGCTTTCATACCAAAGTAACCCTACTATCCAGGTTCCTTCTCACAACCCTACTATCTAAGCTTTCATATCGAAGTAACCCTACTATCCAGGTTCCTTCTCATAGCCCTACTATCCAGGCTTTCATATTGAAGTAACCCTACTATCCAGGTTCCTTCTCACAGCCCTACTATCCAGGCTTTAATATCGAAGTAACCCTACTATCCAGGTTCCTTCTCACAGCCCTACTGTGATACGGTGGGAGAACTGACTTGAGGTTTTGCGTTTGTGTTTGCAAATGTTGCGGTTTAGCAAGAGTCACCACCGACTTTTATTTTATCCAAAAGGAAAGGTAAAAAAGCACAGGAAAGACCTTTGAGATGTTTTTTTGAGTTCGGGGGGTAGATTATGAAAAGGGAAGGTGCTAGCACCCTTTTCATCCATGGTTTCCCATGGGCTCTTAGTTACTTGTTTAGATCACTTGCTTTGCTTTTGCAATTGTTTGAAATGGTGCTTTGTGTGGTTTTGAAAGTATTTTGAAAAGAGGCCATCGTTTAGGCAATCTTTGTAATGATTCTCGTTCGTAAGAATGTATACAAAGATGTTTATCTTTTGAAAAATGTTTTAATGTTTTGAAAGTTGTTTGGAAATGTTTTGAAAATGTGTGTGTGTGTTTGTTTTGAAAATTAGCAAGGATTGTTTTGAAGTTGATCAAGTAACTAGAAGCATCTACCTACTCAAAAGTCTTTCTTATACATTTTTATTTCTTTGACATTGTTGGTTTACCATTGATTTGGTAAACAACCCTATCTTTGGATGTTAAACAGGATGGGCGTGGGTCATCGTATGACCATGATAGCAATATTGCCAAGTATCTTAGCAAGTTTTGAGGGACCAAGATCATTTGTTTTAGGCAACCTTTTGATAGCGTCATCGAGGGACTATGATCTTTTTGTTTTGTTTTGCCAAGATACTTTGCATGCATACCATGGCCATTTTTAGGCAACAAAGTGGGTGAAACCCTAGAGGTGCTTGTGTGCAATGTGTTGTCATTTTTCATGCATTTTGTTTGTCTTGTATTAGGTCATGTCTATTTGTTTGATTTTTGTCTTATCATACAAACCCTAGTTTACTAAACATGTAAATAATGAGATAAATTGCGTAAAGTAAATATAAGCTATTACAACAATTATCATGGGAGGGGGGATACAAGTTTTGAATGAGGGATATTGCTCAAAATAAAACCCTAAAAATTATTACAACCCAATTAATTTTTTGCAAGTTAAATAAATAAACAAGTATTTAAATATGCAATAAAATGTATTTATGCAAAATGTTTTTGTATTTGTTTTATATATGTAAAAATAAAATTATTTAAGTCCTAAAAATAAGAAAAAATAAAATTATTATTTTTGAAAGGGGTGAAACCCTAGTTTTTTTGATTAATAAGAAAAATACATTCTATATTATTTATTTTGTCTATTTTTTGTATAAGAAAATATGAATAATATCATATACAATATTAAAAAAATTAAATATGTATGAAAAATAAATATTTAATGTGTATAAAAATAATGAAATAAAATATTAGGTATTTTTTTTATTATTTACAAGCTTATTTAAGAAATAGAAACCACTTGTCAAAATAAACTATTTTTATGCAAAAATAAAATAAAATAAAATAAAATAAAATAAAATGCGAAAATAAATAAATTATTTTTGGGGATTTTTTATCATTGGAAAAAATAAATGCAAACAATAAAATAAAAATATGCAAGAAAAATATGAAAATATAAGAAATAAGTCAGGGGGTGCAAAAGGAATTCAGGGGGTGTGTTGGCTCCCAAATTCGACACTTACTATATTTGGTCTTTTGGACCAAACAACTGGAAATGAACCAGACCAGGAGGTATGATTCGACACATGAGATAACTTAAGAAAAAAGATCTAAGTTATGATAAGAATCTTCGACCAAGGGCTCATTCGACTGAACCGGAGTTATGTTGCTCGACTGAGGGAAAGTGTTCACGCTTTGGCATAGGGATCGAAGACCATTTGAATTTTGAATTATTGGAGGGAAAGGCAGTTTTCATCAGCGTCTGAAAAGAGGCAATGTGGCAAAAAGCTGTGGGTTGAGAGACATGTAGAAGACACTTGTCTTCATCCTAGCGCAGAATGTCCCCTCGATGGTTACCTACTTTTAGTATAAACTAAGAAACTTGTGTAATTTTCAAGGGTGTTCAACTAATTGTACTAAATCTCTCAAATATTATCCAAGTAACTACTGCGTGAGAAAGGATAAAGCTGAGCAATGTACGTTGGAAACACCTTTTTTACTTAATGAAAGTCTTTTATACCATTATCCTGCAAAGTTATCTTTTTACTTCTTTTACTTGCATTTCTATACTTTTGCTTACTTTTCAACAATCTCAAACATCCTTTCTCTGGGTCGAACGCGCGTTCTTCTTTCTTACTCATTTTACATAAAAATTAGCATATGTCCTGGGATTAGTTTGATCGATCCCGTAAGTAAACCAAAAACTTACCTTTTTGGAGATCAGCGGTTGTTTACCAAAAACAACGGTAAACAAATTAGCACACCTGGTGGGACGTTGCTAATTTTCTATGTTACTGCGTTTTTTCCTGTACAGTTATAACATTGCATGTTATTAAGAAGTGGTAGAGTAACCAACAAATATACTGTTAGGAAAGAAAATAGAGAAAGTAGTATGGCTAACGAGCCAAACCATGGAGAAATACCTCCACCGATCATAGGAACAGCGGTCACTACTGCTGTCGAAGGGAATATCCCAACTTCTGTTGGATCAATGCCAGCATTAACCACGAATCAAACTGGACCTTTACTTTCGTATGTGGGTCCAAGAGGTCCTTTAGGAACACCTCCACCAAGGATAAATCTAGGATGTCGATCAACTGTACCCCCAGGCTTTTCGACAACCTGGATGGTTCGAGAACAACCATATGGCATGCCAACTACTGAAATGGCTAGCCTTATGAATGTTGCGTCCACTTTTTCAGAGCCTTTGGTGAATGCAACATCGCCATTACAAGGGTCTGGAGCCAGTAGAAACCAAATTTTGGGAGGGCCATCTCACATGATACCAAGCCTCACAAATGCTTCAACAACAATTTTGAGGCAACAAATGGACGAAAGTAATCATGAAATGGTACAGATATTAGCATAAACTTTAAGTACATTGTTAACTCCCCTCATTCAGACTACTACACAGTCGAATCAACAGATGACATCGCAAATGACACGCATGGCTGAATTCTTTGGAGTACCCCAAGTTGTTCGACAACCCCAGAGGTAATTATGGAAGAAGATTTGACCGTTAATCCAAACCCTCAGGTTCCTAGGGTAGAAGTAGAACAACCAAGGAGAGAGGTACCTCGAAACCATCTAGAAATCGATCAAGGTGTTATTATGGCTAATAGAAACCAAAACGCTGACGAATTAATACAGCAAGTTCGACCCCAGAACTATGGGGCGGATAATAATCTAACCGCCATGATCAAAAGGATCATGCTTCAAAACAGGATGAATGTTGGTTTTCATAGAACAAACTTTACATCCCCATTGTCAGAATATATTCTGCAAACAGACTTACCACCTAGGGGAAAAGTCCCAAAATTCACTAAATTTTCAGGGGATACGACAGAGTCGACTGTCGAACATGTGGCCAGATATTTGATAGAGGCTGGCGAGATAGCAAACAATGAGAACCTTAGAATCAAATATTTCCCAAGTTCCTTGACTAAGAATGCTTTCACTTGGCTCACTACCCTCCCAGCCAATTCGATCCACAACTGGAACCAATTGGAAATATTGCTCCATGAACAATTTTACATGGGTCAAACCAAGATAAGTCTAAAAGAATTGGCTAGTGTAAAAAGAAGGTTCACAGAGCCAATTGATGAATATTTAAATAGATTTTGATTACTCAAGGCCAGATGCTTTACCCAAGTTCCTGAGCATGAATTAGTCGAAATAGCAGCAGGGGGCCTGGATTATTCGATTAGGAAAAAGTTAGATACACAATACCTAAGGGATATGGCCCAACTTGTTGATAGGGTTCGACAAGTAGAACGCCTTAAAGCTGAAAAGGCTAAAACTGCCAAAACTCACCGACAAGAAAGGGTAGCTTATGTCGAAATGGATGATGACGATCCGGAGACATACAACGATCCTATAGATGTCGAAGAAGGCGAAATTGATTTAGCTGAATTAAAACAAGGACCACCATATTCTTGTAAATTGCTAGTGCCATCAAATGGGAAAAATCCTGTAGAACCTGAGAAAAACAGTGATAAATTTCCTAAGAAAACTTATAGCTTCGACATATCCAAGTGTGACAAAATATTAGATCTATTAGTTAAAGATGGACAGATGATAGTGCCTCTAGGGGCTAAACTGCCTCCTTTAGATCAAAGAAAGAAAAGAGGTTTTTGTAAATACCATAATTTTTTGGGACATAAAACCTCACAATGTTTCCTTTTCAGGGATCTCGTTCAACAGGCGCTGAAAGAAGGAAGGCTAAAATTTGCTGATAAAGCAGCAATGAAGATCGACACAAACCCAATGCAGACAAAGGCGCATTATGCCGAACCAGTCAGTATTCATATGGTGGAAGTGTCTGAAGATTTTATCACAAAACCTATCTTTGGAAGTTTCACTGGGAATATCTCCAGGAAAACTATTGAAGGGGTGAGAAAGGCCACTGAAGGCCTGGATTTAAAAAATGAAGTTGGCCAAGGGTCAAACAAGAAGGCTGCTGGTAGCCTGAAACTGATCAAACGGGTCACTGAAGACCCAAACAAAATCAAAGGAGTTGCTGAAAGCTCCAGCAAAAGAACCACCATAGGTTCTTATTTGGCTGCTGCAAAGTGTTCGACAGAGGACTTGGAGGCCAAAATGTAGAAGATGAACCTGACTGCCAAAAGCAACATGCAGGTTAACGTGGTCGAAGTCTCTGGAGCCAAAGCTTCAGAGGAAGCCCTTCGACAAGAAGAAGTAAACAAAACTGCATTCCCAAAAGAGGATAAAGATTTGGCAGACTTTCTGTGTAGATGCCAAAAGAAGAAATCAGAAGTAATGCTATGCCCTAGGTGTAGCTCTATTTTCGATAAGAAAGCCGCTGAACACATACAAGTGATGCAGGTTGTAAAAGCAAAACAGGGCACCAATGCCCAACAAAGAATGGGTCCAGAAATTCGATTTGACCCTAGAAGAGGACATCAACAAAGACCTATGAATCAAGAAAGGAGGCCACCAACTTTTAGGCCTCTAACTGATGTGCCTACCGACACTTGGCTAAATACCATGGGTAGGAAGAGGCCAAACGAGGATAGATGGCAGACAGTCGACGTACCAAGAGGTTCTTCTCTAGATTAAAGAAAGGAGTACCATGCTTCTGCGTCGAACAAAATGAACCATGTGTCGAGCAATTATAAAGGAAAAAATCCTATGTCTCATTCACAGTGGAGAAGGTTTCAAAGACGGCGAAAGGCCGAGAAATAAGCAACTGGACCTCATCCAGAAGTTAGCACTAATGTGTAGAAAAAACAAAGAAAGCCTCTAGAGAGAAATCATGTTCCCTGGGCGGAAGAGTGTGGGTCGAATGATAAAGACGACTCCGAATCTAGTGACAGTCTAGACATCATGGTGAATGCCATATCTGTATTGCCCAAAGAATACAACCGTGAGGTCAAAGTCGAAGAAACTGACCTAATGGTTGAACAAGAACTGGCTAGACACAAGCCATTATGTTACTATATAATGAACAATGGATGCGTGGAAGAACAAAACGCATTCTTTGAACCACCAACGGAGGCGATGAAGACCCATCTGAAACCACTGTTCATTAGAGCAAAGGTTGGAGAGGTAACCATAAACAAAATTCTGGTTGATTGTGGGGCAACCATCAATATCATACCATAATTCATGCTGGAAAAGTTAGGCAAATGAGATGTTGACATAAAGCCATACAACATGGTCTTATCCAACTATGAAGGGGGCATTGGCACCACAATGGGTGTCATTCAACTAGACCTCAAAGTGGGCTCAATCCTTCGACCCACCATGTGCATGGTTATTTCAGCAAAGCCCAACTACAATCTACTCCTTGGTCGAGAGTGGATACATGGCATTGGAGCAGTGCCATCTTCGATGCACCAAAGGGTCATAATGTGGCGCCCCGACAGCATTGTGGAGAATATTGAAGCAGACCAGAGTTATTACTTGGGTGAAATAAACAGTGTCGGAAAGAATGATTTCGACAGGAATTTGGCTCACATAGGGCCTTGTCACCCACCAGAGTTTGATTTAACTCCAATTCCTAATGCGTTCTGCTCTCTATACCTACACTCCGATTATGGCTTTCAGTGGGATAGAGAAGACATATCCAACATAGATTTTGGAGGAGTCAGTGATATACGGCCAACAGTCTGGGGCAGCGAGTTTGATGATGATGACTAAGTCATCAACTCTCCAAAAGATTTCGGCATATGTGGCCGAAAATAGAATGACAGCGGCCTTAGAGGCTGAAGTTAAATATGTGGCTTCCAAAGCCAATGAACAAGTCCTTTCGAAGACAGGGCCTGGGAAAGATTTCGACCCGGAGCCTCCCGACTTGGGAATGAAAGACTTTCTAGACCAGAGGTTAGACGCCATTTATGACGATGAACCTCTTGGTTTCGAAAAGGACCCGCTGGCGAACAATGTCAGAATGTTGGCGCAAGATCCTCTAGAAGAGGTAAATCTAGGCGAAGGTCCTGTGAACAGGCCCACATACATAAGCGCAAAAATGGATCCAGGACTCAAGATCGAAATGATCAAATTACTGAAAGAGTTCAAGGACTGTTTTGCGTGGGACTATGACGAGATGCCTGGTCTCGACAGAGGATTGGTCGAACTGCAGTTACCAATAAAGCCTGGAAAGAAACCCGTTAAGCAGACTCCAAGACGGTTTGCGCCAGAGATTTTATCAAAAATCAAAACGGAGGTCGAAAGGCTGGTGAGATGCAAGTTCATCAGAACGACCAGGTATGTCGAATGGATTGCAAATATTGTACCTGTTATAAAGAAAAACGGTACCTTGAGGGTGTGCATCAATTTCAGAGATCTCAATGCTGCAACACCCAAAGATGAATATCCAATGCCAGTGGCGGAAATGCTTGTGGATTCTGCCGCTGGTTTCGAATACATGAGTTTGCTGGATGGCTACTCTGGATACAATTAAATCTTCATTGTTGAAGAAGATGTGTCGAAAACAGCGTTTCGTTTCCCTGGGGCTTTAGGCACCTATGAATGGGTAGTGATGCCTTTTGGCCTAAAGAACGCAGGGGGAACGTACCAAAGAGCCATGAATTTGATCTTTCATGACTTTATTGACACTTTCATGCAAATTTATATTGATGATATTGTTGTTAAATCTGTTTCAGAGAAGGCTCACATGGATCATCTTCGACAATCCTTTGAAAGGATGAGACGCTATGGCCTGAAGATGAATCCTCTGAAATGTGCTTTTGGTGTAAAAGCAGGAGATTTCTTAGGTTTTATGGTCCACAAGAAAGGTATTGAGATAAATCAAAACAAGACAAAAGCTATTTTGCAAGCCAAAGCACCAACTAACAAAAAGGAATTGCAATCCTTACTTGGGAAGATAAATTTCCTAAGGAGATTTATATCCAACCTTAGTGGGAAAATGCAAGCCTTCTCGCCATTACTTCGACTCAACAAAGAAGGGTTTGAATGAAGGGAGGAACATCAAGAGGCCTTCGATAAAATCAAAGAGTACCTCATTAAACCACCTATTTTGGTGCCTCCTGGTCGAAGTAGAAGTATGAGACTGTACATAGCTGCGTCTGATAAGACTTTAGGGAGCATGCTGGCTCAGGAGGATGAACATGGTGTCAAAAGGCCCATATACTACCTCAGTAGAGTTTTAAACGATGCATAAAGTAGATATAACGAAGTTGAAAAACTGTGTTTATGTGTGTATTTTTCATGTACAAAACTTAAGCAATATATAAAGCCAGTTAATGTTTATGTTTCGTCTCATTTTGATGTTTTCAAGTATATGTTGTCGAAACCCATTTTGCATAGTAGAGTTGGCAAATGGGCACTTGCATTAACTGAATATTCATTAACTTTTATGCCTCTTAAGGCTATGAAAGGCCAAGTGGTCGCAGACTTTATAGTCGACCACTCCATACAAGAAAGATCACTAAATTATTTGGAGATCAAACCATGGAAACTTTAATTTGATGGTTCTAGTTTTAAAGATGGAGTTGGAGTCGGAGTTCTTATTATTTCTCCAAATAAAATTCCAACAACATTTAAGTACAAAATAGATGGGGATTGCTCCAATAATGAGGCTGAATACGAAGCATTAATCGTAGGCCTTGAAATCCTGTTAGAATTGGGGGCAACTCAAGTCGAAATAATGGGGACTCAGAGTTAGTCCTAAAACAAATTAGGAAAGAATATAAATGCATAAAAGAAAACCTCATTATGTATTTCGTAATAGCTAGACGGTTGTTGAAAAACTTCGAGGCAGTTAGCATTCGACACATACCCAGATTGGAAAATCAAGCAGCCAACGACTTGGCAAAAATTCCTTCTGGGTATAAAGTCTCGAAAGAGAGGCTACAACAGGCAATCAAAGTTAGAGGAAGAGTAACTGCCACCAAGTTATCTCCATCAGATTTAAAGACCACAAATTTAGGATACACTGATCATGAAAATTTTGAAATTTTGTTCATAGACAACCTAACAGAGCAAGATTGGAGAAAACCTATAGTAGACTATTTACAAAATCCAACAGCTTCGACAAAACGAAAGATAAAATACAGAGCGCTGAGTTATATGCTAATGGGGAATGAACTATTTTAGAAACCACCAGAAGGTGTGCTTTTGAAATTCTTAAGTGAAACAGAAGCATATATAGCTCTTTCCACCACACACGCTGGGGCGTGTGGAGTACACCAAGTAGGCCAAAAGATGAAATGGTTATTGTTTCGACAAGGTTTATATTGGCCCACTATGTTAAAGGATTGTGTTGAGTTTGCCAAAGGGTGTCAGGATTGCCAAAAGCATACAGACATTCAACATGTGCCCGCAAACGAACTTCACTCGATTGTGAAACCTTGGCCTTTTAGAGGATGGGCCTTGGATCTCATTGGAGAAATTCGACCATCATCTTCTAAAGGTCAGAAGTATATATTGGTGGGAATTGATTATTTTACTAAGTGGATTGAAGCAATTCCTTTAGTCAATGTAGACCAGGAGAGTGTCATTGAATTCATTCAAAGGTACATCATATACAGATTTGGAATCCCTAAAACGATAACTACAGACCAAGGATCAGTCTTCACTGGTCGAAGGATGCAAGAATTCGCTGCAGAGATGGGGTTTAAACGGTTAACATCGACGCCCTATTATGCGCAGGCCAATGGCCAGGTCGAAGCAGCAAATAAAGTAGTGATCAGTTTAATAAAGAAACATGTGGGAAAGAAACCCAGAAACTGGCACAAGACACTGGATCAAGTCCTGTTGGCATGTCGAACTTGTCCAAAAGAAGCCACAGGGACAACACCATTTCGCCTAACCTATGGCCATGATGCAGTGTTACCAGTGGAAATCCACTTGCAGGCGATAAGAATTCAGATACATCAGGAGATCCCTTCTGAAGTCTATTGGAGCATGATGTTGGATGAACTAGTAGACTTAGACGAAGAAAGGTTGAAAGCTCTGGATCTTTTGAGACTGAAAAAGAAGCGAGTCGAAAAATCCTACAATCGAAGGGTAAACTCCAAGATGTTTCAGCCCGAAGATCTAGTTTGGAAAGTAATACTCCCAATAGATCGAAAAGACAGAAGCTTGGGAAAATGGTCCCCTAAGTGGGCAGGACCTTTTAGGATTGTGCAAGCATTCTCAGGCAGAGCCTATGAGATCGAAGAATTAAGCGAAGATCAAAGACTCTTGAGGGTAAATGGTAAATACTTGAAAACGTATAGACCTATGCTTCAAGAGATAAAGATAAATAATGTATAATCACTGATTATAAAGAATGCCAAAATGGAAACTTAAATTTTTTTCATTAAGAGTGCCAAAATGGCTCTGAAATTGTTATAGAAAGTGATTACATGATTGAGAGAAACAAGATTCAAAAGGGTAGGTTAGCTTTAATCTGAAGATACTTGATTCTCTGCAACTCTATCCGTCAATCACATAGAGCTTTCGATTGGTGAAGGGTTTCAAGCTTAACATCCAGAGATTGAGCTCGATCGGCGTGTTTTAACCCTTCAGCCAATTCTTCTTGGCCTTCTGATTCATTATTCATAGAAAGAAGCTCCTCTTTCTTTTTGTCGTTGGCAGCAATTTTGGCTTCCAACTCTGCAATCTGTGCTCTTAATTGAACATTGTCTTGATCAATCTCTTCGGCCGCCTTTTGCCTAGCCTCCTGGGCCTTCAACAAGTCCTTTACTCTAGAAGCGGATTCAGTGGAAGCATGCCAAGCAGAAGCCAATTGACCATTGGCTTCTTCGATCTCACGATTGAGAATTCCGTGACGGTTGTAATCCGCTGATATCTGGTCAACAATAGAGAGTAAATCCAAGATTACACTGGCTACATCCGGAGGAGCAACAAGAAGATCGACAGCTTTCAAGATAGTCTTCAGAAAGGAAGGAGCTGATGGTTCCCCCTCTAAAGTTAAAATCAAATCTCTTTTAAAGATTTGTGCTTTAACCTTTTGAAGAGCCTCGTCGAGAGGGGAAGTCGAAGTAGATCTTCCAGATGCAGTTGAGGCACTCTGATAAGAGGAACTCTCTCGACCCTCTAGAATTGCAGTCAGATAACCTAACGGATTTTGTTGTTTCAGTAAAGCCAAATCTTCTTTGGTTCTGGATCCTGTCGAAGGGATACTTTCGTTGGCTGTAATAACCACGTTGGCTACTTGAGTTGGAATTGCTTCAGTGCCTGGAGGATTTTGGTTTCCTTCAGTAAAAAACTTCTTCACCCTCAGCCTCTGGGATCTCTACATTTTCCCTCTCTGTTTCTGTTTCAGCGCCAAGGACACCTTCCTCCTCAGTATCTCGCGCTTCAACCAGTGGATCCCTAGTCTCCTCTTGGTTTCCTGCAGCTTCTTCTTCATCAGCTTCTTCTATGGTTTCGTGCTGAGGTTCAGAAGTCTGATTTACTTCGTCAGCTGAACTCATAAAAGAGCCTTTCGCTGAAGAGGGCCTATAAGTAGGACCCCCTTCGCTATTCAAGAGAGTGACTGAGTCCTCGACATGAGTAGGAATTCGTGTCGAAGTTCCAGCAGTGTCCTGGGAAATAGAAAGAATTGGTTTCTTTTAGAACCCTGACAAAGTAAAAGAGAGTGGAGGAATAAAAAGTAAGTAGTCGAAGTAAAATACATGGATTTGGATTTCAACACTAGGACTAGAGTTGTCACTTTCGCTGGGATTATTTAACCTAGCGATTACCTCTTGTTCAGAAGGTTCATTGATGACTACGGGAGGAGGTCTCCCAGCTGTAGTTTTAATCCTGATTTTTGGACGGGGTTCAACGGCAGGAGCTGGCTTTTTCAATCTTCTTCTCTGCAAAGGAACAAGAGGAGACTCCTCTTCTTCATCGCTAGAGATTTGGATCTCCTGAACCTTCCGTTTTTTGGGGGTTGGTTTCTGAGCATACAGAAAACCAAGTCGAAGGGATTAGTACCTGTGTCAGATAAAAAATAGATAAGAGTATGAAAGAAAGTGAATACCTTAGGAGAGGGGTTGCCAGCGGAATCTCCCCCTTTAGTACCCTCAGCAGTCTTCTTCGAGCCGGCTCTCTTGATAGCTAAACAAAAGATAAACAACTATAGTTAATTGAGTGTTGGTAGACAAATCTGAGGCGAAGAAATGGAGAAGAATAATACCTTTCTTGACTCTGTCGAGAACCAGCTTGAACGCCTCACGTAGATGGTGGGCGAAGTCCTTCTCATCGAAGAACTCTTCGTCATAGTACTGTTTCCACCACGTCTCAAAAGTGATGGAACTCAGGAAATGAAGGTTGAAGTTGAATAAGTTCAGTATAGTTCGACCGAAATACCTACCAATGTGCTTGGTAGCGGCATCTTCCGAGTGATCTGCATTGTAAAAAAGTAGCAGCTTCTCTCGAGGGTAAATAGGTGAAGGAAGCGATTGAGCAATACCAAACTGTCGGGAGACAAGATTTGGTTGATAAGCAATTAAGCTCAATTGATTCTTCGAGCTCTTAAATCTTAAAGGCATGATCCTGGGGCGGAGAAACGATTCCCACATGCTCAAGAACTCATCAGTCACGTCATCCTCCACATTCGAAGGGTATGGTCTGGTGAACCATTCCGGACCAACTTTTCGACTGGCAAAGGGAGCCATAGCCGAAACAAAGCTCTTTCGCTCCGCAAACATCATTACGAAGCTTGTGAAAGCCTTTTGAAACTGTTGGCCTTCGTCAGTGGGAGTTAGCAATGCAAGCCTGGTGCCTTCGACTCTCATATTCAAGATTTCAGGAGCTTCATCATTAATCTTGTTCTTTTGGGGAAGGAAAGATTCGAAGGTGGCATTGAGCCAAAGCTGGAGAAGCCAGAAGGGACCAGATAGCAGCAAGTTCCCCCTGTATCCTAGAACCTTAAGTTGAGTCACACCATTGCTGATGGACTCATATAAGTTGACCAGAATCAATTCGGCCAGGCAAAGGGGATATTTGTGGTGCAGTTGTGTTGCGAGCGTCAGCATCTTTTTCGTCACCTGCAGTGACTTAGTACAAAAAACAAATCGAGATAGCCACATAGCCAAGAAGGCTATATGCTCCACCTCCGACACAGTACTAGAGGTTTTGTCATGAAAGTGATTTATGAAGGTGGTGTAAGTGGGTTTTGTAGCAGCAAACCTAATAGGATCCTCAGACAAGTCTTCAGGGTCGAAATAGTCACCAGTGGGTCGAAGACCAGTGATGGAAGCTATGTCGAATAAAGTAGGGGTCATCATCCCACAAGGAAGATGAAAAGTGAAATGTGCATTATCCCAAAAGTACAATGAAGATACCAGCATAAGGGGGCAGTAAGGAAGTCCTGTCTTCGACAACATCACCAAGTCATAAATGCCCATCTCTTTCCAGCTAGAAGCTTACGCCCTCTCCATTTTATTCAACCAGTCTGAGTATTCAGAAGAAAGGTTAGGGCTTGATCGAAAGATTCGATTCCCTTTGTTCATGAACTGGAGGTTGATATCATATGTAGTTTGAGGACGCTGCTGGTTAGCCGGTGTAGCGTCTTCAGGGTCCACCCTAGGTTTCTTCGCGCAACCTATGGGTCTAAGCCTTGGGTGAGTTGGAAAGAAAGCACGGTTTTTCAAGGGATTTTTGACGCATGAAGATAACGGACCAGATATAGTGTACATGTTTCCACCGTACCTCATGGGAATGAGAAGTTGAGAATCATATTCTTCTCGCCATTCTTTGGTCATAGGTTCAACAATGTACTTATTAGTCAAGGAAGAAGGAGGGTTGGTGGAAAAGACCTCCGGTGGTTTCTGGACATCATTGGCGTTTTTGGGTTGAGGGTTATTTGGAGCATTAGAGAGAAAGGCCATTGTTGAGGATTTGAGAGAAAGAGCGAAGTTGACAGTACAATGTTGTGAAAATGCAAGGGATTTAGAAAAGCTGGAAATGGTAAAAGTTCCCAATAGAAAGGCTTGGAAATATTTATAGCCTTCAGAAGAGGGAGATGTCTCGCCAAGACCATTTAATGTTTCGCAGGTAGTGGGACACGTGGCAAAACGTGAAACGATTACCGTGCAGGCATTGGGAAATGTTGGGACATGCTTGCCTAGGTTATAGGAATATGGTCATCATGGCAAGCGTGGTAACGGCAGTTTTGAAGAGACATTTTGGAGAAAAATAATGATGGTTTTTACCAAGTATAGCAGTTGTTGGAAGGCGAAAAGCACACATCAAGGCTTGGTGGACAATTGGGAAGACAAGTGTCGAATGAGAAGTTCAAAGAATGGCTATTTCTTTGAGCGCCGAAATAGACATTCTTGGGGGGCAATTTGTTGGCTACCAAATACGACACTTACTATATTTGGTATTTTGGACCAAACAACTGGAAATGAACCAGACCAGGAGGTATGATTCGACACATGAGATAACTTAAGAAAAAAGATCTAAGTTATGATAAGAATCTTCGACCAAGGGCTCATTCGACTGAACCAGAGTTATGTTGCTCGACTGAGGGAAAGTGTTCACGCTTTGGCATAGGGATCGAAGGCCATTTGAATTTTGAATTATTGGAGGGAAAGGCAGTTTTCATCAGTTTCTGAAAAGAGGCAACGTGGCAAAAAGTTGTGGGTCGAGAGACATGCAGAAGACACTTGTCTTCATCCTAGCGCAGAATGTCCCCTCGACGGTTACCTACTTTTAGTATAAATTAAGAAACTTGTGTAATTTTCAAGGGTGTTCAACTGATTGTACTAAATCTCTCAAATATTATCCAAGTAACTACTGCGTGAGAAAGGATAAAGTTGAGCAATGTACGTTGGAAACACCTTTTTTACTTAATGAAAGTCTTTTTACATTACTTTACGATTATCCTGCAAAGTTATCTTTTTACTTCTTTTACTTGCATTTCTATGCTTTTGCTTACTTTTCAACAATCTCAAACATCCTTTCTCTGGGTCGAATGTGCGTTCTTCTTTCTTACTCATTTTATATAAAATTAGCATATGTCCTGGGATTAGTTTGATCGATCCCGTAAGTAAACCAAAAACTTACCTTTTTGGAGATCAGCAGTTGTTTACCAAAAACAACGGTAAACAGGGTGTCAATAGCAAAACCAAAAAAGGCCAGAAGCAAAAAAGCCCAAGACAGCATCTTCGTCCCTGTCCTTGGTTCCTTTCCAGCGCGCGTTTTTTCAAACCTGCAACTCTCTATTCTTTGCATAAAACAAAAACGTGCAACATGAAACATGTAGCATTTTTTATCACGATTCCAATGATATAAAAAACATAATCTAACTCTAAAAAACCTGGGAGAATTTCAGTGGCCCTAATTCCTAACCTAATTTTTTCAGCATGTTCAACAATCAAATACTCTTAGCTCAGTTAATATAAATGACAACTATACATATGTACATCTTCAGCAAGTTAAGGACTACATCTTTGCTTCACAAACCAAAGCTTAAGGATTCCTAAATAGAGAGATAGAACTTTGAAAAATACCTTGTTCAGCTGAGTTTGGATATGGCAATGTGGGGACTTTGAGTGAGGCCTGAAGATCGTGTGAGCTTCCTTGAAGTTCCCTCAAGCTATTCCAATGCTTAGCTGGCCTTGTGGATGGATGAAACTTCCTACACGAGTCAACCTGCAACCTTCCAAAATGAAAATGGTGATGTTTGAAATAGGGCTTACTGAACCAGGACAAGGGCTTGGATAGTTTAGGTAGGATGTATGGAAGATGTTTGATGTGTTACAAAGCAAAACGCACGAGCAAATATTGAGATGGCTAGTGTTTTGCAGAAGCTGCCCTGTTTGGGAAGAAAAATCATGTTTTGGTGTTTGAGAGTGTTTTAGATGTTGTCAACTCGTGGTTCTGCTTGAGACAAGTTTGTGAAGATCCTTTAGAATGAAGCCAAGTCTTCTCTTTATCAGATGGACAAGTTATCTTGACTTTTACCACCTTTCTTGCTTTTGAAGAAAGTTGAAATGACCATGCTAAAGGCTTGTAAAGGCTAGCTTGTGGGCTGCAGAGGGTTGGTATACTTTTCCCGATATTTGTGGATATTGCTTGCAACAAAAGATCAGGTCCATGGCTCAAGAATTGCAAAGTTGCAAAAAGCATGCTTTATGAAAATTGCAATGTACACTTTTGGCCATTTATGGATTAATCTCCTGTGCAATGCTCCAAAGGTGAAAACAAAGGCTTTAACCACTGAGTTAGAATTAAATTATGGAGTATAGAAGGGATTAGGACCTGTAATGTAAGGTACAAGCATGCTAGGATCTGATTTGCAACTTGAAGCATTATAAACATGGCTTGAACAAAAGTGACAAATTTCCATTTTCTCTTCTTCGATTCTCCCTAACCACAAATGACCTTTGAGAGTTTTCGACATTTTGGAAATCTTGTAAAATGCTCTACAATCCATATTTGAAATGAATTTTGAGATACCTCTTGGAACTAGGTGAAAAATGTCCATGAAGTTAGGTCAACAACATGCCTAAACTAGGCCAAAATTTCACTAAGTTAAAAAGTTTATGGACCCCTAATCACAAAATCATAACTTGAGATCCAAGCATCTTTTGGAAAACTTTGTGAGTCAAAGTTGTAGATTTCATGGAGGACTACAACTTTCATGTTGGAAGTTTTCTTTGAATCCAATATCATCATGGTGAAAAAGTTGTGAAAAGTTGGGAAAAATAAGAAAATTTCCATACTTCGAAATTTTCTAAAATATGAAAAATTTTCAAATTAAAACCCTAATTTGCAAAATTGATTTTCTTGATCAACAAGTTTCATATTTTGACATATCTTGATGAATTATGACCCTTGTCACTTGATTTTGACCAAAAAGTTAAAGTTTGACTTTTCAGTGTACAATTGACTTTTGATCAGTTGACTGCAAAATTCATCTGTCAATCCTATGCATTTGAGATATTTTGAACTATGTGATTAGGTCAAGATGATTCTATTGATTCCTTGAAATCATGCTTGAACCCAATTGGCCATTGGCTAGGTTAAAAATCAGAAATTACCCTTTCTCAGTCAAAACCCTAATTTTGACCATTTTGCCCTTTTGATGATCTGATCAAATTTCTTGAGGAGTTGTGATCCAAACTTGATAAAATGGTACATATGAGTCTATAATGCTGTTGTGGATAAAAAATTATGAAGTTTGACTGTAAATTGGCCATGGTTGACTTTTTCCCTAATACAGCTGATTTTTAGATCAATTGTCCAATTGACTGGGCAAAAATGTGATTCAAGGATTGAAACTTGTCATGAGCAATCTTAGGGGTCCAAGATGGTATATGAAAGTCACATGAAGCATTGATGGTCCAAAAATCCTTGTGCAAGCTCAAACCCTAATTTCAGGTCATCAGTGCAAGGTGATATCTTGAGCTGAGCAAACCCTAATCTTGTCTTGAGTCCAAGAAGTCTTGTGAGGAAAATCTTGATAAATGAGAGGGAAATTTTTGGGGTACAACAACTGCCCCTTTTCAATCTTCTTGAAACTGAAGAGTTAGATTGGCGAGTTTGTCGTTCGTGACTCGAAGGTAAAAGATGATTGGACACTAGAGTGCCCATAAATTTGCACTCATCAAAATGTAGTTGAGGGAATGGGCTTAAAGATTCCATTTGGAGATGTGATAGAATCTTGTTGGAGATGGGCTTAAAAGATGCCATCTAAGAATGTTTGTTGAGTTGTAAGTTGTGAGTCAAAAGAATGAGTATCAGAATGGTGTCCGTATCTGGAACGTATCTATACTGTATCTGGGGACTGAATCTGAATGAGAAAAGGAATAGCATCCGTGTCTGGAGCATCTCTGATCTGGGGAAAATTATAATAGGTAACAGAATGGCCACCGTGTCTGGAGCGTATCCGTACTGTATTTGAATGTTGAGGTCTGAATGAGTATCAGAATGACTTTCGTGTCTGGAGTGTATCTGAGCTGGTATCTGAATAAGTGACAGAATGACTTCCGTGTCTGGAGTGCATCTGTTACTGTATCTAGAGGTTGAATATGAATTAGAAAAATAATAGCATCCGTGTCTGGAGTGTGTCTAATCTGTATCTGATAGTTGAAATCTGAATAAGTGTCAGGATGGCATCCTTGTCTGGAGCGTATCTGAATTGTATCTGAAATTTGAATATGAATGAGCAGCAGAATAACTTCCGTGTCTGGAGTGTATCTGCACTGTATCATGATTGTCGAATCTTGAACGAGGTCCAGAATGGCATCCGTGTCTGGAGCGTATCTGAACTTGAAATTTGAACGAATAGCAGAATGACTTCCGTGTCTGGAGTGTATCTGTACTGTATCATGATTGTATACTGTTAATGGTAGCTTGTCAATCTTATCCTGAAAAAGGTAAAATGTTAGCTGAAACACAAAGTTATGTTGCATGAAATATATGATGCATTAAATGTGTTTTATCAATGTTTATGATATATGGATGTAATGTATGTGCATGTAAGCTGATTTGCTGTCTTGCCGAGGAAAATAAATCCTTGATAGCTAGGGATAAAAACTCTTGACTGCTGCCGAGGAAAATAAATCCTTGACAGCTGAGGATAAGAAATCCTGGGCGACTGTTGGGGATTAAAATCCTTGACAAACTTCTGTGGGGATGTGAGGATCCTTCATGTCTTGAAGTTGGAGTATTGACAAAAAACCTGTTGTGAGAGTAATGCCAAATTGCTTGAGAAATCTGCTTGGGAAATCTAGATAACTTTGAAGACCTCTACTGGGGATTATACAATGGGAATCCATATTTTGCTGGGGAATAAGAAAGCTCGGATGACTTCACTGGGGAATTAAGAATGAGAATCTTCATTCTGTTGAAAAATAAAAACTCTGCGGGGAAGAAGGCTTACTGTTGGGGAGTAAGTTCAGGAGTTTTCGGTTGTCTGCCACTCTATTGGGGAGTTATCCTATGTTGGGGAGAGACAAAAGTTAATTGTTATCTGGTTGATTTCCAGGCTTCAAGATAACTTGCTGGGGAATTTAGAGAAACTCCATTGTCTCCACTAGGGATTGATAGTTAGAAACTTTGGCTCCGCTGAGGAAGAAGGTTTCAGCTCTGCTGGGGATCTGTAATTCAAAGTTTTAGCTCCGCTGGGGATTGGGAGTTTAATGTTTTTAACTCTGATGGGAATTAAGGTTTGAAATTTAGCTCCGCTGGGGATCTAGATGATGTACTGTAAGGATTTCTCCTAGAATAGCCTAAAGACGTTTTCCTATCCTTTCAATCTGCCAGTGATTGTTCTTTTTCATTCTTGTTTATTTGTAAACAGTAATTATGTTCAAATGCATATGTTCATCAATGAATCATTGGACATTTTTGCAAATAAAAACAAGTGTAAAAGAAAAAGGCAAATAGTTTTCTGTACTTTAAAGAGGTATCTTTGTATTTACTTTGAATAAGTATTTTGTACAAAGGAGACAGACATCCTAGTAAGAGGATGGTGTCATAAAAATGAGAAGAATTTATACAAAGAAAGATAGCTATGTGTAAAAGAAATCCCATGGGGTTCCTATTCTGCTATAGCCTTCATAACTCCGAATATCTTGTCCATCCGTTGCTTCGTTCAAAGATGATTGGATTGATCAGAAGCCCAGAGTTTTGTCAGTGAAGAGATTATCCTTAAAGTGATCCGACGAGACATAGTCATACACTTCAATTCCCTAACTTTTTCCTGGACCGTCCTTTCGGGTTTTCGGTCCATCGGGAAACCCTTTTTTGCCCAAGTCGCCCTTTCGGGTTTTCAACTTGCCGGGTGTACAGATTTTTTATATTTATCCCTAATTTTTTCCTGAACCACCCTTTTGGGTTTTCGATTCACCGGGATGCCATTTTTTGCCTAGGTGTGTCAACCTAGCGGGTCATTTATGCGTAGTATCTTTTGACTATGTCTGCTGTGATACGGTGGGAAGAACTGACTGTTTTTGGAGTGCTGGTTTGCGTTTTGCATTTTTGTTTGCAAAATGTCGCGGTAAGCAAGAGTCGCCACCGACTTTTATTTTATCCAACAAGGAAAGGAAAAAAGCACAGAAAAATTCCTTTTTTTTGAGATTTTCTAGGTACGGGGGGTACATTATAGAAAGGGAAGGTATTAGCACCCTTTTTATCCGTAGTTATCTATGGGATCTTAGGTACTTGCTCATCATTTTCAAAATTGTTTTCTTTTTGCTTGCGGGTATTTGAAAAGTTTTTGTTTCAACTTCGATTTAACTCTCGCTTAAGAGTATAATGAAGTGTTTTTGAAAACTTTGTTTGAAAATGAGTGTAAGTGTGAAAAGAAGTTTGTTTTTTGGATAAGCAAGTATCTAAGAACTATCTACCTACTCGAAAAAGGAATCGTTCTATGCTAATGTCCTTTAGATAATGCTATCCCACTATTAGTTAGTGGGTAGCGCCGTCGTTGGAGTTTGGGGGTCAATTCGAAAGAGGGACATACAGTCACCAAAGCAATGTTAGGACACATTAGCGGTAACCCTAATGTCTTAGATCATTTATTCGAGGCAATGATATCCGAGGCAACCTTTCCGAGGCAACTATGATCTTTTAGACAAGAGGGCGACCTCTAAAATACCCTATACTCAATGACCGTTTACGAAGGCAACCAAGTGGAGTGTACCCTAGGAGTGCGCATGTGCGAGTGTGTTGTTTTCAGTTATTTTTATCTTTGCACATGTTTAGGGTGATCTAAATTGATTTTAGATGCATTCATTCTTGTCATGCAAGCCCTATTATCAAACATCTAACAATTGTATAATTTGCAGAATTAAATTGCGGAAATTAAATTACAAGGCGTCGGGTATTTACATCGCCAAAAGAAACCCTTTGAAAATAAAATAAAGCGGTAAAATAATTAAAATGTCCTATTTAAAACTATTACAATCCGGGAGCAGATACAATATTGGATAAAGAAAAATAAAGCGCGACGCGAAATTAAATCGGATGCAAAATTAGGGTTTTGGCCTTTTTTAAAAGAAAATGTTTTTGTTGTTTTTATTTTAAGAAAAGAAATTAAATCCTAAATTAAATACTAAATTAATTATTAAATTAATTAATTAATGAAAAATAATAATTAATGACATATTTTTGGAGTTTTTATTATTTTAAGAAAGAAATTAAAATAATTAATCTAGAGTTAAAACCTAATGATTTCTAATTGATTTTATTTATTTACAAAAATAAATTAAAGTTATTCTAGAATTAAAAACCTAATTAATTAGTTAAAATTTATTAAAGAAAATAAAATTCTGAATTAAAAAGTATTTTGGTGATTTTTTGATAAAAGAAAGAAAATTTGTTATTGGTTAATAAATTAATTAAGTAAAATAAAATAATTAAATCAAATAAATAGAATATAAGAAAGTAGAGAAATGGGTCTTTTTTGGAGGTGCAGGAAGCAATTCTGTTGGCCCAATAATGCTGGTCCGTTTTGAATTTTGTGATCCAATACACGTGCATTGACTTGCTTATGATGTGCCTTCAAAGATTGACCACCAGATCTGGCCATCTGGCCATCTGGCGCATGAAGGAGGGATGTGCATGGTGGAACTCCTGGGCTAGACGCGCACATGATCTCCTAAAAGAAATCGGAAAAATAACAAATGCTGGAGGCAGGGATCGAACCCCTGACCTCTTGCCTTTGAATGCCTTAACGCTAACGTGGTGACCGCTGGGCTATGCTGCTCTATTTGTTAACAAAATACAACATAACAATAATATAAGAAAACAAGTGCATTCGTGGAATTTTGGCGCGGAATTCAAATAGACCAACAGAAGGGTGACAACGCATCATTATGTAATGCACAACACATTAGGTCTGAATTCCTTGTCCAAATATTTCTCTATCAATGCTCTTGATGTGGATTTGATTTGCTTTCAAAGCTTTCCAAAATTGGCTTGACTTCAATCTTTTTTGCACACAATTGATTTGATACGAATATGATGATGGCAAGCTGTATAATGGAACCTGAAATCAACACAAAATCTTTGTTATCAATGCCTTTGGATTTTTATTTTATTTAATTTGATTTAAATCAAATTAATTCAAATAAAATCAAAATAATTAATAAAAAATGATATGCACACATGGCCAAAGCTGGAGCACATGGGCTACAATGCAAACTTAAAACAAGTGAAAAAGAATGGGCCAATTTGGCAAAATTTGAAGTTTTGGGGATAGTTGACTTTTGGCAATTTTGCAAAAAAGTCCAATTTCAACAATGCATAACTTCTTCAATTTTTAACTTTTGAAAGTGTTCTTTGACTTTTTAGAAATCTTGAGATATCCTATAACCAACCCTTTTAGTCTCATCTCATTTTGATATTCCATGCTCAAGTTAGAAGCTTTGACAAAAAAGGTGTTTTTGTTGACTTTCAAAAATGACCTATAATGTCAAAATTCATAACTTCTTGTGAGTGCATAATTTGATCTTGGGGTATGAAGATGGATTGTAGGTAATTGCATCCTCTTCAAAATTATATTTGGATGGGTCATTTCTCATAAAGTATGAGAAATTTATGCTTGGTCAAAGTTGGGTTGACTTTTCCTGCAAAACCCTAATTTAGCAACTTTTGAATCTTGATGAATCTTGAGCAATCCTTGATTAATAATGATCAACCCTTGATAAAATTATGAAATATCCTTCAAAATAATATTGTTGACAAAAAATCTTGAAGTTTGACTGTATTTGGGTCACAGTTGACTTTTGCCCTAGCACAGTCGATTTTTGGACCTTTTGAGCAATTGAATGAGCAAACTTCCTCTACAAGGCTTGAAACTTGACATGGATGATCTTGAGAACATATTAGGACCTAGGTGAGAATTTGAGGTCATTAGGACTCAAACATCTTGATGCCACACAAAACCCTAATTTGGGGAAGATTGCCTTAGGAGAGAGCTTGTCTGACCAACTCTTGGGCTATCTTGAATAACTTGGAGATTTTTCTTGCAATGTTTTTTTTAGAGATATGAGAGAGAAAATTTTGGGGTACAACAGCTGCCCCTGTTCAATCTGCTTAAACTTGAGGATGCAGATTGGCTTTCGTGCCTTTCGTAATCCGAAGGTGGAAGTGGATTGGACACTAGAGTGCCTAGAAATTTGCACTCGCATGAAGTGGTATCTGTCTTGTGATGTCGGGAGTGGGCTTATAGATGCCATTTAGAAGAGTGCCGATCGCATAAGAGATTCCTTAGCGAGAACTTGTATATCTGTTGTTGAGGAAGATTCCGCTGGGGAAGTTTGATTTCTTTTGAGAGAAATAGAATTTTAGGAGCTTTGTCGTTCGTCATTCTACTGGTGAGTCGTCTCTGTTGATATTTAGGAACTTCAATCGTCCGTACTCAAACTGAGAAAACATTTTTGCTGAGATATAGGAGCTTTGTCCGTAATTCAACTGAGGTGTCGAGATTTAGAAACTTGTCCGTAATTCAACTGAGGTGTCGAGATTTAGGAACTCGTCTGTAATTCAACTGAGGTGTCGAGATTTAGGAACTCGTCCGTAATTCAACTGAGGCGTTGAGATTTAGGAACTTGTCCGTAATTCAACTGGGGAAATAACTTCGCTGAGATTTAGGAACATCATCCGTAATTCAACTAAGAAACCATCTCTGCTGAGATTTAGGAACTCGTCCGTAATTCAACCGAGGAACATAACTGTCGAGATTTAGGAATTTATCCGTAATTTGACTATTTTGCTGAGATTTAGGAGCCTGACCGTAATTCAACTAAGGAAACATCTTTGCTGAGATTTAGGAACATCGCCCGTAATTCAACTACTTCGCTGAGATTTAGGAACCTTTCCATAATTAAATTGCTTTGCTTAGATTTAGGAGCCTATCCGTAATTCAACTGAGATAAAAGTTTTGTCAAGATTTAGGAAATTATCCGTAATTTAACAACTTCACCTAGATTTAGGAACTTGTCCGTAATTCAACCGCTTCGCTGAGATTTAGGAACTTGTCCGTAATTCAACTAAGAAAATATATGTCGAGATTTAGAAACTTGTCCGTAGTTCGACAACTTTGTTGAGATTTAGGAACTTGTCTGTAATTCAACATCTTCGTCAAGATTTAGGAACTTGTCCGTAATTCGACTGAGGTGGAAGCTTCATAGCTTGAATTTTGTGAGAATTTAACTGTATCCTTCCTGAAAGATAAAGGTTAGTTGTATGTAATGCATGATATGTATCAAGCAAATGATGTTCTCAAAATAAATGAGATTATGCTGTTATGATGTGTATGCATGTTATGATGTATGAAAATGTGATGTTTTTATCTGGGGAAAATAAATCTCGGATAGCTGCTGGAGAATAGACATGAATTCTTCGTTTCCGCTGGAGATAGTGGATGAAGATGTTTGTGAGAATAAACCTGCAGGGGAGGATAACTCGTCGGGGAATAAATTGATGAGAGAATGACTCTGTGGGGAATAGATGCTCTATTAGGGATTTCATTGATGAATTCAGCTGGGGATGAATTACCGCTGTTGGTGATAATGAACCTTGTTGGGGATTAAATTCCTGCTTTGTGAAAGGGAAGAACTCTGCTGGGCATGATTTTCCAATAATGACCTTACTGGGGATGGTCCTTTTAGATTCTACTGGGGATAACCTTCTAGAGTCTATTGGGTACAAATCTTCAAACTCCACTGGGGATATATATTTTTATACTTCGCTGGGGAAAGTTTTCAGACTCCACTGGGGATATAAGACTTTTCAGTGCTGATGGTAGATAAATTCTGCTCGGGGAGAATGTTACTGATTCATTCACAGTTGCGAGCCTCAGCTGGGGAGAGCTAACACCACTAGCTTTCTCCTACTCTGTAGGGAATGAATGTACGTTCAATTGTTTCCTCCATCTAGGTCTATCCTTATACCTGGTGGACAGAGCAACTGTACGGTTTGGGCATTTCTCATTTGCACCTGTTTCTGATATTACAAGTAATCGTCTTTTGTTTCGCATGTAAATATTTATGAGCAGCAATCAATGTCAAATGCATATATCAAAAACTGAACATTGGACGTTCTTTGCAAAACAAAACAGAAAAAGGAAAACAGTTTGAAATTTCTTTGAAAATGAATTGTATTGACTTTGAAGTTTGGCCTGTAAATAGGCATTTTTGTACAAGAGGCTGACGTTCCAGTAAGAGAACGCCGCCAAACAAATAGAATTTATACAATTTATGTAAAAGAAAGAAAAACATCTATGTGAATAATCCCACTGGGTTCCAACTCTGTTATTGTCTTTATGTCCTCGGGCATCTCATCACTTTGCTACTTGGTTGAAGGTAGATCAAATTGATCAGTGCCGTCAGAGCTTGATAGTCGATACCGAAGTCTGGTTGCAAGGCGATCCAATGAGACATAGTGTTACACTTTGATCCCTAATTTTTTCCTGAACCGCCCTTTCTGGTTTCAGTCCACCGGGATACCCTTTTTTGCCCAAGCCGCCTTTTCAGGTTTTCGACTTGCCGAGTGTACAGTTTTTTTTTCATTTTCATCCCTTATTTTTGCCCGAACCCGTTTGGTTCGCCAGGAAGCCCTTATTTTTTCCTAGGCCATTCGACCTAGCGGGTCTTTGATCATGCGTAGTATCTTTTCACTATGTCTGCATTGACGGGTGAGGAAGGTCGTCACCATCCATGGTGGTTAGAATCATAGCTCCTCTTGAGAAGATGTTCTTAACCACAAATGGTCCTTCGTAAGTAGGGGTCCATTTTCCCCTGGGAACACCTTGAGGCAGAATAATGCGTTTGATTACCAGATCCCCAACTTGATACTCTTGTCGTCTAACTTTCATGTTAAATGCCTTGATCATCCGCTTTTGATACGTTTGACCATGACAAATAGCAGTAAGTCTCTTTTCGTCGATTAAGTTTAGCTGATCAAGCCGGGTCTGAATCTAGTCATCTTAGCTCAATCCTGCGTCCTTCATAATTCGAAGAGAGGGTATCTGAACTTCAATGGGCAAGACAACCTCCATGCCATAAACCAGGGAATAGGGTGTTGCCCCTGTTGACGTCTGCGCTGAGGTACGGTACCCATGAAGAGCAAAAGGTAACATCTTGTGCCAATCTTTGTACGTCACCGTCATCTTTTGCACAATCTTCTTAATGTTCTTATTAGCTGCTTCTATAACCCCATTCATCTTTGGCCGGTAAGGAGAAAAGTTGTGATGTTATATCTTGAACTGTTTGCAGAGCTCGATGATCATTTTATTGTTGAGGTTTGTACCATTGTCCATAATGATCCTCTCTGGTACACCATATCGACAGATCAGGTTGTGCCGAATGAACCATGCCACGACATTCTTGGTTACAGTAGCAAAGGAAGCTGCTTCAACCCACTTCGTAAAGTAATCAATTGTTACCAGGATGAAACGATGCCCGTTAGATGCCGTAGGTCTGATATCGCCGATCATGTCGATGCCCCACATTGCAAAAGGCCAAGGAGCTGTCAAGATGTTCAGAGGTACTGGAGGTATGTGTACTTTATCAGCATAGACTTGGCACTTGTGACAGGTCCGAGAATGCTGATAACAGTCGGCTTCCATTGTGGACCAATAATATCCTGCCCGTAGGATTTTCTTTGCCATGGTAAGTCCACTGGAATGAGTCCCGAAAGTACCTTCATGCAACTCTACCATAATCCTTTATGCTTCATTCTTATCTACACAATGCAGTAAGTTTGAATCATGGTTACGCTTGTAAAGGATGCCATTACTGATGAAGAACTTTGCCGTGAACCTCCTCAGAAACTTCTTATCATTAACAGATGCACCTTCAGGGTATTCTTGAGCCTCAAGATACCTTTTTACCTCGTGAAACCAGGGTTTATCTGTTACCTCTTCAGTCTCAATGTCACAACAATGTGCAGGTTCGTCCAACCTTTCAATAGTAATCCAGGGAGCCTCGTTGTCCCATCTGACCTTGAACATAGAAGACATCGTAGCTAGCGCGTCCGCCAACTGAATCTCCTCTCTAGGGAAGTGTTCAAAGGTTATCTCCTCGAAGTGCGGAAGCAACGTCAATACATACTCTTTGTAAGGAATAAGATTTGGATGTTTCGTATCCCACTCGCCTTTGATCTGACTGATCACGAGAGCGGAATCTCCGAAAACACTTAGAAACTTAATCCTTAGGTCAATAGCTGCATGAAGACCCATAATGCATGCTTCATACTCCGCCATGTTGTTGGTGCAGTTGAAACATAGTCGGGCGATGAACGGAGTATGAGATCCTTCAGGAGATATGATCACAACGCCAATGCCATTACCCAAAGCGTTTAAAGCTCCATCAAAGTACATAGACCATCGGGGTCCCTCCTCAGGTCCTTCATCCGGTCCAGGTGTCTCACAGTCAGTTACTATCATGATATTCTCATCCGGGAACTCGAAGTTCATAGACTGGTAATCATCCACTGCTTGATGTGCCAAATGATCTGCCAACACACTTCCCTTGATTGCTTTTTGGGTTGTGTATTGGATGTCATACTCAGTCAAGATCATCTGCCATCTTGCTATTCTTCCGGATAAGGCAGGATTTTCGAAGATATACTTGATTGGATCCATCTTTGATATCAATAGAGTAGTGTGAGTCAGCATATACTGTTTCAGCCGGCGAGCAGCCCATGCCAAAGCGCAACAAGTTTTCCCAAGAAACGAGTATCGAGTCTCGCAGTCGGTAAACTTTTTGCTAAGGTAATAAATAGCATGCTCTTTTCGGCCAGACTCGTCATGCTGACCCAGCACACACCCCATTGAGTTGTCGAGTACTGTCAAGTATAAGATCAAAGGTCTCCCTTCAACTGGAGGCATCCGAATGGGTGGCTCTTGGAGATATTCTTTGATCCTTTCGAAAGCGTCCTGACATTCATCGTTCCATCTTACCACTTGATCTTTCTTCAGTAACTTGAAGATTGGCTCACAAGTAGCAGTCAAATGTGAGATGAATCGGGAAATATAGTTCAATCGTCCCAAAAAGCCTCTGACTTCTTTTTCTGTTCAGGGAGCTGGCATTTCCTGTATAGCCTTCACCTTTGTAGGGTCTAATTGAATACCTTTATCACTTACAACGAAACCCAGCAGCTTACTAGATCTCACCCCGAAGGTGCACTTGTTCGGGTTCAACCTTAGCTTATACAACTTTAACCTGTCAAACAGCTTCTAAAGATGGCCCAGATGTTCTTCCTCAGTCTGGGATCTGGAAATCATATCGTCAACGTATACCTCAATCTCATGATGGATCATGTCATGGAACAAAGCGACCATGGTGCGCTGATACGTTGCCCCACCATTCTTCAATCCAAAAGGCATGACCTTGTAGCAAAAGGTACACCATTGAGTAACAAAGGTTGTCTTCTCCATGTCTTTGGGAGCCATCTTAATCTGATTGTAACCGGAGAAACCATCCATAAAGGAGAAGACCTTATGTTGTATGGTGTTGTCAACCAGAACGTCGATATGAGGTAGAGGGAAATCATCCTTGGAGCTTGCCCTGTTCATATCCCTATATTCAACACACATTCAGACCTTACCATCCTTCTTTGGCACTGGAACCACGTTGGCAACCCAATGCGGGTAAGAAGTAACTGCTAGAAAACCGGCATCAAACTGTTTCATCACTTCAGCCTTGATTTTCTCAGATATCTCTGGGCTCATTCGGTGGACTTTCTGTTTCACTGGAGGACAGTCTTCCTTGGTAGGCAATCGGTGAACCACGATATCAGTATCCAACCCAGGCATATCTTCATAAGACCAGGCGAAGATCTCGACATAATCGCGCAACATCTGAATTAGCCATTGCTTAACACTAGACTCCAGATTTGCACCGATCTTCACCTCTTTCTTGTCTACCTCTATACCCAGATTCACTGTTTCCACTGGCTCTTCATGTGGCTGAATAACCCTCTCTTCCTGAAGTAACAGTCTAGCAAGTTCACCAGGCACTTCACAATCATCTTCACCTTCGTCTTCGGCTAAGTTGATCGGACTTTCGTAGTCATAACCGGCAGTAGCAGAGTCGTTATTAGTGGGATCCAGAGTGGATGTAGACCTGTATATGTGAGTGTGTGTAAAATAGCTGTTTTGCAAGATAGAAAAAACAAGGAGCGCAAAATTTGAAATGCAAGAAAACGTCCAATGCTTTTATTAATGATATATGAAAATGACATACATAAAGCCCACACAAACAAAACCACGGTGTCTCGGATAAGGCACCGGGCCGTAAAGTTTAAAAATTGTCTGTTACAAACTCAAAACAAAAGTCTCATTACTGGGTAATAAAAGAAATTGGGACAAAGTCCATTGTCGTCCAATTGCTTAGTCCGCCATCAGTAGTTGGGTAGATCCAACTGTCGAAATCAGATTCTTCAACATCGTCTTCAATGGCATTCACTCCTGAATTGCTGATAAACAGGGGAGGTCCTCCGATCCGTGCATGCCGAATAGCCCTTTGAGCTTCTGCAGTGAAACCCAAACCAAACTTGTTAGTCTTATGTGCAAAATCAGGAAGTTGGCCCCAATTTGCACACCCACCTTTCTCAATAACAGCTCGGGCATCCTTGAGGGAAGCCATCTTCATTGGAGGATCTTCAGTAACAGTTTCAGTTGATGCCAGCGTCTGGGGAACTTCTTCAAAATGCTGGAAAGGGGTTTCAATGAACTCCCCGTCCATTTCCACATATCGGAAAGAGTTGAGGTGGCTCACCATGTACTCCTCTTCTCCCCGTACTGTAACAATTTTCCCCTTCACTGGGTATTTTAGCATCTGGTGGAGCGTAGAAGTTACTGCCCCAGCTTTGTGGATCCACGGGCGACCCATCAAACAAGAATAAGATGGACGAATGTCCATCACATAGAATGTAGACGCGAAAATCTGAGAACCAACCTTAACTAGAATATCCACCTCTCCATGTACCATCCTCTTAGACCCGTCAAAGGCCCTAACCACGATGTTACTCGGCTTCAGCTCCAACCCTTCACAGTCCAACCGGTTTAGCGCTTTCTTGGGTAAAACATTCAATGACGACCCAATATCTACCAATACGTGAGCTAGATTAGTGCCCCTGCATTCAATGGAGACATGTAGGGCGTCATTGTGATTCTTCCCCTTAGCAGTCAAGTCTGCATCGGAGAAACCCAGCCCGTTATCTGCTGTCAAACTAGCCACACAGTCTTTAAACTGATCAGTTGATGTCTCCTGCGGCACGTGCGCGGTCTTCAGGAAAGCAATCAGAGCCTTAGCATGGGCCTCTGAACACAACAATAAAGACAGCATAGAGATCTTCGACGGGGTTTGCCCCAGCTGTTTGACTACATTGTAGTCGCTTTTCTTGATGATCTTTAAGATTTCCTCTATCTCCTGTCTAGAGGCTTCAACAATAATCTTCCTTGGTGCCTCCGTCAGGGCAGGCTCACCGGTGATCCCTTTGCCCCGAGTATCAGATGACTCGACAACAGGGGTAAGGATTGGAACTTGAGCAGGGACAGTAGCAGGTGTACTGGCAGGTATAATAACAACAGGCTTTCGAACAGTTGGTGGAGAGATCTCAAGGGAGAAAAGTCTTCCGCTGCGGGTGACTTTGCCTGGTCCAACAATATTGCTGACATCAGTATCAGCCTCTTCATCCTTTAAGTCTTGTTTAACCCCGTGATAATAAACATCAACCCCATAGTTCCACGGGACAGCCTTATCTGACGTATAGGGGATAGGTCCAAGAACAATAATGATCAATGGAGCGATTCTCGGAACAGATGTAATTCTAACAGGCTTTCTCGAGGAAGCCTTGGAAGATTTGTCGAAAATGGTGATTATAACAACTTCTTCAACAGGAACCACATGATCAAAAGTTTTCTCAAACATAATTTCTTTATTATCCATCAGGCATTGGACACCTGACTTCAATAGATGGCAACGGGTAGGTAGGATGGAACACAGACGACAACCTTCGCCACAACCCAGAAATAAATCAGCTAACAGAAGGTTCTTCTTTACAGTCATCAATGGAGTAGCAATGTCTTCAACAGAGGATACAAACACATCATCATCTACAACATTCACTCCATGATTTTGCATAGGAGTAGTCATAACATTAGGTTTTTCTGGCGCTTCGAACTCAATCTCCTTAGCATCAATCAGATCTTGTACTTTACTCTTCAAAGCCCAGCAATTATTAGTATCATACCCCGGGCTATCAGAGTGATAAGCACAGCGGGCATTTGGATTGTACAGCGGTGAGGTGGTGTTGGGATTCTTCGGGGCCTCCCTCGGAATCACCAAGTTGGTTTTTAGCAACTGCGGCAGAATTTGAGGTAGAGTCATGTTGAGCCGAGTGAACTGTCTTTGAGGCCTCTCTGCCCTTGGCTGAGTGTTGCATTATGCGGAAACAGTTGGTCTTGAAATAACTACGGCATTAACCGCTTGGCGGCGTTCAGGTCGATTCTGGCTTTTTGAGCTGTAAACCGCACTGGACTCCTTCTTAAAAGGCTTCTTCTCATTACTTGACGAAGCACCCTTCTGTATTTTTCCTCTCTTGATACCGGCTTCAACCCTTTCCCCAGTCATTATCAACTCCGTGAAACCAGATGATGAGCTCCCAATCAGGTGATTAAAATACGGACCAGACAAAGTCCCCAGAAACATATCCACTAGCTCCTTATCAGCCAGAGGGGGTTGTACTCTTCCAGCAAGGTCCCTCCACTTCTGAGCGTAATCTTTGAAACCTTCGCTTGCACCCATAGACATACCCTGAAGTTGGGTACGCGTGGGAGCGAGGTCGGCATTATATTGATATTGCTTGTAGAAAGCAGCAGCAAGATCCTCCCAATTACGGACATTAGCTCCTTCTAGCTGGTAGAACCATTCAAGTTGAGTCCCTGAGAGACTATCTTGAAAGAAGTGGATCCAGAGGTTCTTGTCAGTGGTGTATGGCTGAATCTTTCTAACATACGAGCGGAGGTGTAACTTTGGGAAGGAGACCCCGTCGTACTTAGAAAAGATTGGTGCTTTAAACTTGTGGGGAATCACCACCCCAGATGACAAACCCAAATCACCGAAGTCCAGACCAGGGACTTTCTGGACCTCCATTGCGCTCAACCGGTCTTCAAGTTGTTTATACCTGTCCTCAGCTGGAGGGTATTGGTCTTCATCAAAATCAGTCTCATTGTCAGAAACCACAGGACTAGGAACCCTCCTTTCTTCTTGATTCTCTCCCCCTCCAGATGAGTAAGATAAATCAACTTCATCTCGCAGCCTGTTCCCAAACCTATGACCCATGTTTAGGAGAACTGTCTTCTTCTTCTTCTTCCTCTTATCTTTCAAGATAAGAGTCTTCAGATCTTGTTGACCCTTGGTCAGGCTCATGAACATTTCCTGGAACTGGGGGTTCTGAGCTTGCAGAGCCTTGATAGCTTGATCAGTTGATGTTTCAGAAGACATGATGCGCTAAAATAAATAGCGAAGAAGATGAGAAACCTGTAAGGGTACCTGTGATGAGGTGCATGGGAATGGAATGCATATGATATAATTTCAAATACTTTAGGGATTCAAATTCGTAAACCAAAAAAAATGAAACACACTTTTATTAGATTAAAAACTTGAAACAATGTTTGACAAGTGCCCTTAAGGCGTTACAAAAGGAAATACTGAAAAGTAAATCAAACTAGAAATAGCAAAAGACATCAGCGCTCCCATGGTCGTCTTCCGTTGGTGCTGACATAGTCGTTGAGGACGTTCTCATTCTCCAGCTTCCTTGTAAGCTTCAGGATCTTCCGCTCTTGTTATTGATACTTCTCTCTGTAAGTATCCCGTTCTTCCCTTAACTGGATCCAAGACCTCTTTAATGCCCCAATGTCAGTAGGCATGTATGGGTGGAGGACAGTATGATGAACCCCTTCTTCATCAGTACTTTTAATGATCACTGGTAAGACAGCTTCGTATGGCATCCCTAGCTTTTGGGCACGGGTACAAACCCACCGGAGATATGGCTCCATTGGAAGAGAAGTCTTTTCTCCTAGCTCGTGTGGATCATACCTGTTAACCCTATCCCAAGCTCGTATGAATCTACGACGATGCTCATTACTATCTCCCTGAAAGCCAAAGACAATGCTCGGAAGCAACAACTCATGAGGTTTGTCCTTTCTAGCTCGCCCAAATTGTCGTAAGGCCAGACAAGGATTATAGGTGATCCCTCCTCTAATTCCCAACAAAGGAACATTGGGGTATTCTCCGCACTGGTCAATAATAGCTACTTCTTCCATGTCTTTAGTGCTCCAGATAATGTCTGTGTGAGCCAGGGACATAATTCTGTAGGCCCAACCCATGCCTTCCTTGTTCTTCAAAACAAATTTTGGGAGGTGAGAAATAAACCAACTCGCCAGCAATGGTGCACAACACATAAGGGTTCCCCGTTTCCGAGTAGTACGGGCGTAAAGAGCATGTAGAATGTCCCCTAAGAGAGTGGGCACAGGATTGCGGGACATGAAGATCTTCATCGTGTTCACGTCGACAAAAGAATCTGAATTAGGAAACAACACCAAACCATAAATGAGAAGAGCCAGGATGTCTTCGAATGCTTGGAAGTCTAAACTGTCCCAAAACTGATTAGCCTGATCAACCAAGAACTTAGCCAAGAAGCCTTTTGTCCCACTCCGAGTCTCCCAGTTATACATTACCTCAGCCTTTGTCAGATGTAGGGCTGTAGCAACATCCTCTGGCCTAAGAGCTTTCTCCCAACCTGTAAACGGTGCCTGCTCTAGAATAGAAATACCAAGTAAATCAGAGAACTCTTCCAAAGTAGGGACCAACTGATAGTCCGGGAAGGTGAAGAAGTGGTACAATGGATCAAAGAACTGGCACAAGACACTCATCATCTGCTCATCCATCCTAGAAGTGACCAAACCAAGGAGGTGACCATGTCTTCTGACAAAGGAGGAAGTATCCAGAACTTTGGAAACCAAATATTTAAGCTGAGTAGGAATCTGAACAAAACTGATCCGAATAGTGTTTCTACGCATAGAGGCCATGACCTACAAAATAGAACAAAGATAAATCCCCTGTGTCTTTGAAATGGGTTAGTCCGATGCAAGATGCATGCAATGTCATGATGCATGATGTTATGATAGAAATACATCACAAGTATTCACATATAGCAAACATGGTAAGGGAAAACAAGTCACACAGTAGCCCTTAGATTTCAGGCTGGCATGGAGTTTAGGTATTACCCTCTTTTAGTTGAGTTGGTTCAAACCTATCCTAGTAATAGTAACCGGGTTCTAGAGGATCTCAATATCACTGACCACCCTCGATTGGTCATAATTCCAGTTTGGCAACCTTTTCTTGCGGCCAGAATCATCGCGAGAGTTTGGTCTCAATGAGTGTAGCATACTGCTACTTTTCTATGGCCAAGTTGGTCAATTATAGGTTCTAAGGTCAGTTGGTGCTTAATGACCCCTTAGCTGACCCATATTCTCCTTGTTCCACCATAAGGGATATCAGTACAAACTAAAGTGCCACACCAACGTAGCTACTGCTTCAACCGTATCGGTCTACACCGTACAGTTCCCTCACAGTCTATTTCTACTTACCTAAAGGGTATCCCCCAGATCCGGGTTAGGATCTATAGTAACTCCGATTCAAACCCACAAAGATAAAGCATACAAATCAAGCAATTGAAAACATCATGTGATTCAAGGCTTGAAACTTGTCATGAGCAATCTTAGGGGTCCAAGATGGTATATGAAAGTCACATGAAGCATTGATGGTCCAAAAATCCTTGTGCAAACTCAAACCCTAATTTCAGGTCATCAGTGCAAGGTGATATCTTGAGCTGAGCAAACCCTAATCTTGTCTTGAGTCCAAGAAGTCTTGTAAGGAAAATCTTGATAAATGAGAGGGAAAATTTTGGGGTACAACAGCTTCCCCTTTTCAATCTTCTTGAACCTGAAGAGTTAGATTGGCGAGTTTTCTGTTCGTGACTCGAAGGTAAAAGATGATTGGACACTAGAGTGCCCGTAAATTTGCACTCGTCAAAATGTAGTTGAGGGAATGGGCTTAAAAATGCCATTTGGAGATGTGATAGAATCTTGTTGGAGATGGGCTTAAAAGATGCCATCCAAGAATGTTTGTTGAGTTGTAAGTTATAAGTCAAAAGAATGAGTATCAGAATGGTGTCCGCATCTGGAACGTATCTGTACTATAGCTGGGGACTGAATCTGAATGAGCAAAGGAATAGCATCCGTGTCTGGAGCGTCTCTGAGCTGGGGAAAATCAGAGTAGGTAACCGAATGGCCACCATGTATGGAGCATATCCGTATTATATCTGAATGTTGAGGTATGAATAAGTATCAGAATGACTTCCGTATCTGGAGTGTATCTGAGCTAGAATCTGAATAAGTGACATAATAACTTCTGTGTTTTGAGTGTATCTGTTACTATATATAGAGGTTGAATATGAATGAGAAAAGGAATAGCATCTGTGTCTAGAGCGTGTCTAATCTGTATCTGATAGTTGAAATCTGAATAAGTGTCAGGATGGCATCCTTGTCTAGAGCGTATATGAACTGTATCTGAAATTTGAATATGAATGAGCAGCAGAATGACTTCCGTGTCTGGAGTGTATCTGCACTGTATCATGATTGTCGAATCTTGAACGAGGGCCAGAATGGCATACGTGTCTGGAGCGTATCTGAACTTAAAATCTGAACGAATAGCAGAATGGCTTCCGTGTATGGAGTGTATCTGTACTGTATCATGATTGTATACTATTAATGGTAGCTTGTTAATATTATCCTGAAAAAGGTAAAATGTTAGCTGAAACACAAAGTTATGTTGCATGAAATATATGATGCATTAAATATGTTTTATCAATGTTTATGATATATGGATGTAATGTATGTGCATGTAAGCTGATTTGCTGTCTTACTGAGGAAAATAAATCCTTGACAGCTGGGGATAAAAACTCTTGACTGCTGCAGAGGAAAATAAATCCTTGACTGCTGAGGATAAGAAATCCTGGGAGATTGTTGGGGATTAAAATCCTTGACAAACTTCTGTGGGGATGTGAGGATCCTTCATGTCTTGAAGTTAGAGTATTGACAAAAAATCTGTTGTGAGAGTAATGCCAAACTGCTTGAGAAATCTGCTTGGGAAATCTAGATAACTTTGAAGACCTCTACTGGGGATTATACAATGGGAATCCATATTTTTCTGGGGAATAAGGAAAGCTCTGATGACTTCCCTGGGGAATTAAGAATGGGAATCTTCATTCTGTTGAAAAATAAAAACTCTGCGGGGAAGAAGGCTTACTGCTGGGGAGTAAGTTCAGGAGTTTTCGGTTGTCTGCCACTCAACTGGGGAGTTATCCTAGGTTGGGGAGAGACAAAAGTTAACTGTTACCTGGTTGATTTCCAGGCTTCAAGATAACTTGCTGGGGAATTTAGAGAAACTGCACGGTCTCCACTGGGGATTGATAGTTAGAAACTTTGGCTCCGTTGAGGAATAAGGTTTCAGCTCCGCTGGGGATCTGTAATTCAAAGTTTTAGCTCCGCTGGGGATTGGGAGTTTGAAGTTTTTAACTCTGATGGGAATTAAGGTTTGAAATTTAGCTCCGCTGGGGATCTAGATGATGTACTGTAGGGATTGCTCCTGGAATAGCCTAAAGACGTTTTCCTATCCTTTCAATCTGTCAGTAATTGTTCTTTTTCATTCCTGTTTATTTGTAAACAGTAATTATGTTCAAATGCATATGTTCATCAATGAATCATTGGACGTTTTTGCAAATAAAACACAAGTGTAAAAGAAAAAGGCAAATAGTTTTCTGCACTTTAAAGAGGTATCTTTGTATTTACTTTGAATAACTATTTTGTACAAAGGAGACAAACATCCTAGTAAGAGGATGGTGTCATAAAAATGAGAAGAATTTATACAAAGAAAGATAACTATGTGTAAAAGAAATCCCATGGGGTTCTCATTCTGCTATAGCCTTCGTAACTCTGAATATCTTGTCCATTCGTTTCTTCGTCCGAAGATGATTGGATTGATCAGAAGCCCAAAGTTTTGTCAGTGAAGAGATTGTCCTTAAAGTGATCCGAAGAGACATAGTCATACACTTAAATTCCATAACTTTTTCCTGGACCGCCCTTTCGGGTTTTCGGTCCACTGGGAAACCCTTTTTTTTTCCCAAGTCTCCCTTTCGGGTTTTCAACTTGTCGGGTGTACAGATTTTTTTATTTTCCCCTAATTTTTGCCTGAACCGCCCTTTTGGGTTTTCGATTCACCGGGATGCCCTTTTTTGCCTAGGTGTGTCAACCTAGCGGGTCATTTATGCGTAGTATCTTTTGACTATGTCTGCCGTGATACGGTGGGAAGAACTCACTGTTTTTGGAATGCTGGTTTGCGTTTTGCGTTTGTGTTTGCAAAATGTCGCGGTAAGCAAGAGTCGCCACCAACTTTTATTTTATCCAACAAGGAAAGGAAAAAAGCACAGAAAAATTCCTTTTTTGGAGATTTTCTAGGTACAGGGGGTAGATTATAGAAAGGGAAGGTATTAGCTCCCTTTCTATCCGTAGTTATCTACGGGATCTTAGGTACTTGCTCATCATTTTCAAAATTGTTTTCTTTGTGCTTGCGGGTTTTTGAAAAGTTTTTGTTTCAACTTCGATTTGACTCTCGCTTAAGAGTGTAATGAAGTGTTTTTGAAAACTTTGTTTGAAAAGGAGTGTAAGTGTGAAAAGAAGTTTGTTTTTTGGATGAGCAAGTATCTAAGAACTATCTACCTACTCGAAAAAGGAATCGTTCTATGCTAATGTCCTTTAGACAATGCTATCCCACTATTAGTGAGTGGGTAGCGCCGTCGTTGGAGTTTGGGGGTCAATTCGAAAGAGGGACATACGGTCACCAAAGCAATGTTAGGACACCTTAGCGGTAACCCTAATGTCTTAGATCATTTATTCGAGGCAATGATATCCGAGGCAACCTTTTCGAGGCAACTATGATCTTTTAGACAAGAGGGCGACCTCTAAAATACCCTATACTCAATGACCGTTTACGAAGGAAACCAAGTGGGGTGTACCCTAGGAGTGCGCATGTGCGAGTGTGTTGTTTTCAGTTATTTTTATCTTTGCACATGTTTAGGGTGA
This sequence comes from Vicia faba, assembly GCA_948472305.1. Taxonomy (NCBI): domain Eukaryota; kingdom Viridiplantae; phylum Streptophyta; class Magnoliopsida; order Fabales; family Fabaceae; genus Vicia; species Vicia faba. The sequence continues at coordinate 1,602,318,775 of OX451736.1, forward strand.
TCTAAATTGATTTTAGATTAGGCATTCATTCTTGTCATGCAAGCCCTATTATCAAACATCTAACAATTGTATAATTTACAGAATTAAAATACGGAAATTAAATTACAAGGCGTCGGGTATTTACATCGCCAAAAGCAACCCTTTGAAAATAAAATAAAGCGGTAAAATAATTAAAATGTCCTATTTAAAACTATTACAATCCGGGAGCAGATACAATATTGGATAGAGAAAAATAAAGCGCGACGCGAAATTAAATCGGATGCAAAATTAGGGTTTTGACCTTTTTTAAAAGAAAATGTTTTTGTTGTTTTTATTTGAAGAAAAGAAATTAAATCCTAAATTAAATACTAAATTAATTATTAAATAAATAAATTAATGAAAAATAATAATTAATGACATATTTTTGGAGTTTTTATTATTTTAAGAAAGAAATTAAAATAATAAAATTAGAGTTAAATCCTAATGATTTCTAATTGATTTTATTTATTTACAAAAATAATTTAAAGTTATTCTAGAATTAAAAACCTAATTAATTAGTTAAAATTTATTAAAGAAAATAAAATTCTGAATTAAAAAGTATTTTGGTGATTTTTTGATAAAAGAAAGAAAATTTGTTATTGGTTAATAAATTAATTAAGTAAAATAAAATAATTAAATCAAATAAATAGAATATAAGAAAGTAGAGAAATGGGTCTTTTTTGGAGGTGCGGGAAGCAATTCTGTTGGCCCAATAATGCTGGTCCGTTTTGACTTTTGTGATCCAATACACATGCATTGACTTGCTTATGATGTGCCTTCAAAGATTGACCACAAGATCTGGCCATCTGGCCATCTGGCGTATGAAGGAGGGATGTGCATGGTGGAACTCCTGGCCTAGGCGCGCACATGATCTCCTGAAAGAAATCGGAAAAATAACAAATGCTGGAGGCAGGGATCAAACCCCTGACCTCCAGCCTCTGAATGCCTTAACGCTAACGTGGTGACCGCTGGGCTATGCTGCTCTATTTGTTAACAAAATACAACATAACAATAATATAATAAAACAAGTGCATTAGTGGAATTTTGGCGCGGAATTCAAACAGACCAACAGAAGGGTGACAACGCATCATCCTCTTCCTCCAAAACCTGCAACTTTTACCTGCGGATTTTTATCCGCAGCTAAAAGCGTAGCTTCACTCTAAATCCTTCCCCAGGCCATATAAATGAAAGGTAGCACCATGGTTGAGCTCGTCTTGTTTCCTTGAACAAGATGATACCCTTCACGCAAGCCAATTATTCTTGTAATAAAAAGCCCTAAAAAAACCTAGAAAATCCTACAATGGTGATCCACGATATAAAGCATAAGAATGAAATTGGTTATTGCAGAAAGCTAGCAAATGTCATGGTGAATCAGAATATGAAATTAGTTTTTGTTATAGATGCAAGAATAATACAAATCGAATTCAAGAATGGGGCGGATCCGTGAGGGACTTACAGTGCACTAGGAGGTCTAAAAACGCGTAGTTTGGATTGGTTTCGCTTGTGGAGATGGCCAGGAAGAGATTGGGACAAGTCTCAAGTCTTGAAATTGCCTCTATGCCTGATTTCGATCTCATACTTTTTCTGGTTTTTGCAACTTTGGTTCTCACTCTATGCTTGCTCTCCCACCCTTATTCTTGTATGCTTCGCTTCCTTATGTAATGCACAACATATTAGGTCTTAATTCCTTGTCCAAATCTTTCTCTATCAATGCTCTTGATGTGGATTTGATTTGCTTTCAAAGCTTTCCAAAATTGACTTCATTTCAATCTTTTTTGCACACAATTGATTTGATACGAATTTGATGATGGAAAGCTGTATAATGGAACCTGAAATCAACACAAAATCTTTGTTATCAATGCCTTTGGATTTTTATTTTGTTTAATTTGATTTAAATAAAATTAATTCAAATAAAATCAAAAGAATTAATAAAAAAATGATATGGACACATGGCCAAGGCTGGAGCATGTGGGCTACAATGCAAACTTAAAACAAGTGAAAAAGAATGGGCCCATTTGGCAAAATTTGAAGTTTTGGGGATAGTTGACTTTTGGCAATTTTGCAAAAAAGTCCAACTTCAACTATGTATAACTTCTTCAATTTTGAACTTTTGAAAGTGTTCTTGAACTTTTTAGAAAGCTTGAGATGTCCTCTAACCAACCCTTTTAGTATCATCTCATTTTGATATTCCATGCTCAAGTTATAAGCTTTGACAAAAAAGGTGTTTTTGTTAACTTTCAAAAATGACCTATAATGTCAAAATTCATAACTTCTTGTGAGTGCATAATTTGATCTTGGGGTATGAATATGGATTATAGGTAACTGAATCCTCTTCAAAACAAGATTTGTATGGGTCATTTCTCATAAAGTATGAGAAAGTTATGCTTGGTCAAATTTGGTTGACTTTTCCTACAAAACCCTAATTTAGCAACTTTTGAATCTTGATGAATCTTGAGTAATCCTTGATGAATCATGATCAACCATTGATCAAATGATTAAATATCCTTCAAAATGAGAATGTTGACAAAAAATCTTGAAGTTTGACTGTATTTGGGTCACAGTTGACTTTTGCCCTAGCACAATCGATTTTTGGACCTTTTGAGCAATTGAATGAGCAAACTTCCTCTGCAAGGCTTTAAACTTGACATGGATGATCTTGAGAACATATTAGGACCTAGGTGAGAATTTGAGGTCATTTGGACTCAAACATCTTGATGCAACACAAAACCCTAATTTGGGGAAGATTGCCTTAGGAGAGAGCTTGTCTGACCAACTCTTGGGCTATCTTGAATAAGTTGGGGATTTTTCTTGCAATATTTTTTTTGAGAGATATGAGAGGGAAAATTTTTGGGTACAACATCTGCGTTCGCAGGGTGCGGCAGGTCGTCGCCGTCCATGGTGGTTAAGATCATTGCCCCACCAGAAAAGATGTTTTTGATCACAAATGGTCCTTCGTAGGTAGGAGTCCATTTGCCCCTGGGATCACTTTGTGGCAAGATAATGCACTTGATCACTAGATCTCCAACTTGATATGTTTGGTGTCTGACTTTCTTGTTGAAAGCCTTGATCATCCGCTTTTGATACGTCTGACCGTGGCAAACAGCAGTAAGTCGCTTCTCATCAATCAAGTTTAGCTGATCAAGCCGGGTCTGGATCCAATCGTCTTCACTCAAACCAGCATATTTCATGATTCTCAATGAGGGAATCTGAACCTCGATAGGTAAAACAGCCTCCATGCCATATACCAAGGAATAAGGTGTTTCCCCAGTTGATGTGCGTGTCGTGGTATGGTACCCGTGAAGAGAAAACGGTAGCATTTCATGCCAGTCCTTGTAGGTGACTGTCATCTTTTGTATGATCTTCTTGATATTTTTGTTAGCAGCTTCAACTGCACCATTCATCTTTGGCCGATAGGGAGATGAGTTGTGATGTTGAATCCTGAACTGCTCGCACAGAGCGGTGATCATAGTATTTGTTGTACCCTAATTTTGACCTAAGATCCCATCTTTATTTTTTGCATTTTTAGATAAGTCAAGGTCACGAAATACGGTCGGTTTTAACGTCTCACTTTCGAGTTTTGACTATGCGAAGAAAGATCAAGTTTGCAAGTTGATTCAAAGCATTTCGATCAAAAGTCAACTCTTGCAAGTTCAATTTCAAACGGTCATAACTTCTTCAATTTTCAACGTCCTGAGGCGATTCTTTTGCAAAGTATCACAAATAGCGTTGTTTATGAGATTACTTCGAAGATTAAAGTTCAAGTCATGCCACAGACGTTTTCTCAAGAACGTTTGATTTTTCTGCTGGGATAATTCATGAAACTGGAGTTTTAGTCCAATGATTCTTTGATTGCTTATGGACTACTTCAAGTCACTTTGCAATTGAACTGTAGCGATCATTGGATTAAGGTAGATTGTCGATTAAATTTCTTAAAGGCACGATTTACGCTATTGGTCTGTATTGTAAAGACGCGAATCAGGGTTGAGAATTCCTTGAATTCTTGTGGTTTGCAAGCTAACTTGGATTTGAGATTTGAATTAAGATTTGGATTCATTGTTGTGAAGTTTTCTTTCAAGTAACCAATACCATAAAGCCAAAATATCCGAATTTGTCAAATAACATTAGGGTTCTTATCATTCGATGGAGCAGTCGAGCATCTCAGCGAAACGAAAATGCCGTCACATAAGACCTTCATGATCAAGAAGAAATTGGCGAAGAAGATGAGGCAGAACAGGCCCATCCCTTACTGGATCCGGATGAGGACTGACAACACCATCAGGTATAACGCTAAGCGTCGTCACTGGTGTCGTACCAAGCTTGGATTCTGAGGTTCTTGCTTTCCTGAGTTTAATTTCATTAGGGTTTTTGTTGATTTTTGTTTAATTTAAGTAATACAATGGATATTATTGAATTGTAATGCCATATTTTTGAGCTATGAGAATTTATTGTTGTCAATTACTTGCTTAACATCTTTTTTAAAATCAATTGGGATTCTTTGCACTCTAATTTGAATTATTATACTTTTCGATGATTATTTTATTAGTTTTGATGTTTTAAGTAATGACTAGCTGATCTATTTCATTGTTTGTACTGGTGTGTCCACTTTAGGTAGAGAAATTTTTTTCCTTTAGAGCAATTTTGTGTAACAAGACATACTAATTACCACTAGTATGCCATTAAATAGTTTCTTTTCTTTGTTTATACAATCTTGTTTAATTCACATTCCGGGCACTGCAATCTGTAAATCATTATCTTGACAGCCGAACTCCTTCAGCTGTTTACTATTTAAAATCTTGCACACTTCTATTTTGGTTAACATCAGCTTCTTCGTCTCATTAGAATTTGATGCATGGAGTTCGTATGAGTGGTTTTTGAATAATAAAATAACACAGGATCTTTACTTTCATTAGTTTGTTAAATTGTTGTGAACTTGTCAATTAGTATGCTGCTCCAAACCCTGCACATCAGTCCAAAAATAATGCCCCAAAACTGTCTTTTGTTTGCTGTCCAGAACCAACTGCTACAAACTCTGCCTTACAGTCCCAAAACTGTGTAAGATCTGTCCCAAAACCAACCTATGTTGCAGCAATCAAACTAGTTCTGCTATGCTGTCCCAATTTTGCACAAGTAAGGAAAGCTTTAGCCTACACAAAAAAAAAGGTAATAAAACAGTTATAACAAAACCAACTTTCACAACCATTTTCCCCCCAAAAATTCATTTCATTCAAGCTATAAAAGTAGTTCTAAGGAGAGAAGATCACAGGGTAGAAACACACAAAGAGAACAGAAAAAATTAGGAAAATTGTAACATGATTCTGTACAAAAAAAAAGCAGTAACACTCACCCAACATACCTGCCAGCACCGAATTCCGCAAGCTAACTCCATCTCTCCCTTCACCCTCTGTTCTCCTTCGCCTAGTAATCCATCGCAACCTAATCTTTTGTTTCCTCTTCTTCATACTTCCATCCTTCAACCTTCATTGAACCATCATCTGCCACTGTTAAATTCGAACTCACTTCATCACAAACCCGGTTCGCAATCATCCCCAACCTTCACCGTGGATCTCCCTGCATCTCAGCCTCTACGGCACCCTTCAACCATCCATTCGATCTTCATATCTTAGCATCCAATTTCCGTGCACCACCTCCAATTTCCATCCATCGTTGTTTCACCAACACAAACAATCCATAAATTCCTCCTCTACTCCATACCATTACACAGACCTCACCATTCCTCCTTCCAACCTTCCGCGACTCACTACCCCTTCGCCTGCATACTTTCGTCAATTCACTCACCATCTCAATACCTCAATCTTCATACTTGAACCTGCTGTAATCCACTGGCTATCACCAACATAAGTACTAAACCATCTGTTTTTTCCTTTACCCACAATCAGTAACCTTCAACATCCATCCTCCGCTAGCAACTCGCGTCAACCACCATCAATGCATGAACCCAACCTCCCTTATTCCTCTCTCTGCGAAAACACCCTTCATCTTCACTGTGCGCTAACTACCCAGCCTCACAAACAATGATATCCACCATCGTCAATCTCTGCCGGTCACTTTCTAACAACCTTCTTCTACTTACTTCCGTTCACAACAAACTGTCCTCCACGAACAACCACAAATCCTCTTCCCTCCAAAGCCATCGTGATAGTATGCTCCCTCCTATCTCCGAACTCCCGGTCCTCTTCAGCCATCGCAGATCACGCCCAACCGTCATCCATCTTTCATCAGAAAAATGAAGTGGAGGAGGAAGATGAGGCGTGCTAGAAACAAAGGAAAGCGGAAATGAAAAAGATACTAATGGTGGATGTGTTTAGATGGAAAAGTCAAAGAGGCCAAAACCTCAATGGGGCGCCGCTGCTGGTATTCAGGGTGGGTCTCAAATTTATGTTGTTGTTTACTATCAATGGCACGCATTTAAAATTAGGGTTAGTGTCTTTATATTGAGTTTGGGCCTAAAGGGCCGATAACATGCTTATACACACCCTTTCTATTTCTTTATACTTTTAGATATTTAGGTTAATGCAATTAAATTCCTTTTAATTAGTTATAAAAAAATAAAAAAATATATTAGTAATCTTATAATTAATTTAGTTTAATATTAATTTAGAATTCTTTAATTAGTTTAGATTTATTTTATAACTTTAGAATTTTATTTCACTTAGTAAATTTTAGAATTTTATTTGTTTTAGTTTAGTTTAATAACTTTAGAATTTTATTTGATTTTATTTAAGTTAACTTTAGAATTTTATTTGTTTAGTTTTAGTTTAATAACTTTAGAATTTTATTTGATTTTATTTAAGTTAATTTTAGAATTTTATTTGTTTAGTTTTAGTTTAGTGACTTTAGAATTTTTATTTGATTTAGAATTAGTTTAATAAATTTATAATTTTTATTTGATTTAGAATTAGTTTAATAAGTTTATAATTTTTATTTAGTTTAATAACTTTAGAGTTTTTATTTGATTTAAATTTAGTTTAGTAGTTTTAGAATTTTATTTGATTTAGATTTAGTTTAGTAGCTTTGAAATTTTCATTTGTTTTAGATTTAATTTAGTAACCTTAGGATTTTAATTTAATCTAGATTTAACTTACTAAATTTTAAAGCTTTAGTTTAGTTTAGATCAAATTCAATAATACTAGATTTTTTTTTATAATCTTAGAATTTGTAATTAGTTTAGAATTATTTTAGTAAGTAATTTTTAATTTAGTTCGAATAACTTCTTTAGATAATTAGTTATATTCCTTTTTATTTGTATATTTCTGTCATTTCAATTTCTCGGTGCCTCTTGATCATTAATTTGTTTTTGTCAGATTTATTTTCTTGTGACTTCTGAATGTTTATATTTTGATGTTCATTTTATTTTGCTTACTCCAAGGAAAATATTTAAATTTGTTGACTTCATGTCATCAAATACATCTCATCCAATCGTGCGAATACCTTCTTTTCATTTTTTGTTTGTTTACTATTTTGTTAAACCTAAGATAATTTTCCCAAAAGATTCAATTTTTAAACTCACACATTTTAAGTCAAAACTTCGACACTAGGTCGTCGCATTTTCAAAATCTCGTCCATACCCATTTTTAGCCAAACGAACCATTTTTATCAAACAAACAATTTTAACCAAAAAACGGATATTTCAAAAGGTTCCTGCGGAGTACCGCAGATGCATTGGGTGCTAATACCTTCCCATTGCATAACCAACCCCCGAACTCTCAATCTCTTTTAAAAAACGCATTGTATTTTCATTACTTTTAAATATTACTTTACATTGCATGTTTTAGGGTTTTATTTCGCTCTTTTCCCTTTTCCCTTGGAAATAATAAAGCGCGGTGGCGACTCTTGCTTTGGTGAGTCAGGTTAATTAATAGCTTGATCTCCGATTTTCACCGTTACAGAATTGGAGACTCTGCTGGGGAAAGATTGACCTCTTGCTGGTCCATCCCTAAGTGGGTTAAGCCTAATTTGTTTTATCTGTTTTATCATTATTTGATTGTTTGATTATATGTATATATTATGATTATTTGGGTGTTGATAATATTTACAAAGGACAAGTCCTATACCCGGACTAAGTTACACTTAGGAATAGGACGGGCGGTATAGTCATGTTAACTTTGAGGGAGTAATCCCGAAGAAGGAGGCATGAGATCCCCCACTCAGTGGAAGGCCCTTTTGAACGTAATATTTGTTTACCGAGTAATCGGGAAGACATTATTATTTTCGACCTGGGAGCCATAGAAGCTGGGAACCGTAGAACCCTAACCCATCTTGGCCTTTTAGGTGTAGCGCGGAGATTATAACGGAGTAATCCGGAAGTAATTGTTACGCGATGCTACGCTCGGATGAGTTTCTCTTGAGAATATTGCTGATTATTGAGTAATCAAGACGTTGGTAATATCCGAAGGAGGAATGTAGACTTCGGGAACTCTTAGAACCTTGTTCTACAGGTGTGATTAAACTGTTAGTACATACCTTGGGGATGTTCTTTACCCTTGACTTCATGCTCGTGACGTTGAACCTTTCGACTTTATTTGTGACCTTGCTTGTGGTTGTTGCATAGCCATGCATTCATACATCCATAAAACCCTTTTCACTTGGCTTTGAAGGAATTTGGAGGTCTTTCTTTGTAAACATCACAAGTTTCGTCAAGCTCAATGGATCTTGGGTGTTGATAGGGCGAAAACCCTAATCCACCAAAATGGATGATTAATCTTGATGATAACTTGATCAATGTTTGGAGACAATTCATCTTCTATCTTCATACTTTGATGTTTACAACTTAATATCTTGAGTTCCTTGAAAATCAAATAAAAACTCTCTTTTGCATATCATGTATCATTCTACATTTTTTATTTCACTTTCAAAGGTCTTTTTCCGAGTCTTATTTTTCCTTTGGTCTCACCAGTACAACACTCGCGCTAAGAGAACAATGGAGAATATCAAGCAAGAGATTTCTGAACTCCGCAGAGAGGTGACTAATTTGAAAGCAGGTATGGATCACTCAACTGTTTTGGTTGAAATTTTGGTTGCTGCCCAAGTCAATCCTTCTAAGAAGGAGGAAGCGATGATAAAAGTATTCACTGATTGTCATTCAAGGACGTTGGTTTTGAAGTTCAAATCAAGTACGTGCCGAAGAGTAAACACGATTGATGGTCACTTTGAGTTTTGAAGGATGTTTTCGGTGATTCAAGTCCAGATGGAGAGCCTTCCCAAATTATTAACTTATTTATGCTTTTTGTAATTTTTCTTGTTTATCAAAACATTGTTTGCATGTAAGAACTTGTTTGCATCTGAATGATTATCTTAATACAATGAATATGTTTGTCTTGAAGAAATTCATTCGTTTCACTCATATTTGTTTTCAAATTTTAAATTGCTTTTGCACTATGATACCAAATTGTTGCTCATTCTCTTGCCTAGGCAGAGATTGAAGGGAGGATGATGATCTAAAGAACACAAAATCTCTGGTTGCATGCCGTTGGATAAAATCTTGCTGATGATGTACAGGCATTGTTTCAAATCCCTAAACACTGGAGATATAAGGAAGATAATCCCTTGCTAACCTCTTTTGAGCCTTGAAGTAGGAGTTTCTTTTCTATACGAAAAACCTTGAATTTTAACCTGGGGCAGGGTAGTTTTTAGTTAATCTGACTGAGTGTTCAAAATTCATAAGGAAGATGTTTTTTGAAGAGAAACTATGAGGGCTATCCTTCATGTATAATGAATCTAGAGGATGTGGAATCACAATGTTATCCCTCATTCATCAAGAAACGAGGCAATCACAATCTTCTCAACAAGCAAATGCAAGCTAATGTCACACATTTTGTTCAAAAAGTTAAAAAATCGAGAAAAAGAAAAAGCCTGCTAAGTCAAAAAACATGAAAACGTGTGACTTAGGCAAAATTAAGGCATCCCGTTGGACTATCAATTCAAAAGAATTAGTTCAGGCAAAAGTTAGGGAAAATAAAAATCGCAAAGAAAAGGACTGCAAAGAAAAGTCCTCAACAAAGAACAAATTGGTGACTACAAACACGAAGACATGAGGGCGGTTTCTACTCCGAAAGCCTCGTCGTTTCCTTGACCGTCACAAAATCCTTTTGAGAGATGAACACTCATGTTGAATTAACTGAACATAGGGTTGGAGAACATCATAAAGAATGGGTGGGCACCAAATATTTTGAGCCTTAAAATATTTTTTCTAAAAACCATGAACCAGACCACGTTACAACCTTCAAAAGTCCTAATTGAAGCAAGGTTATTTTGAAAGCATACTTCAATGAGATAGTGTTCCTGACTCCCATGAATGTTCTAAATAGTTATGTTGGTATCATATGTTTTTCCTATACAAAAATAAATGGTGCTTTAGCTCGCAAAATTTGTGCGATATCTTTCAAAATCTTCAAGACTTACATAACTGTTGCATTAGAATTTTCATTCTCATTGTAAACTTTTTCTAACTGCAAAACATTTGTTTGATATCAAGGAAGCTCACATAAGCACCAGTGATGAGTTTATTCTTTTAAGGCTTGAAACTATGTTGAGTAATTGGCGAATCATTTCAAGAAAAAAATCATATCCAGGGGCATGTCACCTGAAGACCGTAAGCACGAACATGTTGCTTCTCCCAGTTAATGCTTTCCCAACTTGTTTACCCTTTATTGGGGCAAAAGTTGAAGACTTTGTTGTGCCAACTACAGTCAATTCGGGGCAATCACGTCGAGATTTATTGAATCTCTCTAAGAGTTTGAAGACACCAGAGCATGGTGAATGCCAGGTCTTTTGTAAAATCCTCTTGAGACGATTTCTCCTCATCAACCATATAGCTCGGCGCATTTTAGAGGTGAAGCTATTCGCAAGAATTGTCGTGCATCACGCAGCTTATCAGCAATAAACTTGGGGCATCCAAAATTAATCCCAGGGGCAATCCAGATTTGTCAAGATATGTTTTTCATACATTATCAGAGGGTGGTGTTCCCAGTATCTCCAGCTAAGCAAGACTTCTTTCCAGCTGAAACTTTGTTCGTGTTGTTATCCTTTCAATGGATTGTTTGCAATAGAAGACTGGACTTTGGGTTTTCTACCTGAAAATATCTTCCTCTCCAGAGATATTTAAGCCTTGTAAAAGGACCTTGCTCCAATGATGGCCTGTGTTTTATCTCCAATAATGTTACCATCTTGTTGAGATTAGCTGAGTGTCGGGTTGTGTTGTGATGTCTTATCATCTCCTGTTTATCTCCTCTATCTGTTTTGTCAGCATATACATGACATTCATTTATTCATTCACACTTGCGTCTTGCACGCACATTTGTATTTGTTGATGTCATTAAAGCTCGTATACTTTGGTTATGTCTATTCAAATAGTGTATTTGATCTTTCCAAATAGAGTGTCAACTTAAGCAAAAAGTGCGCCTCCTTTCTAATTCCCCACTGAGTTAACTCTCGTAGAAGAATCTTGCTTTAGCTTTCCTTTTCCATATCTGGATAAGATAAATCCCTATTTGAGTTGTTTCCTCATTGGGTGGAGTCTTGTTTGACTGTTTTCTCTCCAGTTTATTCCTGGATTGAGCTTTGTCTCTTGTGAATGATACCCTGTGGATATCTCTAGGCTATGAAACCTAGATGGAGAGTGAATTTATTTTGCAACGTAAAGACTTGGTCTCCTCAAGAAGGATTTATTCATGGTTCCCCATTGAAGATGAACTTTATTCCCCAGTAGTGTTATCACAACCTTCTTCTGGAATATCGACATGACAACAAGCGACTGACTCTTTATTTGAGCAGTTTGATTATTTCTGATTTCTCTACGACAAATGGCGGTCTCTTCATGAGCAGTTTGTCCATCCTCGATGAAATTATTGATTCTCACCTCCAGCAATATCTTCATGATGTGTTATTTATATCTTTGAAAGCAACAAGTGGCGGACTCTTCATGAGCAGCTTGTATGCTTTAATATTCTTTGAAAACAACAAGCGGCAGTCTCTTCATGAGCAACTTGTGTGTTATTGTTCTCTTGAAAAACAGCAAGCGGCGGTCTCTTCATGAGCAACTTGTATTGATATTGCTACATTTGAAAAAACAACAAGCGGCGGTCTCTTCATGAGCAACTTGTATGTTATTATCACCTTTGAAAACAACAAGCGGCAGTCTCTTCATGAGCAACTTGTGTGTTATTGTTCTCTTGAAAAACGGCAAGTGGCGGTCTCTTCATGAGCAGCTTGTACAGAAAACGGCAAGTGGCAGCTTCTTCATGAGCAGCTTGTACGTTAGTATTTTTGGAAGACAGCAAGTGGCAGCTTATCTATTTGAGCAACTTGTGTGTTATTGTTCCCTTGAAAACGGCAAGTGGCAGCTTCTTCATGAGCAGCTTGTACGTTAGTATTTTTGGAAGACAGCAAGCGGCAGCTTATCTATTTGAGCAACTTGTGTGTTATTGTTCCCTTGAAAACGGCCAGTGGCAGCTTCTTTATGAGCAGCTTGTGGGTTTTTGGCAACAAGTGGCGGACTCTTCATGAGCAGCTTGTGTGCTTTAATATTCTTTGAAGACAGCAAGTGGCATCTTCTTTATTTAAGCAGCTTGTATGTCATAGCACGTTTTTTGAAGACAGCAAGTGGCAGCTCCTTTATTTGAGCAGCTTTTGTATCCCCAACAATAATGTCTACTCAGCAAATGGCATCCCTTTCGGAAAAGTCCCGTGGGGAAATTTGTTATTTTATCCTTTTCAAGCGATATCTTGGTTAAAGAAGAAATGTGTTACCGTTCTTGGTAAAATTCAGAAATCAAAGATGTTTATCTCCAGCCACAATGCTGGTGTCAATCATTTTGTTTTCCAGCCACAGTGCTGGTGTCAATCATTTTGTTTTCCAGCCACAGTGCTGGTGTCAATCATTTTGTTTTCCAGCCACAGTGTTGATGTCAATCATTTTGTTTTCCAGTCACAGTACTGATGTCAATCATATGCTTTTCCAGTTACAGTACTGATGTAAATCATTACCTTTTCCAGTATCAATACTGATGTAAATCATTCAAGAGTCTCTCATTTGAAGTCTATGACTTTGTTTCCCCAGTGGTGTTATAATCTGTTCCCCTGTAGGATTACTATAATATGCTTGGTTTCTCCAGCATAGTTTGTCTCATATGGCGTCATTCCCCATAAAATTCAAAACATCACATTCATATCATATCATAAACATAATTGCGGTATCTTAAGGCCAAAAATTGTGTATTCTATATTTAAGTCCCTTCAATCTCGTCGAAATGAAGATCCCAATCTTCATATCTCCAAATAGAAGAAACTTAAATAGGCGCAGCTGTTGTACCCTAATTTTTGACCTAAGATCCCATCTTTATTTTTTGCATTTTTAGATAAGTCAAGGTAATGAAATACGGTCGGTTTTAACGTCTCACTTTCGAGTTTTGACTATGCGAAGAAAGATCAAGTTTGCAAGTTGATACAAAGCATTTTGATCAAAAGTCAACTCTTGCAAGTTCAATTTCAAACGGTCATAACTTCTTCAATTTTCAACGTCCTGAGGCGATTCTTTTGCAAAGTATCACAAATAGCGTTGTTTATGAGATTACTTCGAAGATTAAAGTTCAAGTCATGCCACAGACGTTTTCTCAAGAACGTTTGATTTTTCTGCTGGGATAATTCATGAAACTGGAGTTTTAGTCCAATGATTCTTTGATTGCTTATGGACTACTTCAAGTCACTTTGCAATTGAACTGTAGCGATCATTGGATTAAGGTAGATTGTCGATTAAATTTCTTAAAGGCACGATTTACGCTATTGGTCTGTATTGTAAAGACGCGAATCAGGGTTGAGAATTCCTTGAATTCTTGTGGTTTGCAAGCTAACTTGGATTTGAGATTTGAATTAAGATTTGGATTCATTGTTGTGAAGTTTTCTTTCAAGTAACCAATACCATAAAGCCAAAATATCCGAATTTGTCAAATAACATTAGGGTTCTTATCATTCGACGGAGCAGTCGAGCATCTCAGCGAAACGAAAATGCCGTCACATAAGACCTTCATGATCAAGAAGAAATTGGCGAAGAAGATGAGGCAGAACAGGCCCATCCCTTACTGGATCTGGATGAGGACTGACAACACCATCAAGTATAACGCTAAGCGTCGTCACTGGCGCCGTACCAAGCTTGGGTTCTGAGGTTCTTGCTTTCCTGAGTTTAATTTCATTAGGGTTTTTGTTGATTTTTGTTTAATTTAAGTAATACAATGGATATTATTGAATTGTAATGCCATATTTTTGAGCTATGAGAATTTATTGTTGTCAATTACTTGCTTAACATCTTTTTTAAAATCAATTGGGATTCTTTGCACTTTAATTTGAATTATTATACTTTTCGATGATTATTTTATTAGTTTTGATGTTTTAAGTAATGTCTAGCTGATCTATTTTATTGTTTGTACTGGTGTGTCCACTTTAGGTAGAGAAATTTTTTTCCTTTAGAGCAATTTTGTGTAACAAGACATACTAATTACCACTAGTATGCCATTAAATAGTTTCTTTTCTTTGTTTATACAATCTTGTTTAATTCACATTCCGGGCACTGCAATCTGTAAATCATTATCTTGACAGCCGAACTCCTTCAGCTGTTTACTATTTAAAATCTTGCACACTTCTATTTTGGTTAACATCAGCTTCTTCGTCTCATTAGAATTTGATGCATGGAGTTCGTATGAGTGGTTTTTGAATAATAAAATAACACAGGATCTTTACTTTCATTAGTTTGTTAAATTGTTGTGAACTTGTCAATTAGTATGCTGCTCCAAACCCTGCACCTCAGTCCAAAAATAATGCCCCAAAACTGTCTTTGGTTTGCTGTCCAGAACCAACTGCTACAAACTCTTCCTTACAGTCCCAAAACTGTGTAAGATCTGTCCCAAAACCAACCTATGTTGCAGCAGTCAAACTAGTTCTGCTATGCTGTCCCAATTTTGCACAAGTAAGGAAAGCTTTAGCCTACACCAAAAAAAGGTAATAAAACAGTTATAACAAAACCAACTTTCACAACCATTTTCCCCCCAAAAATTCATTTCTTTCCAGCTATAAAAGTAGTTCTAAGGAGAGGAGATCACAGGGTAGAAACACACAAAGAGAACAGAAAAAATTAGGAAAATTGTAACATGATTCTGTACAAAAAAAAAGCAGTAACACTCACCCAACAGACCTGCCAGCGCCAAATTCCACAAGCTAACTCCATCTCTCCCTTCACCCTCTGTTCTCCTTCGCCTAGTAATCCATCGCAACCTAATCTTCTGTTTCCTCTTCTTCATACTTCCATCCTTCAACCTTCATTGAACCATCATCTGCCACTGTTAAATTCGAACTCACTTCATCACAAACCCGGTTCGCAATCATCCCCAACCTTCACCGTGGATCTCCCTGCATCTCAGCCTCTACGGCACCCTTCAACCATCCATTCGATCTTCATATCTTAACATCCAATTTTCGTGCACCACCTCCAATTTCCATCCATCGTTGTTTAACCAACACAAACAATCCATAAATTCCTCCTCTACTCCATACCATTACACAGACCTCACCATTCCGCCTTCCAACCTTCCGCGACTCACTACCCCTTCGCCTGCATACTTTCGTCAATTCACTCACCATCGCAATACCTCAATCTTCATACTTGAACCTGCTGTAATCCACTGGCTATCACCAACATAAGTACTAAACCATCTGTTTTTTCCTTTACCCACAATCAGTAACCTTCAACATCCATCCTCCGCTAGCAACTCGCCTCAACCACCATCAATGCATGAACCCAACCTCCCTTATTCCTCTCTCTGCGAAAACACCCTTCATCTTCACTGTGCGCTAACTACCCAGCCTCACAAACAATGATATCCACCATCGTCAATCTCTGCCGGTCACTTTCTAACAACCTTCTTCTACTTACTTCCGTTCACAACAAACTGTCCTCCAAGAACAACCACAAATCCTCTTCCCTCCAAATCCATCGCGATAGTATGCTCCCTCCTATCTCCGAATTCCCGGTCCTCTTCAGCCATCGCAGATTACGCCCAACCGTCATCCATCTTCCATCAGAAAAATGAAGTGGAGGAGGAAGATGAGGCGTGCTAGAAACAAAGGAAAGCGGAAATGAAAAAGATACTAATGGTGGATGTGTTTAGATGGAAAAGTCAAAGAGGCCAAAACCTCAATGGGGCGCCGCTGCTGGTATTCAGGGTGGGTCTCAAATTTATGTTGTTGTTTACTATCAATGGCACGCATTTAAAATTAGGGTTAGTGTCTTTATATTGAGTTTGGGCCTAAAGGGCCGATAACATGCTTATACACACCCTTTCTATTTCTTTATACTTTTAGATATTTAGGTTAATGCAATTAAATTCCTTTTAATTAGTTATAAAAAAATAAAAAAATATATTAGTAATCTTATAATTAATTTAGTTTAATATTAATTTAGAATTCTTTAATTAGTTTAGATTTATTTTATAACTTTAGAATTTTATTTCACTTAGTAAATTTTAGAATTTTATTTGTTTAAGTTTAGTTTAATAACTTTAGAATTTTATTTGATTTTATTTAAGTTAACTTTAGAATTTTATTTGTTTAGTTTTAGTTTAATAACTTTAGAATTTTATTTGATTTTATTTAAGTTAATTTTAGAATTTTATTTGTTTAGTTTTAGTTTAGTGACTTTAGAATTTTTATTTGATTTAGAATTAGTTTAATAAATTTATAATTTTTATTTGATTTAGAATTAGTTTAATAAGTTTATAATTTTTATTTAGTTTAATAACTTTAGAGTTTTTATTTGATTTAAATTTAGTTTAGTAGTTTTAGAATTTTATTTGATTTAGATTTAGTTTAGTAGCTTTGAAATTTTCATTTGTTTTAGATTTAATTTAGTAACCTTAGGATTTTAATTTAATCTAGATTTAACTTACTAAATTTTAAAGCTTTAGTTTAGTTTAGATCAAATTCAATAATACTAGATTTTTTTTTATAACCTTAGAATTTGTAATTAGTTTAGAATTATTTTAGTAAGTAATTTTTAATTTAGTTCGAATAACTTCTTTAGATAATTAGTTATATTCCTTTTTATTTGTATATTTCTGTCATTTCAATTTCTCGGTGCCTCTTGATCATTAATTTGTTTTTGTCAGATTTATTTTCTTGTGAACTTCTGAATGTTTATATTTTGATGTTCATTTTATTTTGCTTACTCCAAGGAAAAGATTTAAATTTGTTGACTTCATGTCATCAAATCCATCTCATCCAATCGTGCGAATACCTTTTTTTCATTTTTTGTTTATTTACTATTTTGTTAAACCTAAGATAATTTTCCCAAAAGATTCAATTTTTAAACTCATACCTTTTAAGTCAAAACTTCGACACTAGGTCGTCGCATTTTCAAAATCTCGTCCATACCCATTTTTAGCAAAACGAACCATTTTTATCAAACAAACAATTTTAACCAAAAAACGGATATTTCAAAAGGTTCCTGTAGAGTACCGCAGATGCATTGGGTGTTAATACCTTCCCATTGCATAACCAACCCCCGAACTCTCAATCTCTTTTAAAAAACGCATTGTATTTTCATTACTTTTAAATATTACTTTACATTGCATGTTTTAGGGTTTTATTTCGCTCTTTTCCCTTTTCCCTTGGAAATAATAAAGCGCGGTGGCGACTCTTACTTTGGTGAGTCAGGTTAATTAATAGCTTGATCTCCGATTTTCACCGTTACAGTATTGTTAAGGTTTATACCGCTATCAGTGATGATCCTTTCGGGGATACCATACCGGCAAATAAGGTTCTGTTTGATGAAGCGCGCAACAACATTCTTAGTAACGGATGCGAAGGAAGCTGCTTCGACCCACTTGGTGAAATAGTCAATGGCTACCAGAATGAAACGGTGTCCATTGGATGCTGTAGGCTTGATCTCTCCAATCATGTCGATTCCCTACATAGCGAATGGCCAAGGAGCTGTTAAGATATTTAGAGGAACAGGAGGCACGTGCACCTTGTCTGCATAGATTTGACATTTGTGACAGGTGCGGGAGTGTTGATAGCAGTCAGCTTCCATGGTAGACCAGTAATAGCCTACCCTTAGAATCTTCTTAGCCATCGTATGCCCGCTAGAGTGAGTGCCAAAGGTACCTTCATGCCATTCGGCCATGATATTTTCAGCTTTAGCTTTGTCCACACAACGGAGCAGAACAGAATCATGATTGCGCTTGTACGGGATACCATTACTTAGGAAGAACTTAGTCGAGAATCTCCTTAAGAACTTTTTGTCATTGACTGAAGCTCCTTCAGGGTATTCTTGCGCCTCGAGATACCTTTTGACTTCATGAAACCACGGCTAGTCCACTACTTCTTTGGTGTTAATCTCGTGACAGTGTGCAGGTTCGTCCATCCGTTCGATGGTGATTTGGGGAGCCTCATTATCCCAGTTAAGTTTAAACATGGATGACATTGTAGCTAGAGCATCTGCTAGCTGATTTTCTTCTCGCGGGAAGTACTCGAAGGTAATCTTCTCGAAATGTGGTAACAATGTCAAGACATGTTCTTTGTAAGGGATGAGGTTTGGATGCTTAGTATCCCACTCTCCTTTAATCTGACTGATGACGAAAGTTGAGTCCCCAAACACAATCAAAGATTTGATTCCCAAGTCTATGGCAGCCTTGAGTCCAAAGATGCAGGCTTCATACTCTTCCATGTTGTTCATACAGTTGAAGCAAAGTCTGGCGGTGAAAGGAGTATGACATCCTTCTGGAGATATAAGCACAACACTGATATCGTTACCAAGCGCATTGGAGGCCCCATCAAAGTATAGGGTCCATCGGGATCCTTGTTCAGGTCCGTCATATGGTCTGAAATCTTCAATGTTGTCCAATGTCATGATGTCTTCGTCAGGAAAGTCGAACTTCATGGATTGGTAATCTTCAACAGCTTGATGAGCCAGATGATCAGCTAGCACACGCCCCTTTATAGCTTTTTGGGTCGTGTACTGTATGTCGTATTCCGTTAGGATCATCTGCCATCTAGCTATTCTTCCAGATAGAGCAGGCTTCTCAAAGATGTACTTTATCGGATCCATCTTAGATATCAGCAAAGTGGTATGAGTCAACATGTACTGCCTTAGCCGGCGAGCAGCCCATACCAAAGCGCAACAAGTTTTCTCGAGCAGTGAATATCTTGTTTCACAGTCGATAAACTTTTTGCTAAGGTAATAAATGGCATGCTCTTTTCGGCCAGACTCGTCATGCTGGCCCAGTATGCACCCCATTCAATTCTCTAGGACGGTCAGATGTATGATTTGCGGTCTTCCCTCGACGGGTGGCATCAAGATAGGAGGTTCTAGCAAATACTCCTTGATTTTATCGAAATCAATTTGACAGTCATCATTCCATCGAACTACCTGATCTTTCTTCAACAACTTGAAGATTGGTTCACAAGTAGATGTTAGGTAAGAAATGAACCTAGAAATGTACTTTAAGCGTCCCAAGAAACCTCTGACCTCCTTCTCAGTGCGAGGAGCAGGCATTTCTTGTATAGCTTTGACTTTGGCAGGATCAACCTTGATGCCTTTGTTGTTGACAATGAAACCTAAGAGTTTACCGGACCGGACTCCGAATGTACACTTGTTTGGGTTCAATCTGAGCTTAAACTCCTTCAACCTGACAAAAAGCTTTTGTAAGTGATCAAGGTGTTCTTCTTCAATTTGTTATCAGGCTATCATGTCATCTACGTAGACTTCTATCTCATGATGTATCATGTCATGAAACAAAGCTACCATGGCGCACTGATAGGTTGCCCCGACATTCTTCAGTCCGAATGGCATCACTTTGTAGCAGAAAGTACCCCCACTGTGTAACAAAAGTAGTTTTCTCCATGTCCTCAGGTGCCATTTTGATCTGGTTATAGCCTGAGAATCCGTCCATGAAAGAAAATACTTTGTGTTGAGTTGTATTGTCAACCAGGATGTCGATGTGCGGAAGTGGAAAGTCATCTTTAGGGCTGGCCCTATTTAAATCTCTATAATCCACGCACATTCTCACTTTGCCGTCCTTCTTAGGCACGGGCACAATGTTAGCAACCCATTATAGATAGGAAGTAACATCCAGAAATCCAACATTGAACTGTTTCATAACTTCTGCTTTGATCTTCTCGGACATGTCAGGCCTCATGCAGTGGACTTTTTGTTTCACTGGTGGACAGTCTTCTCTTGTGGGGAGACGGTGTACCACAATGTCTGTATCGAGTCCCGACATGTCTTCGTATGACCAGGAAAAGATCTCAACAGAATCATGCAACAGCTGAATTAGGCGCTCCTTGACACTCGGTTCTAGATTGGTACCTATTTTGATTTCCTTCTTGTCTTCCTCGGTTCCCAAGTTGATTGTGTCTAACAACTCCTCATGAGGTTAAATGGCTCTTTCCTCTTGCTATAATAATCTGGCCAATTCCCCTGGCACCTCACAATCTTCCTCACCTTCGTATTCGGCTTGGTTGATCAGATCTTCAGAGTCACTGAAGGCTATAGCAGTATCGTTACCCATGGGTTCCAGAATGGAAGGGTACCTGCATTTGTGAGTGTGGGTGTGTGTAAGAGATAGCCATCTTAAAACAACAAAATGTAAAAGAAAGAGAATGAGCACAAAAGGTTTTAAATATGAAAAGCGTTCATGATTCATTAAATGACATATGAAAATGAAATAAGAACCCTTACAAATGGACCTATATGCCTCGGGTAAGACACATGGTTGAAAAAGTATGAATTGTTTGTGAATTATTACAGTCCAACAGAAATGGAAAAGATAAATTACTGTGGTATGAAAGTAATCAGAACAAAGTCTTTTGCTTCCCAGTTGCACAGTCCTCCGCCAACAGTAGGAAAAATCCAGTCTTCCAAGCTTCCCTCTTCTTCACTGTCCTCTAGTGCATTAACCCCTATGTGGCTGATCTTCATGGGTGGCCCTCCGGCACAGGAGTGACGCACAGCCTTCTGACCAGTAGAAGTAAATCCCAAGCCGAATTTGTCTGATTTGAAAGGAAAGTCTGGAAGCTGCCCCCAGATTATGCTTCCGCCTTCTTCCACCACTGCCCTAGCATCCTTGAGAGATGACATCCGAGGCGGAGGTCTGGTAATCGTGGGTACAGAGGACACTGTCTTGTTCGCCGCTATTTCTTCAGAGACTTCTTCAAAGTGTTGAAAAGGGGTCTCTATGAACTCGCCATCTAACTCCATATAACGGAAGGAATTCAGATGGCTAATCATATATTCCTCTTCCCCATGGACAATTATAATTTTCCCTTGGACGGGGTACTTGAGCATTTGATGCAAGGTGGAGGTGACAGCTCCGGCATGGTGGATCCAGGGACGCCCCAACAGACAAGAGTATGAAGGATGGATGTCCATCACGTAGAATGTCGAATTGAACATCTGGGTACCCACCTTGATCGGGATGTCCACCTCCCCATGGACCATCCTTTTAGAGCCGTCAAAGGCTCTGACAATTATATTGCTGGGTTTCAGGGTTAAGCCTTCACAATCTAGTCTATCCAAGGCTTTCTTCGGTAAGACGTTCAGAGATGATATGGTATCGACCAAGACATGAGCTAGGGTAGTTCCCTTACACTCCACCGAGACATGTAGTGCATCGTTGTGTTTTCTCCCTTTGGAGGTCAAGTCAGCATCGGAGAATCCCAGGCCATTGTCAGCTGTTAAGCTGGCCACACACTCTTAGAATTGATCAGCCGAAGTCTCTTGCGGCACGTGCATTGTCTTCAAAAACTTGACCAAAGCTTTAGCATGTGCCTCAGAGCACAGCAATAGGGCTAACATAGAGATTTTGGAGGGGGTCTGCCCCAGTTGTTCCACCACATCATAATCACTTTTCTTAATGATCCTCAGAATTTCTTCCATCTCTTTCTGGGATGTTTCAGGAATGACTAGTGATTGAGCCTTCGTCAAGACAAGCTCCTCTTGAACATTCTTTCCTTTTTTCTCAGCAACAGAAATAGGGATGGGAATTGCATTGTCATTGTTGGCGGGTATACTTACAGGTACAGTTACTGGTATAGGTGTAATCTTCAGAATGGCCGCGGGTCCAAAGACTGATGTTGGAGGAGAAATCTCTGGAGAAAAGATTCTCCCACTATGAGTAATTTTTCTTGTTCCAGCAATGTTACTGATGTAGGGATTATCCTCCTCAGAGCTTTCTTCTTCAATGGTCTATTCAATCTGTTTGACACCATGGTAGTAGATTTCTCCACCATAGTTCCATGGTACCATTTTATCGGATTTGTATGAGGCTGGCTCGGGCATTGTTATCTTCAACGAAGTAGTCATAGGAGCAGATGTAATCCTAACGGGTTTTTTAGGAACCCTGGAAGGATTGGCGTATATGGTTATTATTGAAACTTCTGGTACTGGAATGGGTGAAATGGGAGATTTCTCAAACAAAATTTCTCGGTTATCAATCAATTGTTGGATTCCTTTCTTTAACAGAGGACAGTCAAATGGGGAGGAAAGGCAAGCATGGCAATCTTTGTCACAACCTGGGAATACCCCGGCTTTCAACAAATTCAACTTGATGGTTAGGAGAGGAGTTAGCAGTTCATCCACAGTAGAAACAAAAAGATCTTCTTCCACAGCGTTAGCATTATGTCCATGCCTAGGCATTGGAGCGGAGATAACATTTGGTTTTTCAGGAGCTTCAAATTCAACTTCCTTTGCGTCAATTAGATCTTGAATCTTGTTCTTCAGAGCCCAACAGTTGTTGGTGTCGTGCCCTGAACTTTCTGAATGGTACGCGCATCTGGCGTTGGGATGGTAATGTGGAGAAGTTGTGTTAGGATTTTTAGGGGCCTCTTTTAGCATGGCCAAATTCAACTTCAAGAGATGTGGTAGGACTTGAGCAGGAGTCATGTTTATCTTGGTGAATTGCCTTACAGGCCTTTCCACCCTTTGCTGGTTATTTCTCGGCTAATCATTTCTTGGCTGGTTGTTTCTTGGTTGGTCTGATGCATACTTTTGAATCATCACGGCCCCCATTGTTGGTCGTCTTTCAATTCTTCCCTGATTCCTCTGTGCATAGACAGTAGACACTTCCTTCTTTCCTGTGAAGGGCTTTTTTACAGCAGCAGAGGTAGACGCGTCTTTCTGAATTTTCCTGCTTCTAATACCGGCTTCCACCCTCTCTCCAGTTAGAATAAACTCAGTGAAACCTACAGAGGAGCTCCCAATCAGGTGATTAAAGAAAGGACCTGACAGAGTCCCCAAGAACATGTCAACTAGATCTCTTTCAGACAATGGTGGTTGCACCTTTCCGTCTAAGTCCCTCCACTTTTGGGCGTAGTCTTTGAAGCCCTCATTGGTAGCCATAGCCATACTCTGTAGCTGAGTATGGGTCGGTGCCAAGTCGGTGTTGTATTGATACTGTTTATAGAAGGCGGCTGCCAAGTCTTACCAATTATGGACATCTTCTCTCTCCAACTGGTAGAACCAATCAAGTTGGGTTCCTGATAAACTGTCCTGGAAAAAGTGGACCCACAGGTCTTTGTCAAAAGAATGTGGTAGAATTTTCCTGACATAGGATCTGAGGTGCATCTTAGGACAAGACACCCCATCATACTTAGCAAATAGTGGCACTTTAAACTTAGGAGGGATTACAATCCCAGAAACCAACCCTAACTCCTCAAAATCCAGCCCCGGTACTCTCTGTACTTCCATAGCAGTTAGACGTTCTTCCAAGTTTTTGTATTTGTCATCGGCCGGAGGGTATTGTTGTTCAGAGTAATCTTTATCTTCCTCTTCTTCTACTTCAAAATCAGATGGCACTACCGTTCCTTTTCCTTTTCCTTCCCCCTCTTCAGATGTTGATGTGAATTCTAAGGTCCTTCTGGTATTTCCCTCAAACCTTCTGCCCATGATAACCACATCGGCTCGCTTCTTCTTATTTTTCTCTTTCTCTTTCTCTAGCAGAGTCTTGAGCTCCTCCTGCTCCTTGGCTAAGGTCAAGAGTAGTTGTTGAAATTGAGAATTCTGAGCTTGTAAGTCTTTGACCGTTTGTTCAATATCCATCTTGCTGAAATAAACAGCAGAGAGAGATGAGGAAACCTGGTGTGAAGACCTGCTTATGCTTATGATGAATGATATGTATTCATGCAATGCATTCAAGGATTCAGAAATTCAAATTTGTTTTAAACAAAAAAGAAACACACGTCATATTAATAAGATAGAATTTTTTAGTACATCAATTCCCCTTAGGCAAAATAATTCAAAATTCTAAGGTAAAAAGACGTTGCGCATCCTCTTTGGCGCAATGTAGGTGTTGAGAGTCTGCTCTTCGTGAAGTAGCCAAGTGAGTTCCAAAACCTTCTTCTCGCTTGCGTAGAATTGGGCTTCGAAAGTGTCGCGCTCTCCCTTGAGTTGTATCCAACTCCTTTGTAAGTCTTCGAGTGATGTTGGCATGTCAGGAAGTAGGAGGGTGTATGGAACCTCTCCTTCCATAACAGGCTCTATAATCACAGGGAGAATGGAGGGGTAAGGCATCATAAGACTTTGGGCTCGGGTTCGTACCCACTTCAGGTAAGGCTCAAGAGGGATGGAATTCTTGTGCCCCAAGGTCTTACTGTCTACCTTGTTGGGCATCCTCCAAGCTCGGATGAACCTTTGTCGGAGTCCTTGATCGTCGTTGTCGAAGTCGAAAACCAAACCTTGAATCAGCATTTCATGAGGGCCATCCCTTCGGGCATACCCAAACATTCTCATAGCCAAGCAGGGGTTGTAGGTGATGCCTCCCCTAATGCCAAGTAGAGGGACATTAGGAAATTCCCCACAACGGTCAATGATGATAACATTCTCTTTGGATCGAGAACACCAATGAATATCTAAATGTGTAAGGGTCATCAACCGTTTTGACCACCTCAAACCTTGCTCATTCTTCAAGACTGATTGGGGAAGATGAGAAATAAACCATCTTGCCAGTAGAGGAGTACAACACATGAGAACACCTCTTTTCCTCATTGTACGAGTGTGAAAAGAGTGGAGGGTATCCCCAAGCAATGTAGGCATCGGGTTGCGAGTCATGAAGATTTTGACAGCACTCACATCTATGAGTTGGTCAGGGTTAGGGAATAAGACCATCCCATAGATGAGAAGAGCTACAATTTCCTCAAAAGCTTGCAAGTCCAAGGAATTCCAGCAGCTTTGGGCCTTCTCAAACAGAAACTTTGACAAGAAGCCTTTGACACCACTTCTAGTTTCCTAATGTGTTGTGACATCAGATGAGTGCAAGTGTAGGGCTTGAGAAATCTCTTCTGGCTTTGGATCTCTTTCCGTACCGTTGAAGGGTAGTTGATTGAGAATAGGAATCCTCAATAGTTGAGAAAATTCCTCCAAAGTAGCCACAAGTTGGTAGTCAGGAAATGTGAAGCAATGATGCAAAGGGTCAAAGAACTGGAAGAGAACTTTCAGCATATCCTCCTTAGTGTTGGTGGTGACCAAGTTGAGTAGACGACCATGCCTCTCGGTGAATGGAGAATTATCAGGAATCCTTGAAGCTAGCTCCTTGAGTTGTGGAGGAATTCTTACAAGGTTGACTTGGATGGTTTTCCTGCAAAGTGAATCCATAACCTACAAAACAAGAACAAAGATGAATCTCCAAAATCCTTGAAATGGTTAGTGGATGCATATGATGCTCGTGATGTCCATGATGTTATGCACAAGTATATATGTACAAGCAAATCACACAAGTTCCTAGTTTAGGCTTGCATGGGGTTTCATAGGTAAGTACCCTCTTGAAGTTTAGTTGGCTCAACCTGTCCTAGAAATAGTAACCGGGTTCTAAGGAGCTCAATATCACTGGATTGCTTCCTTGTTCATTGTTTCAACTCAGCCTCTTTATTGGCGACCGAAATATTCCAAGGAACCAACCCTCAATGAGTATAGTATCTACCAACTTCGGACTGCACTAAAGCCGGTCATCTCACTACATCCTAAAAGGCCAAGTTGGTCAAGTAAAGGTTCTAAAAGTTCATTAGTGCTTCATGATATTACTCAGCGGTCCCGTATTCTCTTTGATTGACTCAAAGGCTACCGGTACCCACAAATATGTCGCACTAACATAGCTATTGCTTAGACCATGTCGGTATATCCCGCACAGTTTCCACAATGTATTGCTATTTACCTATGAATGTTTCCCAAATCCGGGTAGAGGATTCAAACCCAAACAATAGAACCAAAGTGTAAAGAAAACAAGTCAAGCAAGATAAGCATGTAAAGGTGATCTAAACCCCTAAGGTAACCCCACTTTTATAAGATCCCCAACAGAGTCGCCAGTTCTGTGATACGGTGGGAGAACTGACTTGAGGTTTTGCGTTTGTGTTTGCAAATGTTGCAGTTTAGCAAGAGTCGCCACTGACTTTTATTTTATCCAAAAGGAAAGGTAAAAAAGCACAGGAAAGACCTTTGAGATGTTTTTTTAAGTTCGGAGGGTAGATTATGAAAAGGGAAGGTGATAGCACCCTTTTCATCCATGGTTTTCCATGGGCTCTTAGTTACTTGTTTAAATCACTTACTTTGCTTTTGCATTTGTTTGAAATGGTGCTTTGTGTGGTTTTGAAAGTATTTTGAAAAGAGGCCATCGTTTAGGCAATCTTTGTAATGATTCTCGTTCGTAAGAATGTATACAAAGATGTTTATCTTTTGAAAAATGTTTTAATATTTTGAAAGTTGTTTGGAAATGTTTTGAAAATGTGTGTGTGTGTTTGTTTTGAAAATTAGCAAGGATTGTTTTGAAGTTGATCAAGTAACTAGAAGCATCTACCTACTCAAAAGTCTTTCTTGTACATTTTTATTCCTTTGACATTGTTGGTTTACCATTGATTTGGTAAACAACCCTATCTTTGGATGTTAAACCGGACGGGCGTGGGTCATCGTATGACCATGATAGCAATATTGCCAAGTATCTTAGCAAGTTTTGAGGGACCAAGATCATTTGTTTTAGGAAACCTTTTGATAGCGTCATCGAGGGACTATGATCTTTTGGTTTTGTTTTGCCAAGATACTTTGCATGCATACCATAGCCATTTTTAGGCAACAAAGTGGGTGAAACCCTAGAGGTGCTTTTGTATAATGTGTTGTCATTTTTCATGCATTTTATTTGTCTTGTATTAGGTCATGTCTATTTGTTTCATTTTTGTCTTATCATACAAACCCTAGTTTACTAAACATGTAAATAATGCGATAAATTGCGTAAAGTAAATCTAAGCTATTACAATAATTATCATGGGAGGGGGATACAAGTTTTGAATGGGGGATATTGCTCAAAATAAAACCCTAAAAATTATTACAACCCAATTGAATTTTTGCAAGTTAAATAAATAAACAAGTATTTAAATATGCAATAAAATGTATTTATGCAAAATGTTTTTGTATTTGTTTTATATATGTAAAAATAAAATTATTTAAGTCCTAAAAATAAGAAGAAAAAAATTATTATTTTTTAAAGGGGTGAAACCCTAGTTTTTTTTATTAATAAGAAAAATACATTCTATACTATTTATTTTGTCTATTTTTTGTATAAGAAAATATGAATAATATCATATACAATATTAAAAAATTAAATATGTATGAAAAATGAATATTTAATGTGTATAAAAATAATGAAATAAAATATTAGGTATTTTTTTTATTATTTACAAGCTTATTAAAGAAATAGAAACCACTTGTCAAAATAAACTATTTTTATGCAAAAAATAAATAAAAAAAATAAAATAAAATGTGAAAATAAATAAATTATTTTTGGGGATTTTTTATCATTGGAAAAAATAAATGCAAACAATAAAATAAAAATATGCAAGAAAAATATGAAAATATAAGAAATAAGTCAGGGGGTGCAAAAGGAATTCAGGGGGTGTCAATAGCAAAACCAAAAAAGGCCAGAAGCAAAAAAGCCCAAGACAACATCTTCGTCCCTGTCCTTGATTCCTTTCCAGCGCGCGTTTTTTTAAACCTGCAACTCTCTATTCTTTGCACAAAAACAAAAACTTGCAACATGAAACATGTAGTAGTTTTTATCACGATTCCAATGATATAAAAAATATAATCTAACTCTAAAAGACCAGGGAGAATTTCAGTGGCCCTAATTCCTGACCTAATTTTTTCAGCATGTTCAACAATCAAACACTCTTAGCTCAGTTAATATAAATGACAACTATACATATGTACATCTTCAGAAGTTAAGGACTACATCTTTGCTTCACAAATCAAAGCTTAAGGATTCCTAAATAGAGAGATAGAACTTTGAAAAATACCTTGTTCAACTGAGTTTGGATATGGCAATGTGGGGACTTTGAGTGAGGCCTGAAGATCGTGTGAGCTTCCTTGAAGTTCCCTCAAGCTATTCCAATGCTTAGCTGGCCTTGTGGATGGCAGAAACTTCCTACACGAGTCAATCTGCAACCTTCCAAAATGAAAATGGTGATGTTTGAAATAGGGCTTACAGAACCAGGACAAGGGCTTGGATAGTTTAGGTAGGATGTATGGAAGATGTTTGATGTGTTACAAAGCAAAATGCACGAGAAAATATTGAGATGGCTAGTGTTTTGCAGAAGCTGCCCTGTTTGGGCAGAAAAATCATGTTTTAGTGTTTGAGAGTGTTTTAGATGTTGTCATCTCATGGTTCTGCTTGAGACAAGTTTGTGAAGATCCTTTAGAATGAACCCGAGTCTTCTCTTTATCAGATGGACATGTTATCTTGACTTTTGCCACCTTTCTTGCTTTTGAAGAAAGTTGAAATGACCATGCCAAAGGCCTGTACAAGCTAGCTTGTGGGCTGCAGAGGGTTGGTATACTTTGCCTGATATTTGTGGATATTGCTTGCAACAAAGATTAGGTCCATGGCTCAAGAATTGCAAAGTTGCAAAAAGCATGCTTTATGAAAATGGCAATGTACACTTTTGGCCATTTATGGATTAATCTCTTGTACAATGCTCCAAAGGTGAAAACAAATGCTTTACCCACTGAGTTAGCATTAAATTATGGAGTGTATAAGGGATTAGGACCTATAATGTAAGGTAAAAGCATGCTAGGATCTTATTTACAACTTGAAGCATTGTAAACATGGCTTGAACAAAAGCGACAAATTTCCATTTTCTCTTCTTCGATTCTCCCTAACCACAAATGATCTTGGAGAGTTCTTGGACATTTTAGAAAGCTTGTAAAATGCTCTACAATCCATCTTTGAAATGAATTTTAAGATACCTCTTGGAACTAGGTGAAAAATGTCCATGAAGTTAGGTCAAAAACCTGCCTAAACTAGGGCAAAATTTCACTAAGTTAAAAAGTTTATGGACCCTTATTCACAAATTCATAACTTGAGATCCAAGCATCTTTTAGGAAAACTTTGTGAATCAAAGTTGTAGATTTCATGGAGTAATACAACTTTCATGTTCATGGAGTACTACAACTTTCATGTTGGAAGTTTTCTTTGAATCCAATTGCATCATGGTGAAAAAGTTGTGGAAAGTTGGGAAAAAAAAAGAAATTTTCCATACTTAGAAAAATTCTAAGTTATGAAAAATTTCAAATTAAAACCCTAATTTGCAATTTTAGGTTTTCTTGGTCAACAAGTTTCACATTTTGACATATCTTTATGAATTATGACCCTTGGAACTTGATTTTGACCAAAAAGTCAAAGTTTGACTTTTCAGTGTACAGTTGACTTTTGATCAGTTGACTGCAAAATTCATCTGTCAATCCTATGCATTTGAGATATTTTGAACTATGTGATTAGGTCAATATGATGCTATTGAGTCCTTGAAATCATGCTTGAACCCAATTTGCCATTGGCTAGGTTAAAAATCAGAAATTGCCCTTTCTTAGTCAAAACCCTAATTTTGACCATTTTACCCTTTTGATGATCTCATCAAATTTCTTGAGGAGTTGTAATCTAAACTTGATCAAATGGTACATAGGAGTCTATAATGTTGTTGTGGATCAAAAATTATGAAGTTTGACTGTAAATTGGCCATGGTTGACTTTTTCCCCAATACAGCTGATTTTTAGGTCAATTGTCCAATTGACTGGGCAAAAATGTGATTCAAGGTTTGAAACTTCTCATGAGCAATCTTAGGGGTCCAAGATGGTATATTAAAGTCACATGAAGCATTGATGGTCCAAAAATCCTTGTGCAAACTCAAACCCTAATTTCAGGTCATCAGTGCAAGGTGATATCTTGAGTTGAGCAAACCTTAATGTTGTCTTGAGTCCAAGAAGTCTTGTGAGGAAAATCTTGATAAATGAGAGGGAAATTTTTTGGGTATAACACCTACTATCCAGGCTTTCATATCGAAGTAACCCTACTATCCAGGTTTCTTCTTACAACCCTACTATCCAGGCTTTCATATCGAAGTAACCATATTATCCAGGTTCCTACTCACAACCCTACTATCCAGGATTTCATATCGAAGTAACCCTACTATTCAGGTTCCTTCTCACAGCCCTACTATCCAAGTTTTCATATCGAAGTAACCCTACTATCCAGGTTCCTTCTCATAACCTTACTATCCGGGTTCTTCCTCCCTTATCCCCAGAAACAGTCCACATCTATGTAAGACCGGGACCCAATCAAACACAATTGATTTCACGTTTCCCCAGTAAGTCGCGGTGCAGCATGTACCCTGACCAAACACGTGGTTTATTTCCGTTTCCCAAACCGGAATTATTCCCCAGTAGAGTAACGGACAACTGAAGCTCCTAAAACCCTATTTTCCTCAAGACAGAGACCAACATTCCCCAGCGAAGTCCTCCTCAACAACAGGTATACGGGTTCTCGTAAAGGAATCTCTTATGCGATCGACACTTCTTCGGATGGCATCTTTAAGCCCATCTCTGAAAAATTCTCTAGCAACTACCAAATGGCATCTATAAGCCCATTCCCGATAGCATAAATCAAGTATCACTTCATGCGAGTACAAATTTCTGGGCACTCTAGTGTTCAATCATCTTCCACCTTCAGATCACAAAAGGCAGACACGCCAATCTACATCTTCAGGTTTAAGAATATTGAACAGGGGCAGCTGTTGCACCCCAAAATTTGCCCTCCCATATTCCTCAAATGGCTCAAGGAAATCCAAGGGTTGACCAGACAAACTCTCTCTTGAGGCAGTCTACCTCAAATTAGGGTTTCATTTTGCATCAAGATGTTAGAGTCCAAAGGATCCCAAATGCTCACTATTGTCCTAATATGCTATCAAGATCATCCATGTCAAGTTTCAAGCCTTGTAGAGGAAGTTTGCTCAGTCAATTGCTCAAAGGCCTGAAAATCGACTATGCTAGGTCAAGAGTCCACTGGGCCCCACATATAGTCAAACTTCAAGATTCTTTGTCAACATTCTCATGTTTAAGTATCATTCATCATTTGATCAAGGGTTGATCATGATTCATCAAGGATTTCTCACAATTCATCAAAACCTAAAAGTTGCTAAATTAGGGTTTTACAGGAAAAGTCAACTCAACTTTGACCAAGCATAACTTTATCATACTTTATCAAAAATGACCCATCCAAAGCTCATTTTAAGAGGATGCAATTCCCTACAATTCATCTTTAGCTCCCAAGTTCTAAATATGCACTCACAAAAAGATATGAATTTGGACATTATAGGTCATTTTGAAAAGTCAACAAAAACACCTTTTGGGTCAAAGCTTCATACATGAGCATGTAAGATCCAATGGAGATGATACCACAATGGTTGCTTATAGGACATATTAAGCATTCTAAAAAGTCCAAGAACACATCTCTAGGGTCAAAATTGAGAGAGTTATGCATTGGTCAAGTTGACCTTTTTTGCAAAATTGCCAAAAGTCAAATATGCTCAAATTTGCATCTTTTGCTAAATGGGCCCAACTTTTTATGCTTGCATCTCATTCCTAACATAGTCCACGACCTATGGGACCCTCCATGCTTTATTTATTCATTTATTTAATTTATTTTGATTTTTATTCATTTAAAATTCAAATAAAATCAAATAAATCCTAATAAATCATATATTGCATTTTAGGGATGATCTTTTGCATTGAAAGGAGATATTATATGCTGTCAATTGAAGATCAACTCGCGCAAGGTTAATTTCTTTGAAAAATATTGGATTTGAGCAAAATTGGAAAGGAATCATATACTATGAAAGATCAAATCAAATCTCCATGATGAGCAAGATTGAAGTCGTTTTTGTTGACCTAATAGTTTGTATTACATATACAGAAGGAGACCAATGCATAAGGAGGTTAGAAGCAGTCATGCAGAGGTGAAACAAAACTCAAAAAATTGCAAGAAAAGTGGTGATTCAATTTCCACATTAGAGGCCAATTCATACCTTCCCACGACACCAACAGGTGCTTGGACATCTCTAGAAGGAATTCCAACCATTTGCAAGCTCTCTCACGCCTGGAACTATAAGATATAGGTATCACGACTTGCTTCCAAATTCAAATTTGGTTTCATTGATTTACTCATCCATTGCATATTTTAATGATATATTCATGTTTGTCATTGAGTTTCCAAACTATTGTTACCATTTAATTGCATTTCTAACGCCTGTACAGGAAGTTGCCATAACTAAGGTTTTGTGTTCTTGATTAGGGCTTTGCAGGATAGGAAAAATTGGACGTTGATTCTGGTACCATGAGACTCGTGAGGATGAAACAAGTTGATTGGTACCATCCATGGCCATTTATCTTGAGCACACACGATTTTTGAATTACACAGGGATATACCTACAGTAAGTGTCTGTAGGTAAAAGTTTGCCACCTAAAACGACGGTTGGGGAGGAAGACGGCGATGCGTGTCATCCCCTGGTTGGGTGATTTGAATTTGGCGCATTTTGAATTTCAGCATTTTTGTTTTATTATATTATAACTAATTTCCATTGTATATACAAATAAAACACTTGGCTCAGTTGGTAAGCGTGCAGGGGGAAAGTGCAAAGGACCTGGGTTCGATTCCCAGGTCCCAACCTTCATTCTTAATATTTTTTAACAGGTAATCCAACGCTTTGCAAGTCAAGATGCTCACCGTGCACCCTTAGGATCTGGCCCTCTAATTCATCAATGCCCCCAGATCAACATACCACCATGGGAGGACCACCATGCGCCTTAGTCAAGCATGCACACTGGATAGGGGCGAAGTCAAACAGGCCTCTGTCCATTTGGGCCCAGGAATTTACATTCCAACCCCCCTTTTGCTAAATACAGGCCCATTTACTAAATTTTCTTTATTTCTTTTTCTCTATTTTTTTTATTTTTTATTTTCCATTATTTATTTAATTGGAAAATTAATTTATTTTTTCACAAAAAAACATAAATCAATAACTCACAAAATTAAGATTAGTTTTTTTTTATTTATCAAAATTAATTTAACTTAGACTTTAACTTAGAGAAATTGTAATTTTTTGTTTCATAAATAAAATTAAAGTAGAAATTAGGTTAACTTTTAATTATTTTTTTGCTCTTTTTCTCAAATAAATAAAAATACAAAAAAATAGGTTTAGAATAAATTAATTAACTTTTCTTATTAAAATTAATTAGAATTAGGCTATTCTTTTTTTTAATATAATGATCTCTCTATTTTCTTAAATTGCAAAACATGACCAAAACTTTTTACCAATCGCGATTAGGTTTAGGCAAGGCTCAAAACCCTGGTTCTCTCGTATTCGATTCACCGCACGCACGTTATTATTTTTACGATATTGTTGTAATTGTTTAATCTAGGGCTTTTATTTACCGCTTTCTTTTCCCAGTTTTTTTTGGCTATGTAATTAATCCCCCTCCCCGAAGCCTTGTAATAGCGTAGATTTACCTTCTCACATTTTAATTCTCGCAAATATTTAACTGTTTAAATAAATGCTAATAGGATTGTATGACAAGAATGCATGACGAATTAATCCAGTTAGAAAACCCTAATGTGCAAAGATTAAATAATTGAAAATAGATCACTCGCACATACACTCTTAGGGTATACTCTTACTTTGGTTGCCTTCGGTAAACGATCATTAAGTATAGGGTGTCTTAGTGGTTTCCCTCCTGTCTAACAAATATCAAATGTCCCATTCGAATGTTGCCTCGAAAATGTTGCCTCGAAAATGTTACCTCGGAAATGATGCCTCGAATATGATCTTAAGACTTTAGGGTTATTACTAATGTATCCTAACATTGCTTTAGTGATCGTACGTCCCTTTCGAATTGACCCTTACAACTCCAACGACGGTTCTACCTATTTCTCAATAGTAGGATAGCACTGTCTAAAGGAAACAAGAATAGAAACAATCTTTTTTTGAGTAGGTAGATGCTAGTAGGTACTTGCTCAAATCAAAGCTTTTCACACTCACACTTTTCAAAAACAATTTTCAAAACAACTTCGTCACACCTTTGAGGACTGATACAAGGGTTATCACGAAGTCAAACTATTTCAAAACAAAGCATATACACAAGCAATTTTAAAAATATGAGCAAGTACCTAAGAGCCCATGGAAAACCATGGATAGAAAGGGTGCTAACATCTTCCCTTTCTATAATCTACCCCCCGTACTCATAATATCTCGAAAATGGATTTTTTTCTGTACTTTTTTCCTTTCTGATTGGATGAAATAAAAGTCGGTGGCGACTCTTGCTCACCGTGAGATTTTGCAAACACAAAACGCAAAACGCAAACCAGCATCAAATAGTCGGTTCTGCCACCGTATCACAGGCCGTCCAGGCAAAAATTAAGGATTAAAAGTGCACGACTATGTACGATGAAATCAATACAGTCAATTCTATCACCAAGGTCCAAGTTCAAATGGTCCAAGATCGATCCAATCAACTTCGATCAACGGCAAGGGACGTTCGAAAACGTTGAGGCAATAGTAGAGTTGGAAGGCAATGAGATCATTTCACATGACTATTTGTTTTCATTCTCAATTTTGTTTTCCTTTCTACGATTTCCTCTTACTAGGATCTCCGTCTCTCTGTACAAAAACACCTATTTAGGGGAAAAATATCAATACAAATACACTTCGAAGTGCAAAATTTTTGTCTTTGTTTTGAATGCAAATTTGTCCAATGACTAAAATTGAATGAACATATGCATATGAACATAATTAAAACTATTTGGCACATGTGTCTGTAATACCCCAAATTTGTCCTACCCTTCTACTTTTATCTGGTTTATGCATTGTCGCGCTTTTCTCATGTATGTAACTCCATTAGGTCAGTTAACATTACATACATTCGCTAACAACATAACATCGCAAGGGGTTGAGAACCTTCAGGGTTAGGGTTTTATCAACTGGCTAAGGTGTATATGTTTAAATAGAGCCTGATTCTTCCGGTTACTTTTCAAGGCAGTGAAATTGCCGAATCAGGGTTTTATGTTCATGAATGTTATGGAATTAGGGTTTTGTGTTCATGGGTGTTGTGTTCATCGAGCTACAAGATCATCCTCCATTAAGAATTCATCAAACACAAGTTGATTAGGGTGTCACATCTTTTATATTCGAATTTGTGGTATCTATCGACTGAGGTTCATTGGGCTTCATATTACGTTTCTTTCTATACTTCGAGGTGCCCTCAAGACATTGTTGTTGTCCATGGAGTCAAGATATATTGTGGATTGGATTGTAAATTGCAAGCCGTGTATATAGCATAAAGTTGCTCGGATTTGATATTGATTCAAGATAAGGGTGGGAGATTCGTTCATATGGTTTCTAGAAGGATTCATTCATTCAAATATCACTCAAGGGGGATATATCTTGATAAGATTTTGGCCATTACAACTTAGGGTTTTCGATTGACTTTCTTCCATCAAGAGAAGCTTAAACTGTTATTTGACTTACATGTTTGGCCTTTTCCTGAAAGTTCAAGGTACAAGGAAGGCTTTAAAGTTTCATCACATGCCTTTTTTAGCTTCACATCATCGAGCCAATCAAAACAGAGTTTCTTAGGAAAATAAATACTTCATTCAAAATATTCAAGGTTGCAAAGGGCAAAGTACAAAGCTACTACAAGATTCAAAAGTAGAATATCGAGGCGTTTTGGTAATTGGAAGTATGTCTTCAACCATAATTTATGGTTTCTTAAATTGATATTGCAACAAGAGCATGCCTTTTAAATAAAACAAATAAGAGATTAAGGTCGGCCCAAAAGAAATACTAGCACATGAGATAGACCTCCTACCTTAAACCATTACAAAATCCCATCCAAATACAATTAAATTACGTAAATTTTTTGGTTCTAAGCCTAATCCAAAACATGTTCTTCTAGTCTCCAAATGGCTTTGTTTCATCTTCATTTTGTTCCCTTCAGAAGCCTACCCTGCACACAAAACCATTCAAGGCACCCCTGCAAAAACAATCCAAAATGTTAAAACTGACGCATAATAGAATTCTTGAACTATTCCTAAAACAAATTGCAAAACCCCCAACTTTCCAAAACAACCCTGCACAATAACAAACAGAATTTCCAACAAACTTCTAACAGAATTTTATAAACAATCATAACCAATTACCAAACAACCATTTAACAATTTCTGAACCTCCTAACTGTTCTCAAAAACTGGATCCCAATTCCAAAACAGCATTACTGTAACTATAACACATACACTACACTTTCAATTGTCAAAACCATTTTTCCTAACCAACTAACAGTCCAACTCATCTCTAACCAACTAACAGTCCAACCAACCCCTAACCAATTTTCCCAACAAACTCCAATAGAAATAACAGAATATAACACATGTAACAGAAAGCAGGGAATTCACGATTTTATTCATCAGAAAAGTCAGAGGAGAGGGATACAATTGATATATCAACAAAATAAGAGGAAACTCACCAGAAAACTTGACGACTCTCTTTCTCTCTAAAACCATTTCTTCGTTCTCCTCATCATCATCATCATCTTGATCGCTTCTGCACTTCATCACTGTAATCACCCTCATCAATTATTCAATCTTCAAACATCATCCTTATATTAACTTACTGCCATCAATATCATCAAGATTGATCCTTTACAAATTCCTCTGCACATCCTTCATTATCTTCACACCTTCTTGGAGCCTTCAATTTTCATCATTTCCTCTGAACCGCGATACTGCTTCATCTTCATCACCCACCAACACCATCATTTCTCTACCATCACACACTTCAAACCGCCATCTTCCTTACATCACAACCGAGCTTGCATCAGCTTCACAACAACTTCAATCTTCATCTCTGATTCAAGCAACAACAACATCGAATTATAATCACGCACATCTTCAACAATAATGCGACCAAAACAATGCCAAAAGTGTGCAAGATGCAAAATAAGAAGAAGGAGAGAAAGAACTAGAGATCAGAAAAGCTCACCTTCATCGAGAAACACATATCTACCGCCGTTGGGGTTGGTATTTTGGAAGTGTGGGTTCGAGGTTAAAGGGATAAACCGAGTGGGATTCATGGCCTCATATGAAGTTCAGAGTGCAGTAATCATCCTTAGTGGTATCCGACACAATGAAGCCTTCGGTTTGATCTGTGAGGAGATGAACAAAGGCGGTGATGAAATGAAGAAGAAAAATAAGGTGATGAAGCTGGATGAGGGATTAAGATAGAGGCCAGACAGAGGAACCCACAACAGCGTTCTGTGATAGGAAAACGGTGATCGAATTGGAGACGAGTATAAATCGTTAGCCGCCATGCAAGATTGAGTAAGGAAGAGAATAATGTTAATCGTGTTCTTTCAAGACGAAGATGAATCGTCACACCTAACCCTAAATCCCTTTTTTAATTTCCTTCAGTTTCTTTTTTTTTACTTTCTTTTTATTTGTTTTAATTTTTAATTCAAATGGGTAAGAATAATAGAAAAAACATATGAGTCAATATAATGATGTTGGACTGAAACTTTTGCTTCCCTTTGGGCCTACTGCGTTTTTTTGGAGCTTGGAGCCTTGTCAAAAAAGCTCATTGGACTTCATTATGGCTGGGCCTAGCGCCCTTACTAAGCCACACACTCTAAATTCAGCTTGTACCCCCTGATTCTTCTAATTTTTCTTTTTTTATTATTTTAGTTTTCTTCTAGTTTAATTTTTTCTCTCAATTGATAATAAAATGATACAAAATAATAGAATATTTTAGAATTCTTTAGAATTTCGTTTTAGAATTTCGATTAGAATTTTTTACTATTTTATTTTTCATATTTGGTAATCATTTTTGTTGCCATTTTTAGTCAAGATTTTTGTGATAGTATCGATGTAACTCTTGTAATGCGGAATGCTCGGGGTTAATTCTTCAATCACTCGTTCAAGGGAACTTTGGTAGGATTTTCTTATCGCTTGCATAGTTTTGAAGAGGCAACGGACCTCCTCCGTTCGGTATCGTCATAACTCTATTTTATTCTTCATTTCCGTACTTTACCATAATCCATATGCATGCTAACATTAGGTAGATGTTTCCCTTTCATTCATCCTTGACTTAGGTCTAACAACACATAATAACATTAGGTTTAGAAATAGGCTAGTCCCCTTTGACTTTTCTTACCCTTTTGCATTCGCACTAAAACAAAAACTTCTTTTTTCTTTCAAAATTCAAAACACTTTAAAACTACCGATGAGAATAATGACTTTGCTTAGTATGGGAAATGATAAGCGGGTCTCTTCTCGATCTTATTGTTCTTCATCTCAAGTTTAGGTGTGGTTCAATTCTCAAAGACTCCTTTCATGGTTGAGTAGAAAAGCGACTAATATCTCTCTCTTGAGGTCGACTAGTCATTATCTGCAACAAAAATACAAACCAACTCAAACCATTTGTGCGCTCGAGCACCTTTTTCTAAGAAAACCTTTTCGGATAAGGACATAATTAATTTACTTCTGTGCCAACGCATAAGTCTCCAAAGGTCGAGCTGCGGCAGAAGGCGGAATTAACTTCGTCCACAAAAAACATCTACAACAAAATATAAACCAATTCAAATCTTTTGTGCGCTCGAGCACTTTTCTTTAAAACCCTTTTCGGAAAGGACACGATTAATTTACTTATGTGCCAACTCATAAGTCTCCAAAGGTCGAGCTGCGGCAGAAGGCGGAATTAACTTCGTCCATAAAAAAACACAAACAAACAAAAACATAGGAGCCTAACTACGGTAGCTCTGATTCCTCAAAACAGATACGTAGGCTTTGGGGTAGGGCCCAAGCGAGCACAATTTTATTTTCTCTACATTCTATTCCCTTTTCTTTTGCATGCATTCTCCCTTCAGTAGTATAGTAAACAGTAAGCATAGATTAAACACACTCATAAGATAGACAACAAGAGTGGATACCGTAGATTACTACGGGCGTGTGGGGTGCTAATACCTTTGTTGTACCCCAAAATTTGCCCTCCCATATTCTTCAAAATTTGCCAAGTCAAAGCTTCAAAATCTCTTCAAGGGTTGCACAGTTCAAGGGCCTCCTAACAGTCAAAAATTAGGGTTTTGGTTCTGACAAAGAAAATGAAGTTTCCAAGGGTCCAATCAAGTCCCACATGCCTATAAACATGGTCAAGCATCCTTATACCAAGTTTCAAGACTTACAGCACAAAATTGCATAGTCAAAAACCCTAATTGCACTACAGTTAACTGTAGGGGCAAAATGGTCATTTGACAATCAAAAGTCCAAATTTTTGGTCAACATCTCATTTTGAAGCCACAAACATCATTTGATCAATGCTTGATCATGATTCTCAAAGTTTGGCTCAAAAAGTCTCAAGATGCAAAAGTTTCCATATTTGGACAGTTGAAAAAGTCAACTGTAACTTGACCAAGGCATAACTTCCACATGGTTTATCAGAAAAATTCCCTCCAAAGCTCATTTTGAAGAGAAAGACATTTCCTACAACTCCTCTTCACACTTCAAGTCCAAGAAATGCTCTCACAAAAAGATATCAATTTCAACATTATAGGTCATTTTCAAAAGTCAACAAAAGGGGACTTTAAGTCAAAGGCCATAAATTGAGATTGGTAAATCAAAATGACATGGGACCAAAGACATTGGTTAGAGGACTAAAATACCTTTCCAAAATATCCAAGAACATGAGCAAAGCTTAAAAATTGAGCAAGATATGCCTTGTGGAAGTTGGGAAATTTTTGGATATTTTGAAAAGTCAACATTGCTTCAAATGTCCTAAAATTGCTAATGGGCCTCTTTTTCTTCCAAGAATCATCATCCAAAGCATGTGCACGACCATTTGGCCCAAAGGGAAGTTTTTCATCATTTTTATTTATTTATTTGGATTTTTAATGACTAATAATTCATTTAATTTAAATAAATATGTGGAAAATACTAAACCTAAGCAATCAAATCTTTTTATGCATGAAATAGTCTTAAGATTTTGTGCATTATCTGATTTGGAAAGAATCTTGATAATTGGACATGATTGGAACCAAAATAGCATAAAAAAGATTGAAAACTCATGGCTTGAAAATCAAATATCTTCTCCTTCAATTCAAGGATTCTTTGGACAAAAAATTGAACCCTAATCATTCACACATAAATACTGATGCAAACCCTAGTGTTCATGACCACAAAGCTGCGCCAGAAATCCATAGCAAAGTTTGAGTTTTTAACAAGAAATTCCAAAACTGAAAACACACTTGCAAGGCTTTTCAGGGCAAGAAATTCATTCCATCACCTTCCTAAGACATTACTGAGTCTGACTGGATAGCTTTCCACGCGCATAACACCTTGAATCGGTATACAGCAATCAAAATTTTTCATATAATATGCATAATCGTGTTTTAATATTCAAGCATGTTCATTGCAGTTTTTTTATGGATTTGTACTAATTGGATGATTCTGAAGCTAACCAGATAATTTAATTGAGTTTTTATGTACTATACGCGATTTCACCATTAAAGATAGCTAGGGTTACCAAGCTTTCAAATTAGGCGTTTCTAGCTACTGTAAAATTGAGACACCATAATACCATGGTTGAATTCAGCATGCTTGGACGATTCTAAAGCAACCCTCGCGCCTAATTTATGTGATACCATGGCCTATTCGCTATTTCAGGAAATTGCATATTTTGGGGGGGTTTAAAACCCCCGTTAACCTCTTTTATATTTCAGGGAAAAAGGCAAAACGGAGAAGATGATGAAGTGGCAAGCTGTGGTTGGTCTATTTGAATTTTCGCGCTAAAGTTCAACTAATCATTGTTTTTACCTTATATTATTTGTTTCCTATTATATAATCAAAGCGCGTTGGATAGCTCTGTGGCAAAGCGTAGCATTGGTAACCTTCAGGACCTGGGTTCGATCCCAGGTCCCCCTCCCTTTCCTTATATTTTTCCTCTAATTGTCATCCTATGCAGTTTCAATACAAGAAGTCCACCATGTAACTTACAATCCAGCTTGCCACGCATATACTAAGACCAATCCAATGGGCATGGTTTGAAGATCATCATGGACACAAGTCAAAGATGCCACATGCTAGCGTCAGAGTCAAATGAGGCCTTAGACAAATGGGCCTAAATTACTAAGCAAAACCTCCAATTTGGGGACAGACCCCCCATGGTTTGCCTTTCTAATTCTTTTTCTCATATTTTTCTATTTTTGTTTTAATTAGTTTTTTTAATTTAATTCTTCAATTTAATTATTTTCATAAAAAATATAAAAATGACATAAAAATCAAAAAAGACAAAATTACAAATATATTTTATTTTAATATTTTTTAAGTAAATATCATTAATTAATTTAGTTTTGTAAAATTAGGTTTAATTCAAACGTTTTTCTTAATAAATTCAAAATTTGTAGAATTAGGGTTTGTATCAATTTTTATCCTTTTTCTTTTCTTTTCACCATAATTAAATATTATTTATTTTTATAAATCAAATTGCTTTAATTAATTAGGTTAATTTAGGTTTAACTTTAATATTTTTTCTTAATAAATAAAAGTTATAGAATTAGGGTTAATTTAATTTCAGCTAATCTTCTCCTCAAAAATCATAAATCTAAAAAAACCTCACAAATAAATTTTCTTTATATTTTAATTTAATTAATTTGCTCAATATAATTTAATTTCATTAAAAAGGGTCCAACGCCCTCGCTTTCGATTATTAATTTGTTTCGGGCATTTTTATTTTATTTCTTATAACATTTATGTACCTCTCCCAAAGCCTTGTAAACTCGGACATTTTATTTCTCGCACGTTATTTACTTTCTGTCAAATCGGGTCCTGGACTTTAATTTTGGCGATGTGGACCCGCGCCTTTGTAATAGTTTAGAACTTTTAATTTCCGCATCTTTTTAACTGTTAAATAAATGCATGCAAGAATGAATGGCCTAAAATAAAAACAAACGCATAGATCACTTTGACATGACAAGACAAAAATAAATGAATTTGACACACAAATCACACACCACCCCTAGGGTACGCCTCACTGTTGCCTTGCCTCGAAAGGTGATCGTCGAGTAGAGGATGTCTTAGTAAGTCCTCATGATCCAGGAACCTGGCATGAGGGTAGCTTCTAAGGTGTCTTCCCATTGCTCTGGTGATCACCATGTCCCGAAACTCGAATTGACCCGAACACCTCCAACGGTGGTGCTACCTACCTCTCAATGGTGGGATGGCACTACTTTAAGGACATTTACACAGACAAATTCCTTAGGGTAGGTAGGTTCTCGTAGATACTTGCTCTAATTTCAAAACAAATTCAAAAATACTTTTCACACCAACACATTTTCAAAAAGCTTTCGAAAGCAATTTTTCAAACACTCTTGAGGAGAGATACAAGAGTCGAACTGGAATTTTCAAAGAAACTTTTTAAAACCCACAATTGAAAAGCAAACAAACCATTTTTGAAAACACAAATGAGCAAGTATCTAAGAGCCCATGGATAACCATGGATAGAAAGGGTGCTAACACCTTCCCTTTCTATAACCTACCTCCCGAACCGAGAGCAAATCTCTTTAAGGAATTTTTCTGTGCTTTTGTCCTTTCCATTTGGAGAAAATAAAAGACGGTGGCGACTCTTGCTTCCGCGACATTTCGCGAACCAGCGTAAAACAGTCAGTTCCAGATCCACCGATCACAACCTTCCCCTCGCGTAACAGACTCCCTTACCCAATAACCTTAGAACCTTAAATGACACAACTTGGCCATTAGAACAGTAGCAGTATGCTACGCCCATTGAGGCTAAACTCTCGTGATGGTTCTGGCTGCAAGAAAAGATTGCGATGCTGGAGTTATGACCGATTGAGGGTAGTCAATGATATTGGGATCCTCTAAGAACCCGGTTACTTTGATAGGACAGGTATGAACCAACAAACTGAAAGAGGGTAGTACCTAGACCTCATGCTGGCCTAAACTTTAGGGGCTTGCCTTGTGTGACTTGTGTGCCTTACCATGTTTGCCTTTGTATCTATTTGTGGTGTGCTTTATCATAACATCATAACATCATGAGCATTGCATGCATCCTGCATAAGGACTGACCATTTCAAAGACAAGAGGGTTTCACCTTTGCTCTGTTTTGTAGGACATCATGATGCCGGTACGAAGGAATACTATCCGGTTCAACTTTGTTCACTCACCTGAGTTGCTTGAAGAGTTGGTTAGCAGAATTCCAAATACCACTTCCTTCATTCAGAGGCATGGTTCTCTTCTCAGTTTAGTCACTGCAAAGCGGGATCAACAGTTGATGAGTGTTCTGACCCAGTTCTATGACCCTCTGTACCAGTGCTTCACCTTTCAAGACTTCCAGCTGGTCCCTACCCTGGAAGAGTTCTCTGATTTGCTTGGTATCCCTATCTTGGATCAGACTCCCTTTACTGGTTGGGAAAAGACCCTTAGGCTTGAGGATGTTGCTGCAGCTCTTCCCTTG
Source organism: Vicia faba (assembly GCA_948472305.1). Lineage (NCBI taxonomy): Eukaryota > Viridiplantae > Streptophyta > Magnoliopsida > Fabales > Fabaceae > Vicia > Vicia faba. The sequence continues at coordinate 1,602,362,665 of OX451736.1, forward strand.
ACGCATCAAGAGGTAATGGACAACTGGGTAACTAGAAGCGGAGTTAAGGGTTTCTTGGCCAAGTTTCTGATTGGTAAAGCTAACAGTTTCTGGAATGACCTGGACTTTAGGGCATATGAAGACATCTTGGCTCTCTTAATCTATGGGTTAGTCTTGTTTCCTAATCCTGACAACTTCATCAATGTCACTGCCATAAGGATCTTTATGTCTCAGAATCCTGTGCCCACTCTCTTGGGTGATATCCTGCAACAACTTCATGCTCGTACTTCCCGAAGACGAGGAACTCTATGGTGTTGTATCCCTTTGTTGGTGAGGTGGTTTATTTCGCACCTCCCTAAGTTCGTACTGAAGAACCAAGAAGGAAGAGGTTGGGCTCACAGGTTAATGTCTCTCACCGATAAAGACATCATTTGGACTTGCAGAGGTTTGGATGAGATAGCTATTATTGATCGATGCGGGGAGTACCCTAATGTTCCTCTGATTGGTACCCAAGGAGGGATCTCTTACAATCCATGTCTAGCTCTCCGTCAGTTTGGAAGAGCCAGAAAAGCAGGGCCTCATGAGATGTTGGTGCCTCACATCAGTTTTGAGTTTCAGGTGGATAGTGACGAGCTGCGTCGTAGGTTCATCAAGGCTTGGGACAAAGTTCATAAAGCTGACCCACAAGAGTTGGGGCCAAAGACTTCTTTACCCATGGAAGCCTACTACAAATGGGTTCGCATCCGTGCTCAGAAGTTAGGTATGCCATACGAAGCCGTCAGACCTATCATTCTTGAGTCTCCCGATAAAGATGGTGTTCCTCCAACTATCTTTCCTCCTCAGATACCTACTGATTACGAGACATTAAAGAGGTCTTGGTCGCAACTGCGAGAAGAACGGGATTCTTACCGGGAAAAGTTCAACGAGCAGGAGTTGAAGATCCAGAAGCTGACAAAACAGTTGGAGAATGAGCGAGCTCTAAATGACTACATCCGTACTGAGAAGAGGAGACCATGGGATCAATAAAGAGCTCTGGATGTTCTTTTACAGTTTTATTTCCCTTTTCAGTATTTCCTTTCATGTAACGCCTAAGGGTAACCTGTTGAACAATTTAAGTTTCAAAGTTGAATCTAATGAAGTGTGTTCCTTTTTTGTTTACAAAGTTGATTCCCGATTGTCTTTGAAAACATAAATCATACGCATTCCATTCATCATGTGCATAGCAGGTTTTCCTCTTTTCAGGTTGCTTACCGTTCTTCGCTGTTTATTTCAGCATCATGAATCCTGACTCATCATCAACTGAGATGTCCATCAAGGCTCTTCAGGCGCAGAATGCGCAATTTCAGGAACTAATCATGGGTTTGGCTCAGGGCCAAGAAGAGCTGAAGGCTCTGCTCCTGAAGAAGGAGAAGAAGAAGAAGAGAAGGACTGTTCTTTTCAACTCGGGCCGAAGGTTTGGCAACACCCTGCAAAATGAAGAGGCTGGTTCTTCTATTGGCAAGGGTGCTCCCCAAGGGGAAAAAGGTCCTAGTCCGGTAGTCTCCGACAACGAGACTGATTTTGATGAGGAACAATATCCTCCCGCAGAAGACAGATACAAGCAGTTAGAAGACAGACTGAAGGCTATGGAGGTCCAATAGGTGTCTGGGCTGGACTTTGGAGACTTGGGTTTGTCTACTGGTGTCATCATCCCTCATAAGTTCAAAGCACCATCTTTTACCAAATATGACGGGGCATCTTGTCCCAAGTTACACCTCAGATCGTATGTGCGGAAGATTCAACCGTACTCAATGGACAAGAACTTGTGGATCCACTTCTTCCAGGAGAGTCTTTCAGGGACTCATCTCGAATGGTTCTATCAGCTGGATGGGACCAAGGTTCGTAACTGGGAGGAGTTGGCTACTGCTTTCTACAAGCAGTATCAATATAATGCCGACCTTGCCCCTACACGTACCCAACTCCAGGGTATGTCGTTAGGTTCAAGTGAAGGTTTTAAGGAGTACGCTCAGAAGTGGAGGGATCTGGCTGGCAGGGTGCAGCCTCCGTTGACTGATCGGGAGTTGGTAGACATGTTCTTGGGGACCCTATCTGGGCCATTTTTTAACCATCTTATCGGTAACTCATCTGCAGGGTTTACTGATCTTATTCTGACCGGAGAGAGAATTGAGGCTGGGTTGAAGTCTGGTAAGATTTCGAAGGGTGCATCGTCTAGTTCCGAGAAGAAACCCTTCAAAAAGGAGGCCAGTGCTGTATATGGCTCTAGACGACAAGAGAAATCTGAGCGCCGCCAATCTGTCAGTGCGATAATGATTGCTAAGCCTACTGCCGCTCCTCGGCCAACCAATCCACAAAGGGCTGAAAGACCCCGGAGAGAGTTTACCCGTTTGAGCATGACTTTGTCGCAGATCTTGCCGCAGTTACTATCCACTAATCTAGTGACTGTCAGAGAGGCCCCAAAGGTTGTGAACACTGCCTCTCCCAAATACAATCTGAATGCTCGCTGTGCTTATCACTCCGATAGCCCGGGGCATTCCACTGATGACTGTTGGGCATTAAGGAATAAGGTGCAAGACCTTATCGACGCAAAAGAGATACAGTTTGAAGCGCCTGAGAGGCCGAATGTGGTAACTGCTCCTATGCCCCAGCATGGAGTAAATGCGGTTGATGAAGATGTTTATGCTGTTTCTGTGAATGATCTAGCCACTCCCTTAATGACTGTCAAGAGGAACCTACTGCTGGCCGGTTTATTTCCGGGTTGCAGTGAGGGTTGCCTGTTCTATGCTGTTTCTCTCTCTGGTTGTCCTTTGCTGAAGTTGGGCATCCAAAGCCTAATGGACAGCAAAGAGATTCTATTCAAGAAGTCCGCTGTTCAGTTGGTTCCAGTAGAAGAAGTTTCTGTGGTTACCATCTTCAATAATCTAATCAAGGCTCTCCCAAGGAAGCCTGTTCAAATCATGACTGTTGCACCTGTTGTTATTACTGTTCCGGGGCCTCTCCCCTACGAATCTGATAAGGCTATCCCCTGGCACTATGGGGCAGATGTGTATGTGAATGGAATTAAGCAAGAATTCAACACTGGCACCAGTATCAGCAATATTACTGGTCCAGCCAAGGTTACCCGCAGTGGCAGGCTCTTCTCGCCTGACATTGCACCACCCGCTATTCGAAGACCCCTTACAATAACACCTACAAGTATACTTGTTCCCAGTTCTGACCAAATTGTTTCCCCTGCTGCCGAGTCATCTAATGCTCGGGGCAAAGGGATTGAAGATGAGCCTGCCAGGATGGAGGCACCTAGACCTGTAACTGCCGAGGCCTCCCAACAAGAGATGGAGGAAATCCTGAAAATAATAAAGAAGAGTGACTTTAATGTTGTGGAACAGCTGGGGCATACGCCCTCCAAAATCTCCATGCTCTCCTTGCTACTGTGTTCAGAGGCCCATGCTAAGGCCTTGATCTCGTTTCTCAAGACGGCCCATGTGCCACAGGAGACATCTGCGGTTCAATTTACTGATTGCGTAGCAAACCTGACAGCGGACAATGGTTTGGGTTTCTCAGATGCTGACCTTACTGCAAAGGGAAAGGACCACAATGATGCCATGTATGTCTCTATTGAATGCAGGGGCACTACTCTGGCGCACGTGTTGGTGGACACTGGCTCTTCCCTAAATGTGCTACCCAAGAAAGCTTTAGACCGTTTAGATTGTGAAGGCCTGGAACTGAAACCCAGCAATATCATCGTCAGAGCCTTTGACGGTTCAAAAAGGATGGTTCATGGAGAGGTTGACATTCCTATTCGTGTGGGCTCTCAGGTGTTTGACTCTACCTTTTATGTGATGGATATCCGTCCATCGTATTCTTGTCTACTGGGTCGACCTTGGATCCACAAAGCTGGGGCAGTGACCTCTACCTTGCACCAGAAGCTCAAGTACCCCGTCAGAGGGAAGATCGTCACTGTGCAAGGAGAGGAGGAGTATATGGTGAGCCATTTGAATTCCTTCAGGTACATTGAGATGGACGGGGAGTTTATTGAAACCCCCTTTCAGCATTTCGAAGAGGTACTTCCAATTTCAGCAGCAGCAGAAACAGCGGTCGAAGAGGATGTTCCTTTGAAGATGGCTTCCCTGAAGGATGCCCGGGCTGTGGTTCAGAAAGGTGAAAATGCTAACTGGGGCAGGCTTCCCGACTTTACACAGAAAACTGACAAATTTGGACTGGGTTTTACTGCAGAGGGTCAGAAAGCTATGCGGAAGGCGAAGACCAGAAGACCTCCTGTGCTCATTACAAATCCAGGAGTGAATGCTATTGGGGAGGATAATGAAGTGGATGAAGCTGAGTTAAATAGCTGGATCTACCCGACGACTGAAGGCGGATTGACCAATTGGATTTTCAAAGACCATACCCCTGTTACTTTTGTTACGCAGTAATAAACTTCTTTGTTTTGTTATTTGTAATAAACAATAAATTAAAACTCTATGGCCCGGTGTCTTACCCGAGGCACCGTTGGCTTCATTTGTGAGGGCATATAAATTGTCATTTCATATATCATGAATAAAAATCTTGGACGTTTTCTCGCATTTCAAATCTTATGCTCCTTTCTTTCCTTCCTTCCTTTATATATTTCAAAACAGCTGTATTTACACACACTCACTCATACATGTTCCAATCCACTCTGGATCTCACTGGTAACGACTCTGCTACTGCCAATTATGACTTCGAAAATCCGATCAACTTAGCCGAAGAGGAAGGTGAAGATGATTGCGAAGTGCCTGGTGAGCTTGCAAGACTGTTACTTCAGGAAGAGAGGGCAATTCAACCACATGAAGAGCCAGTGGAAATAATAAACTTAGGTACTGAGGCAGACAGGAAAGAGGTAAAGATTGGTGCCAACCTAGAGCTCAGCGTGAAGCAACGGTTGACTAAGATGCTACATGATTATATGGAGATCTTTGCCTGGTCCTACGAAGACATGCCCGGTTTGGATACCGATATTGTGGTCCATCACTTGCCTACTAAGGAAGACTGCCTTCCGGTCAAGCAAAAGGTCTGCCGTATGCGTCCAGAGATGTCTGAGAAGATCAAAGCCGAGGTTATGAAACAGTTTGATGCCGGGTTCCTTGCAGTGACTTCTTATCCTCAGTGGGTTGCTAATATGGTGCCGGTACCAAAGAAGGACGGTAAGGTCAGAATGTGTGTCGATTACAGGGATCTGAATAGGGCCAGCCCCAAGGATGACTTCCCCCTACCTCACATTGATGTCCTTGTTGACAATACAGCTCAACATAAGGTGTTCTCTTTCATGCATGGTTTTTCAGGTTACAATCAGATCAAGATGGCACCTGAAGACATGGAAAAAACTACATTTGTTACTCAGTGGGGCACCTTCTGCTACAAGGTCATGCCATTCGGATTGAAAAATGCTGGGGCAACCTACCAACGTGCCATGGTTGCTTTATTCCATGATATGATCCATCATGAAATAGAGGTGTATGTTGACGACATGATCGCAAGGTCCCAGACTAAGGAAGAACACCTTGATCATCTGCAGAAATTGTTTGACCGGTTGAAACTGTATAAGCTGAGGTTGAACCCGAACAAGTGCACCTTCGGGGTAAGATCTGGAAAGTTGCTAGGCTTCGTTGTAAGTGATAAGGGTATTCAAGTGGACCCTGCCAAAGTTAAAGCTATTCAAGAGATGCCAGTTCCTAGGACAGAGAAAGAAGTCAGAGGCTTTTTAGGACGCCTGAATTACATTGCTCGGTTCATCTCACACCTGACTGCTACATGTGAGCCAATCTTCAAGCTACTGAAGAAAGATCAGGTAGTACGTTGGAATGATGAATGTCAGGCTGCTTTTGACAGAATCAAAGAGTATCTCCAAGAACCACCCATCCTTATGCCACCGGTTGAAGGGAGACCTCTGATATTATACCTGACAGTACTTGACAACTCAATGGGGTGTGTGCTGGGGCAGCATGACGAGTCTGGCCGAAAAGAGCATGCCATTTATTACCTTAGCAAAAATTTTACCGACTGTGAGACCCGATACTCACTGCTTGAGAAAACTTGCTGCGCTTTGGTATGGGCTGCTCGCCGGCTGAGACAGTATATGCTGACTCATACCACCTTGTTGATCTCAAAGATGGATCCTATAAAGTACATATTTGAAAAGCCTGCTCTGTCTGGGAGAATTGCAAGATGGCAAATGATCTTGACGGAATACGACATTCAGTACACGACTCAGAAAGCCATCAAGGGAAGTGTATTGGCATACCACTTGGCACATCAGGCAGTAGATGACTATCAGTCAATGAACTTCGAGTTTCCGGATGAGAGCATCATGATTGTGACTGATTGTGAAGTACCTAGACCGGATGAAGGACCTGAGGAAGGATCCCGATGGTCTATGCACTTTGACGGAGCCTCCAATGCTTTGGGAAACGGTATCGGCGTTGTGATCATATCCCCTCAAGGCACTCATACTCCACTCACTGCCCGGCTATGTTTCAACTGTACCAACAACATGGCGGAGTATGAGGCGTGCATCATGGGTCTTCAAGCTGCGATCGACCTAAGGATCAAGTTTCTGAGTGTCTTCGGAGATTCCCCTCTCGTGATCAATCAGATCAAAGGAGAGTGGGATACGAAACATCCGAATCTTATTCCTTACAGAGAATGTGTGTTGACCTTGATCCCCCACTTCACGAGGATAACCTTTGAACATTTCCCAAGAGAGGAGAATCAGTTGGCGGACGCGTTAGCTACGATGTCTTCTATGTTCAAGGTCAAATGGGATAATGAGGCTCCCCGGATCATCATCTGGAAACTGGACGAACCGACATACTGTTGTGATCTCGAGACTGAATTGGTGACTGAGAAGCCTTGGTACCATGAGGTGAAGAGGTATATGGAAGCTCAAGAGTACCCTGAAGGTGCGTCGGTCAACGATAAAAAGTTTCTGAGAAGGTTCGCGGTGAAGTTCTTCCTTAGCAACGACATCTTGTACAAGCGAAACCACGATTCAACCTTACTGCGTTGTGTGGATAAGAATGAAGCAGAAAGGATCATGGAAGAGTTACATGAAGGGACCTTTGGTACACATTCCAGTGGACACACTATGGCAAAGAAGATCCTACGGGCAGGGTATTTCTGGTCCACCATGGAAGCTGACTGTTACCAACATTCTCGGACATGCCATAAATGCCAGATTTATGCAGACAAAGTGCATGTCCCTCCAGTTCCTCTGAATGTTTTGACCGCGCCTTGGCCGTTTGCAATGTGGGGCATAGATATGATCGGTGAGATTAGACCTACAGCGTCCAACGAGCATCGCTTCATCCTGGTAGCAATTGATTATTTCACGAAGTGGGTTGAAGCAGCATCCTATGCTACGGTAACCAAGAATGTTGTGGCACGGTTCATTCGGCATAACCTGATCTGTCGATACGGCGTCCCAGAAAGAATTATTACAGACAACGGTACCAATCTGAATAACAAGATGATCACTGAGCTCTGCGAGCAGTTCAAGATACAACACCATAATTCTTCTCCTTACAGGCCGAAGATGAATGGGGCTGTAGAGGCAGCAAATAAAAATATCAAGAAAATCGTGCAGAAGATGACAGTGACTTATAAAGATTGGCACGAGATGTTACCGTTTGCTCTACATGGGTACCGTACCTCAGCCAGGACGTCAACCGGGGCAACTCCTTTCTCCTTGGTCTACGGTATGGAGGCAGTCTTACCGATCGAAGTGCAAATACCCTCTCTCCGGATAATGAAGGATGCAAACCTGAACGAAGATGATTGGATCCAGACACGACTTGATCAGCTAAACCTCATTGATGAAAAGAGACTTGCTGCTATCTGTCATGGTCAGACGTATCAGAAACGGATGATCAGGGCATTTAACAAAAAGGTCAGACCACGAGAATATCAAGTTGGGGATCTGGTAATCAAGCGAATCATCCTTCCTCAGAGTGATCCAAGGGGCAAATGGACCCCTACGTATGAAGGGCCATTTGTGGTTAAGCATATGTTCTCAGGAGGAGCCATGATTCTAACCAACATGGATGGTGACGACCTTCCTCACCCTGCCAATGCAGACATAGTAAAAAGATACTACGCATAAAAAAAGACCCGCTAGGTTGACATACCTAGGCAAAAATTAGGGCTTCCCGGCGAACCAAAAGGGTTCGGGCAAAATGAAGGGATGAAATGAAAAAAATCTGTACACCCGGCAAGTCGAAAACCTGAAAAGGCGGCTTGGGCAAAAATGGGTATCCCGGTGGACTGAAAACCCGAAAGGGCGGTCCAGGCAAAAGTTAGGGATAAAGCGTAATACTATGTCTCATTGGACCACTTTGTATCCAGAACCCGGTATCTACATCAAGTTCAGACGGCATCAATCAGTCAGCTTCACCTTCAACCAAGGTCATCAAGTGATGAGACGCTCGGAGATATAAAGGCAATAGCAGAGTTGAAACCCAGTGGGATCATTCTTTTCACACAGCTGTTTTATTTTCTCTTGTACAAAATTTGTATAAACTCTTTTGCTCGGCGACGTTCTCTTACTAGGACGTCAGCCTCTTGTACATAAAACGCCTATTTACAGGCAATTCAAAAATCAATACAAATACACTTTTCAGTTAAAATTGCCATTTGTTTTTCCTTTCCTGTTTTGTTTTGCGAAGAACGTCCAAGGTTCAATTTGTGATATATGCATTGACAATAATTTGCTAGCTCATAAATATTTGCATACGAAACAAAGGATTAATTACGGGTAACATTAGAAATAGGGGCAATAAAGAATTGTCTAAGCAATCTAATTGTTCTATCCTCCAAGGTATCAAGGTAGGTTCAGCTAAAGAACATAACCAGTACATCTTAATTCCCCAGAGAGTGAGCCAGCAAGTCCGTGCACTCTCCCCGAGCAAAGTTACAATCAAACTTAAAGAAGTTGGGTATCCTCCAGCAGATCTCAACATTCCCCAGCAGCATATATATTCTTAACAAGCATCCCCGGCAGTCTTGACCTAAAGATTGTTCCCCGGCGGCATATCAAACGTTCAATGGAGTCACTTCCCCAATACGGTTCAATACTTCCCCAAGAGAGTCCAATCTAATTCCCCAGGAAAGTTGGAATCCATCTCCCTAAGCAGTAAGCTTATCCCCAGTAGATTCTGGAAGCTTATCCTCGCAGAACACGAACACGTCTCCCGGCTTTTATTCAAGAGTTATTTCCCTACCAGGATATAACTGGGTTATCCTCAGCCAAAAGCCACGGAAAGAGCGTCCTCGGCGAAGTCTTCTTATCCCCAGCGAAGTCTATTTACACTTCCAACACAACAAGGGTATCCCCAGCAAGTTATTATCAACACTCAGCAAAGTATCTCTCTCCCCACAGAGTATTGCTTCCCAGCAAGATCGCTAGAGTACTTTTCTCCCCGCAGAGTAATCTATTCGCCAAGACTATTCCTTAACGGAGTCATCTTCTCCTACCGGTATTCTTGCAACTATCATCCCCAGCGGAAGCAAAGAGCTATTCTTCAATATCAGCCCAGGAGTTACTTCCCGGCACTCGTCAAGGATCTACTTTCCTATACGACAAAGATACATTCATAAACATCGCACTTCCATACATTAGAGCATGCATATACGCATCATATCTTACAAATCTCATTTATGTTGAGAACATCATTGCTTGATCTATATCATGCATTGCATATGACTGACCTTTACCTTTCAGGAAAAAGCCAGTTAAAGTTCTCAGCTATATCTCAAAGACCTAGACCGGTTCAGTTAAATCGACCCTAAGATTTCTCTGTTTCTTATCCAGTCCAAGGCCTTCTCTGGTTCAGTCAGATCGACCCTAAGATCTCCCTGTTTCTTATCCAGTTGAAGATTTCAAGACCTAGACCGGTTCAGTTAATCGACCCTAAGATTTTCTGTTTCTTATCCAGTCAAAGGCCTTCTCTAGTCCAGCTAAATCGACCCCTAACAGATTTTCTTGATAAAGACTCAGTAGAAGATATCCAAGATTCTCTCAATGATTACTGTTGAGGTTGTAGTCGCCCGTGGTTCTCTCCCCATTACTGTGGAGGTAGTAATCGCCCCAAGTTTCTCTCAGCGTTACTGTTGAAGTAGAAGTTATCCAAGATTCTCTCTATGATTACTGTTGAGGTAGAAGTCGTCCAGGATTCTCTCAATGATTACTGTTGAGGTTGAAGTCGTCCAAGATTCTCTCAATAATTGCTGTTGAGGTTGTAGTCGCCTATGGTTCTCTCCCCGATACTGCGGAGGTAGTAATCATCCCCAGATTCGCTCAGCGTTACTGTTGAAGTTGAAGTCGTCCAAGGTTCTCTCAATGATTGCTGTTGAGGTTGTAGTCGCCTATGGTTCTCTCCCCGATACTGCGGAGGTAGTAATCATCCCCAGATTCGCTCAGCGTTACTGTTGAAGTCGAAGATATCTAAGATTCTCTCAATGATACTGTTGAGGTTGTAGTCGCCTATGGTTCTCTCCCCGATACTGCGGAGGTAGTAATCGTCCCCAGATTCTCTCAGCGCTACTGTTGAGGTTGAAATCATCCAAGGTTCTCTCACCGTTCCTGTTGAGGTAGTAACCATCCCTGGTTCATTCATCACCGTTTGAAGCTCCAGATCCAGCTACTATAACCAGTCAGGACACATCTACACAAAGAATTTGAAGACCAGCTCCCGTAACAGGTCAGATAATCATTTTTCTTTTTTGCAGGTATGCAAGTTCTCGCTAAGGAAACTCTTACGCGATCAACACCCAGATGGCATCTATAAGCCCATCCACCTTCCATCATCTCTCAGCATGGCATCTATAAGCCCATCATCCTATTCATCAATCTCCAAATGGCATCTGTAAGCCCATTCCCCACCATCTGCTACTATGTGAGCGCAAATTTCTGGGCACTCTAGTGTTCAATCATCTTCCACCTTCGGATTACGAAAGGCACGTCAGCCAATCTGCATCCTCAGGTCTAAGAAGATTGAACAGGGGCAACTGTTGTACCCCAAAATTTGCCCTCCCATATTCTTCAAAATTTGCCAAGTCAAAGCTTCAAAATCTCTTCAAGGGTTGCACAGTTCAAGGGCCTCCTAACAGTCAAAAATTAGGGTTTTGGTTCTGACAAAGAAAATGAAGTTTCCAAGGGTCCAATCAAGTCCCACATGCCTATAAACATGGTCAAGCATCCTTATACCAAGTTTCAAGACTTACAGCACAAAATTGCACAGTCAAAAACCCTAATTGCACTACAGTCAACTGTAGGGGCAAAATGGTCATTTGACAGTCAAAAGTCCAAATTTTTGGTCAACATCTCATTTTGAAGCCACAAACATCATTTGATCAATTCTTGATCATGATTCTCAAAGTTTGGCTCAAAAAGTCTCAAGATGCAAAAGTTTCCATATTTGGACAATTGAAAAAGTCAACTGTAACTTGACCAAGGCATAACTTCCACATGGATTATCAGAAAAATTCCCTCCAAAGCTCATTTTGAAGAGAAAGACATTTACTACAACTCCTCTTCACACTTCAAGTCCAAGAAATGCTCTCACAAAAAGATATCAATTTCAACATTATAGGTCATTTTCAAAAGTCAACAAAAGGGGACTTTAAGTCAAAGGCCATAACTTGATATTGGTAAATCAAAATGACATGGGACTAAAGACATTGGTTAGAGGACTCAAAGACCTTTCCAAAATATCCAAGAACATGAGCAAAGCTTAAAAATTGAGCAAGATATGCCTTGTGGAAGTTGGGAAATTTTGGATATTTTGAAAAGTCAACATTGCTTCAAATGTCCTAAAATTGCTAATGGGCCTCTTTTTCTTCCAAGAATCATCATCCAAAGCATGTGCACGACCATTTGGCCCAAAGGGAAGTTTTTCATCATTTTTATTTATTTATTTGGATTTTTAATGACTAATAATTCATTTAATTTAAATAAATATGTGGAAAATACTAAACCTAAGCAATCAAATCTTTTTATGCATGAAATAGTCTTAAGATTTTGTGCATTATCTGATTTGGAAAGAATCTTGATAATTGGACATGATTGGAACCAAAATAGCATGAAAAAGATTGAAAACTCATGGCTTGAAAATCAAATATCTTCTCCTTCAATTCAAGGATTCTTTGGACAAAAAATTGAACCCTAATCATTCACACATAAATACTGATGCAAACCCTAGTGTTCATGACCACAAAGCTGTGCCAGAAATCCATAGCAAAGTTTGAGTTTTTAACAAGAAATTCCAAAACTGAAAACACACTTGCAAGGCTTTTCAGGGCAAGAAATTCATTCCATCACCTTCCTAAGACATTACTGAGTCTGACTGGATAGCTTTCCACGCGCATAGCACCTTGAATCGGTATACAGAAATCAAAATTTTTCATATAATATGCATAATCGTGTTTTAATATTCAAGCATGTCCATTGCATTTTTTTTATGGATTTGTACTAATTGGATGATTCTGAAGCTAACCAGATAATTTAATTGAGTTTTTATGTACTATACGCGATTTCACCATTAAAGATAGCTAGGGTTACCAAGCTTTCAAATTAGGCGTTTCTAGCTACTGTAAAATTGAGACACCATAATACCATGGTTGAATTCAGCATGCTTGGATGATTCTAAAGCAACCCTCGCGCCTAATTTATGTGATACCATGGCCTATTCGCTATTTCAGGAAATTGCATATTTTGGGGGGGTTTAAAACCCCCGTTAACCTCTTTTATATTTCAGGGAAAAAGGCAAAACGGAGAAGATGATGAAGTGGCAAGCTGTGGTTGGTCTATTTGAATTTTCGCGCTAAAGTTCAACTAATCATTGTTTTTACCTTATATTATTTGTTTCCTATTATATAATCAAACCGCGTTGGATAGCTCTGTGGCAAAGCGTAGCATTGGTAACCTTCAGGACCTGGGTTCGATCCCAGGTCCCCCTCCCTTTCCTTATATTTTTCCTCTAATTGTCATCCTATGCAGTTTCAATACAAGAAGTCCACCATGTAACTTACAATCCAGCTTGCCACGCATATACTAAGACCAATCCAAGGGGCATGGTTTGAAGATCATCATGGACACAAGTCAAAGATGCCACATGCTAGCGTCAGAGTCAAATGAGGCCATAGACAAATGGGCCTAAATTACTAAGCAAAACCTCCAATTTGGGGACAGACCCCCCATGGTTTGCCTTTCTAATTCTTTTTCTCATATTTTTCTATTTTTGTTTTAATTAGTTTTTTTAATTTAATTCTTCAATTTAATTATTTTCATAAAAAATATAAAAATGACATAAAAATAAAAAAAAGACAAAATTACAAATATATTTTATTTTAATATTTTTTAAGTAAATATCATTAATTAATTTAGTTTTGTAAAATTAGGTTTAATTCAAACGTTTTTCTTAATAAATTCAAAATTTGTAGAATTAGGGTTTGTATCAATTTTTATCCTTTTTCTTTTCTTTTCACCATAATTAAATATTATTTATTTTTATAAATCAAATTGCTTTAATTAATTAGGTTAATTTAGGTTTAACTTTAATATTTTTTCTTAATAAATAAAAGTTATAGAATTATGGTTAATTTAATTTCAGCTAATCTTCTCCTCAAAAATCATAAATCCAAAAAAACCTCACAAATAAATTTTCTTTATATTTTAATTTAATTAATTTGCTCAATATAATTTAATTTCATTAAAAAGGGTCCAACGCCCTCGCTTTCGATTATTAATTTGTTTCGCGCATTTTTATTTTATTTCTTATAACATTTATGTACATCTCCCAAAGCCTTGTAAACTCGGACATTTTATTTCTCGCACGTTATTTACTTTCTGTCAAATCGGGTCCTGGACTTTAATTTTGGCGATGTGGACCCGCGCCTTTGTAATAGTTTAGAACTTTTAATTTCCGCATCTTTTTAACTGTTAAATAAATGCATGCAAGAATGAATGGCCTAAAATAAAAACAAACGCATAGATCACTTTGACATGACAAGACAAAAATAAATGAATTTGACACACAAATCACACACCACCCCTAGGGTACGCCTCACTGTTGCCTTGCCTCGAAAGGTGATCGTCGAGTAGAGGATGTCTTAGTAAGTCCTCATGATCCGGGAACCTGGAATGAGGGTAGCTTCTAAGGTGTCTTCCCATTGCTCTGGTGATCACCATGTCCCGAAACTCGAATTGACCCGAACACCTCCAACGGTGGTGCTACCTACCTCTCAATGGTGGGATGGCACTACTTTAAGGACATTTACACAGACAAATTCCTTAGGGTAGGTAGGTTCTCGTAGATACTTGCTCTAATTTCAAAACAAATTCAAAAATACTTTTCACACCAACACATTTTCAAAAAGCTTTCGAAAGCAATTTTTCAAACACTCTTGAGGACAGATACAAGAGTCGAACTGGAATTTTCAAAGAAACTTTTTAAAACCCACAATTGAAAAGCAAACAAACCATTTTTGAAAACACAAAGTATCTAAGAGCCCATGGATAACCATGGATAGAAAGGGTGCTAACACCTTCCCTTTCTATAACCTACCTCCCGAACCGAGAGCAAATCTCTTTAAGGAATTTTTCTGTGCTTTTGTCCTTTCCATTTGGAGAAAATAAAAGACGGTGGCGACTCTTGCTTCTGCGACATTTCGCGAACCAGCGTAAAACAGTTAGTTCCAGATCCACCGATCACAACCTTCCCCTCGCGTAACAGACTCCCTTACCCAATATCTCGGTCGCAAGACCGTGACTTCTCCCTTCCCAGGTTTTCTCGATGTTTACCTTTCCCTACATGTGGGATAAAAGACGTTCGATGGCGACTTCATTGTTTGATGATTTTCAGCCGGTTGTTTCAGCTGGCGACTTCACTGGGGATATCGGTTGACCAAATGCTGGTCCATCCCGGAGTCGCTCCTAGCTCTTGCTTTCTTTCATTTGGGTGTTCATCTTTACGCTTTCAGTTTATTCATTCATTTTGTATATACTTGAGCATACGTATGCATTGCATTTTACTGTTTTCCATATACCACTGCTGTACAGGATTTGCTTCTTGTTTGGGTGGGGATGCTACTATTGAGGTAAAAGGCCCAATACCCAGGCCAGAGTGCACTAGGACACCTAGGATTAGAGTGGGGGCATGACGGCTATAGGATGTGGTCCGATTAGTGCAGTCATGTCATATACCACGCTCGGATGAGGTTCAAATGAATTACTATCGGCGCCCACGTCTGTGGGTAAGCCCATAGCACTTTCAGGCAGACCCATGATTTTCGAGTTACCGTTGTCTTACCCTGACCTAGTCTTCACCCGTGAGTGGGGAGGGAATCATTATTACAGGTATAGATGGTGACTGTGTTCAGATGGTTATTCATGTTCAGATGATAACTATGCTCAGGCAATGACTATTAGGGTTATGTACTGGATTTCTATTATGACTTTGTGCAGATGCTATATCTTGTTGGTGGCTGTATGGTTCTCAGATTTATTTTCTGAGTTTCTGACTTGTTTACCTGGAGGTTCATTCAAGCCTTCAATCTTGGTATTCCCAGCATATTCAGAAAATTCTCAACAGTATCTGATGTTCCAGAAGCCTTGACCCCGTACAATGGGAGATCCACATGGTACTTGGTTCTTATATATGCAGAAGCTATGTCGGACCTTTGATCATATAATACTCACATGGTTCAGAACAGTGCAACAATCATATTCAGAAATGATGGAACCTTGATCCTCTTTGATCTCATGCCTTTACATACATAACATGGCTAACCACATGCTTAACATACATGTTCTGTTATTTCCTTGGAAATGACAGAACATGACATGGCATTCATTCATTCACCCCATGCATATTCATGCATTCATTACAGGTACCCGAAGATTGGGGATTCTTATTCAGACATGAGGTCCTCGTCAAAGGTTCAACTTGATTTCTCACCGCACATGCTCAGAGATCAGTTAATGGAATAACTCCGAGTGGTACATGCAAGCTTCGGCCCGTGGTCATAAATTTCTTCAAGCAGGAGGATAATTGATTAAAGACTCAGATAAGCCAGGTCATGGAAACTCTGATGATTATGTCTATTATTTCTTTAAGACATGATATGCTTGGTGTTGCATATTATACTGGGGCACCTGGCCAATCGATTGAAGATGGTATGGCATCCAGAGACCAAGTCCAAGACTGGATCAATTCAGAGACTGTCATGCTCACATTAGATCTGAAAGGGAATTCTGTCGCCCACTCGAGCATCAAGAGTGCAGAAAGTCGTCAAAATCAGCAAGTCCATACGGAGTCAAGTCTCCTCAACAATGGCAATCATTGGTTTCTTTACTGCATTTTCATTTGCACTCTTGCTTGTTTGTTTAAACATTGCTTATATATAGAAACTTGTCTATTTTTGAACGAAAATCTTAATGCAATAAGTATGCTTGTCTTGAAGTGTTCCTTTCATTTTTACTCATCCGTTCGTTATCACTCTTTAAATGTTTTACTTGCATATTGATGCCAGATTTCCTAGTCTTATACTTAGGTAAAGATTCAAAGGAGGAGGATGACAATCTGAAAATGCAAAAATCTCTGGTTGGTACACTTTTGAGTAAGACCCTGCTGACGATGTACAGGCCTTGTTTCAAATTCCTAAACACCAAAGATATAAGGGAGATAGACCCTCGTTAACCCCTCTGAGCCTTCGAAGTAGGAGTTTATTTTATGTTCATAAAAAAACCCTCATTTTAACCCTGGGGCGGGTAGTGTTCAGCTAATCTGATCAAGCATTCAGAACTCATCAAGAGTGTGCATCCAAGGATACAACAATGGTTATCCATCAAAAGTTGAGGAAAGTCAAAACCATAAAGGTTAACCTTCATCTATCAGCAACGTGCATCAATGAACAATATCCCAATGGATATCTCTCGCACATCAGGAGGTCGACAGATGACAATACAACAATGGATATCCATCATCTACTAGAGACTTAGGCAGTCACGATCACTTCCGACAAATCAAAGACAACGCAAAGATCAATGACTTGTTCAAAATAGAAAATACGAATGAGAAAGAAACAAAAATCCCCGCTAAGTCGAAACTTGAAAACAAGTCGCTTAGGCAAAAATTGGGGCATCCCGCTGGACTTCCAAATCAAAATTCAAAAGAATTTGTCCAGGCAAAAAATAGGGAAAGCAAGAAAGAAATTGAAAAGCCTAAAAGGCGAGAAAAGGATTACCAATGAAAATCCTCATCAAAGAACAAAGTCGTGTGATCAGACACCAAAATCAGAAGTTAGTCATTGTCGTGTCCAAGAAACCACTATGGTTCCTCAATCATCGCAAACTCTTCTCGAGAGAAGAACGCTTGTGCCAGGTCAACTGAACGTAGGAATGGAGAACATCATGGAGAATGGGTGGGCACCAAATAATTTTGAGCCTTAAATCTTTTTCTAAAACCATGAACCAGGCCACGTTACAACCCATGAAAGTCCTAACTGAAGCATGGGTCAATTCGAAAGCGTGCTACAACGAGAGAGCGTTTAACTGACTCCTAAGAGGTACGTTTGAATAGCTGTGTTGGCATCATATGCTTTCATTATCTTTCGTAAAAAAGAATTTGCAAATGTTTCTCTCTAGCTAGTGACTCGTTCACAACAGAGTTGTGACATCAATTTCAGTCAAAGTTTTTTCAAACTTCAAGACTTACATATGTGTTGCATTAGAATTATCATTCTCATAATAAACATTATTCTGTATACAAATTAACTGATTGACATCAAGTATGTTTATACAATGAACAATCAGTGAATAGCTCAATCTTGTCAGAGAAGAGAGGCTTGAATACCCTGTTGAAGCAAGAGTCAGCTACCACAAGAGAAATGACTTATCCAGTAGCATGTTGACCGATGATGCTGTCAAGAGAAATCATCTTGGTACTTCATAATCTGAGTACAATTCAGGGATGAAGTTAGCAGAGCCAGCCAATCTGGGGTAATCAAGTCAATAGTCGGTCTCTCTAGAGCCAGCCAATCTGGGGCAATCAAGTCGAGAGTTGATCTCTCCAAGTTCAGCCAAATCTGGGGCATTCCCTCAAAGCTGTCAATCAGAGGCTATCACGTCGATAAATCTCTTCAAGCTCGATCAATCAGAGGCTATCACGTCGAGAGATCTATTCAGAATTCATTCAACCTGGGGCAGTTACGTCGAGATTCGATAAATCTCTCCAAGAAAGTTGTAATCAAGAGCAGTTTGTTTCGTGGCTCAAAACAATGGGGCAGGCCACCTCATATCGTATTATGGCACGAATCTTCTGGTCTTCTATCCAACCTAGATCTTCCCAGAGATCCTCTAGACAGGGGCATTCCTCATCCGTACTTAGTTGTTCAAGTCAATTATGTTGCACAAGACTATGATCAAACTAAAAGCATCACAACGGTCACCCTAACCTAGCCAGCGCATGAGGCTGCCTTCATTTTCTACAGACAACTTCGAGTCTGATTCCCCAAGTGAATTCAGAAATTCTAGAATCGTCTTTTGACTTAGCACGCGCAAGTGCATCCTCAATGGAGTTAATCAAGAGCATCCCCAGTAAAGCTAAACCGGGGCATTCGCAGAGCCGGACCGGGGCATTCGCAAAGCTCAACCGGGGCATTCGTAAGTGTCCATGCCCGTCTCTTATCCACAAGTGATTCAAGAGATAATTCCCCAGTGTGCGTAAACTTGGGACGTGTATTCAGAGAGATTCACATGGTGTTCAGTATCCATTCTTCGGCATATTCAGTTCTATCATCCCCTCAACAATTCAGGATGTATGGAGGTTTGGTCAGATTATCCCTTCCTCAAACGGTACGATTCAGAATTCAGCAGCGTACCTAGAGACTCGCTTCGTCAGCAAATCAATCCTCAGCAAAGTCAACAACGATCTTTGATCTTCAAAAGCTCCCCAGGGAAATTTTTTGTCAGTACCCCTAACAACCTTTGATACTGCAGGCATCCCAACGTCGATATATATTGACATCCCTAGTGATGAGCAATGGTTCCCAGCAAGCCTACTCTTATCCCCATGAAGTTTATTTCTTCGCATTGCATATAGTTATCACTGCATAACATTTCATCCTCAAAAGCGCGTAGCTGATCCACCAGAGTGGATCTTTGCGTCAAAAGAAACTCAAACATGCATACAAAGCATAATCCAGATTGGGTATCTTACACAAATATCTGAATCATTCAGGGACAACAGTACATCCCTACAGGAGGGTATCATGCCCAAAGTCCCCAGTCGGTGACCTTCACCTTTTCAATACCAAACAAAACCAATACACTTTGCCGTTCTAAACCCAGTTCTTGTCTGGTAGTCAGTTCCCTAAACACTCGTCTGTGTCCATTCCTAAACACTCGTCCGTGTCCATTCCTAAACACTCGTTTGTGTCCATTCCTAAACACTCGTCTGTGTCCATTCCTAAACACTCGTATGTGTCAAGTTCCCTAAACACTCGTCCGTGTCCATTCAAACACTCGTCCGTGTTTAAAACCTTTGATACTCGTCCGTATCTTCTTTCAATACTCATCCGTATTGAATCAAACACTCGTCCGTTTTTAAACTTTTGATACTCGCTTGTGTCTTCTTTCAATACTCGTCCGTATTGATTCAAACACTCGTCCGTGTTTAACCTTTTGATACTCGCCTGTATCTTCTTTCAATACTCGTCCGTATTGATTCGAACACTCGCCCGTGTTTAAACTTTTGATACTCGCCTGTATCTTCTTTCAATACTCGTCCGTATTTAATTAAACACTCGTCCGTGTTTAAACTTTTGATACTCACCTGTATCTTCTTTCAATGCTCATCCGTATTGAATCAAACACTCGTCCGGGTTTAAACTTTTGATACTCTCCTGTATCTTCTTTCAATACTCGTCCATATTAATTTAAACACCCGTCCGTGTTTAAACTTTTGATACTCGCCTGTATCTTCTTTCAATACTCGTCCGTATTGAATCAAACACTCGTCCGTGTTTAACCTTTTGATACTCGCCTGTATCTTCTTTCAATACTTGTCTGTATTGATTCAAACACTCGTCCGTGTTTAACCTTTTGATACTCGCCTGTATATTATTTCAATACTCGTCCGTATTGATTCGAACACTCGCCCGTGTTTAAACTTTTGATACTCGTCTGTATCTTCTTTCAATACTCCTCTGTATTGAATCAAACACTCGTCCGTGTTTAAACTTTTGATACTCACCTGTATCTTCTTTCAATGCTCATCCGTATTGAATCAAACACTCGTCCGTGTTTAAACTTTTGATACTCTCCTGTATCTTCTTTCAATACTCGTCCGTATTGATTCAAACACTCATCTGTGTTTAAACTTTTGATACTCGCATGTATCTTCTTTCAATACTCGTTCGTATTGAATCAAACACTTGTCCGTGTTTAACCTTTTGATACTCGCATGTATCTTCTTTCAATACTCGTCCGTATTGATTCAAACACTCGTCCGTGTTTAACCTTTGATACTCGTCCGTATCTTCTTTCAATACTCGTCCGTATTGATTCAAACACTCGTCCGTGTTTAACCTTTGATACTCGTCTGTATCTTCTTTCAATACTCGTTCATATTGATTCAAACACTCGTCCGTGTTTAACCTTTCTTGATGATCGTCCGTGTCGCTTATCTAAACAATCATTATGTCGTAACCCATGTTCCTATCGTCGAACCTGAGATCACCTCTTGGCTAGGTTCTTCCCTCAAATCATCGTCGAACCTAAGATCGCCTCTTGGCTAGGTTCTTTCCATATACTTTGTCTTAGAACCTGAGATCGCCCTTTGGCTAGGTCCTCTGTCAAATCACTCTCATTGTTTCACCTCAGGATCATAGGTCGCTCGTAGACCTCGTCCGCTATCTTTTCATACCAACCATTTGTCTTGTGTTGGCATCGCTCCACGTTACAAGTCCAATCTCTGTCACTTCATTGAAAAAACAAATTTCTTTCCCCCAGCAGATAAATAAAGAATATTCACTTCCTCCCAGGACAATTTCTTGGCATTGATATTTAATCATCTTCAACCTTGAACTCCCGAAAGGCACGCGCCAATCATGTTTTCAATTTTAAGACGATTAAATAGGGGCAGTTGTAATACCCCAAATTTGTCCTACCCTTCTACTTTTATTTGGTTTATGCATTGTCGCGCTTTTCTCATGTATGTAAATCCATTAGGTCAGTTAACATTGCATACATTCGCTAACAACATAACATCGCAAGGGGTCGAGAACCTTCAGGGTTAGGGTTTTATCAACTGCCTAAGGTGTATATGTTCAAATAGAGCTTGATTCTTCTGGTTACTTTTCAAGGCAGTGAAATTGCGGAATCAGGGTTTTGTGTTCATGGATGTTGTGGAATTAGGGTTTTGTGTTCATGGGTGTTGTGTTCATCGAGCTACAAGATCATCCTCCATTAAGAATTCATCAAACACAAGTTGATTAGGGTGTCACATCTTCTATATTCGAATTTGTGGTATCTATCGACTGAGGTTCATTGGGCTTCATATTACGTTTCTTTCTATACTTCGAGGTGCCCTCAAGACATTTTTGTTGTCCATGGAGTCAAGATATATTGTGGATTGGATTGTAAATTGCAAGTCGTGTATATAGCATAAAGTTGCTCGGATTTGATATTGATTCAAGATAAGGGTGGGAGATTCGTTCATATGGTTTCTAGAAGGATTCATTCATTCAAATATCATTCAAGGGGGATATATCTTGATAAGATTTTGGCCATTACAACTTAGGGTTTTCGATTGACTTTCTTCCATCAAGAGAAGCTTAAACTGTTATTTGACTTACATGTTTGGCCTTTTCCTGAAGGTTCAAGGTACAAGGAAGGCTTCAAAGTTTCATCACATGCCTTTTTTAGCTTCACATCATCGAGCCAATCAAAACAGAGTTTCTTAGGAAAATAAATACTTCATTCAAAATATTCAAGGTTGCAAAGGGCAAAGTACAAAGCTACTACAAGATTCAAAAGTACGATATCGAGGCGTTTTGGTAATTGGAAGTATGTCTTTAACCATAGTTTATGGTTTCTTAAATTGATATTGCAACAAGAACATGCCTTTTAAACAAAACAAATAAGAGATTAAGGTCGGCCCAAAAGAAATACTAGCACATGAGATAGACCTGCTATCTTAAACCATTACAAAATCCCATCCAAATACAATTAAATTACGTAAATTTTTTGGTTCTAAGCCTAATCCAAAACATGTTCTTCTAGTCTCCAAATGGCTTTGTTTCATCTTCATTTTGTTCCCTTCAGAAGCCTACCCTGAACACAAAACCATTCAAGGCACCCCTGCAAAAACAATCCAAAATGTTAAAACTGACGCATAATAGAATTCTTGAACTATTCCTAAAACAAATTGCAAAACCCCCAACTTTCCAAAACAACCCTGCACAATAACAAACAGAATTTCCAACAAACTTCTAACAGAATTTTATAAACAATCATAACCAATTACCAAACAACCATTTAACAATTTCTGAACCTCCTAACTGTTCTCAAAAACTGGATCCCAATTCCAAAACAGCATTACTGTAACTATAACACATACACTACACTTTCAAATGTCAAAACCATTTTTCCTAACCAACTAACAGTCCAACTCATCCCTAACCAACTAACAGTCCAACCAACCCCTAACCAATTTTCCCAACAAACTCCAATAGAAATAACAGAATATAACACATGTAACAGAAGGCAGGGAATTCACGATTTTATTCATCAGAAAAGTCAGAGGAGAGGGATACAAATAATATATCAGCAAAATAAGAGGAAACTCACCAGATAACTTGACGACTCTCTTTCTCTCTAACACCATTTCTTCGTTCTCCTCATCATCATCATCATCTTGATCGCTTATGCACTTCGTCACCGTAATCACCGTCATCAATTATTCAATCTTCAAACATCATCCTCATATTAACTTACTGCCATCAATATCATCAAGATTGATCCTTTGCAAATTCCTCTGCATATCCTTCATCATCTTCACATCTACTTGGAGCCTTCAATTTTAATCATTTCCTCTGAACCGCGATACTGCTTCATCTTCATCACCCACCAACACCATCATTTCTCTACCATCACACACTTCAAACCGCCATCTTCCTTACATCACAACCGAGCTTGCATCAGCTTCACAACAACTTCAATCTTCATCTCTGATTCAAGCAACAACAACACCGAATTATAATCACACACATCTTCAACAATAATGCAACCAAAATAATGCCAAAAGTGTGCAAGACGCAAAATAAGAAGAAGGAGAGAAAGAATTAGAGATCAGAAAAGCTCACCTTCATCGAGAAACACATATCTGCCGCCGTTGGGGTTGGTATTTTGGAAGCGTGGGTTCGAGGTTAAAGGGATAAACCGAGTGGGATTCATGGCCTCATATGAAGTTCAGAGTGCAGTAATCATCCTTACTGGTATCCGGCACAGTGAAGCCTTCGGTTCGATCTGTGAGGAGATGAACAAAGGTGGTGATGAAATGAAGAAGAAAAATAAGGTGATGAAGCTGGATGAGGGATTAAGATAGAGGCCAGACAGAGGAACCCACAACAACGTTCTGTGATAGGAAAATGGTGATCGAATTGGAGACGAGTATAAATCGTTAGACGCCACGGAAGATTGAGTAAGGAAGAGAATAATGTTAATCGTGTTCTTTCAAGACGAAGATGAATCATCACACCTAACCCTAAATCCCTTTTTTAATTTCCTTCAGTTTCTTTTTTTTTTACTTTCTTTTTATTTGTTTTAATTTTTAATTCAAATGGGTAAGAATAATAGAAAAAACATATGAGTCAATATAATGATGTTGGACTGAAACTTTTGCTTCCCTTTGGGCCTACTGCGTTTTTTTGGAGCTTGGAGCCTTGTCAAAAAAGCTCATTGGACTTCATTATGGCTGGGCCTAGCGCCCTTACTAAGCCACACACTCTAAATTCAGCTTGTACCCCCTGATTCTTCTAATTTTTCTTTTTTTATTATTTTAGTTTTCTTCTAGTTTAACTTTTTATCTCAATTGATAATAAAATGATACAAAATAATAGAATATTTTAGAATTCTTTAGAATTTCGTTTTAGAATTTCGATTAGAATTTTTTACTATTTTATTTTTCATATTTGGTAATCATTTTTGTTGCCATTTTTAGTCAAGATTTTTGTGATAGTATCGATGTAACTCTTGTAATGTGGAATGCTCGGGGTTAATTCTTCAATCACTCGTTCAAGGGAACTTTGGTAGGATTTTCTTATCGCTTGCCAGTTTCGAAGAGGCAACGGACCTCCTCTGTTCGGTACCGTCATAACTCTATTTTATTCTTCATTTCCGTACTTTACCATAATCCATATGCATGCTAACATTAAGTAGATGTTTCCATTTCATTCATCCTTAACTTAGGTCTAACAACGCATAATAACATTAGTTTTAGAAATAGGCTAGTCCCCTTTGACTTTTCTTGCACTTTTGCATTCGCACTAAAACAAAAACTTCTTTTTTCTTTCAAAATTCAAAACACTTTAAAACTACCAATGAGAATCATGCCTTTGCTTAGTATGGGAAATGATAAGCGGGTCTCTTCTCGATCTTATTGTTCTTCATCTCAAGTTTAGGTGTGGTTCAATTCTCAAAGACTCCTTTCATGGCTGAGTAGAAAAGCGACTAATATCTCTCTCTTGAGGTCGACTAGTCATTATCTGTAACAAAAATACAAACCAACTCAAACCATTTGTGCGCTCGAGCACCTTTTTCTAAGAAAACCTTTTCGGATAAGGACATGATTAATTTACTTCTGTGCCAACGCATAAGTCTCCAAAGGTCGAGCTGCGGCAGAAGGCGGAATTAACTTCGTCCATAAAAAACATCTACAACAAAATATAAACCAATTCAAATCTTTTGTGCGATCGAGCACTTTTCTTTAAAACCCTTTTCGGAAAGGACACGATTAATTTACTTCTGTGCCAACGCATATGTCTCCAAAGGTCGAGCTGCGGCAGAAGGCGGAATTAACTCCGTCCATAAAAAAACACAAACAAACAAAAACATATGAGCCGAACTACGGTAGCTCTAATTCCTCAAAACGGATACGTAGGCATTGGGGTAGGGCCCAAGCGAGCACAATTTTATTTTCCCTACATTCTTTTCCCTTTTCTTTTGCATGCATTCTCCCTTCAGTAGTATAGTAAACAGTAAGCATAGATTAAACACACCCATAAGATAGACAACAAGAGTGGATACCGTAGAGTATTATGGGCGTGTGGGGTGCTAATACCTTCCCCTCGCGTAACAGACTCCCTTACCCAATCTCTCGGTCGCAAGACCGTGACTTCTCCCTTCCCAGGTTTTCTCGATGTTTACCTTTCCCTACATGTGGGATAAAAGACGTTCGAAGGCGACTTCATTGTTTGATGATTTTCAGCCGGTTATTTCAGTGTCCTGCTATGCATCAGTAAGCATCTCTTCAATGTATATGAAATAGCCCCACAGAGTTATCTCATCATCATTATCCCAACAAGGACGATGATAATAAACCTTTCCCCGACGGAGTTGCCAATAAAGTCTCTTTGCACAGGATAATCCCTGACCAAAGTCTCGACCTCTTGGTCGCTTTCTCCCCAGCTAAGTCAATTTTTACAAGTTGAAGCCTCGGGGATCTCTTACTAAAGGAAATTCACTTCCTCAACAGGGTTTATTTCCCCAACAGGGTTATTTCCCCAGCCGAATTCAAATTTCTCAACATACAACAATCAAGACACCACGAAGTTCCCCAGTTGAGCCTATCATTCCCAGCTGATTGTATTTCCCCAGCTGAGTATATCTTCCCCAGCTAAGGCTATTACCCCCTTAGATACGGTGGCAGAACCGACTGGTTTTACTAGTTTGCGTTTTGTGTTTTTTATTCGCAAAATGTCGCGGTAAGCAAGAGTCGCCACCGACTTTTATTTCATCCAATCGGAAAGGAAAAAAGTACAGAAAAAATCCTTTTTCGAGATATTCTGAGTACGGGGGTAGTTTATAGAAAGGGAAGGTGTTAGCGCCCTTTCTATCCATGGTTTTCCATGGGCTCTTAGGTACTTGCTCATCTTTTTAAATTGCTTGTGTATGTGCTTTGTTTTTGAAAAGAGTTTTAACTTCGTGATAACCCTTGTATCAATCCTCAAAGGTGTGACGAAGTTGTTTTGAAAATTGTTTTGAAATGTGTAAGTATGAAAAGTTTTGATTTGAGCAAGTACCTACTAGCATCTACCTACTCGAAAAAAGATCGTTTCTGTTCTTGTTTCCTTTAGACAGCGATATCCCACTATTGAGAAATAGGTAGCACCGTCATTGGAATTATGAGGGTCAATTCGAAAGAGACGTATGATCACTAAAGCAATGTTAGGATACCTATGTAATAACCCTAGAGTCTTAAGATCATATTCGAGGCAACATTTCCGAGGCAACATTTCTGAGGCAACATTTCTGAGGCAACATTCGAATGGGACATTTGATCTTTGTTAGACAGGAGGGCAACCGCTAAGACACCTTATGCTTAATGATTTTTTACCGAAGGCAACCGAAGTGTGAGTATACCCTAAGAGTGATATGTGTGAGTGATATGTTTTCAGTTATTTGTCTTTGCACATTAGGGTTTTCTAACTGTATTAAATTTGTCATGCATTCTTGTCATACAATCCTATTAGCATACATCTAAACAGTCAAATATTTGCGGGAATTAAAATGCGATAAAGTAAATTTACGCTATTACAAGGCTTCGGGGAGGGGGATTAATTACATAGCCAAAAACCCAGGGAAAAGCGATCAGTAAAAAGTCCTAGATTAAACTATTACAAGCCATGAACAGTTACAAAAATATTGGCAAAAATAAATAACGCGCGCCCGATGAATCAAATACGAGACAACTAGGGTTTTGACCCTTGCCTAAACCTAATCGCGATTGATTAAAAAAATTTTTTGTCATGTTTTGTTATTTAATAAAATAGAGAAATCATTAAATTAAAAAGAAAATCCTAATTCTAATTAATTTTAAATTAATAGAAATAAATTAATTTATTCTAAAAACCCTATTTTGTGTTTTTATTTATTTGAGAAAAAAGAGAAAATTAAATTAAATCAAGAGATAACCTAATTTTCTATTTGATTTTATTTATGAAAACAAATTACAATTTCTTAAGTTAAACTAAATTAAATTAATTTTGATAATAATAAAAAACTAATCCTAATTTTTTGTGAATTATTGATTTTATGATTTTATGGAAAATAAATTAATTTGTGAATTAAAATAAATAAAGGAAATTAAAAGAATAAAAGATAAGAAATAAAAAGAGGTAAATGGGCCTGGTGGTATTTGCTGAAAGGGGGGCGCCAACTGAATTTCTGGGCCTTAGGTTGATGGCCCGTTTTGACTTTGCTGGATCTGGTGTATGGGTTGACTTGAGGCGCATGGTAGTCCTCCAAGGGTGGCACGTTGATCTGGGCCAGAGATGTGTTTTGATGGCCAGATGTTGAGGGTACATGGTGGACGTACACTAATGCAACGCGCTTGATCACCTGTTGAAAAACAATATGGAACAAATGTGAGACCTGGGGATCAAACCTAGGTCCTTATGCCTATTTCCAATGCACGCTTGCCAACTGAGCTATTTGACTTGTTTGTATATATAATGAAAACGAAATATAATATATGAAAAATAATGGTTAATGGAAAAAATGCGCTAAAGTTCAAACTACCCAACCAGGGAGTGCCACGCATCATCTTCTTCCTCCCAACCGTCGTTTTAGCCCAAGATAGTTTTACCTACGGACATTGCGTTGTAGCTACAAACCTGTGTATCTCAAAAATTGTCCACAAGCAAGATAAATGACCATGGCTGGTACCAATCAACTCGTCTCATCCTCACGAGTATCATGGTACCAGAATCAACGTCCAATTTAACCTGTATTACAAAGCCCTAAAACTAAACATGAAACCCTAGCCATGGAAGTTTTACATACAGTCATCAAAAACGCAATTGAATAGAATGAGTAGCTTGAAAAATCAATAAGGAACAAGAATATGTAATCAAAACGTGCAAATGATGTATAAATCAATGAAAACAAAAACGAGTTTTTTAGGCTAACCGTGTGACTGCTACAACGTGTTTCAGGATGTGGGGAGGCTTGCTAGTGATTGGAACACGTTCCTGAGACGTCCAGTGATCGATTGGTAAGGTTAGGATGGCTTGAGATGGCCTGTAACTTGGAATTCGATCTGCACTTTTTCTTTGAAATTTTGAAGTTTATTCTGCCTCTTTCACGACTGCTCAAACTCTTTTCTTTCCTTGGATTCCTTTTGTATATGTAGTGCAACATATTAGGTCAACAAAAACGAATTGAATCTTGCCCATTATGAAGATTTGATTTGGTCTTTCATGGCATATGATATCTTTCCAAATTTGCTTCAATCCAATCTTTTTCACCCAAATCAACTTTGCACGAATTTTTTGTCTTGCTAGCTGTACATAGACTAAAAAGGTGCACAAACAATCCAAGATTTGATTTGATTTTATTATTTTACCATTTAATTTGATTTATTTTGATTTAAATGAATAAAAAATCAAAATAAATGACAAAAATAATAAAATAAAAAGGTGAAAAATTTTAGGGGTCGTGGATCCTATTAGAAACATGTTTCAAACAAGAGAACATGGGCCCCTTTGGAAAAAATGCAACTTTGATCAATGTTGACTTTTGGCAATTTTGCAAAAAAGGGTTAACTTGGCCAATGCATAACTCTCTCAATTTTGACCCTAGAAAGGTGTTCTTGAACTTTTTAGAAATCTTAGGATGTCCCCTAAGCAACCTTTTTTGTCTCATCTCAATTGAGTCTTCCATGTTCCTGTATGAAGCTTTGACCCAAAAGGTGTTTTTGTTGACTTTTCAAAATGACCTATAATATCAAAAATCATATCTTTTTGTGAGTGCATATTTTGAACTTGGGAGATGAAGATGAATTTTAGTTAATTGCATCCTCTTCAAAAGGAGATTTGGATGGGTCATTTATGATAAATTATGAGAAAGTTATACTTGGTCAAAGTTGAGTTGACTTTTCCTACAAAACCCTAATTTAGCAACTTTTGGGTTTTGATGAATTGTGAGCAATCCTGGAGGAATCATGATCAAACCTTGATCAAATGATGAATAATACTTCAAAATGAGGATTTTGACCAAAAATCTTGAAGTTTGACTGTATGTCGGCCACAGTTGACTTTTGACCTAACACAATTGATTTTCAAGCATTTGGGCAATTGACTGAGCAAACTTCCTCTGCAAGGCTTGAAACTTGGCATGGATGATCTTGAGAACATATTAATACAATGGTGAGGATTTGAGACCTTTGTGGTTCACACATCTTGATGAAGATAGAAACCCTAATTTGAGGTAGACTGCTTTAGGAGAGAGTTTGTTTGGTCAACTCTTGAACTTCCTTGAGCAATTTGGGGACCTCGCATGAAATTTGTTGAGAAATATGGGAGGGAAAATTTTGGGGTACAGCAGCTGCCCCTGTTAAATCTTCTTAAACCTGAGGATGTAGATTGGCTCGTCTGCCTTTCGTGATCTGAAGGTGGAAGATGATTGAACACTAGAGTGCCCAGAAATTTACACTCGCATGAAGTGATACTTGACTTGCGATATCGGGAATGGGCTTATAGATGCCACTTGGAAGTCGATGACGGAATATGGGCTTAAAGATGCCATCCGAAGAGGTGTCGATCACATAAGATATTCCTTTGCGAGAGCCTATATACCTGTCGTTGAGGAGGACTTCGCTGGGGAATGTTGGTCTCTGTCTTGAGAGAAATAGAGACTTAAGAGCTTCAGTTGTCCGTTGCTCTACTAGAGAATAATTCCGGTTTGGGAAGCGGAAGTGAACTGTGTGTTTGGGCGGGGTATACGCTGCACCACAACTTACTGTGGAAATGTGAAATCAATTGTGTTTGATCGGGTCCTAGTCGTACAGTGTTAAGGACTGTTGTCTAGGGATAAGAGAGGAAGAACTCAGATAGTAAGCTTATGAGAAGGAACTTGGATAGTAGGGTTACTTCGGTATGAAAGTCGTGATAGTAGGGCTGTGAGAAGGAACCTGGATAATAGGGTTACTTCGACATTAAAGCCTGGATAATAGGGCTGTGAGAAGGAACCTGGATAGTAGGGTTACTTCGATATGAAAGCCTGGATAGTAGGGTTGTAAGAAGGAACCTGGATAGTAGGGTTACTTCTATATGAAAGCCTGGATAGTAGGGCTGTGAGAAGGAACCTGGATAGTAGGGTTACTTTGATATGAAAGTCTGGATGGTAGGGCTGTGACAAGGAACCTGGATAGTAGGATTACTTCGAGATGAAAGCCTGGATAGTAGGGCTGTGAGAAGGAACCTGGATAGTAAGGTTACTTCGAAATGAGTTTGGGTAAAACTGTAGAGGGAACCTGGGTAGTAAGGATGTTCTTGTTGCGCTGATGATTACTCTGTTTAACTTCGAGTGTTGGTCGTGGACCTGCTGAAATTTTATGATAATAACTGTCCTTCCTGAAGGAAATACATGGTTAGTTATGTGCGATGCATGAGATGCATTATATAATGACGTTCTCAAAATAAATGAGACTATGTAATATCTGATGTATGCACATGTCATTATGTATGAACATGAAATGCTGACATAATAATCTGAGTCCGGGAAGATAAATCCTTGACTGCTGTTTGGAGAGTGTGAGAGATGGTATTCTTGACTGCTGTAACAAACCATAGTTCCTCTGATTCTGTTAAGGATGGTGAACAACGATGACTATGCTGGTAAATATTCTGCCAGATGAGACTCTGTCTGAGGATAACTCTGCGGGGAATAA
The DNA here is from genome assembly GCA_948472305.1 of Vicia faba. Taxonomy (NCBI): domain Eukaryota; kingdom Viridiplantae; phylum Streptophyta; class Magnoliopsida; order Fabales; family Fabaceae; genus Vicia; species Vicia faba. Next base: position 1,602,393,621 of record OX451736.1, read on the forward strand.
CTTTGTCGGAGAGGAGATACTTTATTAATAGATTTGTTGTCTTGGAGAAATAACTCAGCTGGGGATGAATTACTGTTGCTGGTGATAATGAATTCTGTCGGAGTTTGAATTTTTGCTTGTGAGAGAAATAAACTCTGCTTGGGGAAACATTTACTGACCCACTCGCGATTGTGAACCTCAGCTAGGGAGAGTTACGTCCAGTGCGGGAAAGCTAACATCACTGTCTTTGGATACTTCTTACTCTGTGGGAAGTGTATGTACCACTACTCATGTTCTCAAGCTGGCTCTATCCCGATATCTGATGGGCAAAGTAACTGTAAGGTTTGGGCACTTCTTGTTTTTCCCTGTTTCTAGAATTATGAGTAACCGTCTTTTGTTTCTTATATAAATATTTATGAGCAGCAATTATTTTCAAATGCATATATCAAAAATTAATCATTGGACGTTCTTGCAAAACAAAACAGAAAAAGAAAAAACAAGTTGAAATTTCTTGTGAAAATGAATTGTATTGATTTTTGAAGTTGGCCTGTAATAGGCTTTTTGTACAAGAGGATGACGACCTAGTAAGGGAACGCCGCCGAAAGAAATTACAATTTGTGTAAAAGAAATAAAACAACTATGTGAAATAATCCCATTGGGATCCAACTCTGCTATTGCCTTTATATCTTCAAGCGTCTCATCACTTTGCTACTTGGCCGAATGTAGATCAGATTGATTGGCTCCGTTTGAGCTTGATAGTCGATACCGAAGTCTCGTTGCAAGGTGATCCAATGAGATATAGTGTTACGCTTTAATCCCTAATTTTTGCCTGGACTGCCCTTTCGGGTTTTCGGTCCACCGGGATACCCTTTTTTCCCAAGTCGCCTATTCAGGTTTTCGACTTGCCGGGTGTACGTTTTTTCATTTTCATCCCTTACTTTTGCCCGAACCCTTTTGGTTCGCCTGGAAGCCCTTATTTTTGCCTAGGCCAGTCAACCTAGCAGGTCTTTGATTATGCGTAGTATCTTTTCACTATGTCTTCATTGACGGGGTAAGGAAGATCGTCACCATCCATGATGGTTAGAATTATAGCTCCTCTCGAGAAAATGTTCTTAACCACAAATGGCCCTTCGTATGTGGGGGTCCATTTTCCCCTAGGATCACCTTGAGATAGTATGATGTGTTTGATCACTAGATCCCCGACTTGATATTCTTGACGTCTGACTTTCTTGTTAAAAGCCTTGATCATTCGCTTTTGATACGTCTGACCATGACAGATAGCAATAAGTCTCTTTTCATCGATTAGGTTCAGCTGATCAAGTCGGGTTTGGATCCAGACGTCTTCGTTCAAACCCGCATCCTTCATAATCCTGATAGAGGGTATCTGGACTTCGATGGGTAGGACTGCCTCCATGCCATACACCAAGGAGTAGGGTGTTGCTCCTATCGACGTTCGTGCTGAGGTATGGTACCCATGAAGAGAGAATGGTAACATCTCGTGCCAGTCTTTGTATGTCACCGTCATCTTTTGTATAATCTTCTTGATGTTCTTGTTATCTGCTTCAATAGCCCCATTCATCTTCGGCCGGTAGGGAGGAGAGTTATGGTGTTGTATCTTGAACTGTTTATAGAGCTCGGTGATCATTGTGTTATTGAGATTTGTACTATTGTCAGTAATAATCCTCTCTGGTACACCATATCGACAAATCCGATTATGTCGGATGAACCGCGCTACGACGTTCTTGGTTACTGTGGCAAAGGAAGCTGCCTCAACCCACTTTGTAAAGTAATCAGTGGCTACCAGAATGAAACGATGCCCGTTAGGCGCAGTAGGTATGATTTTGCCGATCATGTCGATGCCCCACATTACAAAGGGCCAAGGAGCATGCACCTTATCAGCATAGACTTGACACTTATGACAGGTTCGAGAGTGCTGATAACAATCGGCTTCCATAGTGGACCAGTAATATCCTTCCCGTAAGATTTCCTTCGCCATGGTATGTCCACTGGAGTGAGTTCCGAAGGTACCTTCATGTAACTCTGCCATGATTCTTTCGGCCTCGCTCTTGTCTACACACCGCAGTAAGGTTGAATCATGGTTACGCTTATAGAGGATTCCATTACTGATGAAAATTTTTGCAGAGAACCTCCTCAGAAACTTTTTATCATTAACAGATGCCCCCTCGGGGTATTCTTGAGCCTCAAGGTACCTCTTTACCTCGTGAAACCAGGGTTTATCTGATACTTCTTCAGTCTCAATGTCACAGCAGTGTGCAGGTTCATCCAACCTCTCAATGGTAATCTGGGGAGCTTCATTGTCCCACCTAACTTTGAACATAGAAGACATGGTAGCTAGTGTGTCCGCCAACTGGTTCTCTTCTCGTGGGAAACGTTCAAAGGTTATCTCCTCAAAGTGTGGGAGCAATGTCAGTACATACTCTTTGTAAGGAATAAGATTCGGGTGCTTCGTATCCCACTCGCCTTTGATCTGACTTATCACCAGAGCGGAATCTATGAATACACTCAAGAACTTAATCCTCAGGTAAATAGCAGCTCGGAGACCCATGATACACGCTTCATACTCTGCCATATTGTTGGTGCAGTTAAAACATAATTGGGCGGTGAACGGAGTATGACAGCCCTCAGGAGATATAATTACGGTGCCAATGCCATTACCCAATGCGTTCGAGGCTCCATCAAAATACATAGACCATTGGGATCCCTCCTCGGGTCCTTCATCCGGTCCAAGTTCTTCGCAGTCGGTTACCAACATGATAATCTCATCCGGGAACTCGAAATTCATGGACTGGTAGTCATCCACGGCCTGATGCGCCAAATGATCTGCCAATACACTTCCCTTAATTGCTTTTTGGGTTGTGTATTGGATGTCGTACTCGGTTAAGATCATCTGCCATCTTGCTATTCTTCCAGAGAGAGCGGGCTTCTCGAAAATATACTTGATCGGATCCATCTTTAATATCAATAAGGTAGTGTGAGTCAGCATGTACTGTCTCAGCCGGCGAGCAGCCCATGCCAAAGTGCAGCAAGTTTTCTCGAGCAATGAGTATCGGGTCTCACAGTCGGTAAACTTTTTGCTAAGGTAGTAAATGGCGTGCTCTTTTCGACCAGACTCGTCATGCTACCCCAGCACACACCCCATTGAATTGTCTAGCACTGTCAAGTATAATATTAAAAGTCTTCATTCAAACTAGAGGCATCAAAATTGGTTGTTCCTGAAGGTATTCCTTGATTATTTTGAAAGCGGTCTGGCATTCATCATTCCATTTTACCACTTGATCTTTCTTCAGCAGTTTGAAGATTGGCTCACAAGTAGCAGTCATATGTGAAATTAACCTGGCGATGTAATTCAGATGTCCCAAGAAACCTCTAACTTCCTTCTCTGTGCGGGGAGTCAGCATCTCTCGTATGGCTTTTACCTTTGCAGGGTCTACCTGAATACCTTTGTCACTGACAACAAAACCCAGAAGCTTACCAGACCTTACCCTGAAGGTACACTTGTTCGGATTCAACCTCAGCTTGTACGTTTTCAACCTGTCAAACAGTTTCTGGAGATGATCAAGGTGCTTTTCCTCGGTCTGGGACCTGGCTATCATGTCATCAACATAAACCTCGATCTCGTGGTGAATCATATCGTGGAACAAAGCGACCATGGGGCGCTGATAAGTTGCCCCAACATTCTTCAACCCAAAATGAATTACCTTGTAGCAAAAGGTGCCCCACTGTGTAACGAAGGTTGTCTTCTCCATGTCCTCAGGAGCCATCTTGATCTGGTTGTAGCCAGAAAAACCATCCATGAAAGAGAAGATCTTATGTTGCATGGTGTTGTCGACTAGAACATCAATATGAGGAAACGGGAAGTCATCCTTGGGGCATGCCCTGTTCAGGTCTCTGTAGTCCACACACATCCGTACCTTACCGTCCTTCTTAGGTACCGGGACGACGTTGGCAACCCACTATGGATAATAAGTGACAACTAAGAATCCTACGTCGAACTGTTTCATGACCTCTGCTTCGATTTTCTATGACATTTCAGGGCGCATACGGCGGACCTTCTACTTTACCGGAGGGAAGTCTTCTTTAGTCGGCAAGCGATGAACCACAATATCAGTGTCCAAACCAGGCATGTCTTCATAGGACCAGGCGGCAATCTCAACATAGTCGCGTAGCATCTGTATTAACCGTTATTTGACACTAGGCTCCAGATTCGCACCTATCTTAACATATTTCTTGTCTTCCTCTGTACCCACACTCACTGACTCAACTGGATTTTCATGAGGCTGTATGGCCCTTTCTTCCTACAATAACAGTCTAGCAAGTTCTCCAGGCACCTCACAATCATCCTCACCTTCGTCCTCGGCTTGGTTGATCGGATTTTTGAAGTCATAACTGGCAGTAGCAGAGTCGTTATCAATGGGATCCAGAATGGATATGGATCTGCAGTATGATACGTGAGTATGTGTAAGAAAATATCTATTTTGATAAAGTGGGAAACAGAAAAGAAAATACAAGGAGCGCAAAATTTGTAATGCAAGAAACATCCAATGCTTTATTAATGATATATGAAATGACAAATAATAAGCCCTCACAAACAAAGCCAAGGTGCCTCGAGCAAGGCACCGGGCCATAAAGTTTCAAACTGTTTATTACAAATCTTAAAACAAAAGTCAATTACTGCGGAATAAAAGAAACAGGTATGAAGTCCTTCGCTGTCCAGTTATTCAGTCCACCGTTGGTTGTTGGGTAGATCCAACTGTCGATGTCTGAATCCTCTTCATTGTCCTCAACTGTGTTAACTCCCCGATTGCTGATGTGTAGAGGAGGTCTTCCAAACCGTGCACGCCTAACAGCCTTTTGAGCCCCTGTAGTAAAGCCCAAACCAAATTTGTTAGTTTTTTGAGTGAAATCAGGGATCTGACCTCAATTGGTACACCCACCTTCTTCAACCACAGTCCTGGCGTCTTTGAGAGAAGCCATCTTCAACGGAGGTTTACCGGTAGTAACTTCAGTTGATGCCGAGAACTGAGGGACCTCTTCGAAATTCTGACAAGGAGTTTCTATGAATTCCCCGTCCATCTCTATGTAGCGGAAGGAATTGAGATGACTTACCATATACTCTTTTTCACCCCGCACCTTGACAATCTTCCCTTTCACTGGGTATTTCAGCATTTGATGGAGCGTGGAAGTAACTGCCCCAGCCCTATGGATCCAAGTACGACCCAGCAAGCAAGAATACGATGGTATGATATCCATTACGTAGAAGGTGGACGCAAAAGTCTGAGAACCCACTTTGACAGGGATGCCCACCTCCCCGTGCACCATTCTTTTTGATCCATCAAAAGCCCTTACCACAATGTTACTCGACTTTAGAATCAAACCTTCACAATCCAGATGGTCTAACGCTTTCTTTGGCATAACATTCAGTGAGGACCCGATATCTACCAGCACATGGGCCATAGTGGTGCCCCTGCACTCGATCAAGACGTGTAGAGCATCATTATGATTTCTTCCTTTCGGTGTCAGATCCGTATCTGAGAAACCCAACCCATTGTCAGCAGTCAGGCTGGCCATGCAATCTTTGAACTGATCTACTGAAGTTTCCTACGACACATGTGCAGTCTTGAGAAATGCAATCAAAGCCTTCGCATGGGCTTCAGAACACAACAACAGGGACAACATGGAGATCTTTGATGGGGTCTGCCCCAGTTGCTCGACCATATTGTAGTCACTCTTCTTGATAATCTTCAGTATTTCCTCTATCTCTTGTTTAGAGGCTTCTACAATGATTTTCTTAGGTGCCTCCGTCCGGGCAGGCTCACCTATAATTTCTTTGCTCCGAGTCCCAGATGGCTCAGCAGCAGAGGTGCTAACTGGAGTAAGAATAGGAATAGTAGCAGGTGTACTAACTGGAGTAGGTACAGGAGGAATGTCAGGGGTGCTGGTTGGAGCAGCAGTTGGAATAACAGTAGGCTTGATGATAGTCTTCGGGGAAATATCAGGAGAGAAGACCCATCCACTTAGGGTAACTTTACTGGTCCCGACAATATTACTGACATCGGTATCAGCTTCTTTAGTCTTCAGCTCTTACTTAATACCATGATAATACACGTCAGCACCGTAATGCCATGGGACAGCTTGTCTGAGGTGTACAGAATGGGACCAGGAACAATGATTATTAGCGGAGCAATTCTTGGAACAGGTGTAACCCTAACAGGTTTTCTCGAGGAAACCTTGGAAGGATTGGCGGAAATGGTTATAATGGCAACGTCTTCAATTGGAACAAACAGAATCATAGTCTTCTCAAACAAAATTTCTTTATTATCCATCAGGCGCTCAACACCTGACTTCAACAAACATCAACCGGAAGGCAGAATTGAACACATGTGGCAACCTTCACCACAGCCCAGAAATAAACCGACCAACAGCAAATTATTCTTAACCATCATAAGAGGAGTAGAAATTTCTTCAACAGAGGTCACAAACAAATCGGTGTCAACAACATTAACTCCACGACCATGTTTATGCATGGGAGAAGTTATAACATTCAGCTTTTCTAGAGCATCAAAATCAATCTCTTTGGCTTCGAGCAAATCTTGCACTTTGTTTCTCAAAGCCCATCAATCGTTTGTATCGTGTCCTGGACTCTAAGAATGGTAGGCGCACCGTGCATTGGGATTGTATCTGGGAGAAGTAGTGTTTGGATTCTTGGGAGCCTCTCTCAAGGTTGCCAAGTTGGATTTCAGCAGATGAGGTAGAACTTCAGCCAAAGTCATATTGATGCGGGTAAACTATTGTTGCGGTCTTTCCACCCTTTGTTGATTGTTTCATTGTGGAGCAACTGTGGGTCTTGGTATATTTACCGTTTGACGGTGTTCAGATCTGTTTTGGCCCCTCGGGCCATAGACTGCACTAGCTTCCTTCTTACCGGTGAAAGGCTTCTTTATTGAACTTGATGAAGCATCCTTCTGAATTTTACCACTTCGAATGCCAGCCTCCATTCTTTCTCCAGTCAAAATCAACTCAGTGAAACCAGATGATGAGCTTCTGATCAAGTGATTGAAAACGGACCAGATAGCATCCCTAGAAACATGTCAACCAACTCCCTATCAGACAAAGGGGGTTGGACTCTTCCAGCCAAGTCTCTCCACTTTTGAGCATAGTCCTTAAAACCTTCACCTGCACCCATGGAAATACCCTGGAGCTGAGTACGAGTAGGAGCAAGGTCGGCGTTGTACTGATACTGCTTGTAGAAAGCAACAGCAAGATCTTCCCAGTTTCGGACACTAGCCCCCTCCAACTGATAGAACCATTCAAGCTGAGTCCTTGACAGACTATCTTGAAATAAATGCACCCACAAATTTCTATCAGTAGTGTGGGGTTGGATTTTCCTGACATACGAGCGGAGATGGAGTTTTGGGCGGGACACCCCATCATACTTGGCGAAAACCGGAGCTTTAAACTTATGAGGGATGACCACTCCGGATACCGGTCCCAGTTCTCCGAAATCCAAACCAGGTATTTTCTGAATTTCCATAGCGCTCAGACGATCTTCTAGCTGCTTGTACCTATCCTCAGCAGGAGGATATTGCTCATCATCGTAATCCGTATTGTTATCAGAAACTGCAGGACTAGGGTCCTTTTCCCTTTCTTGATTATCTCTATCCTTGGATGAAGAGGTTAGATCAGCTGGTTGCCTCAACCTTTCTCCGAATCTTCTACCCATGTTCAGAATACCAACCTTCTTCTTCTTCTTCTCTTTCAGAATAAGGGTCTTCAGATCCTCTTGCCCTTTAGCTAGACGTATGAACATCTGTTGGAATTGGGCGTTCTGTGCCTGAAGATCTTTGATGGCTTGATCGGAAGACATTTCTGCTAAAATAAACATCGAAGAAGATAAGAAACCTATAAGGGTGCCTGTAATGATGTGCATGATAATGGGATGCGCATTAATGATTTCAAAGACTTTGGGAGATTTAAATTTGTAAACTAAAAATAAACAAAACTTTATTAGTTTAACTTTGAAAGGTTCAACAATGCCTTTAAGGCGTTTACAAAGAAGTTAATAAAACAAAATCTAAAACTAGAAAAAGAAAAATCAAAAGTCCCATGGTCGCTTCCTCTTTGTGCTGATGTAGTCATTTATCACTCTTTCTTCCTCTAGCTACCTGGTGAGCTTCAAAATCTTCCTTTCTTGCTCATGGTACTATTCCCGGTAAGTATCCCGCTCATTCTTCAGCTGAATCCAAGACCTCTGTAACTCCCCGAGATCAGTAGGCATGTAAGGATAGAGAACCGTGTAAGGAATGCCTTCTTCGTTAGTGGGCTCCACAATCACTGGTAATACGGCCTCATAAGGCATCATGAGCTTCTGGGCACGAGCTCGGACCCATTGGAGGTAAGGTTGCATAGGAAGGGAAGTCTTTGGTCCCAAATCTTGGGGGTCAGATCTGTTTACCATGCCCCAAGCTCGTATGAACCTCCAGCGATGCTCCTTAACATCATCCTTGTAAGTGTTTGGTTGTTGGCATGTTTTTTGGTAAAACCATTTGTGTGAATGTCATGACTGATGTCATAACATTCTGGGATACAAGGACCATTCTGCAGAAAAAGAATGTCATACAGGAGCTGCTCAATATGAGTGTTTAGCTGATCATTATGAAATGATCATATTTATTGCATTCTACCAAAATCAGTAAACAGGATTCTTGTTGTCATAACCAATGTTAAGACATCCTGTACTGAACTAACATTTGTGCAGATTTGTTATTTCTGAGAATTTTCAGGAATCTGGTTTATTCAGTCCAGATCAGATTCTCACGTGGACTTAGGTTAACTTTGCTTAACCCTAATCTGGTTGTTAAAGTCCTATGACCAAGTCTTGAGGTTAACCCTAATTAACCCTAGCTATTTTCGTGGAAACCCTAACTGAAGAATAGCTGCCTATATATTCCTCATGAAGACTGTTGGTGAAAGATACTTTTTGACAGAAGATCAATAAGGGACTGTATAGTTGTAACTACTGTGAGCCAATCAATTATCATTGTGATAAGTGATTTGGAGTAGGATTTGGTTGTAAGGGTTGTGTATCACTCAAAGCTTTGAAGCACAAGTGTTTGTGTTACTTGATTAAAGCTTTGAAGCAAAGTCAAGTTAGGGTTGTGTATCACTCAAAGCTTTGAAGCACGAGTGTTTGTGTTACTTGATTAAAAGCTGTGAAGCAAAATCAAGTGTATGTACTGAAGAGTGTCTTCATAATTTCATTAGTCAATTGTTTAGTATCACTGCTGTGATTGAGGGGGAGTGAGTAGGAACTCAGGTTTAAGTTGAACTTAGATTGAAGTTGCATTGGGTAGGTCTTAAGTGAAGGAGATAAACTGGTTGGTTTATTCCTGAATTAATATCTCTTATAGTGAATTTCCTCCCTAGCTTGGTAGCCCCCATAGTAGGTGTTGTTACACACTGAACTGGGTAAACAATTGACTGTGTTCTTTACTCTTTTTAGATTTACTGTCTTGAAGAAAGTCAGATACGGTGTCATAACATTCACTTTGACATTAAGTATCTGCTGCCAGAATTTCAATTGGTATCAGAGCAGGCACCCTTCCTGTCTTACTGGGTGAGATCTAGGGATATTATTTTCTAGCGCTATGGACAAAGAAGGAGGATTTGGAAACAGACCACCCATTCTGGATGGATCAAATTATGACTACTGGAAACCTCGTATGATTGCCTTCTTAAAATCACTGGAAAAAAAGGCCTTGAGAGCTGCTGACAAAGGATGGAACCATCCCACCATAACTGGGAAAGATGGGACAACCAGTCTGAAACCTGAGGAAGAATGAAGCAAAGAAGAAGATGAGTTAGCCATGGGTAACTCCAAAGCATTAAATGCCTTGTTCAATGGAATTGATAGAAACATATTCAGACTAGTACATCAATGTGAACTGGCCAAGGAGGTTTGGGACACTCTCAAAACTACCCGTGAGGGCACATCCAAAGTAAAAATGTCAAGGCTTCAGATGCTGACTACCAAATTTGAGAACCTAAGGATGATGGAAGATGAGACCATTCATGAGTTTCACATGAACATCTTGGAAATTTCCAACACCTCAGGAGCATTGGGAGAAAAGATGTCAGAAGAAAAGCTGGTGAGAAAGATTCTCATATCCTTGCCTAAAAGATTTGCAATGAAGGTGACTGCTATAGAGGAAGCTCAGGATATATGCAACTTGAAGGTGGATGAACTCATTGGGTCACTTCAGACCTTTGATATGGGGATCAGTGACAATGTCGACAAGAAAAACAAGAGCATAGCACTTGTATCTAATAATGAAGATGAAAACAAGGAGGATGAAGAAGAAAATATTTCAGAAGCTATAGCCATGCTTGGAAGACAGTTCAACAAACTCATCAAGAGAATGGACCCAAAGTCAAGGTCAAATGTTAAGAACATTACTTCTGACATTAACAGATCCTATGACTCCAGCAGAAGACCAAAGTCTGAAGAGAAGGGAAATCAAAGCAAAGGAATTCAATGCCATGGATGTGAATGATATGGGCACATTCGAGCTGAATGTCCTACCTTTCTTAAGAAACAAAAGAAAGGAATGTCTGTTACTTGGTCTGACTGTGACTCAGAAAGTAATTCTGAAGAAGAATCTGCCAAACTAGTTACTGCACTAACTGGTATTTGTGACTCTGATAGTGACTCTAGTAATGAGGAAGTGACATTTGAAGAACTGGCTGACTCCTACAAGAAGTTATGTATCAGAAGTGCTGAAGTCTGTCAGCAAAATGAGAGACAAACAAAACTCATAGTAAAGTTGGAGGCTGAGAAGAAGGCAGACATTGATACTATAAGTCATCTAGAAGGGGAAGTTCAAATGCTAAACTCAAAACTTGACTAGATGACCAAATCTGTCAAGATGTTGACAAATGGAACTAACAAATTAGAAGAAATCCTTCAGGTTGGACAAAATGTGGGAAACAAGTCTGGTCTAGGATTTGTGGCAGCAAAGAAATCTATTGTAGACAAGAAGAAGATCAGTCCTGATAAACAAATGTCAAAGCAGATGTCACAACATAGCACTGAACATCGAGAACAGAGAAATATGAAGAAAAAGTATCAAAGATGGAGATGTCATCATTGTGGGAGGTTTGGTCACATAAAGCCATTCTGCTTCAGATTATATGGATATCCTAATCAGACCCCAGGTGTCAAACCTAAGTCTAACAAGGCACCATATACTCAACAGTGGAAGAAAAAGGCTACTGCCCTGATAGCTCACACCTCTCTTAGAGTCTCTGCCAAGGAAGACTGGTACTTTGACAGTGGATGCTCTAAACACATGACTGGAATCAAGAATCTTCTCAATAATGTTAAACCTCACACTACTAGTTATGTGACTTTTGGAGATGGTGCTAGAGGAGAAATCAAAGGAGTTGGAAACTTGGACTGCCCTGGAGTTCCAAACCTAAATGAAGTATTGCTGGTAAAAGGCTTGACTACTAATCCCATAAGTATCAGTCAATTATGTGTTCTAGGATTCAAGGTCAACTTCACCAAGTCTGAATGTCTTGTAACTAATGAGAAACAAGAATTTGTAATGAGAGGAGTCAGATCTAAAGACAACTACTACTTATAGGAGTCTGAGAACACTAATTATTCTTCTGTGTGCTCTATTGCCAAACAAGAAAAATAAGTGAAACTGTGGCACCAAAAACTTGGTCATTTACATCTAAGAGGAATGAAAAGGATTATATCCATGGAGGCAGTCAGAGGGATTCCAAGGCTGCAAATTGATGAAGGGAGAGTCTGTGGTGAATGTCAGGTTGGAAAGCAGACTAGGATGTCACATCCAAAGTCAAGACATCTAACCACCTCTAAGGTGCTAGAACTTCTACATATGGATCTGATGGGACCAATGCAGGTGGAAAGTCTTGGTGGAAAAAGATATGCATATGTTGTTGTGGATGATTTTTCCAGATTCACTTGGATTAACTTCATTAGGGAAAAATATGATGTATTTTAAGTATTTAAGGAACTGTGCAAAAGAATTCAAAGAGAAAAAGAAGGATGCATTGTCAGAATCAGAAGTGATCATGGCAAGGAATTTGAAAACAGTAATTTTGATGAGTTCTGCTCCTCAGAAGGAATTAATCATGAATTCTCTTCACCCATAACTCCTCAACAAAATGGAGTTGTGGAAAGGAAAAACAGGACTATACAGGAATCTGCCAGAGCAATGATACATGCCAAAAGACTTCCTATTCATTTTTGGGCTGAAACTATGAATACAGCCTGTTATGTCCATAACAGGGTCACCTTGAGAAAGGGAACATCATCCACCATTTACGAACTTTGGAAAGGAAGGAAGCCTACAGTGAAGTACTTCCATGTATTTGGAAGCAAATGCTACATTCTGACAGATCGTGAACAAAGGAGAAAGATGGACCCTAAAATTGATGAAGGAATATTCCTAGGATACTCTACCAACAGCAGAGCTTATAGGGTATTCAATTCCAGGACCAAAGTTATGATGGAATCTATAAATGTCATAGTTGATGATTACCATGAGGAAACAAATGTCCCATATGATTTTGAGACATTCTTTGAGACTTCAACTCAAAAGGATGATATTCCTAAAACTACTTCATCAGAATCTGAATAAATAAAGCTAACAAAGACCCTTCCATCAGAATTCAGAAAGGTCATCCTAAGGAACTCATCATAGGAGATCCTAACAGTGGAATCATTACAAGATCTAGAGAAATCATCTCAAACTCTTGCTTTGTATCTAAGATTGAACCAAGAAATGTTAAGGAGGCTTTAACTGATGAATACTGGATTGGAGCAATGCAAGATGAATTGAACCAATTCAAGCAACAAGAAGTATGGGAGTTAGTTCCTAGACCAGGAGGAATAAACATCATTGGCACAAAATGGATTTATAAGAACAAATCAGATGTTGAAGGAGTTGTCACCAGGAATAAGGCAAGACTTGTTGCTCAAGGATACACTCAAGTTGAAGGGGTTGATTTTGATGAGACTTTTGGTGGATCCAAACTGCCCTGATCATGTCTACAAATTGAGGAAAGCTTTATATGGCCTGAAACAAGCTCATAGAGTATGGTATGACAGGTTGACAAAATTCCTCTCTGACAAAGGATACAGGAAAGGAGGCTTGGATAAAACTCTTTTTGTCAAAAATGAAGGAGGAAAGATAATGGTAGCTCAAATCTATGTTGATGACATAGTGTTTGGGGGAATGTCAGATAAAATGGTTAAACATTTTGCTGACCAGATGCAAGCTGAATTTGAAATGAGCCTCATGGGAGAATTGACCTACTTTCTTGGACTGCAAGTCACACAGATGGAAGACTCAATTTTTTGTCTCAAAGCAAGTATGCAAAGAACATTGTCAAGAAGTTTGGGATGGAGAATGCCAGTCACAAAAGGACTCCTGCACCTACTCACTTAAAGCTGTCCAAAGATTCAAGTGGGGTTAAGGTGGACCAAAGCTTGTATAGAAGCATGATAGGAAATCTGCTATACTTAACAGCCAGCAGACCTGATATTGCTTTTGCAGTTGGAGTATGTGCAAGATACCAGGCTGAACCCAAAGTAAGTCATATCAACCAAGTGAAGAGAATTCTGAAGTATGTGAGTGGAACCTACAACTATGGCTTGCTGTACTCTCATGGATGTGAACCAACTCTGACTGGTTACTGTGATGCTGATTAGGCTGGAAGTGCTGATGATAGAAAGAGCACCTCTGGAGGATGTTTCTTCTTAGGAAATAATCTTGTCTCCTGGTTCAGCAAGAAACAGAACTGTGTGTCTCTATCTACTGCTGAAGCTGAATACATAGCAGCTAGAAGTAGTTGTTCTCAAATGATCTGGATGAAACAAATGCTTACTGAGTATAATGTCACACAAGATGTTATGACATTGTACTGTGACAATCTGAGCACTATCAACATTTCCAAGAATCCTATTCAACATAGCAGGACCAAGCATATTGACATTAGACATCACTTCATCAGAGATCTTGTAGAGGAGAAGACGATTAAACTGGAACATGTTGCCACAGAACTACAACTGGCTGACATTTTTACCAAGGCACTTGATGCAAATCAATTTGAAAATTTGAGGGGAAAGCTGGGTATTTGCCAACAGGAAGATATGTAGCAATTATTTTTGCTCAAAACAAGGGATGAGAGAGATTTTTTTGTTAAGTCTACTCTTATTGGGCTAATCATCTACTTCTTTATTTCTTTCCAAGATTTTAAGAAGTTGAATAGACATTCATATTTCTCACTCCTCTCACGTTTCTGCAACAATTTCAATCTCTCAAACGAAGACTGCACTATTACTGCTACCTGTTTTCTAAAACTCTCAAAATGTCTCAACTATCCATGACTTCGTCCTCTTCAAAGACGACTGCTTCTTCCGCATCATCTGATCGAGAACCTAGGGCAATCACAAACTGCATGGGTTCTGATGTTCTGGAGATAACTCCTCTTCGTGAACTGGCAGCTGACCCCACTAAGGTTAAGAAGCTGCGAACCAGACATGCAAGAAGGTCACAAGCTTCTTCATCTGGTAAACCCTCTCAACCATCATCTTCTGTTCCTTCAGAAATAGCAAATAGGGAAGGCTCAGTTTATGTTCATCAAGCTATAGCTAGACTTGTCACTAGGATTCTAAATGAGAATCACTTTGTACCTGGCATTTTTGTACCCTTGAATCAAGAATCTGCTAGTCCAAATGTTGAAATAAATCCAAATGTCACTCAGAATGTTGAGACACCGGATGATAACATTAGGAAATCTCCTGAAAATCTTGATGATCACCAGAACCCTAATGAGAAGGATGTTGAACCCCCGATTATTGATGTTGATGAAGAATACTCTGATAATGACTTAATTGCAAATATCAACCCTAGCATAGCTAGAAGGATGATGAACAGAAAAGGAAAGCAGGATGCTGCCAAAAGCATCTCCAAAGAAAAGACTGCTGATATTGTTCATAAGAAAACCCAGTCTGAGAATAAGACTGGAGTAGAAACTGTGAAGGCTGGATTGTCAAAAGGGAAGGTGAAAACTCGAGTACCTGCTGGTAGTCTCTAAAACCTGTGAGACAAACAATAGCAAAGAAAAGGAAAGAGCCTGAACCCTCTGAAACTGATGAGGAATCAGAATTTGAATTTGATGTTGAAGACATTCCTCTCAAAAGGAAACTCTCCTCAAGCAAAATGCCTAAAGTCCCTGAAGTCCCCACTGACAACATTTCCTTTCACCATCCTGAGAACGCAAACAGATGGAAGTATGTAAGTTTGAAAAGGATAGCCTTGGAAAGAGATCTGAACACTAGTGCCATGGAATGTAAAGAGATCATGGATCTAATCAAAACTGCTGGTCTCATAAATACTGTGGTAAAGTTTACCAACTGCTATGAAGTTCTTGTCAAAGAATTCATAGTGAATTTATCTGAAGGGTGTGCTAATGGAAAGTCAGCTGACTTTAAATGTGTATATGTGAGAGGAAGGAAGGTAAATTTCTCTCCCTCTGAAATAAAAAATTCCTAGGAAGACCAGATGATGCTTTCCCTGAGCTACAGGTTACTGACAACCAAGTGTGCCAAACCATCCCTGCAAATCAAGTCAAGAGCTGGCCCTTAAAAGGGAAACTGAATGCAAGCAAGCTGAGCATGAAATTTGCCATTCTGCACAAAATTGGTGCAGCTAACTGGGTTCCCACCAACCATAAATCAACCATCTCCACAGGCTTGGGAAGATTCATTTATGTTGTTGGAACCAGGACAAACCTTGACTATGGCAAGTATATCTTTGATCAAACATTAAAACATGCTGGAAGCTATGCTATTAAAGGCCATGTTGCCTTTCCCTCTCTCCTATGTGGTATAGTCCTTGCTCAGTATCCTGACATTCTAGTTGAAAAAGATACTGTATGCAAAAGAGACCCTGCTCTTGGGTTGCACTATAAGCTATTTCAGGGAACACATGTTCCTGACATTGTCATGACATCAGCTGAGACATCAACTGTGAAATCTCATTCCAAGAGAACTGATGTTATAGCTGTGCTGAAGGAAACCTGCAAAGAGCTTGACACAAGGAAAAGGACTCTTGAGGACCTGATTGCTAGACTAGAACAGGAGGAGATTGAAGGACAAATAAGGGAAGAGGATGCTGCTGAAGACCAGCTTCATGCTGAAGATAGTGCCTCCTCTGAAGATGACAGTGCTTGAAGATCATTGAAGTTGAAAAGGTTGCTGCTGGTACCTGATGCTGCAAATGACTTTGATTTTTTTCTGTGTTTTTATTATTCTTTTTGGATGACTGTATAACCTAAAAGTACAAGTATCTTTGGCCTATTTATGGCTAAAAGGGGGAGAAGAATTTGTGTGATAATTTTGGTAGAATTAGACTTGGTGGATATTATTAATTATGCTGCTTTCTAATCTCTGATTGTTTAGGGGTTTTAGCCAAAAATTTGCCAAAGGGGGAGTTTGTAAGTGTTTGGATGTTGGCATGTTTTTTGGTAAAACCAGTTGTGTGAATGTCATGACTGATGTCATAACATTCTGGGACACAAGTTACATTCTGCAGAAAAAGAATGTCATACAGGAGCTGCTCCATATGAGTGTTTAGCTGATCATTATGCAATGATCATATTTATTGCATTCTACCAAAATCTGTAAACAGGATTCTTGTTGTCATAACCAATGTTAAGACATCCTGTACTGAACTAACACTTGTGCAGATTTATTATTTTCTGAGAAGTTTCAGGAATCTGGTTATTCAGTCCAGATCAGATTCTCACGTGGACTTAGGTTAACTTTGCTTAACCCTAATCTGGTTGTTAAAGTCCCATGACCAAGTCTTGAGGTTAACCCTAATTAACCCTAGCTATTTTCATGGAAGCCCTAACTGAAGAATAGCAGCCTATATATTCCTCATGAAGACTGTTGGTGAAAGATACTTTTTGACAGAAGATCAATAAGGGACTGTATAGTTGTAACTACTGTAATCCAAGAAATTATCATTGTGATAAGTGACTTGGAGTAGGATTTGATTGTAAGGGTTGTGTATCACTCAAAGCTTTGAAGCACGAGTGTTTGTGTCACTTGATTAAAGCTTTGAAGCAAAGTCAAGTTAGGGTTGTGTATCACTCAAAGCTTTGAAGCACGAGTGTTTGTGTTACTTGATTAAAAGTTGTGAAGCAAAATCAAGTGTATGTTCTGAAGAGTGTCTTTATAATTTCATTAGTCAATTGTTTAATATCACTGCTGTGATTGAGGGGGAGTGAGTAGGAACTCAGGTTTAAGTTGAACTTAGATTGAAGTTGCATTGGGTAGGTCTTAAGTGAAGGAGATAAACTGGTTGGTTTATTCCTGAATTAATATCTCTTATAGTGGATTTCCTCCCTGGCTTGGTAGCCCCCAGAGTAGGTGTTGTTACACACTGAACTGGGTAAACAATTGACTGTGTTATTTACTGCTTTTAGTTTTACTGTCTTGAAGAGTGTCAGATACGGCTGTGACATTAAGTATCTACGCCAGAATTTCACATATATCTGAAGGAACTTAGATGACTGACCATATACTCTTCTTCTCCATGAACGGTGATGATTTTCCTTTGAATTGGATATTTCAGCATTTGATGTAACGTAGAAGTAACGGCACCAGCATTGTGAATCCACGGTCGGCCTAATAAGCAGGAATATGAAGGGCGAATATCCATTACATAAAAAGTTGAATCAAAAGTTTGGGTTCTGACTTTTATGGCGATGTCCACTTCCCCATGCACCATCCTTTTTGAGCCGTCAAAGGCCCTTACTACTATGTTGCTCGGTTTCAATGTTAATCCTTCACAGTAAAGCCTATCAAGAGCCTTTTTAGGCAATACATTCATAGACGAACCAGTGTCAACCAAGACATAAGCCAAAGTCGTGCACCTGCATTCGACTGAGACATGCAGTGCCTCGTTATGCTTCCTCCCTCTTGGCATTAAATCAGTATCTGAAAAACCTAAACCATTATCTGCAGTCAAGCTGGCTATGCAGTCTTGGAACTGATCGGCAAATGTTTCTTGGGGTACATGGGCAGTTTTCAAGAATTTTACCAAGTTTTTTACATGAGCCCTGGAACATAACAATAAAGCCAGCATGGAAATTTTTGATGGAGTTTTCCCTAGTTTCTCGACTACGTTGTAGTCGCTTCTTTTTATGATATTTAGAATTTCCTCCATCTCTTTCCGGGAGGTCTCAGGGATAGCTATTGATTGTGCCTTCGTCCGGATAGGCTCAACCAGAATACCTTTATCTCGAGTCTCGGTTGACTCGGCAGCAAGAATGTTAGTAGGGGTGATAACAAGGATTGTAACAGTTTTGTCAACAGGAGTATTAGCAGAGATGATTGTAGGACTGGGAATAGCCTTTGGAGGAAAAACAACAACAGGAATGATTACGGGTCCAGAAATCGGTTTTGTAGGAGCAATTTCTAGAGAGAAAACCCTTCCACTTTGAGTGATCTTACTAGTCCATGCGATATTACTGACATCAGAGTCAACTTTCTTGGAACTTGAATCTTCAGCAGCTGGCCAATCTTGCTTGATACCGTGGTAGTAAACATCCCCTCCATAATTCCATGGTACGGTTTTGTCTGATGAATACGGGATTGGTCCGGGCATTGTGATTATCAAAGGAGCTACTTTAGGAACTAATGTAATTCTAACGGGTCTTTTGGTGGAGACTGTGCTACGGTGGGAGAACTGACTTGAGGTTTTGCGTTTGTTTTCGCACTTGTTTCGGTGGAGCAAGAGTCGCCACCGACTTTTTATTTTATCCTAAGGAAAGGTTAAAAAGCACAGCAAAAACCTTTGAGATATTTTCTTGGGTTCGGGGAGTAGATTATAGAAAGGGAAGGTATTAGCACCCTTTCTATCCATGGTTATCCATGGGCTCTTAGTTACTTGCTTAGATCACTCGCCTTGTATTTTCAATTATTTGAAATGGTGCTTTGTGTGTGATTTTGAAAGATGTTTTGAAAAGAGGCCATCGTTGTGGCAACCTTTGTAATGATTCTTGTTTGAATGTATACAAAGGTGTTTGTCTTTTTGAAAGGTTTTCAATATTTTGAAAGTTGTTTTGAAATTGTGTTGTGGAGTGTGTTTTGAAAATAGGCAAGTGTGTTTTGCAAGTTGATCAAGTAACTAAGAGTTGTCTACCCCTAAATTTACTCAAAGATTTTTCTCATGTTTTAACCCTTTTAACAGTATTGTTCCACCATTGTATTTGGTGGACAATCTTGTGTTAGGATGTTAACAGGACGGGCGCGGGTCATCGTATGGACCATGATAGCAATTTTGCAAAGTATCTTAGCATTTCTTTTGCGGGATTAAGATCATTTTTGTAAGGCAACTTTGGATAGCGTCATCGAGGGGCTATGATCTTTTGATTTTGTTTATTTTACCAAGATACTTTGCATGCGTAACAAGGCCCATTTTTGAAGGCAACAAGTGGATGTAACCCTAGGGATGTTTGTGTGCAAGTGTGTTTTATTGCATACAAGAGTTTATCTTTGAATTAGGATTTTCTATTTCATTGATTTTATCTTGCCATACACACCCTAATTACTAGCATTTATTTGAAAGCAATAAAAGCAGAAATATAAAATCCTACGCTATTACAGCAATTAGGGGGGTGGGGATACATATTTGTACATGGGGTGGTTCAACGAGAAAAATAGACAAGAAAAGAAAATAACAAAACAAGATAGAGAGAAAGAGAGAGGGAGCCAGCGCGCTGCTGAGAGGTCATCAGAAGTTCTGACTCACGCCCGCTGCCAGATGATCAACCTTTTGGTTAAGCTGTATGAGTCAGAACTTCTGACTCTGGCACCTGCAAAACAGAAACCTGTTAGTGGGGAGATCAGAAGTTCTGACCCCCCTGCGCTGCAAGACAAAAGTTTGTTAGTGGGGAAATCAGAAGTTCTGATCCTGTTGGAAATACAATAATTCTCAGAAGTTCTGATATTATTGCCAGCAAAACAGGCTTCATATGTGCTAACGTCAAAGTCAGCACCTGGCTTCTCCCTGTGCTAGTCAGAACATCTGTAAATTTGTTATCTTTCTACAAAATAGAAAACATGTTTGGAACAGCTTCAGCAAATGTCAGAGTGTTTTAGGAGACAGAACCAACAAGGTCACAGGCAGGTTCTATGCTGGCTCACTTCCTATCTAAACGTTCTGAGGTATGAAAATCCTCAGAACACAAACAGCAGCAACTTGATATTTACATTATGTTTATTTGAGCATGCAAAGTTGATGATGCTTAGCAGCGTGATGAAGGTCAGCAGGTGCTTACCTGGCTGTTGGAAAAGTTTGTGGATGAGAGCTAGCTTTTGGCTCTGATGGTGTTCTGGACAGGTTCTTTTTGAAAGGGGTAGATGAAGGTGTATGGTGTGTATGGTCAGAGGTTGAAAGGGTGTTCTTTAGTCACAAAGAAAACTGGGTATTGATGAAGTTTGAAGGTAAGAAATTCAAAGTTATGAAACACTGGAGATTTTGGCAGAGTTTCACAGCACTTTCTTGCTAAAGATTTCTGTTTCTCTTCTAGCAATTTTTCTGTTTTTTGGACGCCTCTTTCCAGTGGACAATGGTTCTCTATTTATAGGCAAAGCTCTTGTGGATTTCTTGAACATTAAAGGCGCCAACAGAGGTTGAATTTTTCTTTGAAAGAAATTCTTGGGAAGTTGTGATAACAGATAGCCTTTCAGCCTAGGCTGGAGCAGCAGGCATGGATTGGGGAGAAGTGACCTCTTAGGTGGACGGTGGCGCGTAAACCCATGCCTGAACCGGCATAAAGGCATTTACCAAGCCACACGTGAAGGTACTACTTGGATGAATGTTCAGGAGTGGTTGGGAGCATTAATGAGCATTAAATAGTGATGAGACTTATCAACACCAACATTCTGGTAATAGAAACAAAACTTTGAACCAGCAGTTCTGTTTTACCAAAAACAACGTAAACCATGCTCTGGTCTTGGCCCCCTGTTGTCTTCTGATTTCAGCATGTTCTGAAGGAGCCTTCAGACTTCCTTGCCTCCTTTTGCATTCCTTTAGCAAACTCTGGCTGAACTTGTGTAACTGTTGAGAGAGTCATATTCTGTCTGAGGCTTACGTGTTGAACCACGTTTGCAACTTCTTACTGAGTTGATGTAGCTGCTGAAGAGCCAGCTTCTGACTGTGTTGAGCCAAACTTACAACTTCTGGCCGTTGAGCCAAGCTCGCAACTTCTGACCGTTTTTGTCTGGAGTTTGGTCCAGAAGTTCTGAAGCGCTATTTTCTTCTTAAACACCCATTTTCTAGAGAAAAATTCCAAATGTTTAGAATTTAATTTTTCTCCAGATAAAAGTGTTGCCTTTAGAGCTTGTGTGATCATTTTACTCTTGTAAATGGTTTGCTTGGGAAGAAATGATAACTCAGAATTTGGATTTGTTTCAGAGGGACTCTGAGATTCCGAGATGATTTCCTGAAGAAAGAGAGGGCAAATTTTGGGGTACAACAGTTGCCCCTGTTCAACCTTCTTGCGCCTGAAGAGTTAGATTGGCAGATTCACCTTTCGTGGCTCGAAGGTGAAAGGAGATTGGACACTAGAGTGCCCTTAAATTTGCACTCGTCAAGACGTGGATGCGGGAATGGGCTTAGAGATGCCATTTGGAGATGGGCTTAAAGATGCCATCTAGAGGGGTGACAGAACCTTGTCGAGGATGGGCTTAAAGATGCCATATGAATGTTTGTTGAACTGTAATGTGACTGGTCAGAAGAATGAGGATCAAAATGGTATCCGTGTCTGGAATGCATTTGAACTATATCTATAGACTGAGATTGTACGAGCAAAAGAATGGCCTCCGTGTCTGGGGCGTATCTGAGCTGGAACTGGGTTTGAAGGTAGAATGAATATCAGAATGACTGCCGTGTCTGGAGTGTATCTGTATTGTATCTGGGTAACAGAGAAATATCTGTATGGAGCAACTGCGTGCTGGGGACAAATTCTGAATGAGTGACAGAATGGCAACCGTGTTTGGAGCGTATCTGGACTGTATCTGAAGTTGAAAGTTGTATGAGTAGCAGAATGACTTCCGTGTCTGGAGTGTATCTGAAACTGTAACTGGGATTGAGATCCGTATGAGTAATAGAATGACTTCCTTGTTTGAAGTGTATCTGAAACTGTAACTGGGATCTAAATAAATGACAGAATGACTTCCGTGGCGAACGCACTGGGGATAATCAAACTGTTGTGGTAAGGGTCAGAATGGTATCCGTGTTTGGAATGCATTGAACCTTGAGGTGGATAAGTGAATCTGAATGAGAGATAGAATGGCTGCCGTGTCTGGAGCGTATCTAGTCTGTATCTGATCGCTGTAGTCTGAATGAGTAGTAGAATGACCGCCGTGCCTGGGGTGTATCTGTACTGTATCTGACTTGAAATTCTGAATGAGTGATAGAATGACCGCCGCGTATGGGGTGTATCCATACCATATCTGAATTGAAATTCTGAATGAGTAATAGAATGACCGCCGCGTCTGGGGTGTATCCATACTATATCTGAATAATTGTTAATGATAGCCTTTTAATCTTATCCTGAAAAGGATAAAATGTTAGCTAAAACACAAAGCTATGTTGCATGATATGTATGATGCAATATATATATGTTATATCAATGTTTATGATATGAATGTAAATGAATGCGCCTATAAGCTGAAGAGCTGTCTTGCTGAGGATAAATGAATCCTGGATGGCTGGAGAGAAAAGAATCTTTGACTGCTGCCAAGGGATTGCAAGGATCTTTGATTGCCGAAGATGAGACATCCTTGTTGACTACTGCTGGAGAATCAGGAGCTTGGGTTGTATGACAATCTACTGGGGGTTCCTGTCTTGAGGAGATCTTCACTGGGGAACATCTGAATATCCTGTGAGGAACTGAGAATGAGAGTCTTCACTCTGCTTGGGAAATGCAAGATCTTCATTTGTTGAGGGATCCTAGGACCACTGCTGGGGATTGGAATTCCTTGGTGACTTGCGGGGAATAAGAATTTCTGATTATCTCTACTGGGGAGTTCAGAACCTGATAGACTCATGCTGGAGAGGTATGACTGAGAATCTTCAGTTTAGAGGGAAGTATCTCTGTGGGGAGAAGGTTCACTAGTTTGGTTCCGTTGGGGATTGATAGTTGGAATGTTTAGCTCCACTGGGGATTGGATTTTTAGATTTTTGAGGCTCCAATGGGGATACTGAAACTCTGAGGGGAATTGAGTTCTGGAAGGCCCTCTGGCTGGGGAAATCAGTTTTGAGAAAGCTTCTGCTCTGCTGAGGATCCTAAAGTTTAACTCTGTTTGGGGAATTGGGAGTTTAATTCTACCGAGGATTCCTTATGAAAGGGCATCAACCTATCAGTAATCATCTTTCTTGATTCATAAGGAAATGATTATGTTCAAATGCATATGCATATTTAACAAAACATTGGACGTTTCTCAAATAAAACATAAGTGCAAAAGAAAAGAAAAGGAAGACAAAGCAAATTTCTGTATTTGGAAAAGTATTTATATTAACTTTCTATAAGTATCTTTGTACAAAGGAGACAGGCATCCTAGTAAGAGGACGTCGTCATAAAAATTGAAAAATTTATACAAAAGAAAGATGGTTATGTGAAACAATTCTATGGGATCCCCATTCTGCTATAGCCTTCACAACTCTGAATATCTGTCCATTCAATGCTTCGTCTACCGATGACTGGATTGATCAGAAACTTGGAGCTGGTTGATGAAGAGACTATCCTTAAAGTGATCCGACGAGACACAGTCATACGCTTTAATTCCCTAACTTTTGCCTGGATTGCCCTTTCGGGTTTTCAATCCACCGCGAAACCCCTTTTTGCCCAAGCCGCCCTTTCGGGTTTTCGACTTGCCGGGTGTACAGATTTTTTTTGTTTTATCCCTAATTTTTACCTGAATCGCCCTTTCGGGTTTTCGGTTCACCGGGATGCCCATTTTTGCCCAAGTCGCCCTTTCGGGTTTTCGACTTGTCGGGTTATTTTATGCGTAGTATCTTTTGACTATGTCTGCGTTCGCAGGGTGTCGCAAATCGTCACCGTCCATGGTGGTCAGAATCATCACACCACCAGAAAATATGCTCTTAATCACAAATGGTCATTCATAAGTAAGAGTACATTTTCCCCTGGGATCACTTTGCGGCAAGATAATCCGCTTGATTACGAGATCTCCGACTTGGTATACTTGACGTCTGACTTTCTTGTTGAAAGCCTTGATCATCCGTTTTTGATACGTCTGACCATGGCAAACAGCAGCGAGTCGCTTCTCGTCGATCAAATTGAGTTGATCAAGTCGGGTCTGAATCCAATCGTCTTCATTTAAACCTGCGTCCTTCATAATCCTTAAGGAAGGGATTTGAACTTCCATGGGTAGGACAGCTTCCATGCCATATACCAAAGAAAATGGGGTTGCCCCGGTTGAAGTACGTGTCGTGGTACAGTATCCGTGCAGAGAAAACGGTAACATCTCATGCCAGTCTTTGTAGGTGACTGTCATTTTCTGAATGATCTTCTTAATGTTTTTGTTCGCAGCTTCAACAGCACCGTTCATCTTCGGCCGATAGGGAGATGAATTGTGATGATAAATCTTGAACTGTTCGCATAGAGCGGTGATCATAGTATTATTCAGATTTGTACCGTTGTCTGTGATGATCCTGTCGGGGACACCATACCGGCATATGAGGTTCTGCTTGATGAAGCGGGCAACCACATTTTTAGTAACAGAGGCGAAGGAAGCTGCTTCGACCCATTTGGTGAAATAGTCAATAGCAACCAAGATGAAGCGATGTCCATTGGATGCCGTGGGCTTGATCTCTCCAATCATGTCAATACCCCAAATTGCAAATGGCCAAGGAGCTGTCAGCACGTTGAGAGGAACAGGAGGAATATGAATCTTGTCAGCATAGACTTGACACTTGTGGCAAGTACGGGAATGTTGATGGTAGTCAGCTTCCATGGTAGACCAGTAATAGCCTGCCCTTAGAATCTTTTTAGCCATAGTATGTCCGCTCAAGTGGGTGCCAAATGTACCGCTGTGTATCTCAGTCATGATCAACTCTGCTTCCGCTTTGTCTACACATCGGAGTAAAACACAATCATGGCTTCGTTTATAGAGGATGTCGTTGCTTAGGAAGAACTTGGCAGCAAATTTCCTTAAGAACTTCTTGTCATTGACGGAAGCTCCTTCGGGGTATTCTCTAGTCTGGAGATACCTTTTGATTTCATGGAACCAAGGTTGTTCCACTACTTCTTCGGTATTAATCTCATGACAATGCGCAGGTTCATCCATTCGCTCGTTGGTGATTTGGGGAGCCTCGTTATCCCAGTTGAGTTTAAACATGGAAGACATTGTGGCCAGAGCATCTGCTAGCTGATTCTCTTCTCGCGGGAAGTGCTCGAAGGTGATTTGCTCGAAATGAGGCAACAATGTCAGGACATGTTCTTTGTATGGGATAAGATTAGGATGTTTGGTATCCCACTCTCCTTTGATTTGACTGATAACCAAAGCCGAGTCCCCAAATACGATCAAGGATTTGATCCCCAAGTCTATAGCAGCCTTGAGACCAAAGATGCAAGCTTCATATTCAGCCATGTTGTTGGTACAGATGAAGCAAAGTCGGGCCGTGAAAGGCGTGTGACAACCTTCTGGGGAAATGAGTACCGAACCGATACCGTTTCCAAGTGCATTTGAAGCACCATCAAAGTACAGGGTCCATCGGGATCCTTTTTCAGGTCCGTCATACGGTCTGTTACCCTCAATGTTGTCCAAATTCATGATGTCCTCGTCCGGGAAGTCGAATCTCATGGATTGATAATCTTCGATAGCTTGATGAGCTAGATGATCAGCTAGTACACTCCCTTTTATAGATTTTTGGGTGGTATACTGGATGTCATACTCAGTCAGGATCATTTGCCATCTAGCGATTCTTCTAGATAAAGCAGGTTTCTCGAAGATATACTTGATAGGATCCATTTTGGAAATCAGCAAGGTGGTATGAGTCAGCATATACTGCCTTAGTCGGCGAGCAGCCCATACCAAAGCGCAACAAGTTTTCTCGAGCAGTGAGTAGCGAGTCTCACAGTCGGTAAACTTTTTGCTAAGGTAATAAATGACATGCTCTTTTCGACCAGACTCGTCATGCTGGCCCAAAACACACCCCATTGAGTTATCCAAGACGGTCAGATACATGATCAATGGTCTTCCTTCGACGGGTGGCATCAAAATAGGAGGTTCTAGCAAATACTCCTTGATCTTATCAAAAGAAGCTTGGCAATCGTCGTTCCATTCGACTACCTGATCCTTCTTTAATAGTTTGAAAATTGGCTCACAGGTAGAAGTCAGATGAGAGATGAATCTGGCGATATAGTTCAGGCGCCCCAAGAACCCTCTAACTTCCTTTTCAATACGGGGAGCAGGCATTTCTTGTATTGCTTTCACTTTCGCTGGATCGACCTCGATGCCCTTGTTGCTGACAATAAATCCTAGAAGTTTACTAGACCTGACTCCAAAGGTGCACTTACTTGGATTCAGCCTGAGTTTATACTCCTTCAACCTGGAAAACAGCTTCTGCAAATGCTCAAGGTGTTCCTCCTCTTTTTGTGATCGAGCTATCATGTCGTCTACGTAAACTTCGATCTCATGATGTATCATATCATGAAACAAAGCTACCATGGCGCGTTGATAAGTTGCCCCTGCGTTCTTCAGTCCGAACGGCATCACCTTGTAGCAGAAGGTACCCCATTGTGTAACAAAGGTGGTTTTCTCCATGTCCTCGGGGGCCATTTTAATCTGGTTGTAGCCCGAGAATCCATCCATGAAGGAAAACACCTTGTGCTGAGCTATGTTGTCGATCAAAATGTCGATGTGTGGTAGCGGAAAATCATCTTTAGGACTAGCCCTATTCAAATCCCGGTAGTCCACACACATTCTAACCTTGCCGTCTTTTTTAGGTACTGGCACAATGTTAGCAACCCATTGTGGATAGGATGTAACAGCCAGAAAACCAGCGTTGAATTGCTTCATTACTTCTGCTTTAATCTTCTCAGACATGTCGGGCCTCATTCGGCGGACTTTTTGCTTGATCGGTGGACAATCCTTTCTTGTAGGGAGACGGTGAACCACGATATCTGTGTCTAAGCCCGGCATGTCTTCATAAGACCAGGCGAAGATTTCGATGTATTTGTTTAACAGCTGTATCAAACTCTCCTTGACACTTGGTTCCAGATTGGCACCCACTTGTATATCCTTCTGGTCTTCCTCTGTTCCTAAGTTGACAGTTTCCAACAACTCTTCGTGAGGCAAGATGGCTCTCTCTTCTTGTTGTAGAAGTTTGGCTAGCTCTCCCGGTACTTCACAATCTTTGTCAGCTTCATACTCAGCCTGATTGATCAAATCTTCAGAGTTTTTGAAGGACAAAGCAGAATAGTCACCCATAGAATCCGAAGTGGATGGGTTCCTGCATTTGTGAGCGTGGGTGTGTGTAAGGGATAGCCATCCTTAAACGAACAAAAATGCAAAAGGAAAGAAAATGAACACAGCAGTTTATCAATGAAAAACGTCCAATGAATCATTAAACATGGCATATGAATATGAAGATAATCAAAACCCTTACAAATGGACCTACATGCCTCGGGTAAGGCATGAGGCGAAAAAGTAGCGTGCAGATTATTCAAAAGTAATTATTACAAACCAACAGAAAATGTTTGACAGATAATTACTGATTAATAAAAGTAATGGGGACGAAGTCTTTCGCCTCCCAGTTGCGTAGTCCCCCTTCGATGGTTGGGAAGATCCAATCTTCAATGTTGTCCTCTTCGTCTTCACCTTCCAAAGCATTGATTCCATAAGGAGAGATCTTGATGGGTGCTCGTTCAACTTTTGAGCGGCGCATAGCTTTCTGCCCTGCAGCAGTGAATCCTAAACCAAACTTGTCTGTTTTGTAGGGAATATCAGGCAACTGACCCCATGTTGAGCTCTTTCCTTCCTTCATCGCAGCCTTCGCGTCTTTTAGAGATGCCATCCTGGCCATCTGCTTGGGTACCTCGGCTACCACTTTTGCTACTGCCACCTCAGGAGAGACTTCCTCAAAGTGCTGGAATGGTGTTTCAATGAATTCACCCTCCACCTCTACATACCGAAAGGAGTTCAGGTGGCTGATCATATATTCCTCTTCACCGTGTACAGTTATGATCTTTCCTTTGACAGGGTATTTCAGCATCTGATGTAAGGAGGAAGTGACCGCGCCAGCATTATATATCCATGGCCTTCCTAGAAAGCAAGAGTATGATGGACGGATATCCATCACATAGAAAGTTGAGGGGAACACTTCAGTGCCTACCTTAATGGGAATGTCGACCTCCCCATGTACCATTCTTTTTGACCCGTCAAATGCCCTTACAATGATATTACTTGGCCTTAGCTCCAAGCCTTCACAATCCAATCGGTCGAGAGCCTTCTTGGGAAGCACGTTCAGAGAAGAACCAGTGTCGACCAAAACATGGGCCAGAGTAGTTCCTTGGCATTCTACTGACACATGTAATGCGTCATTGTGCTTTCTTCCTTTTGGGGTCAGGTCAGCATCAGATAAACCTAAGTCGTTGTCTGCGGTAAGGCTAGCCACGCAATCTTGGAATTGATCGGCTGAGGTTTCCTGGGGCACATGGGCTGTCTTCAGAAATTTTATCAATGCTTTGGCGTGCGCCTCTAAACAAAGCAGTAATGCTAACATGGAGATCTTCGAAGGGGTTTGCCCCAGTTGCTCTACCACGTCATAATCACTCTTTTTAATTATTTTCATAATCTCCTCCATCTCTTTCTTAGAGGTTTCGGGGATGACCAAAGGTTGAGCCCTCGTCCTGACGGGCTCATATTGGATCCCTTTCCCCTTATCAGCAGAAGTAGGAGGGACAACAACAGGAATAACAGCCTCTTCAATCAACGGGGTTCTTGCGGAAAGTTTTATCGGTGCAGGAATAACTTTGGCAGCAGCTGAGGGTCCAAAGAGTGCCTTTGGGGGGGGCAATCTCTGGAGAAAATACTCTCCCACTTCTGGTGATCTTGCTTGTACCGACAATGTTTCCAATACCGACATCTTCTTCATCAGAGTTTTCCTTTGTTATCTCAACTTGTTTAACACCATGGTAGTAGATTTCTCCATCGTAATTCCATGGTATTGACTTGTCAGAACTATAGGGGACAGGCCCAGGCATAGTTATTTTCAAGGGAACAATCTTTGTAAGGAGGTAACCTTAACAGCCTTTTTGACGGCCTTGGAAAGATTGGTGGAATGGTGATTATTGAAACATCCTCAGTAGGGGTTGGAATAGCAGGAATCTTTTCAAACAGAATTTGTTGACTGTCTATCAGGCCTTGGATGCCTTTCTTCATCAATGGACAGTTGATTGGTAGAGAGTAACAACAATAGCAATCTTCTTTGCATCCTGGGAAAATCCCAGCTTTCAACAGATTTAACTTGATTGTTAACAGCGGAGTCATCGGGTCATCAACATCAGAAACATACAGATCTTTTTCAATAGCATGGACATTTCGACCATGCTTTGGCATCGGAGCGGATATTATGTTTGGCTTCTCTGGGGCATCGAACTTAACCTCTTTTGCATCTATCAAGTCTTGAATTTTATTCTTTAGCGCCCAACAATTGTTGGTGTCATGTCCGGCGCTATCAGAATGGTAGGCACATTTGGCATTGGCATGATAGTATGGAGATGTGGTGTTAGGGTTTTTCGGTGCCTCCTTTAAACCAGTCAGATTCAACTTCAACAAATGTGGAAGAACTTGCACAGGTGTCATATTGATGCGGGTGAACTGCCATTGTGGCCGCTCTACCCGTTGCTGATTTGGTCTGGACTGATTGCCACGAGGCTGATCATTTGATGAATTTTGGATCATCACGACCCCCACAGTCTGCCGGCGCTCAGTTCTTCCCACTCCTCTCTGGGAGTACACAACAGTTGTTTCCTTCTTCGCCGGAAATGATTTCTTAACAGTTGTAGATGCAGAGGCATCCTTTTGAATCTTCCCATTCTTAATACCGGCTTCCACCCGCTTGCCAGTCAGAATTAACTCAGTAAACCCTGCGGAAGAGCTCCCAATCAAATGGTTGAAGAACGGGCCAGACAGTGTCCCTAGGAACATATCAACTAGTTCTCTATCAGAAAGAGGTGGCTTCACTCTTCCGGCTAAGTCGCGCCATTTCAGGGCGTATTCCTTGAATCCTTCATTTGAGGCCATTCCCATACTCTGTAGCTGAGTACGGGTTGGCGCCAAATCAGAGTTATATTGATACTGGCGATAAAAGGCAGCTGCCAAATCCTCCCAACTATGTATCTCTGACCTCTCGAGCTTGTAGAACCAGTCTAGCTGTGTACCAGACAGGCTATCTTGAAAGAAGTGTAGCCAAAGATTTCTGTCGGATGTGTGAGGTTGAATTCTTCGGACGTACGACCTTAGGTGCATCTTCGGGCAAGACAGCCCATCATACTTTGCAAAGATTGGCACCTTAAATTTCGGAGGGATCACAATTCCAGCTATTAATCCCAAATCTTCGAAATCTAATCCGGGGACCCTTTGCAGCTCCATAGCTGCCAGCCTATCCTCCAAGTTTTTATAATTGTCATCCGCGGGCGGGTATTGTTGCTCTGAGTAGTCTTCATCTTCTTCAGCCTCTTCCTCTTCAGCTTCTGATTCAGAAGGTACCGCAGCCCCTTTTCCCTTACTGGTTTCCTCTTCAGATGCAGAGGGAAATTCAAGAACTTTTCTGGCTTCATTCTCAAACCTTCTTCCCAGGGTAGCCACCCCAACTATTTTCTTCTTCTTTTTCACTTTCTCTTGCTCTTTGTTCCCAAGCAGTGCCTTTAGATCCTCCTGACCCTTTGCCAAGGTCATTAGGAGATGTTGAAACTGTGAGTTTTGTGACTGCAGATCTTTGACCGTCTGTTCGAGATCCATCTTGCTGAAATAAACAGCAGAAAGATAAGGAAACCTGGTGTGGAGACCTGCTTATGCATATGATGAATGATATGTTTATTCATGCAATGCATTCAAGGGTTTAGAAATTCAAAATTGTTGCAAACAAAAAGAACACACGTCATATTAATAAGAAGAAATTTTGTCAGTACATAAATGCCCCATGGGCCAAAAATTACAAAAACTTCTCAAGGTAAAAAGACGTTGCGCATCCTCTTTGGTGCGATGTAGGTGTTGAGGGTCTCTTCCTCATGGAGTCGGCGGGTAAGCTCCAAAACCTTCTTCTCACTGGCGTAGAAGCTGGCTTCAAAAGTATTATGTTCCTCCTTGAGTTGGATCCAACTCTTCTGCATCTCCTCCCATGATGTTGGCATGTCAGGATATAAGATGGTGTAGGGAACCTCTCCTTCCTTAACGGGCTCTTTAATCAAAGGGAGAATATGAGGGTAAGGCATCATTAGACTCTGGGCTCGGGTTCGCACCCACTTGAGATAAGGCTCAAGGGGGATGGAGTTCTTGTGCCCCAGTGTCTTGCTATCTACCTTGTTAGGCATCCTCCAAGCTCTGATGAATCTTTGGCGAAGTCCTTGCGCATTGTTGTCGAAGTCAAAAACTAGGTCAGTAATCAACATGTCATGAGGGCCATCCCTCCGTGCATATCCAAATTGTCTCAAAGCTAGACAAGGGTTGTAGGTAATGCCTCCTCTAATGCCAAGTAATGGAACATTAGGGAACTCTCCACAACGATCAATGATGATGACATTTTCTCTGGACCGAGAACACCAATGTACATCAGAGTGTGTGAGGGTCATCAATCGTTGTGACCACCTTAAGCCTTGGTCATTCTTCAAAACAGATTATGGCAGGTGCGAAATAAACCACCTTGCAAGGAGAGGAGTACAACACATGAGAACACCCCTCTTTCTCATTGTTCGTGTGTAAAATGAGTGGAGGATGTCCCCAAGCAATGTTGGTATGGGATTCTTGGATAGGAAGATCTTGACGGCGTTAACATCTATAAGCTGGTCAGGATTTGGGAACAAGACCAACCCATAAATGAGGAGTGCCACAATTTCTTCAAAGGCTTGTAGATCCAATGAATTCCAACACTCTTGTGCCTTCTCAAACAAGAATTTTGCTAAGAAGCCTTTGACGCCACTTCTAGTTTCCCAATGCCCCTTGATGTCAGATGGTTGCAAGTGTAGTGCTTGAGCAACATCTTCAGGCTTTGGTTCTTTTTCTGTATCGTTGTAGGGTAGTTGATTAAGAATAGGGATTCTCAAGATTTGAGAAAATTCCTCCAAAGTGGGCACCAATTGGTAGTCAGGGAATGTGAAACAGTGGTGAAGGGGGTCAAAGAACTGGAACAACACTTTCACCATGTCCTCTTCAATGCTGGTGTTGACTAGGCTTAGCAGTCTACCATGTCTTTCACTGAAGAGAGAGCTTTCTGGAATTCTGGATGTGAGCTTCTTGAGTTGAGGAGGGATTCTCACAAGGTTGACTTGGATAGTTTTCCTGCGAAGAGATTCCATGACCTGCAAAACAAGAACAAAGATGAAGATCTAAACCCTTGAAATGGTTAGTGGATGTGTTGTACCCCAAAATTTGCCCTCCCATATTCTTCAAAATTTGCCAAGTCAAAGCTTCAAAATCTCCCCAAGGGTTGCACAGTTCAAGGGCCTCCTAACAGTCAAAAACTAGGGTTTTGGTTCTAGCAAAGAAAATGAAGTTTCCAAGGGTCCAATCAAGTCCCACATGCCTACAAATATGGTCAAGTATCCTCATGCCAAGTTTCAAGACTTACAAGCACAAAATTGCACAGTCAAAAACCCTAATTGCACTACAGTCAACTGCAGGGGCAAAATGGTCATTTGACAGTCAAAAATTCAAATTTTTGGTCAACATCTCATTTTGAAGCCACAAACATCATTTGATCAATGCTTGATCATGATTCTCAAAGTATGGCTCAAAAAGTCTCAAGATGCAAAAGTTTCCATATTTGGACAGTTGAAAAAGTCAACTGTAACTTGACCAAGGCATAACTTCCACATGGTTTATCAGAAAAATTCCATCCAAAGCTCATTTTGAATAGAATGACATTTCCTACAACTCCTCTTCACACTTCAAGTCCAAGAAATGCTCTCACAAAAAGTTATCAATTTCAACATTATAGGTCATTTTCAAAAGTCAACAAAAAGGGACTTTAAGTCAAAGGCCATAACTTGAGATTGGTAAATCAAAATGACATGGTACCAAAGGCATTGGTTAGATGACTTCAAGACATTTCCAAAATGTCCAAGAACATGATCAAATCTTAAAAATTGAGCAAGATATGCCTTGTGGAAGTTGGGAAATTTTTGGGTAGTTTGAAAAGTCAACTTTGCTTCAAATGCCTTAAAATTGCTAATGGGCCACATTTTCTTCCAAGATTCATCATCCAAAGCATGTGCACGACCATTTGGCCCAAAGGGAAGTTATTCATCATTTTTATTTATTTTTTTGAATTTTTAATTGCTAATAATTCATTTAATTAATTAAAATATGTGAAAAATACCAAGGCAAGCTTTTTAAATCTTTTTATGCATAAAATATCTTCAAGATTTCGTGCATAATCAGATAGGGAAAGAATCAATGTGATTTGGACATGATTGGTATCAAATATGCATGAAAAAGATTGAAAAATTATGCCATGAAAATCAAATATTCTCTACATCAATGCAACGGTTTGTTGGATCCAATTTTCAACCCTAATCATTCCATACATAAGCAGGATGCAAACCCTAGTGCTAAGAACCTGAATGCTGCGCCTCCTCTCAAGAACAAAGTTGCACTTTTTTTGTGAAAAATTCAAAACTGAAAACACCATTCCACTAGCTTGCCAAGGCCACGAGGAGACTATTCCAATCAAGAACATTATCCCATACTTAAGGAATTGGTATATCAAAGTCATACTTTTCACGAAAATATTCATAATCATATCATGAATTCTATGCATTTTTCATATGTTTTTTATGTTGATTTATGCTAATTGGATCATTCTAAAGCTAACCATATACATCAATTGAGTTTTCGTGCACTATAGGAGAATTCACCATGGAAGCTTACTAGGGTTACGAAACTGAAAAATTGGGGGTTTCCTCGTCCAGAAAAATTAGACCCTAAGACCAGGACTGTTGGACTCAGAGGCTTCATGAGAATCGTTTCCATACCTCGCGATTAATTTATGATTAGCAGGGTGCTAATCTCTATTTTTGTATACAGTATTTAGTGGGGGTTTAAAACCCCCGCTATTCAATTTGTTTTTATTTCAGGCGCAGCAAATAATTGGGGAAGATGATGATGTGTAGGCAGGTGAATGGAGCGTTTGAATTTCGCGCGGAAAAATATCATTAACTCTTGTTTTGATTGATATTATTTATTGGTCATATAATAAACAAAGCGTTCAGGTGGTTCAAGTGGCAGGCATGTGTATTGGTAACCTCTGGGACCTGGGTTCGAACCCCAGGTCCCCCTTTCTTATTCCATATTTTTCTTCTAACCACGTTCCTGTGTAGCTCGCTCCCAAGCGCCCACTGTACGTCCACAATCCAAGAGCGCCACATGGCCACTGAGGGCAATCCAAAGGCCAACGTCTGAAGGGTACCATGTGCATCAGTCAACGCGTACACACGCCAGCATAAAAGTCAAACAAGGCCAAGGGCTATTGGGCCAGAATTACTGAATAAAACCTCCAATTGGGGACAGAACCCCCCATGGTTTGCTTTTTTTATTCTTTTCTCATATTTTTTCTATTTTTGTTTTAATTAGTTTTAATGTAATTCTTTAATTTAATTTATTTTCATAAAAATATAAAAATAATATAAAAAACCAGAAAAGACAAAAAACAAAATATATTTTATTTTAATATCTTTGTAAATAAATTATATCAATTAATTTAGTTTTAAATTCTAGGATTAATGTTAATATTTTCTAATAAACTTAAAATTTGTAGAATTAGGGTTTTAAAAGATTTTTATTCTTTTTCTTTTCTTTTATTAATTATTAATTGTTAATTATTATTTTTGTAAATAAAATTGTATTAATTAATTAGGTTTAATTTTAGGTTAAATTTCAATGCTTTTCTTAATAAATTAAAAATAACTAGAATTAGGGTTAATTAATATTTTAATTTCATTTAATTCTCATAAAAATCCATAAATACAAAAAACTCAAAAAAATCTTTTCTTTTCACTTTAATTTAATTAATTTGTTAATTTAACCTAATTTCATCAAAAAGGGTCCAACGCCCTCGCTTTCGATTTTAATTCCAATTCGCGCGTTTATTTTATTTCTTCTTTTATGTAATTCTCCCAAAGCCGTGTAAATTAGACGTTTTATTTCTCGCACTTTATTTCTTTATGTCAAATCGGGTCCTGGATTTAATTTGGTGATGTGGACCCGCGCCTTTGTAATAATTTAGGAACTTTTTATTTCTTGCATTTTTTTAAAACTGTTAATAATGGCATGCAAGAATGAATGTTAAAATAAAAACAAAAGCGTAGATCACGTATACATGACAAGACAAAATATCTGAAAACAACACACAAATCACACACCACCCCTAGGGTACGCCTCACTATTGCCTTGCCCCTCGAAAGGTGATCGTCGAGTAGAAGATGTTTTAGTAAGTCCTCATGATCTGGGAACCTGGCATGAGGGTAGCTTCTAAGGTGTCTTCCCATTGCTCTGGTGATCACTATGTCCCGAACAAAAGAATTGACCCGAACACCTCCAACGATGGTGCTACCTACCTCTCAATGGTGGGATGGCATTACTTTAAAGGACATTTACACAGACGAATTCCTTAGGGTAGGTAGACGACTCTAGATACTTGCTCTAAATTTCAAAACAAATCAAAAATACTTTTCACACCGACACCTTTTCAAAAAGCTTTCGAAAGCAATTTTTCAAACACTCTTGAGGACCGATACAAGAGTCGAACTGGAATTTTCAAAGAAACTTTTTTAAAACTCACAGTTGAAAAGCAAACAAACCATTTTGAAAACACAAGTGAGCAAGTATCTAAGAGCCCATGGATAACCATGGATAGAAAGGGTGCTAACACCTTCCCTTTCTATAACCTACTTCCCGAACCGAGATCAATCTCTTTAAGGAATTTTTCTGTGCTTTTGTCCTTTCCATTTGGAGAAAATAAAAGACGGTGGCGACTCTTGCTTCCGCGACATTTCGCGAACCAGCGTTAAACAGTCAGTTCCAGATCCACCGATCACAGAACTGGCGACTCTGCTGGGGAATATTTTTTATAAAGTGAGGTGTACCTTAGGACTAAGATCACTGTGTTTTCAATTGTATTGATTTGCTTGCTTTAAATTGTGGATTGCTTGGGAGTTCTATAGATCCTAACCCGGATCTGGGGATACCCTGTTTAGGTAGCATAAGTTGTGAGGGACCTGTCCGGCGTAGACCGACATGGGTGAAGCAGTGGCTACGTTGGTGTGGCACCTTGGTCTGTACCGATATCCCTTGTGTCGCAACGAGGAGAATATGGGTCTTCTGAGGAGTCATTAAGCACCAATAGACCTTAGAACCTTAATTGACACAACTTGGCCATTAGAACAGTAGCAGTACGCTACGCCCATTGAGGCTAAACTCTCGTGATGGTTCTGGCCGCAAGAAAAGTTTGCGATGCTGGAGTTATGACCGATTGAGGGTAGTCGATGATGTTGGGATCCTCTAAGAACCCGGTTACTTTGATAGGACAGGTATGAACCAACAAACTGAAAGAGGGTAATACCTAGACCTCATGCTGGCCTAAACTTTAAGGGTCTGTCTTGTGTGACTTGTGTGCCTTACCATGTTTGCCTTTGTATCTATTTGTGGTGTGCTTTATCATAACATCATAACATCATGAGCATTGCATGCATCCTGCATAAGGACTGACCATTTCAAAGACAAGAGGGTTTCACCTTTGCTCTGTTTTGTAGGACACCATGATGCCTGTGCGAAGGAATACTATCCGGTTCAAATTTGTTCACTCACCTGAGTTGCTTGAAGAGTTGGTTAACAGAATTCCAAATACCACTTCCTTCATCTAGAGGCATGGTTCTCTTCTCAGTTTAGTCACTACAAAGCGGGATCAACAGTTGATGAGTGTTCTGACCTAGTTCTATGACCCTCTGTACCAGTGCTTCACCTTTCAAGACTTCCAGCTGGTCCCTACCCTGGAAGAGTTCTCTGATTTGCTTGGTATCCCTATCTTAGATCAGACTCCCTTTACTGGTTGGGAAAAGACCCTCAGGCTTGAGGAGGTTGCTGCAGCTCTTCCCTTGACACATCAAGAGGTAATGGACAACTGGGTAACTAGAAGCGGAGTTAAGGGTTTCTTGGCCAAATTTCTGATTGGTAAAGCTAACAACTTCTGGAACGACCTGGATCTTAGGGCATATGAAGACATCTTGGCTCTCTTAATCTATGGGTTAGTCTTGTTTCCTAATCCTGACAACTTCATCAATGTCACTGCCATAAGGATCTTTATGTCTCAGAATCCGGTACCCACTCTCTTGGGTGACATCCTGCAACAACTTTATGCTCGTACTACCCGAAGACGAGGAACCCTATGGTGTTGTATCCCTTTGTTGGTGAGGTGGTTTATTTTGCACCTCCCTAAGTTTGTACTGAAGAACCAAGAAGGAAGAGGTTGGGCTCATAGGTTAATGTCTCTCACCGATAAAGACATCATTTGGACTTGTAGAGGTTTGGATGAGATAGCTATTATTGATCGATGCGGGGAATACCCTAATGTTCCTCTGATTGGTACCCAAGGAGGAATCTCTTACAATCCATGTCTAGCGCTCCGTCAGTTTGGAAGGGCCAGAAGAGCAGGACCCCACGAGATGTTGGTGCCTCACATCAGCTTTGAGTTTCAGGTGGATAGTGATGAGTTGCGTCGTAGGTTCATCAAGGCTTGGGACAAAGTTCATAAAGCTGACCCACAGGAGTTAGGGCCAAAGACTTCTTTACCTATGGAAGCCTACCACAAATGGGTTCGCATCCGTGCTCAGAAGTTAGGTATGCCGTATGAAGCTGTCAGACCCGTCATTCTTGAGTGTCCTGACAAAGATGGGGTTCCTCCAACTGTCCTCCCTCCTCAGATACCTACTAATTATGAGACATTAAAGAGGTCTTGGTCGCAACTGCGAGAAGAACGGGATTCTTACCGGGAAAAGTTCAACGAGCAGGAATTGAAGATCCATAAGCTGACAAAGCAGTTGGAGAATGAGAGAGCTCTGAATGACTACACCCGTACTGAGAAGAGGAGACCATGGGATCAATGAAGAGCTCTGGATGTTTTTTCGCAGTTTTATTTCCCTTTTCAGTATTTCCTTT
Source organism: Vicia faba (assembly GCA_948472305.1). NCBI lineage: Eukaryota > Viridiplantae > Streptophyta > Magnoliopsida > Fabales > Fabaceae > Vicia > Vicia faba. The sequence continues at coordinate 1,602,432,127 of OX451736.1, forward strand.
CATGTAACGCCTAAGGGCAACCTGTTGATCAATTTAAGTTTCAAAGTTGAATCTAATGAAGTGTGTTTCTTTTTGTTTACAAAGTTGATTCCCGATTGTCTTTGAAAACATAAATCATACGCATTCCATTCATCATGTGCATAGCAGGTTTTCTTCTTTTCAGGTTGCTTACTGTTCTTCGCTGTTTATTTCAGCATCATGAATCCTTACTCATCATCAACTGAGATGTCTATCAAGGCTCTTCAGGCGCAGAACGCGCAATTTCAGGAGCTAATCATGGGTTTGGCTCAGGGCCAAGAAGAGTTGAAGGCTCTGCTCCTGAAGAAGGAGAAGAAGAAGAAGAAGAGAACTATCCTTTTCAACTCGGGCCGAAGGTTTGGCAACACTCTGCAGAATGAAGAGGCTGGTTCTTCTATAGGCAAGAGCAGTCCCCAAGGGGGAAAAGGTCCTAGTCCGGTAGTCTCTGACAACGAGACTGATTTTGATGAGGAACAGTATCCTCCGGCTGAAGACCGGTACAAGAAATTGGAGGACAGGCTGAATGCTATGGAGATCCAACAAGTGCCTGAGCTGGATTTCGGAGACTTGGGTTTGTCTACTGGTGTGATCATTCCTCATAAGTTCAAAGCACCATCCTTTACCAAGTATGACGGGGCGTCTTGTCCCAAGTTACACCTCAGGTCTTATGTGCGGAAGATTCAACCGTACTCAGTGGACAAAAACTTGTGGATCCACTTCTTCCAGGAGAGTCTTTCAGGGACTCATCTCGAATGGTTCTATCAGCTGGATGGGACCAAGGTTCATAACTGGGAGGAGTTGGCTACTGCTTTTTACAAGCAGTATCAATATAATGCCGACCTTGCCCCTACACGTACCCAACTCCAGGGTATGTCGCTAGGTTCAAGTGAAGGTTTTAAAGAGTACGCACAGAAGTGGAGGGATCTGGCTGGCAGGGTGCAGCCTCCGTTGACTGACCGGGAGTTGGTAGACATGTTCTTGGGGACCCTATCTGGGCCATTTTTCAACCATCTTATCGGTAACTCATCTGCAGGGTTTACCGATCTTATTCTGACTGGAGAGAGAATAGAGGCTGGGATGAAGTCTGGAAAAATTCATAAGGGTGCATCTGCAAGTTCTGAGAAAAAGCCCTTCAAGAAGGAGGCCAGTGCGGTATATGTGTCTAGAAGACAAGAGAAGCCTGAGCGCCGCCAATCTGTCAACGCGGTGATGATTGCTAAGCCTGCTGCCGCTCCTCGGCAAACCAATCCTCAAAGGGCTGAAATACCCAGGAGAGAGTTTACCCGTTTGAGTATGACTCTATCACAAATCTTACTGCAGTTGCTGTCCACCAACTTAGTGACTGTCAGGGAGGCCCCGAAAGTTGTGAACACTGCCTCCCCCAAATACAATCCAAATGCCCATTGTGCTTACCATTCTGATAGCCCGGGACATTCCACTGATGACTGTTGGGCCTTAAGAAATAAGGTACAAGACCTTATTGATGCAAAAGAGATACAGTTTGAAGCGCCTGAGAGGCCAAATGTGGTGACTGCTCCTATGCCCCAGCATGGAGTAAATGCTGTTGATGAGGATGTATACGCCGTTTCTGTGGATGATGTGGCTACTCCCTTAATGACTGTCAAGAGGAACCTACTGTTGGCCGGTTTATTTCCGGGTTGTAGTGAAGGTTGCCTTTTTTGTGCTGTTTCCCTATCTGGTTGTCCTTTGCTGAAGTTGGGCATCCAAAGCCTAATGGACAGCAAAGAGATTCTGTTCAAGAAGTCCGCTGTTCAGTTTGTTCCGGTAGAAGAAGTTTTTGTTGTTACAATCTTTAATAATCCAATCAGGGCTCTCCCAAGGAAGCCTGTTCAAATCATGATTGTCGCACCTGTTGTTATTACTGTTCCGGGGCCTCTCCCCTACGAATCTGATAAGGCTGTCCCCTGGCACTACGGGGCAGACGTGTATGTGAATGGAATCAAACAAGATTTCAACACTGGCACCAGCATTAACAATATCACTGGTCCAGCAAAGGTCACCCGCAGTGGCAGGCTCTTCTCGCCTGACATTGCACCGCCCGCTATTCGAAGACCCCTCACTATAACACCTACAAGTGTACCTGTTCCTGTTTCTGATCAAGTTGTTTCCCCTGCTGCCGAGTCATCTGATGCTCGGGGCAAAGGGATTGAAGATGAGCCTGCCCGGATGGAGGCACCAAGACCTGTAAATGCTGAGGCCTCCCAATAAAAGATGGAGGAAATCCTGAAAATAATCAAGAAGAGTGACTTTAATGTTGTCGAGCAGCTGGGGCATACGCCCTCCAAGATCTCCATGCTCTCCTTGCTACTGTGTTCAGAGGCCCATGCTAAGGCCTTGATCTCATTTCTCAAGACGGCCCATGTGCCACAGGAGACATCTGCCATCCAGTTCACTGATTGCGTAGCAAATCTGATAGCGGACAATGGATTGGGTTTCTCGGATGCTGACCTTACTGCTAAAGGAAGGGACCACAATGACGCCCTGCATGTCTCTATTGAATGCAGGGGCACTACTCTGGCGCACGTGTTGGTGGACACTGGTTCTTCCCTAAATGTGCTACCTAAGAAGGCCTTGGACCGTTTGGATTGTGAAGGCCTGGAGCTGAAACCTAGCAATATCATCGTCAGAGCCTTTGACGGTTCCAAGAGGATGGTTCATGGAGAGGTTGACATTCCTATTCGTGTGGGCTCTCAAGTATTCGACTCTACCTTCTATGTGATGGATATCCGTCCATCGTATTCTTGTCTACTGGGTCGACCTTGGATCCACAAAGTTGGGGCAGTGACCTCTACCTTGCACCAGAAGCTAAAATACCCTGTCAGAGGGAAGATTGTCACTGTGCAGGGAGAGGAGGAGTATATGGTGAGCCATTTGAATTCCTTCAGGTATATTGAGATGGACGGGGAGTTTATTGAAACCCCCTTTCAGCATTTCGAAGAGGTACTTCCAACCTTAGCAGCAGCAGAAACAGCGGTCGAAGAGGATGTTCCTTTGAAAATGGCTTCCTTGAAGGATGCCCGGACTGTGATCCAAAAAGGTGAATGTACTAACTGGGGCAGGCTCCCTGATTTTACACAGAAAACTAACAAGTTTGGGCTGGGTTTTACTGTAGAGGGTCAGAAAGCTATGCGGAAGGCAAAGACCAGAAGACCTCCTGTGCTCATTACCAATCCAGGAGTGAATGCTGTTGGGGAGGATAATGAAGTGGATGAAGCTGAGTTCGATAGCTGGATCTACCCGACAACTGGGGGCGGATTGACCAATTGGATTGCTAAAGACCATACTCCTGTTACTTTTGTTACGCAGTAATAAACTTCTTTGTTTTGTTATTTGTAATAAACAATTAAAACTCTATGGCCCGGTGTCTTACCCGGGGCACCGTTGGCTTCATTTGTGAGGGCATATAAATTGTCATTTCATATATCATGAATAAAAATCTTGGACGTTTTCTCGCATTTCAAATCTTATGCTCCTTTTCTGTCTTTCCTTCCTTTATATATTTCAAAACAGCTGTATTTACACACACTCACTCATACAGGTTTCAATCCACTCTGGATCTCACTGGTAACGACTCTGCTACTGCCAGTTATGACTTCGAAAATCCGATCAACTTAGCCGAAGACGAAGGTGAAGATGATTGCGAAGTGCCTGGCGAGCTTGCAAGACTGTTACTCCAGGAAGAGAGGGCAATTCAACCACACGAAGAGCCAGTGGAAACAATAAATCTGGGTACTGAGGCAGACAGAAAGGAGGTAAAGATTGGTGCCAACCTAGAGCTCAGCGTGAAGCAACGGTTGACTCAAATGTTACATGATTATATGGAGATCTTTGCCTGGTCCTACAAAGACATGCCCAGGTTGGATACCGATATTGTGGTCCATCACTTGCCTACTAAGGAAGACTGCCCTCCGGTCAAGCAAAAGGTCCGCCGTATGCGTCCAGAGATGTCTGAAAAGATCAAAGCCGAGGTTATGAAACAGTTTGATGCTGGGTTCCTTGCAGTGACTTCTTACCCTCAGTGGGTTGCTAATGTGGTGCCAGTACCAAAGAAAGATGGAAAGGTCAGAATGTGTGTCGACTATAGGGATCTGAATAGGGCCAGCCCCAAAGATGACTTCCCTCTACCTCACATTGATGTCCTTGTTGACAATACAGCTCAGCATAAGGTGTTCTCTTTCATGGATGGTTTTTCAGGGTATAATCAGATCAAGATGGCGCCTGAAGACATGGAAAAGACTACCTTTGTTACTCAGTGGGGTACCTTCTGCTACAAGGTCATGCCTTTTGAATTGAAGAACGCTGGGGCAACCTACCAACGTGCCATGGTTGCTTTATTTCATGACATGATCCATCATGAGATAGAAGTGTATGTTGACGACATGATCGCAAGGTCCCAGACTGAGGAAGAACACCTAGATCATCTGCAAAAATTGTTTGACCGTCTGAAGCTGTACAAGCTGAGGTTGAACCCGAACAAGTGCACCTTCGGGGTAAGATCTGGAAAGTTGCTAGGCTTCGTTGTAAGTGATAAGGGTATTCAAGTGGACCCTGCCAAGGTTAAAGCTATTCAAGAGATGCCAGTTCCTAAGACATAGAAGGAAGTCAGAGGCTTTTTAGGACGCCTGAATTACATTGCTCGATTCATCTCGCACCTAACTGCTACCTGTGAGCCAATCTTCAAGTTTCTGAAGAAAGATCAGGTAGTACGTTGGAATGATGAATGTCAGGCTGCTTTTGACAGAATCAAGGAGTATCTCCAAGAACCACCCATCCTTATGCCACCGGTTGAAGGGAGACCTTTGATACTATACCTGATGGTACTTGACAATTCAATGGGGTGTGTGCTGGGGCAGCATGACGAGTCTGGCCGAAAAGAGCATGCCATTTATTACCTTAGCAAAAAGTTTACCGACTGTGAGACCCGATACTCACTGCTTGAGAAAACTTTCTGCGCTTTGGTATGGGCTGCTCGCCGGCTGAGACAGTATATGCTGACTCACACTACCTTGTTGATCTCAAAGATGGATCCTATAAAGTACATATTCGAAAAGCCCGCTCTGTCTGGGAGAATAGCAAGATGGCAAATGATCTTGACAGAATACGACATTCAGTACACAACTCAGAAAGCCATCAAGGGAAGTGTATTGGCAGACCATTTGGCACATCAGGCTGTAGACGACTATCATTCAATGAACTTCGAGTTTCCAGACGAGAGCATCATGATTGTGACTGATTGCGAAGTACCTGGACCGGATGAAGGACCTAAGGAAGGATCCCGATGGTCTATGCACTTTGACGGAGCCTCCAATGCTTTGGGTAACGGTATTGGCGCTATAATCATATCCCCTCAAGGCACTCATACTCCACTCACTGCCCGACTATGTTTCAACTGTACCAACAACATGGCGGAGTATGAGGCGTGCATCATGGGTCTTCAAGCTGCGATCGACTTAAGGATCAAGTTTCTGAGTGTCTTCGGAGATTCTGCTCTCGTGATCAATCAGATCAAAGGAGAGTGGGATACGAAACATCCGAATCTTATTCCTTACAGGGAATGTGTGTTGACATTGATCCCCCACTTCACAAAGATAACCTTTGAACATTTCCCGAGAGAGGAGAATCAGCTGGCGGACGCGTTAGCTACAATGTCTTCTATGTTTAAGGTCAAATGGGACAATGAGGCTCCCCGGATCATCATTTGGAAACTGGACGAACCGACATACTGTTGTGATCTCGAAACTGAGTTGGTAACTGAGAAGCCTTGGTACCATGAGGTGAAGAGATATTTGGAAGCTCAGGAATACCCTGAAGGGGCGTCTGTCAATGATAAAAAGTTTCTGAGAAGGTTCGCAGCGAAGTTCTTCCTTAGCAACGGCATCTTGTACAAGCGAAACCATGATTCGACCTTACTGCGTTGTGTGGATAAGACAGAAGCAGAAAGGATCATGGAAGAGCTACATGAAGGGACCTTTGGTACACATTCCAGTGGACACACTATGGCAAAGAAGATCCTTCGGGCAGGGTATTTCTGGTCCACCATGGAAGCTGACTGTTACCAACATTCTCGGACATGCCATAAATGCCAGATTTATGCAGACAAGGTGCATGTTCCTCCAGTTCCTCTAAATGTTCTGACTGCGCCTTGGCCGTTCGCAATGTGGGGCATAGACATGATCGGTGAGATTAGACCTACAGCGTCCAACGGGCATCGCTTCATCCTAGTGGCGATTGATTACTTCACGAAGTGGGTGGAAGCAGCTTCTTACGCTACGGTAACCAAGACTGTTGTGGCACGGTTCATTCGGCATAATCTGATCTGTCGATACGGCGTCCCAGAAAGGATTATTACAGACAACGGTACCAATCTGAATAACAAGATGATCACTGAGCTCTGCGAGCAGTTTAAAATATAGCACCACAACTCTTCTCCTTACAGACCGAAGATGAATGGGGCTGTAGAAGCAGCAAATAAGAACATTAAGAAAATCGTGCAGAAGATGACAGTGACTTATAAAGATTGGCACGAGATGTTACCGTTCGCTCTACATGGGTACCGTACCTCAGCCAGGACGTCAACCGGGGTAACTCCTTTCTCCTTGGTCTACGGCATGGAGGCAGTCTTACCGATCGAAGTGCAAATACCCTCTCTCCGGATAATGAAGGATGCAGATCTGAACGAAGATGATTGGATCCAGACACGACTTGATCAGTTAAACCTTATTGACGAAAAGAGACTTGCTGCTATATGTCATGGTCAGATGTATCAGAAACGGATGATCAGGGCATTTAACAAAAAGTTCAGACCATAGGAATATCAAGTTGGGGATCTGGTAATCAAGCGAATCATCCTTCCTCAGAGTGATCCAAGGGGCAAATGGACCCCCACATACGAAGGGCCATTTATGGTTAAACATGTGTTCTCAGGAGGAGCCATGATTTTAACCAACATGGATGGTGACGACCTTCCTCACCCCGCTAATGCAGACATAGTAAAAAGATACTACGCATAAAAAAGACCCGCTAGGCTGACATGCCTAGGCAAAAATTAGGGCTTCCCGTCGAACCAAAAGGGTTCGGGCAAAATGAAGGGATGAAATGAAAAATCTGTACACCCGGCAAGTCGAAAACCTGAAAAGGCGGCTTGAGGAAAAATGGGTATCCCGGTGGACCGAAAACCCGAAAGGGTGGTCCAGGCAAAAGTTAGGGATAAAGCGTAATACTATGTCTCATTGGATCACCTTGCATCCAGAATCCGGTATCTACATCAAGTTCAGACGGCATCGATCAGTCAGCTTCACCTTCAACTAAGGTCATCAAGTGATGAGACGCTCAAAGACATAAAGGCAATAGTAGAGTTGAAACCCAGTGGGATCATTCATTTCACACGGCTGTTTCATTTTCTCTTGTACAAAATTTGTATAAACTCTTTTGTTCAGTGACGTTCTCTTACTAGGACGTCAGCCTCCTGTACATAAACGCCTATTTACAGGCAAATTCAAAAATCAATACAAATCACTTTCAGTTAAAATTGCCAATTGTTTTTCCTTTTCTGTTTTGTTTTGCGAAGAACGTCCAAGGTTCAATTTGTAATATATGCATTGACAATAATTTGCTAACTCATGAATATTTTCATACGAAACAAAGGATTAATTACAGGTAACATTAGAAACAGGGGCAATAAGGAGTTGTCTAAGCAATCTAATTGTTCTGTCCTCCAAGGTACCAAGGTAGGTTCAGCTAAAGAACACAACCAGTATATCTTAATTCCCCAGAGAGTGAGCCAACAAGTCAATACACTTTCCCCAAGCAAAATTAATGTCAACCTTAAGGAAGTTGGGTATCCTCCCGCAAATCTCAACATTCTCCAGCAGTATATATGCATTTTTAACAAGCATCCCCGGCAGTCTTGACCTAAAGATTGTTCCCCGGCGGTATATCAAACATTCAATGGAGTCACCTCCCCTGTACAATTCAAAACTTCCCCAGGAGAGTCCAATCCAGTTTCCTCAAGAAAGTTGGAATCCATCTCCCCGTGCAGTAAGCTTATCCCCAGTAGATTCTGGAAGCTTACCCCCGCAGAGCACGAACGCGGCTCCCGGCTTTATTCAAAGAGTTATTTCCCTACCAGGATATAAATGGGTTATCCTCAGCTAAAAGCCACGGAAAGAGCGTCCTCGACGCAGTCTTCTTATCCCCAGCGAAGTCTATTAACGCTTCCAACACAACAATGGTATCCCCAACGAAGTTACCATCAACATTTCAGCAAAGTACCTCTCTCCCCATAGAGTATTATTCCCAGCAATACCACTAGAGTACTTTTTATCTCCCCGCAGAGTAATCCATTCGCCAAGTTCATTCCCCAACAGAGTCATCTTCTCCTACCGGTATTCTTGCAACTATCATCCCCCAGCGGAGGCAAAAATCTATTCTTCAACATCAGCCCAGGATATGACTTCCCGGCACCCGTCAAGGATTTATTTTCCTGAGACGAAAACATACATTCATAAACATCACATACATCATTATAGCATGCATATACGCATCACATCTTACAAATCTCATTTATGTTGAGAACATCATTGCTTGATTCATATCATGCATTGCATATGACTGACCTTTACCTTTCAGGAAAGATCCGGTTAAGTTCTCAGCTACATTTCAAGACCTAGACCGGTTCAGTTAAATCGACCCTAAGATTTTCCTGTTTCTTATCCAGTCAAAGGCCTTCTCTGGTTCAGTCAGATCGACCCTAAGATCTCCCTGTTTCTTATCCAGTTGAAGACATTTCAAGACCTAGCCTGGTTCAGTTAAATCGACCCTAAGGTTTTTCTGTTTCTTATCCAGTCAAAGGCCTTCTCTGGTTCAGTCAGATCGACCCTAAGATCTCCCTGTTTCTTATCCAGTTGAAGATTTCAAGACCTAGACCGGTTCAGTTAAATCGACCCTAAGATTTTTCTGTTTCTTATCCAGTCAAAGGCCTTCTCTAGTCCAGCTAAATCGACCCCTAAAAGATTTTTCTGATAAAGACTCGGTAGAAGATATCCAAGATTCTCTTAATGATACTGTTGAGGTTGAAGTCGCCTATGGTTCTCTCCCCGTTATTGCGGAGGTAGTAATCGTCCCCAGATTCTCTCAGCGTTACTGTTGAGGTTGAAGTCGTCCAAGATTCTCTCAATGATACTGTTGAGGTTGAAGTCGCATATGGTTCTCTCCCCGTTACTGCGGAGGTAGTAATCGTCCCCAGATTCTCTCAGCGTTACTGTTGAGGTTGAAGTCGCCCAAGATTCTCTCAGCGTTACTGTTGAGGTAGAAGTCGCCCAAGATTCTCTTAGCGTTACTGTTGAGGTTGAAATCGTCCAAGGTTCTCTCGGCGTTCCTGTTGAGGTAGTAACCATCCCTGGTTCATTCATCACCTTTTGAAGATCCAGATCCGGCTCCTGTAACCAGTCAGGACACATCTATACAAAGAATCTGAAGACCAGCTCCTGTAACAGGTCAGGTAATCATTTTCCTTTTTCAGGTACGCAAATTCTCGCTAAGGAATCTCTTACGCGATCGACATCCAGATGGCATCTATAAGCCCATCCACCTATCCATCTCTTCTTAGCATGGCATCTATAAGCCCATCATCCTATCCATCAATCTCCAAATGGCATCTATAAGCCCATTCCCATCATCACGCTACTATGTGAGCGCAAATTTCTGGGCACTCTAGTGTTCAATCATCTTCCACCTTCGGATTACGAAAGGCACGTCAGCCAATCCGCATCCTTAGGTTTAAGAAGATTGAACAGGGGCAACTGTTGTACCCCAAAATTTGCCCTCCCATATTCTTCAAAATTTGCCAAGTTAAAGCTTCAAAATCTCCCCAAGGGTTGCACAGTTCAAGGGCCTCCTAACAGTCAAAAACTAGGGTTTTGGTTCTAGCAAAGAAAATGAAGTTTCCAAGGGTCCAATCAAGTCCCACATGCCTACAAATATGGTCAAGTATCCTCATGCCAAGTTTCAAAACTTACAAGCACAAAATTGCACAGTCAAAAACCCTAATTGCACTACAGTCAACTGCAGGGGCAAAATGGTCATTTGACAGTCAAAAATTCAAATTTTTGGTCAACATCTCATTTTGAAGCCACAAACATCATTTGATCAATGCTTGATCATGATTCTCAAAGTATGGCTCAAAAAGTCTCAAGATGCAAAAGTTTCCATATTTGGACAGTTGAAAAAGTCAACTGTAACTTGACCAAGGCATAACTTCCACATGGTTTATCAGAAAAATTCCATCCAAATCTCATTTTGAAGAGAATGACATTTCCTACAACTCCTCTTCACACATCAAGTCCAAGAAATGCTCTCACAAAAAGTTATCAATTTCAACATTATAGGTCATTTTCAAAAGTCAACAAAAAGGGACTTTAAGTCAAAGGCCATAACTTGAGATTGGTAAATCAAAATGACATGGTACAAAAGGCATTGGTTAGAGGACTTCAATACCTTTCCAAAATGTCCAAGAACATGATCAAAGCTTAAAAATTGAGCAAGATATGCCTTGTGGAAGTTGGGAAATTTTTGGATAGTTTGAAAAGTCAACTTTGCTTCAAATGCCTTAAAATTGCTAATGGGCCACATTTTCTTCCAAGATTCATCATCCAAAGCATGTGCACGACCATTTGGCCCAAAGGGAAGTTATTCATCATTTTTATTTATTTATTTGAATTTTTAATTGCTAATAATTCATTTAATTAATTAAAATATGTGAAAAATACCAAGGCAAGCTTTTTAAATCTTTTTATGCATAAAATATCTTCAAGATTTCGTGCATAATCAGATAGGGAAAGAATCAATGTGATTTGGACATGATTGGTATCAAATATGCATGAAAAAGATTGAAAAATTATGCCATGAAAATCAAATATTCTCTACATCAATGCAAAGGTTTGTTGGATCCAATTTTCAACCCTAATCATTCCATACATAAGCAGGATGCAAACCCTAGTGCTAAGAACTTGAATGTTGCGCCTCCTCTCAAGAACAAAGTTGCACTTTTTTTGTGAAAAATTCAAAACTGAAAACACCATTCCAAGGCGTTTCAAGGCCATATAACCATTCCACTAGCTTGCCAAGGCCACGAGGAGACTATTCCAATCAAGAACATTATCCCATACTCAAGGAATTGGTATATCAAAGTCATACTTTTCACGAAAATATTCATAATCGTATCATGAATTCTATGCATTTTTCATATGTTTTTGATGTTGATTTATGTTAATTGGATCATTCTAAAGCTAACCATATACATCAATTGAGTTTTCGTGCACTATAGGAGAATTCACCATAGAAGCTTACTAGGGTTACGAAACTGAAAAATTGGGGGTTTCCTCGTCCAGAAAAATTAGACCCTAAGACCAGGATTGTTGGACTCAGAGGCTTCATGAGAATCATTTCCATACCTCGCGATTAATTTATGATTAGCAGGGTGCTAATCGCTATTTTTGTATACAGTATTTAGTGGGGGTTTAAAACCCCCGCTATTCAATTTGTTTTTATTTCAGGCGCAGCAAATAATTAGGGAAGATGATGATGTGTAGGCAGGTGAATGGAGCGTTTGAATTTCGCGCGGAAAAATATCATTAACTCTTGTTTTGATTGATATTATTTATTGGTCATATAATAAACAAAGCGTTCAGGTGGTTCAAGTGGCAGGCATGTGTATTGGTAACCTCTGGGACCTGTGTTCGAACCCCAGGTCCCCCTTTCTTATTCCATATTTTTCTTCTAACCACGTTCCTGTGTAGCTCGCTCCCAAGCGCCCACTGTACGTCCACAATCCAAGAGCGCCACATGGCCACTGAGGGCAATCCAAAGGCCAACGTCTGAAGGGTACCATGTGCATCAGTCAACGCGTACACACGCCAGCATAAAAGTCAAACAAGGCCAAGGGCTATTGGGCCAGAATTACTGAACAAAACCTCCAATTGGGGACAGAACCCCCCATGGTTTGCTTTTTTTATTCTTTTCTCATATTTTTTCTATTTTTGTTTTAATTAGTTTTAATGTAATTCTTTAATTTAATTTATTTTCATAAAAATATAAAAATAATATAAAAAACCAGAAAAGACAAAAAACAAAATATATTTTATTTTAATATCTTTGTAAATAAATTATATCAATTAATTTAGTTTTAAATTCTAGGATTAATGTTAATATTTTCTAATAAACTTAAAATTTGTAGAATTAGGGTTTTAAAAGATTTTTATTCTTTTTCTTTTCTTTTATTAATTATTAATTATTAATTGTTAATTATTATTTTTGTAAATAAAATTGTATTAATTAATTAGGTTTAATTTTAGGTTAAATTTCAATGCTTTTCTTAATAAATTAAAAATAACTAGAATTAGGGTTAATTAATATTTTAATTTCATTTAATTCTCATAAAAATCCATAAATACAAAAAACTCAAAAAAATCTTTTCTTTTCACTTTAATTTAATTAATTTGTTAATTTAACCTAATTTCATCAAAAAGGGTCCAACGCCCTCGCTTTCGATTTTAATTCCAATTTGCGCGTTTATTTTATTTCTTCTTTTATGTAATTCTCCCAAAGCCGTGTAAATTAGACGTTTTATTTCTCGCACTTTATTTCTTTATGTCAAATCGGGTCCTGGATTTAATTTGGCGATGTGGACCCGCGCCTTTGTAATAGTTTAGGAACTTTTTATTTCTTGCATTTTTTTAAAACTGTTAATAATGGCATGCAAGAATGAATGTTAAAATAAAAACAAAAGCGTAGATCACGTATACATGACAAGACAAAATATCTGAAAACAACACACAAATCACACACCACCCCTAGGGTACGCCTCACTATTGCCTTGCCCCTCGAAAGGTGATCGTCGAGTAGAAGATGTTATAGTAAGTCCTCATGATCCGGGAACCTGGCATGAGGGTAGCTTCTAAGGTGTCTTCCCATTGCTCTGGTGATCACTATGTCCCGAACAAACGAATTGACTCGAACACCTCCAACGGTGGTGCTACCTACCTCTCAATGGTGGGATGGCATTACTTTAAAGGACATTTACACAGACGAATTCCTTAGGGTAGGTAGACGACTCTAGATACTTGCTCTAAATTTCAAAACAAATCAAAAATACTTTTCACACCGACACCTTTTCAAAAAGCTTTCGAAAGCAATTTTTCAAACACTCTTGAGGACCGATACAAGAGTCGAACTGGAATTTTCAAAGAAACTTTTTTAAAACCCACAGTTGAAAAGCAAACAAACCATTTTGAAAACACAAGTGAGCAAGTATCTAAGAGCCCATGGATAACCATGGATAGAAAGGGTGCTAACACCTTCCCTTTCTATAACCTACCTCCCGAACCGAGAGCAATCTCTTTAAGGAATTTTTCTGTGCTTTTGTCCTTTCCATTTGGAGAAAATAAAAGACGGTGGCGACTCTTGCTTCCGCGACATTTCGCGAACCAGCGTTAAACAGTCAGTTCCAGATCCACCAATCACAGGATGCATATGATGCTTTATGATGTTCATGATGTATGCACAAACATATGTACAAGCAAGTCACACAAAACCCTAGTTTCAGGCTTGCATGAGGTTTCATAGGTAAGTACCCTCTTGAGTGTAGTTGGCTTAAAAACCTGTCCTATTAATAGTAACCGGGTTCTAAGGAGCTCAATATCATTGGATTGTTTTCCATGTTCATTTTTTTGGTTTAGCCACTTAACTAGCGACCAAAATATTCCAAGAAAACAACCCTCAATGAGTGTAGTATCAAGTATCTACCAACTTCGGACTGCACCAAAGCCGGTCATCTCACTACCCCTAATAAAAGGCCAAGATGGTCAAGTAAGGTTCTAGGTCATTAGTGCTTAGTGACATCACTCAGCGGCCACGTACTCTCCTTGATTGAACTCAAGGGTTACCGGTACTCACAAATATGTCACACTAATATAGCTATTGATTCAACCGTGTCGGTATACCCCGCACAGTTTCCACAACGTATTGCTATCTATGAATGTTTCCCCAAATCCGGGTGTAGGATTTCAAGCCCAAACAAGAGAACCAAGATGTAAAGCAATCAAAGCAAACAATTAGTCATGCAAAAGGGTGATCTAAGCCCTAAGGTTACTCCACTTTTAAAAATCCAATCCCCAGCAGAGTCTCCAGTTCTGTGATACGGTGGGAGAACTGACTTGAGGTTTTGTGTTTGTTTTCGCACTTGTTTCGGTTGAGCAAGATTCGCCACTGACTTTTTATTTTATCCTAAGGAAAGGTTAAAAAGCACAGCAAAAACCTTTGAGATATTTTCTTGGGTTCGGGGAGTAGATTATAGAAAGGGAAGGTATTAGCACCCTTTCTATCCATGGTTATCCACGGGCTCTTAGTTACTTGCTTAGATCACTCGCCTTGTATTTTCAATTGTTTGAAATGGTGCTTTGTGTGTGATTTTGAAAGATGTTTTGAAAAGAGGCCATCATTGTGGCAACCTTTGTAATGATTCTTGTTTGAATGTATACAAAGGTGTTTGTCTTTTTGAAAGGTTTTCAATATTTTGAAAGTTGTTTTGAAATTGCGTTGTGGAGTGTGTTTTGAAAATAGGCAAGTGTGTTTTGCAAGTTGATCAAGTAACTAAGAGTTGCCTACCCCTAAATTTACTCAAATATTTTTCTCATGTTTTAACCCTTTTAACAGTATTGTTCCACCATTGTATTTGGTGGACAATCTTGTGTTAGGATGTTAACGGGACGGGCGCGGGTCATCATATGGACCATGATAGCAATTTTGCAAAGTATCTTAGCATTTCTTTTGAGGGACTAAGATCATTTTTGTAAGGCAACTTTGGATAGCGTCATCGAGGGGCTATGATCTTTTGATTTTGTTTGTTTTACCAAGATACTTTGCATGCGTAACATGGCCCATTTTTGAAGGCAACAAGTGGATGTAACCCTATGGATGTTTGTGTGCAAGTGTGTTTTATTGCATACAATAGTTTATCTTTGAATTAGGATTTTCTATTTCATTGATTTTATCTTGCCAAGAGAACTGATGTTATAGCTGTGCTGAAGGAAACCTGCAAAGAGCTTGACACAAGGAAAAGGACTCTTGAGGACCTGATTGCTAGACTAGAACAGGAGGAGATTGGAGGACAAAGAAGGGAAGAGGATGCTGCTGAAGACCAGCTTCATGCTGAAGATAATGCTTCCTCTGAAGATGACAGTGCTTGAAGATCATTGAAGTTGAAAAGGTTGCTGCTGGTACCTGATGCTGCAAATGACTTTTGATTTTTTTTCTGTGTTTTTATTATTCTTTTTGGATGACTGTATAACCTAAAAGTACAAGTATCTTTGGCCTATTTATGGCTAAAGAGGGGGAGAAGAATTTGTGTGATAATTTTGGTAGAATTAGACTTGGTGGATATTATTAATTATGTTGCTTTCTAATATCTGATTGTTTAGGGGTTTTAGCCAAAAATTTGCCAAAGGGGGAGTTTGTAAGTGTTTGGATGTTGGCATGTTTTTTGGTAAAACCAGTTGTGTGAATGTCATGAATGATGTCATAACATTCTGGGACACAAGGTACATTCTGCAGAAAAAGAATGTCATACAGGAGCTGCTCCATATGAGTGTTTAGCTGATCATTATGCAATGATCATATTTATTGCATTCTACCAAAATCTGTAAACAGGATTCTTGTTGTCATAACCAATGTTAAGACATCCTGTACTGAACTAACACTTGTGCAGATTTATTATTTTCTGAGAAGTTTCAAGAATCTGGTTATTCAGTCCAGATCAGATTCTCACATGGACTTAGGTTAACTTTGCTTAACCCTAATCTGGTTGTTAAAGTCCCATGACCAAGTCTTGAGGTTAACCCTAATTAACCCTAGCTATTTTCGTGGAAGCCCTAACTGAAGAATAGCAGCCTATATATTCCTCATGAAGACTGTTGGTGAAAGATACTTTTTGACAGAAGATCAATAAGGGACTGTATAGTTGTAACTACTGTAATCCAAGAAATTATCATTGTGATAAGTGACTTGGAGTAGGATTTGATTGTAAGGGTTGTGTATCACTCAAAGCTTTGAAGCACGAGTGTTTTTGTCACTTGATTAAAGCTTTGAAGCAAAGTCAAGTTAGGGTTGTGTATCACTCAAAGCTTTGAAGCACGAGTGTTTGTGTTACTTGATTAAAAGTTGTGAAGCAAAATCAAGTGTATGTTCTGAAGAGTGTCTTTATATTCATTAGTCAATTGTTTAATATCACTGCTGTGATTGAGGGGGAGTGAGTAGGAACTCAGGTTTAAGTTGAACTTAGATTGAAGTTGCATTGGGTAGGTCTTAAGTGAAGGAGATAAACTGGTTGGTTTATTCCTGAATTAATATCTCTTATAGTGGATTTCCTCCCTGGCTTGGTAGCCCCCAGAGTAGGTGTTGTTACACACTGAACTGGGTAAACAATTGACTGTGTTATTTACTGCTTTTAGTTTTACTGTCTTGAAGAGTGTCAGATACGGCTGTGACATTAAGTATCTACGCCAGAATTTCACATATATCTGAAGGAACTTAGATGACTGACCATATACTCTTCTTCTCCATGAACGGTGATGATTTTCCTTTGAATTGGATATTTCAGCATTTGATGTAACGTAGAAGTAACGGCACCAGCATTGTGAATCCACGGTCGGCCTAATAAGCAGGAATATGAAGGGCGAATATCCATTACATAAAAAGTTGAATCAAAAGTTTGGGTTCCGACTTTTATGGGGATGTCCACTTCCCCATGCACCATCCTTTTTGAGCCGTCAAAGGCCCTTACTACTATGTTGCTTGGTTTCTATGTTAATCCTTCACAGTAAAGCCTATCAAGAGCCTTTTTAGGCAATACATTCATAGACGAACCAGTGTCAACCAAGACATAAGCCAAAGTCGTGCACCTGCATTCGACTGAGACATGCAGTGCCTCGTTATGCTTCCTCCCTCTTGGCATTAAATCAGTATCTGAAAAACCTAAACCATTATCTGCAGTCAAGCTGGCTATGCAGTCTTGGAACTGATCGGCAGATGTTTCTTGGGGTACATGGGCAGTTTTCAAGAATTTTACCAAGTCTTTTACATGAGCCTTGGAACATAACAATAAAGCCAGCATGGAAATTTTTGATGGAGTTTTCCCTAGTTTCTCGACTACGTTGTAGTCGATTCTTTTTATGATATTTAGAATTTCCTCCATCTCTTTCCGGGAGGTCTCAGGGATAGCTATTGATTGTGCCTTCGTCCGGATAGGCTCAACCAGAATACCTTTATCTCGAGTCTCGGCTGACTCGGCAGCAGGAATGTTAGTAGGGGTGATAACAAGGATTGTAACAGTTTTGTCAACAGGAGTATTAGCAGAGATGATTGTAGGACTGGGAATAGCCTTTGGAGGAACAACAACAACAGGAATGATTACGGGTCCAGAAATCGGTTTTGTAGGAGCAATTTCTAGAGAGAAAACCCTTCCACTTTGAGTGATCTTACTAGTCCATGCGATATTACTGACATCAGAGTCAACTTTCTCAGAACTTGAATCTTCAGCAGCTGGCCAATCTTGCTTGATACCGTGGTAGTAAACATCCCCTCCATAATTCCATGGTACGGTTTTGTCTGATGAATACGGGATTGGTCCGGGCATTGTGATTATCAAAGGAGCTACTTTAGGAACTGATGTAATTCTAACGGGTCTTTTGGTGGAGACTGTGATACGGTGGGAGAACTGACTTGAGGTTTTGCGTTTGTTTTCGCACTTGTTTCGGTTGAGCAAGAGTCGCCACCGACTTTTTATTTTATCCTAAGGAAAGGTTAAAAAGCACAGCAAAAACCTTTGAGATATTTTCTTGGGTTCGGGAGTAGATTATAGAAAGGGAAGGTATTAGCACCCTTTCTATCCATGGTTATCCATGGGCTCTTAGTTACTTGCTTAGATCACTCGCCTTGTATTTTCAATTGTTTGAAATGGTGCTTTGTGTGTGATTTAGAAAGATGTTTTGAAAAGAGGCCATCGTTGTGGCAACCTTTGTAATGATTCTTGTTTGAATGTATACAAAGGTGTTTGTCTTTTTGAAAGGTTTTCAATATTTTGAAAGTTGTTTTGAAATTGCGTTGTGGAGTGTGTTTTGAAAATAGGCAAGTGTGTTTTGCAAGTTGATCAAGTAACTCAGAGTTGTCTACCCCTAAATTTACTCAAAGATTTTTCTCATGTTTTAACCCTTTTAACAGTATTGTTCCACCATTGTATTTGGTGGACAATCTTGTGTTAGGATGTTAACGGGACGGGCGCGGGTCATCGTATGGACCATGATAGCAATTTTTCAAAGTATCTTAGCATTTCTTTTGAGGGACTAAGATCATTTTTGTAAGGCAACTTTGGATAGCGTCATCGAGGGGCTGTGATCTTTTGATTTTGTTTGTTTTACCAAGATACTTTGCATGCGTAACATGGCCCATTTTTGAAGGCAACAAGTGGATGTAACCCTAGGGATGTTTGTGTGCAAGTGTGTTTTATTGCATACAAGAGTTTATCTTTGAATTAGGATTTTCTATTTCATTGATTTTATCTTGCCATACACACCCTAATTACTAGCATTTATTTGAAAGCAATAAAAGCAGAAATATAAAATCCTACGCTATTACAGCAATTAGGGGGGTGGGGATACATATTTGTACATGGGATGGTTCAACGAGAAAAATAGACAAGAAAAGAAAATAACAAAACAAGATAGAGATAAAGAGAGAGGGAGCCAGCGCGCTGCTGAGAGGTCATCAGAAGTTCTGACTCAGGCCCGCTGCCAGATGATCAACCTTTTGGTTAAACTGTATGATTCAGAACTTCTGACTCTGGCACCTGCAAAACAGAAACCTGTTAGTGGGGAGATCAGAAGTTCTGACCCCCCTGCGCTGCAAGACAAAAGTTTGTTAGTAGGGAAATCAGAAGTTTTGATCCTGCTGGAAATACAATAATTCTCAGAAGTTCTGATATTATTGACAGCAAAACAGGCTTCATATGTGCTAACGTTAAAGTCAGCACTTGGCTTCTCCCTGTGCTAGTCAGAACATCTGTAAATTTTTTATCTTTCTACAAAATAGAAAACATGTTTGGAACAGCTTCAGCAAATGTCAGAGTGTTTTAGGAGACAGAACCAACAAGGTCACAGGCAGGTTCTATGCTGGCTCACTTCCTATCTAAATGTTCTGAGGTATGAAAATCCTCAGAACACAAACAGCAGCAACTTGATATTTACATTATGTTTATTTGAGCATGCAAAGTTGATGATGCTTAGCAGCGTGATGAAGGTCAGCAGGTGCTTACCTGGCTGTTGGAAAAGTTTGTGGATGAGAGCTAGCTTTTGGCTCTGATGGTGTTCTGGACAGGTTCTTTTTGAAAGGGGTAGATGAAGGTGTATGGTGTGTATGGTCAGAGGTTGAAAGGGTGTTCTTTAGTCACAAAGAAAACTGGGTATTGATGAAGTTTGAAGGTAAGAAATTCAAAGTTATGAAACACTGGAGATTTTGGCAGAGTTTCACAGCACTTTCTTGCTAAAGATTTCTGTTTCTCTTCTAGCAATTTTTCTGTTTTTTGGACGCCTCTTTCCACTGGACAATGGTTCTCTATTTATAGGCAAAGCTCTTGTGGATTTCTTGAACATTAAAGGCGCCAACAAAGGTTGAATTTTTCTTTGAAAGAAATTCCTGGGAAGTTGTGATAACAGATAGCCTTTTTGCCTAGGCTAGAGCAGTAGGCATGGATTGGGGAGAAGTGACCTCTTAGTTGGACGGTGGCGCGTAGACCCATGCCTGAACCGACATAAAGGCATTTACCAAGCCACACGTGAAGGTACTACTTGGATGAATGTTCAGGAGTGGTTGGGAGCATTAATGAGCATTAAATAGTGATGAGACTTATCAACACCAACATTCTGGTAATAGAAACAAAACTTTGAACCAGCAGTTCTGTTTTACCAAAAACAACGTAAACCATGCTCTGGTCTTGGCCCCCTGTTGTCTTAGCAAATTCTGGGGATTCTCCTGACCTTCTGACACGTTCCTTGGCTTTTCTTCTGGAAATCCTGGACTTAGAGATTCTGTATCAGTGTAACACCCACTCTTCTGACCTTTTCATCTTCTGATTTCAGCATGTTCTGAAGGAGCCTTCAGACTTCCTTGCCACCTTTTGCATTCCTTTAGCAAACTCTGGCTGAACTTGTGTAACTGCTGAGAGAGTCATGTTCTGTCTGAGGCTTACATGTTGAACCACGTTTGCAACTTCTGACTGAGTTGATGTAGCTGCTGAAGAGCCAGCTTCTGACTGCGTTGAGCCAAACTTGCAACTTCTGGCCGTTGAGCCAAGCTCGCAACTTCTGACCGTTTCTGTCTGGAGTTTGGTCCAGAAGTTCTGAAGCGCTATTTTCTTCTTAAACACCCATTTTCTAGAGAAAAATTCCAAATGTTTAGAATTTAATTTTTCTCCAGATAAAAGCGTTTCCTTTAGAGCTTGTGTGATCATTTTACTCTTGTAAATGGTTTGCTTGGGAAGAAATGATAACTCAGAATTTGGATTTGTTTCAGAGGGACTCTGAGATTCCAAGATGATTTCCTGAAGAAAGAGATGGCAAATTTTGGGGTACAACAGAGACCCTGGAAGAATTGTCGGAAATGGTCACAATGGAAACATCATTATAAGAAAAAGTTGGAATTAAAGCCTTCTCGAACAAAATCTCCTTGTTATCTATTATACATTGAATGCCTGCTTTTAACAAAGGACAGCTGGTTGGTGAGGACAAACAGAAATGACAGCTTTCATCACAGCCTGGGAAAACACCATAATTCAATAAATTCTCTTTGATAGTCAGGAGTGGGGTCACAAGTTCATTAACTAAAGTAACAAACTATCTTCCTCGACGACGTTGATATCTCAACCGTGTTTGGGCATAGGGGCAGTAATGACATTGGGGTTTTCTGGCGCGTCAATTCAATCTATTTGGCTTTAAGCAAGTCTTGTACTTTGTTCTTTAGATCCCAACAGTTGTTAGTGTCATGGACGGGACTCTCAGAATGGTATGCACAACGGGCATTAGGATGATAATGAGGAGAGGTTGTGTTAGGGTTCTTTGGAGCTTCTTTCAAAGTCACTAGGTTGGATCTTAACAAATATGGTAATACTTGAGATAATGTCATATTAATTCGGGTGAACTCTCTGACTGGTCTTTCCATTCTTGGCTGGTTGCTTCTTTGCTGAGCAGGCTCTAGTTTAGGAATCATGACATCCCCTACCATTGGACGGTGTTCAGCCCTATCTTGATTTCTCTGAAGATATACAGCAACCACTTCCTTCTTTCTAATGAATGGTTTCCTTACAGCAGCAGAGGATGCATCTTTTTGAATCTTTCCATTCTTTATCCCGGCTTCTACCCTTTCTCCGGTCAATATCAATTCGGTAAAACTTGCTGATGAACTTCCAATTAAGTGGTTAAAGAAAGGACCGGACAAGGTGGCCAAAAACATATCCACTAACTCTCTTTCAGATAGGGGAGGCTGGACCCTTCCTTCTAAGTCTCTCCATTTTTGTGCATATTCCTTAAAGCCTTCACTTGAAACCATGTCCATACTCTGGAGTTGAGTACGGGTGGGCGTAAGATCAATGTTCTATTGGTATTGTTTGTAAAAGGAAGTAGCCAGATCTTCCCAGTTATGAACATTGGCTCTTTCTAACTGATAAAACGAATCAAGTTGAGTTCCAGACAGAGTGTCTTGGAAGAAGTGTACGCATAAATCCTTGTCAGCAGTATGAGGCTGGATTTTCCTCATATAGGACCGGAGATGCATTTTGGGACATGAAACTCCATCATATTTGGCGAACACCGGTGCTTTGAATTTTGGAGGGATGACAATCCCAGATACTAGACCCAACTCCTCAAAGTCCAATCCATACACTTTTTGGATTTCCATTGCACTTAACCGTTCTTCTAGATGCTTATACTTGTCGTCGGCTGGAGGGTATTGTTCTTCAGAATAATCTTCTTCTTCCGCTTCCTCTTTTGAATCTGGATGGACAACTGCTTCCTTACCCTTCCCATCTTGATTGTCTTTCTCACCAGATGACGTAGCAAAGTCTAAACTCCTTCTTGCTTGTCCTTGGAATCTTCTTCCCATGTTCAGAACTCCGGTTATTTTCCTTTTCTTCTTTTTCTCTTCAACCAGCAAGGTCTTCAACTCTTCTTGTCCTTTGGCTAAAGTTAAGAACATCTGTTGAAACTGGGCATTTTGAGCTTGGAGGTCCTTCACCGTTTGCTCGAGATCCATCTTACTGAAATAAAAAGTAGAAAGATGAGGAGACTTGTTGCAAGAAACATGCTTATGTTATGATGAATGGTAAATGAATATGCAATGATTTCAAGGATTTTAAAGATTCAAATTTGTTTTAGACAAAAAGGAAACACACGTTATATTAATAAATTAAAGCTTGAGTACATCAATGCCTCTTTGGTCAAAATAAAACAAAAAATCTAAGATAAAAAGGTAGTACGCATCCTCTTTGGTGCGATGTAGGCATTCAGAGTCTGCTCCTCATGAAGTTGTTTAGTGAGATCCAAAACCTTCTTCTCGCTAGCGTAGAATTGGGCTTCGAATGTGTCTCACTCCACCTTGAGTTGTATCCAATCTCTTTGTAAGTATTAAAGAGAGGTGGGCATGTCAAGATGTAGGATAGTGTATGGAACATCTCCTTCCATAACAGGCTCAATGATTACCGGGAGAATGGAAGGATAAGGCATCAAAAGACTCTGAGCACGAGTTTGTACCTATTTGAGGTAAGGCTCGAGAGGGATGGAATTCTTATTCCCCAATGTCTTGGTATCCACCATGTTCAACATCCTCCAATCTCGGATAAATCTCTGGCGATGACCTTAATCGTCGTTCTCGTAGTCAAATACCAAACCTTGAATCAGCATCTCATGTGGGCCATCCCTTCGGGCGTAACCAAACTGTCTTAAGGCTAAGCAGGGGTTGTATGTGATACCTCCCCTAATTCCAAGTAAAGGGACATTAGGGAATTCTCCATAGTGGTCGACAACAGTAACATTATCTATAGATCGGGAACACCAATAAATGTCAGAATGTTTGAGCGTCATCAACTTTTGTGACCACCTTGAACCTTGCTTGTTCTTCAATACAGATAGGGGAAGATGCAAAATAAACCATATTGCCAAGAGAGTAGTGCAACACATAAGGACACCTCTTTTCCTCATAGTGCGAGTGTGAAAAGAATGTAGAATTTCCCCTAGCAAAGTAGGCACCGGGTTACGAGATATGAAGATTTTGACGGCGTTCGCATCTATGAGTTGGTCAGGATTTGGAAAAAAAACCATCCCATAGATGAGGAGAGCCACAATTTCCTCAAAGGCTTGCGAATCCAAAGAGTTCCAATAGTTTCGGGCTTTCTAAAACAAGAACTTTTCTAGGAAGCCTTTGACACCACTCCTTGTTTCCCAATTAGTTATGACATCAGATGACTGCAAGTGTAGAGCTTGAGCAATTTCTTCTGGCTTTGGGTCTCTTTCCATACCGTTGAAAGGTAGTTGATTGAGAATGGGAATCCTCAAGAGTTGGGAGAATTCTTCCAAAGTTGGTACAAGTTGATAATCGGGAAATGTGAAGCAATGGTGTAAAGGATCAAAGAACTGAAAGAGCACCTTCATCATGTCTTCATCAGTGTTGGAGGTGACTTAGTTGAGTAGGCGACCATGTCTCTCGGTAAATGGAGAATTTTCTGGAATCCTTGAAGCTAGCTCTTTAAGTTGTGGAGGGATCCTTACAAGATTGACTTGAATGGTTTTCCTACGAATAGAATCCATGTCCTATAAAAAAGAACAAAGATAAATCCCAAGATCCTTGAAATGGTTAGTGAATGAATATGATGTTATGATGTTCATGATGTTATGTACAAGTAAATATACACAAACAAAGCAAATAAGTCCTTAGGTTTAGGCTTTTATGGAGTTTTATAGGTATGTACCCTCATGAAGTTTAGTTGGCTCAACCTGTCCTAGCAATAGTAACCGGGTTCTAAGGAGCTCAATATCACTGATTTGTTTCTTTGAGCATTGTCTCAGCACAAGCCTCTTTAATGGAGACCGAAATATCTCAAAAAACCAAACCTCAATGAGTGTAGTATCGAGTATCTACCAACTTCGGACTGCACCAAAGTCGGTCATCTCACTATGTCCTAATGGCCAAGTTGGTCAAGTAAAGGTTCTAAAAGTTCATTAGTGCTTCATGACATCACTCAGTGACCCTGTATTCTCCTTGATTAACTCAAGGGATACCGGTACCCACAAATATGTCGCACTAACATAACTATTTCTTAGACCATGCCGATATACCCCGCACAGTTTCCATAGTGTATTGCTACTTACCTATAAGGTATCCCAAATCCGGGTAGAGGATTTAAACCCAAACAAAGAATCATAATGTAAAGCATACCAATCAAACAATGAAAGCAAGTAAATATGATCTAATCCTAAGGTAACACCACTTTTAGAATTTTCCCTAGCAGAGTCGCCAGTTCTGTGATACGGTGGGAGAACTGACTTGAAGGTTTTGCGTTTGATCGCAAATGTTGCGGTTAGCAAGAGTCGCCACCGACTTTTCTTTTATCCAAAAGGAAAGGTGAAAAAGCACAGGAAAGACCTTTGAGATTATTTCTTGAGTTCGGGGGGTAGATTATGAAAAGGGAAGGTATTAGCACCCTTTTCATCCATGGTTTTCCATGGGCTCTTAGTTTCTTTCTAGATCACTTGCTTTTGTTTTAAATTGTGTTTTGTGTGGTTTTTTGAAAGTATTTTGTAAAGAGGCCATTGTTTAGGCAATCTTTGTAATGATTCTCGTTCGTAAGAATGTATACAAAGATGTTTGATCTTTTGAAAATGTTTTCAAGTTTGTAAGATGTTTTTGAAAGTGTGGGTGTTTGTTTTTGAAAATAGCAAGGATGCTTTGTTTGAAATTGAGCAAGTAACTAGGAGCATTCTACCTACTCAAAAGTCTTTCTTGTTCATTTTCTTTTTCTTTGACATTGTTATCTTACCATTGAATTGGTAAGTAACCCTATCTTTGGATGTAAACGGGACGCGCGTGGGTCATCGTATAACCATGATTAGCAATATTGAAAGGTATCTTAGCATTCTTTTTTAGGGACTAATATCATTTGGAAGGCAACTTAGATAGCATCATCGAGGGGCTATGATCTTGTATTTTGCTTTGTTTTTGCTAAGATATCTCACATGCATAATATGTCCATTTTGTAAAGGCAGCCAAGTGGATTTACCCTAGGGGTGCTTGTGTGCAAGTGTATTGTTTTCATGCTTGATTTTGTCTTGAATTAGGGTTTTCTAATTATTGGTTTTAGTCTTTCCATACAAACCCTAATTACTAGCATTTGTATATAAAGCGATAAATTGTGGAATTTAAAGTTACTACGCTATTACAATACTTGTGGGAGGGAGTGTACAAATTGTAAATGGGGATTGCAAGAAAACAAACCTAATTAATCTATTACAACCATATTGAATCGGTACAAGAATTGAATAAATAAATGTACAAAAATAAATAAATATGCAATAATGTAAATGTGAAGAAAATGGATATTTGTTTGGATTTTTTTAGAGACAATTGAGCTTAAATTTAATCTAATTAACTAAAAGAAAATAATAAATTAAAAGTAAAACCTAAATTTACTAACAAAAGATTTTAAATAAAACCCTAAATCTATTAATTGATTAAAAAAAAGAAATTAAGTTTAAGAAAAGTATTTTTATTTTGTATTTTTGTCTTGAAAATGATTTATGGTATTATAAAATATTTTGGTATTTTTAAATATTAAAATAATATATTTTAATTGGTGTAAAAGAAAAATAAATAATAACCTAGTTTTAATTTACAAGAACAATTAGTAAAATAAATAAAGTATGGTTAAATAAAATATATTTTTGTGAGAAAAATAAATAAACTAAGTCAAAATATAAATCTACTATTTTTATATTTTTTGTGATTTTTTAGTATTAGAAAAAATAATTAAGAAAACAAATAAATAAAAAATAAGAAAATAAAAATAAAATTGGGTCAGGGGCGTGTAAATGAAACAGGGGGGTTAACAAGCAAAAACAAAAAACAGCAAAGGCCCAAGGAGGCCCAACGCCTGCAAAAAAAAAAGAAGTCAGAATTGCAAAAAATATGAAAAAAAACCAAAAGGGTACCACTGGGGCTCGAACCCAGGTCCCAAAGGTTACAGGTGAGCACTTCTATCACTAAGGTGACTATACATCCATTAACATAAGCAAAACAATAAATATATGATAGAAAACGCACCCTGATTTACACTTCATCTTCAACCTCCGGCCATACCAACTGTAACTTGTTCAAATCTCAACAAAAATGAAAACTATAAACATGAAACTTGTAGCAAATTTCCTCACGATTTCAGAAATGTAAAGCATTAAAATTATAGCTCAAAGATAAACATGAATTTTAATGGCCCTATTCTGAATCCTAAAACTCTCAGAAAATTCTATCTTAAAATTCTCTAAGCTCAGGCAAGATTAATGGAAACTATGGACATGGTTAGCTTTAGGGCAATGATATTTATATGTTTCATTCACAAATAAATCATAGATGATGCATGTATGAAAAGTTCCAAAGTTAGAAAACTTACCTTGCAAGAGGGTATCAGGTTTGAAGTTTGAGCAGCTTTCAAGGAGTTCCAATGGTTGGGTTAGCTTCCTCAAGTTCCCAGAAAGCTAATGGAATGCTTAGCTTGAGCTGAAAGTACTTGGGGAGTTCTAGAGAAGTCCAAGTGCAAAGCTCTGCTTTTGAAAATGGAGGATGGTGTTAATGGTGTTACAATTCTGTAACAGGGTGTGGGATCAGTTCTAAATGATGTTTAGAAGCTTTAGAAACCAAAAGGCATGAAAACACACGAGGGAGTTATGAGTTTCAAGTTTTTGGTCAGTTTATGTGAAAATGGAGGTATGAGATATGATTCTGAGCTCTAGGTGTTTTCAGGGCTTAAGAATTTGTGTTCTTTGTGGCAAATAGTTTTTATATCTATAAGCAAAAGGATTGGAGTGGTTTTCACAATCAGAAGTACAAGTTTTTAGCTAATTGCTAGGTTACTTGATTTTGAAGAAAAGAGGGAAACCAAGTTTCAATGTGAGGTACAAGCATGGGCTGAGTGATTGTAAGTGTCTAACAAGTTTCTTATTAGTTATAGGACTTGTATGATCAGAATAGAACAAGTACAAGGCTCAAGAACAAGTTTTGTGTAAAAAGGCACTTTATCAAAATGGCAATGTACACTTTCTTCCAAAAATGGATATAAAGCATGGCCTTGCATTGAATGCTTGAAATGAGACCTCTAACAGTTGTGCAAGAAATTAATTATGGAGTTCCTAACAAGTTTGAGGCCTGCAAAGTAGAGTTTATGCAGCATAAATTTGAATTTGAATTTGGTTCATCACAAAATGACTTGTAATTTAAGTGATAAAACCCTAATTTCATCTCTTTGATTATCCCTACTCAAGAATGATCTCAAGGAGTTCTTGGAAATTTTGGAAAGCTTTTAATGTTCTCTACAACCCATATTTGAAATGCTTTTGAATATTCCCCTTGGAACTATATGAAAAAGTGCCATGAAGTTGGGTCAAATTCTGACCAAATTAGGGCAAAAATTTCACTAAGTGTTTTGTTTCATGACCACATGTTCTTAATATTATAACTTGAGATCCAAGAACTTTTGGAAGGAGTTATGTAAATAAAAATTGTAGACTTCATGGATATCTACAACTTTCATGTTGGAAGTTTCTCTTGAATCATTTTGCATCATGGTGAAACTTTTGCTCAAAGTTGTGAAAAAATAAGAAATTTCCAACACTTAGAAAAAATTCTAAGTTTAGAAATTTTCACTTTTCAAAATGAAATCTTGAATTTTGGATTTCTTGATGAATAAGTTTCATATTTTTACATGTTTTGATGAATTGTGATCTTTGGAATTTGAATTTGACCAAAAAGTCAAAGTTTGACTTTTCAGTATGCAGTTGACTTTTGATCAATTGACTGAAAAATTCATCTGTCAACCTATTGGACTTGCAATGTTTTGAGCCATGTCATTAGGTAAAAATGATTCAATTGGACTCTTGATATCATGCCTTAAACCAATTGATCATTTTCTAGGTCAAAAATCAGAAATTGCCCTTTCCGAGTCAAAACCCTAATTTTGACCATTTTGCCCTTTTGGAGATTTGATCAAATTTCTTGAGGAATTAAGGTCCAAACTTGATCAAATGATACATATGAGTTTAAAATGTTTATGTGGATCAAAAATTTTAAAGTTTGACTATAAATTGTCCATAGTTGACTTTTTTCCAATACAACTAATTTGTAGGTCAACTGCTCAATTGACTAAGCAAAAGTGTGATTCAAAGCTTGAAACTTGACATGAGTGATCTTGGGGGTCCATAATGATACATGAAAACCATATGGGCCATTGGAAGTTCAAAAATCCTTGTGCAAACTCAAACCCTAATTTTGGTCACTAGTGCTTAAGGAGGTGACTTGAGCTGATCAAACCCTAATGCAGTCTTGAGCTAAGGAGATTTTGTGAGCAAATTATTGATAAATGAGAGGGAAAATTTTGGGGTACAACACATACCCTATACATTTCAATATTCAATACACTCAGGGTTCCATATCAATGTCAAACATAATACATGTCACATACATACAACATTCAATACGCATGCATACACATGTATCACACAACAAACAGATAAATAATCTCACCCTCGATTCAACTATCTAAGGGTCGACCAACACAATACTTCTCCTCCAATTCAACCTGTCACC
Source organism: Vicia faba (assembly GCA_948472305.1). NCBI lineage: Eukaryota > Viridiplantae > Streptophyta > Magnoliopsida > Fabales > Fabaceae > Vicia > Vicia faba. The sequence goes on from OX451736.1 coordinate 1,602,461,107, forward strand.
TTAGTCTTCATGTCGTGACACATTCAGCCCATCACCTAAGTCTTCCCGCAGTGATGAGTTCCTTACAAGCCCAGTACGTTACCTCTAAGCCGCAATGTATTCTCAAAACTCAACACATTTCCTCTAAGCTGCAATGTATTCACAAACTCAACATATTGCCTCTAAGCTGCAATGCATTCTCAAAACTCAACATATTTCCTCTAAGACGCAATGTATTCACAAATGCAACACATTTCCTCTAAGCCGCAATGCATTCTCAAAACTCGACACATTGCCTCTAAGCCGCAATGTATTCGCAAACTCAGCATGTTGCCTCTAAGACGCAATGTATTCTCAAAACTTAACACATTGCCTCTAAGCCGCAATGTATTATCCAAGCCCAGTACGTTGCCTCTAAGCCTCAATGTATTCTCAAAACCCAGTATGTTGCCTCTAAGCCGTAATGTATTCTCAAAACCCAACACATTACCTCTAAGCCACAATGTATTCTCAAAATTCAACACATTTCCTTTAAGCCACAATGTATTATCCAAACTCAACACTTTGCGTCTAATCCGCAATGTATTATTCGAACTCACTACATTGCCTCTAAGCCGCAATGTACTTGCAAATCCTAGATCATCACCTCAGACTTCATGCAGCGATGTTTGAACCAACAAATTTAGCTTATCACATCAGACTTCACGCAGTGATTTGCGAACCTAACCCATTTCCTCTGTCTTCATGCAACAATGTGTTTCTTTATCCTATAACACAGATCATCGCCTCAGACTTCATGCAGCGATATTCAAAATAACAAATTTAGCTTATCACATCAGACTTCATGCAGTGATTTACAAACCTAACCCATTGCCTCATACTTCATGCAGCAATGTGTTCTAAACTCCAGACCATCGTCTCAGACTTCATGCAGCGATGTTCGAAACCAAACTTAGCTTATCACATCAGACTTCACGCAGTGATTTGCGAACCTAACCCATTGCCTTAGTCTTCATGCAGCAATGTATTTTTTTTATTCCACAAAATCCAGCCTATCGCATCAGGCTTCGCGCAGCGATTTGCAAACTTTAACCCATTGCATCAGACTTCATGCAACAATACATTTCGTTATTCCATAAACACCGATCATCACCTCATACTTCATGCTGCGATGCTCAAAAGAAAATAAAACTCTAGCACATCGCCTCAGACGTCATGCAGCAATTTGCAAACATAATCCATGGCCTCAGTCTTCAAGCAGCCATGCATCATCAATCATTGTTGTATTCATCCCCCAAATGGATGAGTAATCAAAAACCAAACCAGGACATAGGAAATTGCGCTCGTAAAATCATTTGCCTCGTTATCAAACCCTAGTAAGCGATATATCATCAGCTTTGCCTACTTTCCCAAAGACTCATAAGGGTATGCTATATTAGTGTAACCTTATGTTTGTCGGACAAATTTTGGGGATACTTCAAGTATTCAATAAAATTCCAATCAAAATGCACAAGACTCAAGTTTTCTCACGCTATTCGACTGGAAGATAATTGAACAGGGGCAGTTGTCGTACCCCAAATTTGCCCTGCCTTTGCGATTATATTTGCAAGGTTAAAATAGAAGAGATTTTTAATTAAAGATGGTACAGCAATATCTGATGGCCCATCTTTATCCAAGACTAGGGGGTGTATTTTAATTCAGGAGAGTGGGACTTTCTAAATCAAAAAGACCCATGTATCCGTAGGCCCTTTTACGAAGCATGTTGGCCAATGGCCCATGCGATTCAAAAAATAGAAATTTTTTTCAAATAATTATAAAGTAATTTTTTTAAATTAAATCCATTTAAAGCATTATTGTTGACAGTAAAAAGGGAGGTGCAATTTGGAATATAGGCTCATTACATTTTAACTAAGCCCATTAAAGTCCTTTGAGATTAGCCTATTTGTCCTTGTTTTACTGTTTTATTTTAAAGGAATAATAAAAAATATTTTCTATTATTATAGTGAATTTACTAAAATAAATAATCTTTTATAAAATTATATAAATACTAGGTTATTAAACATTTTTATGGAGAGTTTATTTTTAAAAAAGAAGTTGGCTGGATTATTTTGCCAATTAACGTTCTATTTATTGTTACAATAAAATGTTATTATTGAAACATTTTTTTATTAGATAGTGAGTTTAAAAAAAAACACTTATTGGAATCTGTTTTGAGTGGCCAAGTATTGGGCCTGGTTTGTATAAAGGTGTGTAAATTGTTGTTGGGTTGAGAAGGAATTTTGGCCCGATTTCAAAACACATGTTGGATAAAAAAGTCAGATTTTAGCATAGGCCCAAAAGAACAACTACTGTACCAATAAAATATTGCGCATGCTTTTTTTGCTGTTAACGAATACTGTAGAGATTAACAATGAATCAAATCCAAAATTGTATTCGCTTTTTATTGAATCAAATCTAACAGAATGCGGAATATTTAATACAATCCCGCCTAAAAAAAGTTATTACAGTATGGACAAATTTGTAACAGAGTCCAATCTAAAACAATCAAATTGACAATAAACAAAATCAATTACAATCAAATCCAGGATATACCAAATCATTTACAAACACAATCAATGAACAAATCCCTAATTATCTCTACTCTCCCTAATTTATGCTAATCAAAACAGAAATTTGTTCAAACCCTAGATCTAAAATAAACCTATATATACATACTAACTAACAGAAAGGAAAAAGAAAATTGGAGACAGAAACGGGGAGGAGGGTTTTACAGAGAGAGGACGAGATCAAGAAGAAGATAGAGGGACCGAAAACCCTTTTGACAGTAGAAGGAAGAACAAGGGGTTTTCCGGAGCAAGGAGCGATTAGGGTTTCATTGTCTGAAACCCTAATCGCATATTCAACCATCACCGTTGCCGCTATCATTGTTTCCGCCACGCCACCTCCAACCTGCAACAAAAAACGAAGAGGAAGAAGAGTCAGCGCCCAGACCAGACGGAGTTCAGAACAAGATCAATCGCGAAAGGTTCAAGAGACTTGGCTTCTTTTGTTATTGTTGTTTGTTCTTATGTCTGGGTTCTTGTTGGGTAGGTTGATAACAGAGGGGATTAGATCTACGTTTGGGATGAGGTTGAAGGTTGATGATGAAGCCACCGCGGGTTAGGATTTGGAGAAGGGGGGAAAGGGTTTGTATCGGGTCGGAGAGAAAGAGAAAAGAGATGAAGATGAAGTTTTGTAAAACATAATGAAATGAAAAAACAAAAAAAAATGAAATTAAAACAATATTAATCTGTATCGATCCCATGCGACGCGCCCATCTTGGATATCGTACTCCCTCATTTTGCATCAATTAGATCAGGATCAGACGGCCACTAGGCCAAGTCTGTGTTAGCTAGCGTACACCCTCACCGAACCCGATTGCACCTGGCCTCAACTCCTATTGAAATAGGCCTAAGCCCACTGATATTCACACCTCCCTTTTAACTATTTGCTAAATTCAAAACGAAAATGCACCCCCCTTGGTCTGAATAATAATTGGGCCTAACATTTCCTAATTCCTACTATTAACCGCACCCCGCTGTTTTACTACACAACTAGAATTTACACCCCCCCTGAATTTATTTAATTTTATTTATTTTCTTTTATAATTCAATTATTTTTTCTATTTTTTTATAAATATACACATATTATTTATTTATAATTATTATTATTATCAAATAATGATTTTTTTTATTATTATTATATTTTTATATAATTATTATATAATGTTGTAGTTACTTAAGTTTTTTATTATTATAATTATAGCTTATTATTTATAATTCCTTTTTTATCTGAATATTATTATTAATATATTTACTATTTAAATATTATTATATGATGAAATAAATCTATTTTATTTAAAAAATGCATATTATTTTATATATTATTTGAATTAAAATATTCTCTAGTCATGCATTAATCAAAGATCTTCGCAAATAATACGATTAAAAAACACAAACAAACAACAAACTATTTTCGCAATAAACTAAACTAATCAACTGTTTTTTTGCAAAAGGGTTTCAAACTAGTTTTGACTTACTGTGCATTCAGTCAAAATCTCCGCAATCACTGTAAGATTAAGATTGCGCCTAAGAGGGGGGGTGAATTAGGTGATGGTCGATTTTTGACTTATTTTATACTTTCTGGTTTTGATTTAGTGCTTTGAAAACTGTAAAGTGCAGAAAGTAAAGAGACACGGAGAATTATCCTGGTTCCTTCCACAACCCGGAAGTACGTCCAGTCCCCTTGCAAACACGCAAGAGATTTTACTATATTGTTAGAACTTTTACAAGACTCTTCCTAGTCTTATCCACTAAAGAACCTAACAAATAACCAAGAACACCCTCTTGGATTTCCAATAAGTCTAATGAGAACAATCCTCTCAAAAGATACCTCTTGTTTCCAATAATGGACAACAAGGAACAAAAGTAATCTAATACTTAATTCCAACAATCCTGGAAATAAGTTACACTTTGTATGTTTTTATGAAGTATGATTTCTTGAAAGATGTTGATCACTTAGAGTGACTTCTTTGAAGTTTCTTCTTTCTTCTCTTGTAAGCAATTCAAACTGTAACACAATGGTTAGATAATGCTCAAAGATTTCTGTTCTTTATATGTGTGAAAGTGCAGAAAATCTTTGTTCTTAAAAGTTAAGAAATATGAAGTTTGAATATTTTACAAAGTTCAGATTTTATTGCAAGAGAAGAGATATATTTATGATTTGAAATATTTTGCAATATATAGTAATCAAGATACCTTTCCAAAAGGACACTTTTCTGTTTGTAAAACTTGACAAGATGCAATGTTTGATCATGCAACTATTGGAGAAAAGGTATGAAGGATATCTTGAAACCAGTTCAGATTTTTCAAAATTTTCAATGTGCAAATCGATTAACATAACATGCAAATCGATTGCACGTGTTTGTAACGTTCAGAATTTCAAAAAGTTTGAAGTGTAAATCGATTAGCATGTTGTGTCAATCGATTTACATGTGTTAAAAAAATCAGTTTGTTCTGTGATCAATCGATTTACACAACATGTCAATCGATTGCTGGCAGGAGCAAACAGTTTTTGAAAAAGCATGTGTAAATCGATTTACACAAGATGTTAATCGATTTACAGCAGAGAAAAAACTTAAAAATTGTTTTGAAATATAATTGAAGTGATGTGGCAAGTGTGTATATCATTTTTGAGCATTTCTAATCAATGTAGTTTAATTGAGAATTGATATACTTGATTGCTTGCCAAGTTCCTTGAAGCTTTGAGTGAATGATGCTTTAAGATGATTTCCACTTCTTTTCCTTCTTTCCATAATGCTTGTTTGTCTTTCATCAAACTAGCTTGTTTGTCTTTCATCAAAACTAAAGTTGAGTTGAGGCTTGAGATTACATTCTCCCCCTTTTTGATGATGACAAACCATTTTCCTTTATGTGTTGATCAGAATTTGAGCAAAAGGTGTTTTCTCCCCCTGAGAAGATTTCTCCCCCTATGGAGAAAAAGATTTGAAAGTTTGCTCTGTAAAGACAATGAAAACAAACAACCATAAAGTGCTATTACATCCTTCTCCCCCTTTGACATTATCAAAAAGAAGGGAAAGATGCAACAAGAAAGTATACCAGAAAGAAATGTATAGGAACATGAATGAAAAACACAAAACTTCTAAAATATGTGTAAATCGATTTACTTAAAGAAGCAAAAGGTGTTTTCTCCCCCTGAGAAGATTTCTCCCCCTATGGAGAAAAAGATTTGAAAGTTTGCTCTGTAAAGACAATGAAAACAAACAACCATAAAGTGCTATTACATCCTTCTCCCCCTTTGACATTATCAAAAAGAAGGGAAAGATGCAACAAGAAAGTATACCAGAAAGAAATGTATAGGAACATGAATGAAAAACACAAAACTTCTAAAATATATAACAGAACATTTTTATGAAAAAATAATTTTCGTTCAGTGGTAAATCGATTTACATATTGTGTAAATCGATTTACACACAAGATTTTATTAAAAAAATGATTTGCTTCAGTAGTAAATCGATTGACATATGGTGTAAATCGATTTACTTAAAGAGAAAATTTAAAACATCATTATTTTTAACATTTGAAACAATGTCTAACCACATATATATGTACATTAAGGTATAGTCAAGGATTGAGTGCACCTTAAATATCTTGTTCATCGAGGATTCCAAGTTCACGACGAATTTTGAAAAATGCATCCTTTGCAAGTGGTTTTGTGAAGATGTCCGCGAGTTGATTTTGAGTGTCCACAAATGTGATCTCGACATCTCCTTTGAGTACATGGTCTCGGATGAAATGATGTCTGATGTCAATGTGTTTCGTCCGGGAATGCATAACTGGATTTTTTGTAATATTGATCGCGCTTGTGTTATCACATCGAAGAGGAATGCATCCAAGGTTTACTCCATAGTCAAGTAATTGTTGTTTTAGCCAAAGAATTTGAGCGCATCCACTTCCAGCCGCAATGTATTCTGCTTCGGCAGTGCTGAGAGCTACGCTTGCTTGCTTTTTGCATGACCATGAAACCAAGGCATTTCCAAGAATGTGACATGTTCCACTTGTACTTTTGCGATCAGTTTTGCAACCTGCATAGTCAGCATCAGAATAACCAACTAGATTGCACATACTACCTTTTGGATACCATAATCCGACGTTGGTTGTTCCTTTGAGATATTTTATTATGCGCTTGACTGCTGCAAGGTGAGACTCTTTAGGATTGGCTTGATATCTTGCACATAGGCAAACGCTGAACATAATGTCAGGTCTACTTGCTGTTAAATAAAGGAGTGAGCCAATCATTCCACGATACTTAGTTATGTCAATAGAATTTCCTGATTCATCTGGGTCAAGATAGGTGCCGGATCCCATAGGAATTGCACTTTCTTTGCTACTTTCCATCTCAAACTTCTTTATAAGGTCTTTGCAATATTTTGATTGGTTTACGAAGATACCATGTTTGAGTTGCTTAATTTGAAGACCAAGAAAGAAATTCAATCTTCCCATCATAGACATCTCAAACTCTCCTTGCATCATGGACGAGAATTCCTTGCACATATTTTGGTTAGTTGAACCGAAAACAATATCATCTACATAGATTTGTACAAGTAAGGTATGATGATTAACATTTTTTATGAAGAGAGTGGTATCAACTTTACCCTTTACAAACCCTTTTTCACATAGGAATGCGCTTAGTCTATCATACCAAGCCCTTGGTGCTTGCTTCAGCCCATAGAGAGCTTTCTTCAGTTTGAAGACATGATTAGGATGTTTGAAGTCTTCAAATCCGGGAGGTTGCTTTACATAGACTTCTTCATTTATGAATCCGTTGAGAAATGCGCTTTTTACATCCATTTGAAAAAGTTCAAAGTCCAATGAGCATGCATATGCAAGTAATAGTCTTATTGCTTCCAAACGTGCTACCGGAGCAAAAGTTTCTTCAAAATCAATTCCTTCCTCTTGGTTGTATCCTTGAGCAACTAGTCTTGCCTTGTTTCGAGTGATTATTCCATTTTCATCCATCTTGTTTTTGAAGACCCATTTGGTTCCAATGATACGTTTATTTCCTGGATTAGGAACAAGTTCCCAAACTTCATTCCGCTCGAATTGGTTTAACTCTTCTTGCATGGCAAGGATCCATTGATCATCTTCTAGTGCTTGAGCCACTTTAGTAGGTTCAACTTGAGATACAAACGCCATATTTAAGCATGCATCCTTAAGATTTAGTCGAGTAGATACTCCTTTGCTAATATCTCCAATTATGTTGTCAATTGGATGATCACGATGAGTTCTCCATTCTTGAGGAAGATCATCATCATTTTCATTTTGATGTGAAAGTTCATGTGTTTGTTCCGGATTGACAATTTTGCCATCTCCGCAGGAAATCTCATGAGATAGATCTATAGAATTATCATCATCACAAATAGCAACTTCCTCCTTGGAGGTGTTAGATTCATCAAAAGAAACATGCATTGATTCTTCTATAGTTAAAGTTCTTTTATTGTAAATTCTAAAAGCTTTGCTAGAAAGGGAGTAACCAAGAAAGATACCTTCATCCGATTTTTCATCGAACTTACCGAGATTGTCTTTGTCGTTGTTAAGGACAAAACATTTGCACCCGAAAATATGAAAGTGAGAGATATTTGGTTTTCTTCCTTTGTAGATCTCATATGGAGTTTTCTTTAGTATAGGTCTTATGATCACGCGATTGCTTACATAACATGCCGTGCTTACCGCATCCGCCCAAAAATATTTAGGCAAACTTGAGTCACTTAGCATGGTTCTAGCAAGTTCCACCAAAGACCTATTTTTCCTTTCAACTACTCCATTTTGTTGTGGAGTTCTTGGTGCTGAAAAATTGTGGAAGATCCCATTTTCTTCACAAAATTCTTCAAATAGACTGTTTTGGAACTCTCCACCGTGATCACTTCGGATTGATGTTATCTTTGATGACTTCTCATTTTGAACTTGTTTTGCATATCTCTTGAATGCCTTGAATGCTTCATTCTTGTGTACTAAAAACAAAGTCCAAGTGAAACGGGAAAAATCATCTACAATAACTAATGCATAAATGTTACCTCCGAAGCTTCTTGTTCTAGATGGACCAAAAAGATCCATGTGCAACAATTGAAGTGGTCTTGTTGTTGAAACCACATTCGTTGGTTTGAAAGTTGATTTGGTCTGTTTGCCCTTTTGGCATGCACTACATAATTTGTCTTTGATGAACTTCATCTTTGGTAGACCAATAACTAAGTCATGCTTAACCAATTTGTTCAAGTGCTCCATGTGAATGTGAGCAATCCTCTTATGCCATAACCAAGCGTCATTGTTGTTTACCATAAGACATTGTACCTTCATAGACAAATCATCTAGAGTAATCACAAAAATATTGTTAGATCTTATACCTTTGAGTTTTACCTCATTGGTTGCCTCATCCATAATAAGGCATTCTTCTTTGTTGAATTTGATCTTGAACCCTCTATCGCAAAATTGACTTATGCTAAGAAGGTTGTGCTTTAATCCTTCAACATAGAGAACATCCTCAATTTGAATGGATGGAGGTGTGCCAACTATTCCAACGCCAAGAATCTTTCCTTTGGTGTTGTCTCCATAGGTGACATACCCTTTGGCTTTATGTACTAGATATGAAAATTGGTGTACATCTCCTGTCATATGCTTTGAACATCCACTGTCAAGATACCAAACATTTGAAGTGGATTTCAAGCATACCTACAAAAACAGATTATTTCTTGTTAGGTACCCAAGTTGCCTTGGGTCCTTCATAGTTAGTTCCCTTTTTCACCCATGCATAATGTCCACTAGCCATACTGAAATTTCTAATATAGCATGCATTTGGTGTGTGTCCAATAATACCACAGTAAAAACAGTTTGGAACAAATTTGCTCTTGTATCTAGGAATTTGTTTTCTTTTAGATACATTAGCCTTTTTCTTTTGATGATTATGAACAACTTGCTTCTTTTCTACTTTCTTGGGATTGGAACTATTACTAGCCTTTACAAAAACAGTGGGATTGTTACTTGGTTTCTTAGTATTCACATAACCAAGACCTCTTTTATCATTAGGATAACGTTGTTGGCTTAGTAATCCTTCCAATCCTATTTGTCCTTTTTCATATCGTTCAATGACTCTTTTCAATTGAACAATTTGAAAGACATTTGATTCACACTTGGAGCATGCAAAGTTTTCCTTTTCTTTTATAAAATTCTGTTTTTGAAGATCAAAATCTTTAGTCATGGTGTCAATTTTTTCTAGACAACTTAGAAGTTCTTTTTCTTGTTTTGACACCTTTTTGTATAAACTTTTGCATTCTTTCAAGAGTTCATCAATCGCACCTTGAACATCATCATCAAAAAGATTAAATTCATTACTAACCTCTTCTTCATTGTCGGAGTGATGCGATGCCATTAAGGCTAAGTTTGCACATTCGTCGCTTTCCGATTCCGATGAACTGCTCATATCATTATCTTCCCATGCTATGTAGGCTTTCTTTTGTTTTGAGTCCTTTCCTTTGAATCCATTTTTCTTTGGGAGATTTGGACAGTTTGGCTTGATATGTCCTTGCTTTCCACATTCATAACATGAGACATCTTGAGTTGATGTGGAGGCTTCTCTTTTCTTGAAGTGCTTTCTCTTATGTGCATGAGATCCGCCTTTGTCATTTCTGCCAAAAAACTTTCCAAGTTTTTTCACTAGAAGCATGAAATTTTCATCTTCTTCTGGATTGTCTTCTTTTACCACTTCTTTTGAATCAATTTTTAAGGCAATGTTTTTGGACTTCTTTTCTAGATTCTCATGTTTTTCAAGTCTACCGAGTTCCGTTTCGTATTCTTGAAGTTTGCCGAATAATGTAGCGGAAGTCATTGCGGAGAGACTCTTCTTTTCCGAGATTGCCGTTACCTTTGGTTGCCATTCCCTAGTCAATGATCTAAGGATTTTCAAGTTGAGTTCATCATTTGACAGGGTTTTACCAAGAGCAATTAAGTGATTTGTCAAATGCACAAATCTCTTTTGTAAGTCAAGAATGGATTCTCCGGGCTGCATTCGAAATAGTTCATATTCTTGACTCAAGGTATTTAGCCTTGATCTTTTTACTTCAGCCGTTCCTTCATGAGTTTGAACCAAGGTATCCCAAATTTCCTTTGCTGTTTTGCAGTTTGAGACACGAAAGAATTCGTCCATACTGAGAGCACCTTGAAGAAGGTTTATTGCCTTTTTGTCATAGAGAACTTTCTTTTTGTCATCGTCGTCCCATACAGTTTTGGGCTTTGCAGACCCAACGCCATTGATTACCGTTATTGGGATAAATGGACCATTTTCAACAGCATCCCATACTTCCTCTCCTTGTGCTTCTAAATGCGCCTTCATGCGTATTTTCCAAAAGTCAAAATATTCACCACAAAATAGAGGAGGCTTGTTGTTACTACCACCATCTCTGAAAACTGGTTGATGATTTGCGGAAGCCATTCTGGATCTCTAGGAGCAGGTTACCTATAACCTGCTCTGATACCAATTGTAAGATTAAGATTGCGCCTAAGAGGGGGGGTGAATTAGGTGATGGTCGATTTTTGACTTATTTTATACTTTCTGGTTTTGATTTAGTGCTTTGAAAACTGTAAAGTGCAGAAAGTAAAGAGACACGGAGAATTATCCTGGTTCCTTCCACAACCCGGAAGTACGTCCAGTCCCCTTGCAAACACGCAAGAGATTTTACTATATTGTTAGAACTTTTACAAGACTCTTCCTAGTCTTATCCACTAAAGAACCTAACAAATAACCAAGAACACCCTCTTGGATTTCCAATAAGTCTAATGAGAACAATCCTCTCAAAAGATACCTCTTGTTTCCAATAATGGACAACAAGGAACAAAAGTAATCTAATACTTAATTCCAACAATCCTGGAAATAAGTTACACTTTGTATGTTTTTATGAAGTATGATTTCTTGAAAGATGTTGATCACTTAGAGTGACTTCTTTGAAGTTTCTTCTTTCTTCTCTTGTAAGCAATTCAAACTGTAACACAATGGTTAGATAATGCTCAAAGATTTCTGTTCTTTATATGTGTGAAAGTGCAGAAAATCTTTGTTCTTAAAAGTTAAGAAATATGAAGTTTGAATATTTTACAAAGTTCAGATTTTATTGCAAGAGAAGAGATATATTTATGATTTGAAATATTTTGCAATATATAGTAATCAAGATACCTTTCCAAAAGGACACTTTTCTGTTTGTAAAACTTGACAAGATGCAATGTTTGATCATGCAACTATTGGAGAAAAGGTATGAAGGATATCTTGAAACCAGTTCAGATTTTTCAAAATTTTCAATGTGCAAATCGATTAACATAACATGCAAATCGATTGCACGTGTTTGTAACGTTCAGAATTTCAAAAAGTTTGAAGTGTAAATCGATTAGCATGTTGTGTCAATCGATTTACATGTGTTAAAAAAATCAGTTTGTTCTGTGATCAATCGATTTACACAACATGTCAATCGATTGCTGGCAGGAGCAAACAGTTTTTGAAAAAGCATGTGTAAATCGATTTACACAAGATGTTAATCGATTTACAGCAGAGAAAAAACTTAAAAATTGTTTTGAAATATAATTGAAGTGATGTGGCAAGTGTGTATATCATTTTTGAGCATTTCTAATCAATGTAGTTTAATTGAGAATTGATATACTTGATTGCTTGCCAAGTTCCTTGAAGCTTTGAGTGAATGATGCTTTAAGATGATTTCCACTTCTTTTCCTTCTTTCCATAATGCTTGTTTGTCTTTCATCAAACTAGCTTGTTTGTCTTTCATCAAAACTAAAGTTGAGTTGAGGCTTGAGATTACAATCACTACTCCCGACCGAGTGCGAGGTGATTTAAAATATGTTTGTAAACCCCTAAAAAACACCAACCCCTACGAACTACGAATTGGGACTCTGATTCCTCATAAGAGGATACGTAGGCATACGATCAAAAATCGTGGCGAGTCTTTCTAATTAAAATTTAAAATCCAGTTTACCTCAAACCTAAACATATAGCTTAGTATCCTTGTGAATAAGGTAGATGAAAGATGCTTAACACCTTCCTTTCGTCTAATTGAGTCTGAAATCTAGAATCTTTATCTGCGAATTAGGGTTTTATGTTAGATTGCCTTCCCTAGGATAAACACTAATAGTGGCGACTCTTGATTAAAAAACCAGTTGTGACACCTTAGTCGAAGCTTGGATCGAAGGAAGGCTACTACCCAATCGAAGCTTGATAGATCAAAGGAAGGCTACTACCCAATTGAAGCTTGCTAGATCGAAGCAAGCTTTCTCTTCTTCGATTTGTCGAAAGGCACATTAACATCTTCAATTTTTTTTCATTTTTCTTTTCCTTCGACCAGTCGAAGTAACACTTTTCCATCTTCAAAAAATTTCATTTCCTTTATTTCTTTAAAAGGCGTTTGTAGTTACAAATGTGAGAGAAATCTTGAGAAAATGAGAGGGTAAATTTTGGGGTACAACAGCTGCCCCTGTTCAATTTTCTTAAACCAGAAAAGTGAGAATGGCTTACCGTTGTTCGTAGCTTGAAGGTGGAAGATGATTGAACACTAGAGTACCCAGAAATTTGCACTTGATTGTGTAGGGAGTGGGCTTAAAGATGCCATTTGGTAAGATTATAGAGAGTTGTCAGAGATGGGCTTATAGATGCCATCCAAAGGTGATTGTTGACAGAAATTAGACTAAGTCTAATCTTGACTTCAACTGGAAAAGAATCAGAATAAGTCTTGGAGCGATTTATCTGAACCAGAAGAAATGTCTACCGAGAAGGAATCAAGATAAACCATTTATCGATTTAAACTGAACCGGCAGAAGTCTTGAAATATTCTTTGACTGGAAAGAATCGGGATAAATCTTGGAGCGATTTATCTGAACCAGAGAAAATGTCTATGGGAAATAATCAGGATAAACCATTGAGAGATTTAAACTAAACCAGTAGAGGTCTTGAATTTTCTTTAACTGGAAAGAATCAGAATAAATCTTGGAGCGATTTATCTGAACAAGAGAAAATGTCTACGGGAAAGAATCAGGATAAACCATTGAGAGATTTAAACTGAACCAGTAGAGGTCTTGAATTTTCTTTAACTGGAAAGAATCAGAATAAATCTTTGAGCGATTTATTTGAACTAGAGAAAATGTCTACGGGAAAGAATCAGGATAAACCATTGAGAGATTTAAACTGAACCAGTAGAGGTCTTGAATGTTCTTTAACTGGAAAGAATCAGAATAAATCTTGGAGCGATTTATCTGAACCATAGAAAATGTTTACGGGAAAGAATCAGGATAAACCATTAAGAGATTTAAACTGAACCAGTAGAGGTCTTGAATTTTCTTTAACTGGAAAGAATTAGAATAAATCTTGGAGTGATTTATCTGAACTAGAAGAAATTTCTACGGGAAAGAATCATGATAAACCATTAAGAGATTTAAACTGAACTAGTAGAGGTCTAAAGGGAGTATTCATCATGTAGATAGTCACCTTGCCTTGTTTCAGGAGTCGATCTAAAATTGATTTGTTCATAGATATTTATCTTGTCTGGTTTTAGGTATTAAGATTGGTGATGATAGATGATGAAGGAAGCTTGGACGATTACTACTCCAAAAGGCAATGAAGGAATCTTGGATGATTACTACTTTGTCAAATGATGAAGGAACCTTGGATGATTTCTACCTCAACTGATGATGAAGGAATCTGGGATGATTACTACCTCAGAAGGTAATGAAGGAATCTTGGATGATTACTACCTCAGCGGTTGATGAATGAATCTGGGACGATTACTACCTCATAAGGTAATGAAGGAATCTTGGACGATTACTACCTCAGCGGATGATGAAGGAATCTGGGACGATTACTACCCCAAAAGATGATGAAGGAATCTTGGATGATTACTACTCCAAAAGATGATGAAGGAATCTGGGATGATTACTACCTCAGCAGATAATGAAAGAATCTTGGATGATTGCTACTCCAAAAGATGATGAAGGAATTTTGGACGATTACTACTCCAAATGATGATGAAGGAATCTGGAACGATTACTACCTCAGTAGACAATGAAGGAACTTTGGATGATTGCTACTCCAAAAGGATGATGAAGGAATCATGGACGATTACTACCTCAATAGGATGACGAAGGAATCTGGAACGATTGCTACTCCAACAGGATGATGAAGGAATCTTGGATGATTACTACCTCAGCAGGATGATGAAGGAATCTGGGATGATTGCTACTCCAACAGGATGATGAAGGAATATTGGACGGTTACTACCTCAGCAGGATGATGAAGGAATCTTGGACGATTACTACCTCAGCAGGATGATGAAGGAATCTGGGACGATTGCTACTCCAACAGGATGAAGAAATCCAAGCTTGATTTTATCTTGGAGAAGTTTATAGATTGATGACACTTATCTATTGATCTTTTCCTGAAAAGTTAAAGAAATAGTTGTATACAATGTCATGATGGATGAAATGCATGGTGTAATGATGTTTCTCAAAATAAATGAGATTATACTGTATGCATTTATCATGTATGTAAATATGATGCATGAAATGTTGTTGGAATGCAATTTTGTCTTGGAAAATAAATCCTTGACAAGTGTTAGGGAGTTTTGGGAAACTGAATCTCAGACGGTCGTTGGGGATGAAGAGTATGCACACCTTTCCAGACCTTATCTTTAGAATGTTTCTACTAATGCTTTCGTTGGGGATTCCTGTTTTGTTGATTGAGGAGAACTACGCTGGGGAAGTTGACTTTGCTTGGGAAGAAAACTCTGTGGAGGACGTTGATTTCCGCTTGGGGAAAAGAGTTTAGGAGTTTTAGTTGTCTTTTGTTGTACTGGGGAGTTATCTCTTGTTGGAAGAGAAAGGAAGTTAACGACTTATTAGGGATAAAGAAGTTAATTGTTATCTGATTGTTTCCCAGGTTCTGCAGCGACTCACTGAGGATTGTAGATCAGTCTACTGGGGAAGAGGAGTTGTGGTCCCTTGAGATGTGATAGTCTGAGAGGTAAATTTAAACTGGGGGATTTTGTCGTTTGTTGGGGAAATAAACCATGTCGCCAGTCTGCCGGAGAGGCATTTCCTTTTGGTAGAACTCCTCGAAGATTCTTGAGATCAAACCCAGTTGGGGAAATTTTTTAAGAGGTTGAAACTCTAGCTGGGGATCATCCTACAAAAAGGACTTTATGGGGGTTTGTCATTGCCCCTAGTAGCAAATGTTTGTAGCACTGCCAGGAAATGTTTGCTTGACCGTACGTAACCCTTTGTTGGAAATCACGTTCAATTCCCTAAGTGATTCAGATGAATACCTGCCCCTAGTTACTCAACATTTCTTGGGAGATTTCTTGGAATCTTGCCTTGACTGCCCCAGATATGTTAGATAGTGATCATGTTGATGCCCCCTTGCTTACAGGAGATCTGTCATTGTCGTCCCATTTGAATTAATTTTGTCCACTGAGAGAGCTTTTGTTCGTTGGATATTTGTCATGTGAATTTCTCTACTGTCAAACAAATAGCTATATGTAAACAGCGGTATTCCAAATAATGCAAAGTTTATGCTTGTCTTGAAGTTTTGAAAATGCGTTTTAGCAGATAAAAGAATTTTTTGTAAGAAAATTCAACTCAAGATTTAGAGTAAAGCCTTACAGGAGTCAGGATACCTTTTGTAACAATATGCTTTCAAACTAACCCATGCTTCAATTATGACTTTGAAAGTTTGTATCATGGTTTGGTTCACAGTTTAAGAAACAAAGGATAAATCTCAAAGAGTATTTGTACTCGCCCTTTCTTCGTGATGTTCATCAGTCCTAAACTCAGTTAATTATGCGGTTGAACTCCAATTGAGTCTGGAATGGCGTTTTGGTGATGGTTCAAACAAGTTAAGTTTGTTGGAAGGCAGTCATTTTTTCCATGTTTTCCATTTTGTTGAGGATTTGTAGTGACCTCTTTTTGATTTGTTATCCCAGATTTTTGCCTGACTATTCTTGTTTTGAGATTACAGTAAGCGGGATGCCCCAGTTTTTCTTAAGTCTCATTCGTAGGTTTTGACTTAGTGGGATTTTCTCTTGAGAGATAATGACTGCCTATTTTTGTAGGGAACCATCACCGTCTTTTGATTCCAGAACGTTTTTTATGTCCTTCTTTGTATATGAAATGAAAGTTTGCGACTGAACGCGCATTTGAATTAACTGAGAGACTATCCTGCCCCAGGTTTTGATTAAAGGTTTCAATTTGTGTAAAAAGGAAACTCCTACTTCTTTGGCTCAAAGGGGTTGACTAGGGATTATCCTCCTTATAACTTCAGTGTTTAGGAATTGAAAGAAACTCATGTACATCATCAGCAATGTATGTTTAAAAGCATATTGTATGAGATTATGGCATTGCTTTCATCATCCTCCCTCTAAAGGCTTATAACTTTTAGCAAGATTTGAATATTATAAAAGAAATAAAGATAGCATAGTTTAAATATAATGAAAACAAATGGATGAATTCAAGACAAACATATGCGATGCATTAACGAAACAGAGTTTAACATTAATAGATAAGTGTTTGAATAACAAAAGAGATTACAATTGAAATTTAAAATGAAGTGGAACTCTCAATGATTTGGCATGGGAGTGGTGATCACGTTAGGAGTCTCTGAAGGGTCAAACTCAATCTCCTAGGTGTCAATCAAATCTTGAATCTTGTTCTTCGAAGTCCAAAAGTTGTCGGTGTCGTGTCCAAGGCTATCAGAATGGTAGGCACATCTTACATTGGGATTGTACTTGAGAGAGGAAGTATCGAGGTTTTGAGGAGGATCCTTTAGTGTGATCAATTTCAACTTCATCAAATGTTGTA
Source organism: Vicia faba (assembly GCA_948472305.1). NCBI lineage: Eukaryota > Viridiplantae > Streptophyta > Magnoliopsida > Fabales > Fabaceae > Vicia > Vicia faba. The sequence continues at coordinate 1,602,478,533 of OX451736.1, forward strand.
ACGCATGAGACAATGGCATGTTGATGTTAGCGTACTTCGTTTCTTGGTATTTTATCCTACGCTTATTACCCTGTCTTTGTTGAACATGTGTAGGATTAGAGATCAGGATTGCCCCCACGTGTTGATCGTGGTTGCTCTTGTTAGGACCCTTTTGGCGGTAAACAGCACTGGACTCTTTCTTCCCATTGTATGGCTTTTTCTGAGCATCAGAGGGTGTAGCTCCTTGGATCTTGCCGCTTTTGATGCCAGCTTCGTCCCTTTCACCAGTCAGTATTAGCTCGGTGAATCCGGCCGAGGAGCTTTCGATTAGGTGATTGAAGAAAGGTCCCGTCAAGGTTCCCATAAAGATGTCAATCATCTCCCTATCAGTTAAGGGTGGTTCCACTCTGCCTGCCAAGTCTCTCCATTTTTGGACGTACTCTTTGAAGCCCTCGTTAGAACGCATGGTCATATTTTGCAATTTCATACGAGTTAGTGCAAGATCAGCATTGTATTGATACTTCTTGTAGAAAGCAGTAGCCAAGTCCTCCCATGTATGAATGTCGGTTCCTTCTAATTGATAAAACCACACCAGTTGGGTGCCAGCCAAACTTTCTTGGAGGAAATGGACCCATAGCTTTCGGTCAGCAATGTGAGGCTGAATCTTGCAGACATGTGACCTCAGAAGCATTTTAGGACAAGGGATCCCATCATATTTGGAAAAGGTAGGGATTTTGAACTTTGGTGGGATGACCACTCTGGGAACCAAACCTAACTCTTCAAAGCCCAAGCCAGGTATCTGCTGAATCTCCATAGCATTGAGGCGATCCTCCAACTGTTTGTATTTATCATCAGCGGGAGGATATTGTTCCTCAGAGTAGTGAGATTCAACTTCATCAATCCCCAGACTATTATCTTTTTCATGACTATTCCCCATGTTGGATGGAGTTGAGAGATCTAGAGCCCTCTTGACTGATTCTTTAAGTCTTCTTCCCAAGTTCAGAACACCTACTGACTTCTTGGACTTTTTCTTCTTGTCTTTGAGAAGAAGAGTCTTCAGGTCTTCTTGCCCCTTAGCCATAGCCAGGAACATTTGTTGGAATTGGGCATTTTGTGCTTGGAGATCTTTCACTGTTTGTTCCATATCCATCTTACTGAAATAAACAGTAGGAAGATAATGAGACTTGTATGGGAGAAACCTGTCATGATATGATGCATGGTATGTGGATGCATGTTTTCAAGGATCTCACGGGGTAAATGTTAGAAGTCACTTGCAACTTTGATTGGAGAACTTCGTATCGGTGGATGTCCTTCCACGAGAATTAAGCTCACCGTGTCAATTGGGTCATAGCTTGACTAAAGTTACCTTGCTTTATTCTTAACGGAATTTGGTTAGAGGAAAATAAATCCTCTTGCCCCTTGATAGACATCTGATCCGACGTGTCCCTACATCAAAGGCCCTTGAGATCCTTGAAATGGCTATTGAAAATACTATGGTACGATGTCATGATGTTATGTACAAGTATGCAAAGTAAGCAAGTTTGTTATGTACAAATAGTCATGTACACACAAAGCATACAAGTCCTTAGGTTTAGGCTTGCATGGAGTTTGTAGGTAAGTACCCTCTTGAAGTTTATTTGGCTCAACTTGTCCTAGTAATAGTAACCAGGTTCTAGGGGATCTCAATATCACTGATCTTTCTTCATCGGGCATTCTTTCAGCGCAAGCCTCTTTAATGGCGACCGAAATATCCCAAAAGTACGATCTCAATTAGCGTAGTATCGAGTATCAACCAATCTTCAGTCAAAACCAAAGTCGGTTATCTCAGTACTTCCTAATGGCCAAGGATGAGTCAATTAAAAGGTTCTTAAGGTCAGTTAGCGCTTAATGACACTAAGGAAGCCTAATGTTATCCTTTACTGACTCAAGGAACATTAGTACAAACCAAAGTATCACGCTAACATAGTTATCACTTTGTCCATATCGGTCTACACCGTACAACTTCCATGATTTATTTCTACTTACCTAAAAGGTGCCCCAGATTCGGGTGTATGATCTTTTAGTAGTAACCCAAACAAGGACCCAAAAATGTAAAGCAAGCAAGTCAAACAAGGAAAGCAAATAAAGGTGATCTAGCCCTAAGGTAACCCCACTTTTAAGAAATGTCCCCAGTAGAGTCGCCAGTTCTGAACTGACTTGGGTGTTTTACGTTTTATCGCAATTGTTGCGGATAGCAAGAGTTTCCACCAACTTTTCTTTTATCCAATAAGTAAAGGTTGACAAGAACAGGAAAGACCTTTCGAGATTATTTCTGAGTTCGGAGGGTAGGTTATGAAAAGGGAAGGTGTTAGCACCATTTTTTTCCGTAATTATCTACGGGCTCTTAGTTGCTTGCTAGATCACTTGATTTTGTTTGAAAATGTACTTGTGGTGTGGGTTTTGAAAGTATTTTGAAAACGTCTTTGTAAGGGATCTCGGTTCTATAAGAACGCATACAAAGTATTGTTTGGAAAATAGTTCAAAGAAGTGTTTGTGGAATGTGTTTTTGAAAGTGATTTGAAAAGGTGTCTTTGTAATAGCTCTCGTTTCTATAAGAACGCGTACAAAGTGTTTGTATTTTGAAAATGTTTCAAAATGAGAGTGTTGGTGTGTAAAATGTTTTTTTTTGTGAGCAAGCGAGCATCTAAGACCAACCTAACTACTCAAAAAGGTCTTAAATGTTATTTTCCTCCTCCTTTAGATTTTTCTATCTTACCATTGATTTAGTAAGAAGCCCCATCGTTGGATGTGAAGGGACGGGCATGGGACGTTTTTATAGTCATAAAAGGCAACCTATGAGACGTTTTAGCAATTTCGTTTAGGTACTAGATCGTTTATCATAGGCAACATTGAGGGTCATCGAGGGACTACGATCTTTTATCGAGGGTATTTGCTAAAACGCCCATGTTCGAGGGACATGACTATTTTTTCGAGGCAACAAGTGGAATTATCCTAAGGGTGCATGTGTGAATGGTGTGTTTGATTTGCATGCATTTAGTCTTTGATTAGGGGTTGTCTACTTGTTGTTTTTATCTTGCCATGCATTCCCTATTTTACTAGCAAGCATACAAAAGTAATAAAATGCAGAAAGATAAAATCCTACACTATTACAACCATATTGAATTACATGAAAATGTAAAGGCAAAACTAAAATAAAAAACAACAAAAATAAGAGTTTTTTGATTGAGGCAGAAGACCCTTCGCTTCTTCACTTTCTGGCTCCCTTCGACTGGGGGCTGGAAATAGTGTAGGCGTGCCTTTCGATTGGGGGTCTGGAGGCCAGCATGTTGTCCCGTTCGACTGGGCTTAGAATCGGTGCAAGATGTAATCTGCCTTTCTTCCTCCTTCGGCTGGGGGTTGAAAGCAGTGAGGGAATGCCTTTCGAATGGGCCTGCAGGTCAGTATGTTCGAAGCAAGTGTGTGTGTGTGATGAACATGTCTGTGTTGAAGCATGTGTGTGCATCGAAGCAGGTGCGTATGTGTGTGATAAACATGTCTCTATCGAAGCATGTGTGTGCATCGAAGAAGGTATACTGAAGCATGCATATTTTTATTACTCCAACATCTTTAGGGTCTGTACAGATTAGTTCTTAAAGGAAGACACAAAAGATTAACATCGAAGGCCATGGTTATTACATGTTGGCCTCGAAGATGAATCAATAAAGATGCTTGAAATGAAAGAGTTAAAGCCAGAAAGACTTACCTCAAAGCTGGTGTGGAGGTTTTAGAACTTGAACTACTGCCTGGACGGTTCTGGAATTCAAAGAGTTAACACAGGGGGTTTGCTTTTGGTTCCAAGAGTTGTCACAGAAGGTTGTCCTTGAGTTTGAACAAACTTCTATGTGTGGGGTGTTATGGATAGTTGATTTATGAGAGTTGGAAAGATGAGATAATGGATTTTGATTTTGTGTTTGTAGGTGAAAGTAGAGTTGATTTTTGAGTGAGCAAAAATTACAAAGGTTTTTGTTTTGTTTCCCAGCTCCCTTTTCTCTCCTCTCAGCGTCTCCATCCCCCCCCCCCCCCTTATATGTTGTGAAGAATAGTTTATTTATAGGGGAGCTTTGTTGTGGTTTTTTTTTGGGGGGGGGGGGGGAATAAATAAAATTTAAACTATTTGGGTATATTGTCCCCTTGTTTTCTTTGATGCAGCTCTTATGTACCCTTTTTTGTGCAAGTATGGGACTGATATAGTGCAGGCTTGGACTGGGTCAGCAACCGTTTTGGAGTATTGTGGCAGCTTGGTGCAAGACTGTTGCATAGCAGTACAGCAGACTATTTGAAACATGTTTTTAGGGCTTGTGAACTTGCTTTGATCGAAGAGTGTAAAAACAAGTCTCAATAAGCATGGTCTGGAGAGTGAGATTCAAAGGATTGAAGCAAGTGTTTTGTACGGGGTTGAACAGTTTTGAACTTTTGTCGAAGGGTTTAGCTTATGGATCGAAGCAAGCTTCTCGAAGGAAGCATATTGCCTCAGTCGAAACTTGGATCGAAGGAAGGCTATTTCCAAATCGAAGTTTGTGTTCGAAGGAAGCATATTCCCTTAGTCGAAGCTTGAATCGAAGGAAGGCTACTGCCCAATCGAAGCTTGTGCTCGAAGGAAGCATATTCCCTTAGTCGAAGCTTGGATCGAAGGAAGGCTACTGCCCAATCGAAGCTTGATAGATCGAAGGAAGGCTACTTCCCAATCGAAGCTTGCTAGATCGAAGTAAGCTTTCTCTTCTTCGATTTGTCGAAAGGCACATTAACATCTTCAAATTTTTTTCATTTTTCTTTTCCTTCGACCAGTCGAAGTAACACTTTGCCATCTTCAAAAAATTTCATTTTCTTTATTTCTTTAAACAGGCGTTTGTAGTTACACATGTGAGCGAAATCTTGAGAAAATGAGAGGGCAAATTTTGGAGTACAACAGTATACGGTATGCAAGCTGTCCTACCCATTGAAGTCTAGATCCCTTCCTTGAGAATTATGAAGGATGCAGGTTTGAATGAAGACGAATGGGTTCAGACTCGACTCGACCAATTAAACCTAATTGATGAGAAAAGTCTTGTGGCTGTCTGTCATGGCCAGATGTACCAAAAACATATGATTAAAGCTTTTAACAAAAAGGTCAAACGTCAGGTATATCAGACTGGTGACCTAGTAATCAAGTGCATTATCCTGCCGCAAGGTGATCCCAGGGGCGAATGGACTCCTACATATGAAGGACCATTTGTAATCAAGAACATATTTTCTGGTGGAGCCATGATCTTAACCATTATAGACGGTGACGACCTTCCGCACCCTGTAAACGCGGACATAGTTAAAAGATATTACACATGAACAAAGACCCGCTAGGTTGACTGGCCTAGGCAAAAATAAGGGCATCCCGGCAAACCAAAAGGGTTCGGGCAAAAATTAGGGATATACACATGGAAAAATCGGTACACCCGGCAAGTCGAAAACCTGAAAAGGCAGCTTGGGTAAAAGTTAGGGATTTTAAACCATATAACTATGTCTCGTTGGATCACCTTACAGCCAATTCTCAGTATCAACTATCAAGCTCAAATGGTACTAATCAATCCAGTCAGCTTCGGACAAGCAGCAAAAGAGATGAGACGCCCAAAGTCATAAAGGCAATAGCAGAATGGGAACCCATTGGGATTGTTTCACATAGCTGTTTTTCTTTGTATACTATTTTTGTATAGTTTTCATTCTTACGACGACATTCTCTTACTAGGATGTTCGTCTCCTTGTACAAAAACGCCTATTATAGGCAAAACTTATTCAAATTAATACAAAACTATCTCTTTGAAAGTGCAAAACTATTTTTTTTTCTGTTTTGTTTGCAAAAAACGTCTAGTGATTATTTTTGAACATATGCATTTGAATGTGATTACTTTTTACAAATACATGCATAAAAAAATAGAAAGACAGTTACTAATGGATTTAAGAAAGGGGCAATGTGAAACAACCTGGCGGAACCCGTCATCTGGATGTAATGAAACATCAATGAAGTCGCCACCAAACGTCTTTTATCCCGCTGAAAGGGAAAGGTAAACATCGAGAAAACCTGGAAAGGGAGAAATCAGTCTTTCAACCGGGAGATCGGGTAAGGGAGTCTGTTACACGAGGGGGAGGTATTAGCACCCCACACGCCCGTAGTACTCTACGGTATCCGCTCTTGTTGTCTATTCTAATGGGTGTGGTCAAATCCTATGTCTATGGCTTAAAGCTAAAAAAGGGAATGCACGCGAAAGAAACAAAAGAGAACAATGTAGGAAAAATAAAAGTTATGCTCGATTGGGCCCTACCCCTTTGCCTACATATCCCTTTTAAGGAATCAGAGCATCCGTAGTTCGGCTCATATATTTTGGTTGGTTTGTGTTTTTTTAGTTAAGACAACAAAAACAATCAAGATGGCAAAACATCGAATGAAACAACAAACAAATGAGATGGTCAAACATCAAATGATAAAACGGATGACAAAACATCACACCTAACAATGATATTGAGAATCAAAGCAGGATAACAAACATGTGCGATGGCGAAACATCGGCTTCAAACAAGTATGCGATGGCGAAACATCGGCTAAAAGATATCAAGGTATCATGGAAAAGATGGCGAAACATCAATAAACCGGATGACAAAACATCACACCTAACAATGATATTGAGAATCAAAGCAGGATAACAAACATGTGCGATGGTGAAACATCGGCTTCAAACAAGTATGCGATGGCGAAACATCGGCTTCAAACAAATGTGCGATGGAGAAACATCAGCTAAAAGGTAACAAAGTATCATGGTAAAGATGGCGAAACATCAATAAAACGGATGACAGGACATCACAACTAACAATGATATTGAGAATCAAAGTAAGATAACAAACATGTGCGATGGCGAAACATCGGCTTCAAACAAATGTGTGATGGCGAAACATCAGTAAACCAGGTTTAAAAACAAAACCAAGAGGCACACATACAAATAAGATTGATTTGTATCTTTTACCTTGAAGAAGGGTTTGAGTTTATTAGAAGTGTTTTATGATTTGCCAAGAAAATAATTTTTGTTTTAAGATGCAAAATACAAAGAAAAAAAACAACTAAGGGAAACTAGCCTAGCATTATCCCTAGTGTTATCATACAATGATTGACCCTAAGATTGAGGATAAAGGAAAATCCTACCCTATGTTAGCATACATGGATTCCTACCTTAATTAACATGTCAAAGTAAGCTTAACAAAACTATCCTATAGGGAACAGGCAATGAGAGCGAAGTCGTGATCTCAATTTCTAAATTGAGTGACTCATCGATCAACAATTTAAAGAAGAAAAACAATAAACATCTGTGATATGATGGGAGAACTGACTTGAGGTTTTGTGTTTATGTTCGCAAATGTTGCGGTTTAGCAAGAGTCGCCACCGACTTTTATCTTATCCAAAAGGAAAGGTAAAAAAGCACAGGAAAGACCTTTGATATGTTTTCTTGGGTTCGGGGGGTAGATTATGAAAAGGGAAGGTGCTAGCACCCTTTTCATCCATGGTTTTCCATGGGCTCTTAGTTACTTATTTAGATCACTTGCTTTTCTTTTGCAATTGTTTGAAATGGTGCTTTGTGTGGTTTTGAAAGTATTTTGAAAAGAGGCCATCGTTTATGCAATCTTTGTAATGATTCTCGTTCGTAAGAATGTATACAAAGATGTTTGTCTTTTGAAAAATGTTTCAATGTTTTGAAAGTTGTTTAGAAATTTTTTGAAGATGTGTGTGTGTGTGTTTGTTTGAAAATAGCAAGGATTGTTTGCAAATTGATTAAGTAACTAGAAGATATCTACCTACTCAAATGTCTTTCCTATACATTTTTATTCCTTTGACATTGTTGATTTACCATTAATTTGGTAAACAACCCTATCTTTGGATGTTAAACGGGTCGGGCGTGGGTCATCGTATGACCATGATAGAAATGTTGCCAAGTATCTTTAGCATTTTCAGGGACTAAGATCATTTGTTTAGGCAACCTTTTGATAGCTTCATCGAGGGACTATGATCTTATTTGTTTGTATTGTTTTGCCAAGATACCTTGCATGCATACCATGGCAATTTATTTTAAGCAACGAAGTGGGTGAAACCCTAGGGGTGTTTGTGTGCAATGTGTGTCATTTTACATGCATTTGTTGTCTTGTATTAGGTCATTCTATTTGTTTGATTTTTGTCTTATCATGCAAAACCCTAGTTTTACTAAACATGGTATAATGCGATAAATTGTGTAAAGTAAACTAAACTATTACAACAATTATTATGGGAAGGCGGATACAAGTTTTTGAATGAGGATATTGCATAAAAATAAACCCTAAAATACTATTACAACCCAATTGAATATTTGCAAATTAAATAAATGAACAAGTATTTAAATATGCAATAAAATGTATTTATGCAAAAAATGTCTTGTATTAATTTTATGTATGAAAAAATAAAATTATTTAAGTCTTAAAAATAAGAAAAATAATATTGTTATTTTTGAAAAGGGTGAAACCCTAGTTTTTGATTTAAAAGAAAATTATGTTTTCTATTATTATTTTGTCTATTTATGTACAAGAAAATATAAGTAATATTATATACAATACTAAAAATTAAATATGTGTGAAAATAATTATTTTTATGTGTTAAATAATAAAATAAAAATATATAGTATTTTTAAATTGTATTTACAAATTTATTTAAGAAAATAAATTCTATAAACCTAATAAACTATTTTTATGCCAAAAAAATAATACAAATAGTAAAATAAAATGCAAAAAATAAAGAAATTATTTTTGTGATTTTTTATTGTTCAGAAAAAGAATTAAAAACAATAAATATAAAAATATAAAAAGAAAAATGAAAAATAAAACAAATATGCAAAGGGGGTGTGGATATCAAGTCAGGGGGTATGGGAAGCAAAAATAGAAGCTCGAGGCGCGCCAGGCCCAGAACAGCTTCGTCCCTGTCCTCCGTCCACTTACTTGCGCGCGTTTTTTCAAAACCTGCAACTTGCTATTCTTTGCACAAAAATAAAAACTTGCAACATGAAACATATAGCATTTTTTATCACGATTCCAATGATATAAGATTCATAATCTAACTCTCAAAGATCAGGGAGAATTTCTGTAGCCCTAATTTCTGACCTAATTTTTTCATGAACTTCAAGCTTCAAATTCTCACTACTCAGTTAATATAAATGACAACTATGCATATGTACAGCTTCACCATGTTAAGGACTACATCTTTGCTTCTCAAATCAAAGCTTGAGGATTCCTAAATAGAGAGATAGAGTTTTGAAAAATACCTTATTCAGATGAGCTTGGATATGGCAATGTAGGGACTTTGAGGGAGGCCTGAAGATCGTGTGAGCTTCCTTAAAGTTCCCTCAAGCTATTCCAATGCTTAGCTTGCCTTGTGGATGTCTGAAACTCTCTGTAGAAGTTAATCTGCAACCTTCAAGTTTGAAAATGGTGATGTCTGAAATAGAGGTTACAGCAACAGGACAAGGGCTTGGATAGTTTATGTAGGATGTATGTAAAGTGTTTGAAGTCTTGAGACAAGAAACGCACGAGCCAAAAATGAAATGGCTAGTGTTTTGCAGAAGCTGCCCTGTTTGGGCAGAAATTTGTGTTTTTTGTGTTTGGGAAGGTTTCAGATGTTGTGCACTCGTGTTCTAGCTTGCAACAAGTTTTTTAAGTTGTTTAGAATGATGCCAAGCCCTCCCTTTATCAGCTTGTACAAATTTTTGACTTTTGGCCACTTTTCTTGCTTTTGAAGAAAAGTGAAATGACTATGCTAGCAGGCATGTACTTAGCCTTCTTGTGAGCTGCAAGGGTTGGTATACTTTTCTTGTGATCTATGGAAAATTCCTGTACTCAAGGAACAAGTCCAAGGCTCAAGGCTGATAAAGTTGGAAAAGCTTGCTTTATCAAAACGGCATTGTGAACTTTTGGCCATTATTGGAATTATGCTTTGTACAATGCTCTAAAGGTCAAAATAAAGTCATTATCCCATGAGTTTGCATTTAATTATGGAGTGTAGAAGGGATTTAGGACCTGTAATGCAAGGTACAAGCATGCTAGGATCTGATTTGCAACTTGAAGCATTGTGAAAATGGCTTGCACAAAAGTGACAAAATGCCATTTTCTCTTCTTCGATTCTCCCTAACCACAAATGATCTTGGAGAGTTCTTGGACATTTTGGAAATCTTGCAATATGCTCTACAATCCATATTTGAAATTCATTTTGAGATACCTCTTGGAACTATGTGAAAAATGTCCATGAAGTTGGGTCAAAAACCTGCCTAAATTAGGGCAAATTTTCACCAAGTCTTTTAGTTCATGGAACTTATTCACAAATTCATATCTTGATATCCAAGCATCTTTTGGGAAAACTTTGTGTATCAAAGTTGTAGATTTCATGGAGGACTACAACTTTCATGTTGGAAGTTTTCTTTTAATCCAACTGCATCATGGTGAAAAAGTTATGGAAAGTTGGGAAAAAATAAGACATTTTCCATACTTAGAAAAATTCTAAGATATGAAAAATTTTCAAATTAAAACCCTAATTTGAAAATTTAAGTTTCTTGGTCAAAAAGTTTCACATTTTGACATATCTTGATGAATTATGACCCTTGGCACTTGATTTTGACCAAAAAGTCAAAGTTTGACTTTTCAGTGCACAGTTGACTTTTGATCAGTTGACTGCAAAATTCATCTGTCAATCCTATGCATTTGAGATCTTTTGAACTATGTGATTAGGTCAAGATTATGCTATTGAGTCCTTGAAATCATTCTTGAACCCAATTGGCCATTGGCTAGGTTAAAAACCAGAAATTGCCCTTTCTCAGTCAAAACCCTAATTTTGACCATTTTGCCCTTTTGATGATTTGATCAAATTTCTTGAGGAGTTGTGATCCAAACTTGATAAAATGGTTCATATGAGTCTAAAATGTTGTTCTGGATCAAAAATTATGAAGTTTGACTGTAAATTGGCCATGGTTGACTTTTTCTCCAATACAGCTGATTTCTAGGTCAACTGTCCAATTGACTGGGCAAAAATGTGATTCAAGGCTTAAAACTTGTCATGGCCAATCTTAGGGGTCCAAGATGGTGTATGAAAGTCACATGAAGCATTGATGGTCCAAAAATCTGTGCAAACTCAAACCCTAATTTCAGGTTAACAGTGCAAGGTGAGGTGTCTTGAGTTGAGCAAACCCTAATCCTGCCTTGAGTCCAAGAGGTCTTGTAAGGAAAAAATCTTGATAAATGAGAGGGGAAATTTTGGGGTACAACAGCTTCCCCTGTTTAATCTTCTTGAACCTAAAGAGTTAGATTGGCGAGTTTTGTCATTCGTGACTCGAAGGTAAAAGATGATTGGACACTAGAGTGCCCGTAAATTTGCACTCGTCAAAGCGTAGTTGAGGGAATGGACTTAAAGATTCCATTTGGAGATGTTATAGAATCTTGTTGGAGATGGGATTAAAGATGCCATCCAAGAATGTTTGTTGAACTGTAAGATGTAAGCCAAAAGAATAAGTATCAAAATGGTGTATGTATCTGGAACGTATCTGAACTATATCTGGAGACTGAATCTAAATGAGAAATGGAATGGCATCCGTGTTTGGAGCGTCTCTGAGCTGTGGAAAGTTAGAATAAGTGACAGAATGGCAACCGTATCTGGAGCGTATCTGAACTGTATCTGAAGTTGAGATCTGAATGAGTATCAGAATGACTTCTGTGTCTTGGAGTGTATCTGAACTGTATCTGAAGTTGAGATCTGAATGAGTATCAGAATGACTTCCGTGTCTTGGAGTGTATCTAAACTGTATTTGGTAGTTGGAATCTGAAGGAGCAATAGAATAGCATCCATTTCTGGAGCCTCTCTGAGCTGGGGAAAATCAGAATAAGTGACAGAATGGCAACCGTATCTGGAGCGTATCTGGACTGTATCTGGAGTTTGAATCTGAATGAGTAATAGAATGGCTTTCGGGTCTAGAGCATATCTAAATTGTATCTGAGATCTGAGTCTGAATGAGCAACAAAATGACTTTCGTGTCTGGAGTGTATCCGTACTGCATCTGAATTGGAAACTGAATAAGGGCCAGAATGGCATCCGTGTATGAAGCGTATCTGAACTAGAATCTGAATAAGTGACAGAATGACTTCCGCGTCTAGAGTGTATCTGAACTTGAATCTGAACTTTGAAATCTTAATAAGTATCAGGATGGCATCCGTATCTGGAGCGTATCTGAACTGTATCTGAAATCTGAATCTGAATAAGCATCAGAATGGCATCCTTGTCTGGAGCATATCTGAACTTAAAATCTGAATGAATAGCATAATGACGTTCGTGTCTGGAGTGTATCTGTACTGTATCATGATTGTATACTGTTAATGGCAGCTTGTTAATCTTATCCTGAAAAGGGTAAAATGTTAGCTAAAACTCAAAGTTATGTTGCATGAAATATATGATGCAATAAATGTGTTTTATCAATGTTTATGATATATGAATGTAATGTATGCGCATGTAAGCTGATTTGTTGTATTGCTGAGGAAAATAAATCCTTGACAGTTGGGGATAGTAAAACCCTTGACTGCTGCCGGGAAAAATAAATCCTTGATTGCTGAGGATAAGAAATCCTTGGCGACTGTTGGGGATTAAAAATCCTTGACAACTTCTGTGGGGATATAAAGATCCTTCATGTCTTGAAGTTGGAGTACTGACAAGAATTCTGTTGCAAGTAATGCCATATACTGCCTGAGTAATCTGCTTGGGGAATCCAGAGAATTTTGATGACTTCTACTGGGGATTACACAAAGGAAATCCTTGATCTGTTGGAGAATAAGGAAGACTCTGATGACTTCTGCAGGGAATTAAGAATGAGAATCTTCATTCTATTGGGGAATAATGAAAACTTTGGCGACTTCACTGGGGAATTGAGAATGAGAATCTTCATTCTGTTGAACAAATAAAAACTCTGTGGGGGAGAAGGCTTACTGCTGGGGAGTAGGCTCAGGAATTCTGGTCGTCTTCCACTCTACTGGGGAATCATCCTAGGTTGGGGAGAGACAAAAGTTAACTGTTATCTGGTTGATTTTCAGACTTCAAGACAACTTGCTGGGGAATTTGGAGCAACTGAATTATTTCTGCTGGGGATTGGGAGTTTGAAGTTTTAACTCTGATGGGGATTAAGGGTCTGAAATTTTAGTTCCACTGGGGATCTAGATGATGTACTGTAGGGATTGCTCATGGAATATCCTAAAGACGTTTTCCTATCCTTTCAGTCTGTCAGTAATTGTTCTTTTCTAACCTGTTTGTTTGTAAACAGTAATTATGTTCAAATGCATATGTTCATCAATGAATCATTGGACGTTTTTGTAAATAAAAACACAACTGTAAAAGAAAAAGGCAAATACTTTTCTGTACTTTGAAAGATATATCTTTGTATTTACTTTGAATAAGTGTTTTGTACAAAGGAGACAGACATCCTAGTAAGAGGATGGTGTCATAAAAGTAAGAAAATTTTATACAAAGAAAGATAGTTATGTGTGTAAAAATTCCATGTGGTTCCCATTCCGCTATAGCCTTCGTATCTCCGAATATCTTGTCCATCCGTTGCTTTGTCCGAAGATGATTGGATTGATCAGAAACTTCAGGTTTATCAGTGAAGAGATTGTCCTTAAAGTGATCCGACGAGAAATAGTCATATGCTTTAATTCCCTAACTTTTTCCTGGACCGCCCTTTCGAGTTTTCAGACCACCGGGAAACCCTTTTTTGCCCAAGTCGCCCTTTCGGGTTTTCAACTTGCCGGGTGTACAGATTTTTTTTATTTATCCCTAATTTTTGCCTGAACCGCCCTTTCGGGTTTTCGATTCACCGAGATGCCCTTTTTTTCCTAGGTGTGTCAACCTAGCGGGTCATTTATGCGTAGTATCTTTTGACTATGTCTGCGTTCGCAGGGTGCGGCAGGTCGTCGCCGTCCATGGTGGTTAAAATCATTGCCCCACCAGAAAAGATGTTCTTGATTACAAATGGTCCTTCATAAGTAGAAGTCCATTTGCCCCTGGGATCACTTTGTGGCAAGATGATGCGCTTGATCACGAGATCTCTGACTTGATATGTTTGGCGTATGACTTTCTTGTTGAAAGCTTTAATCATCTGTTTTTGATACGTCTGACCGTGGCAAACAGCAGTAAGTCTCTTTTCGTCAATTAAGTTTGGTTGATCAAGCCGGGTCTAGATCCAATCGTCTTCACTCAAACCAGCATCCTTCATGATTCTGAAAGAGGGAATTTGAACCTCGATAGGCAAGACAGCTTCCATGCCATAAACTAAAGAATAGGGTGTTGCCTCAGTTGACGTGCGTGCCGTGGTATGGTACCCGTGAAGAGCAAACGGTAGCATCTCATGCCAGTCCTTGTAGGTGATTGTCATCTTTTGTATGATCTTTTTGATATTTTTGTTCGCAGCTTCAATTGCACCATTCATCTTTGGCCGATAGGGAGATGAATTGTGATGTTGAATCTTGAACTGCTCGCACAGGGCGGTGATCATAGTATTGTTAAGGTTTGTACCGTTATCAGTGATGATCCTTTCGGGGATACTGTACCGGACAATAAGGTTCTGCTTGATGAAGTGGGCAACAACATTCTTAGTAACGGTGTCCATTGGATGTTGTAGGCTTGATCTCTCCAATCATGTCGATTCCTCATATAGCGAAGGGCCGAGGAGCTGTTAAGACATTTAGAGGAACAGGAGGCACGTGCACCATGTCTGCATAGATTTGACATGTATGGTAGGTGCGGGAGTGTTGATAGCAGTCAGCTTCCATGGTAGACCAGTAATAGCCTTCCTGTATGATCTTCTTTGTCATCGTATACCCGCTAGAGTGAGTGCCAAAGGTGCCTTCATGCAATTCAGCCATGATCTTTTTCAGCTTCAACCTTGTCCACACAATGGAGCAGAATAGAATCATGATTACGCTTGTACAAGATGCTATTACTTAAGAAGAACTTAGCTGAGAATCTCCTTAAGAACTTTTTGTCATTGACTGAAGCTCCTTCAGGATATTCTTGCGCCTCGAGATACCTTTTAACTTCGTGAAACCACGGCTGGTCCACTACTTCTTCGGTATTAATCTCGTGACAATGTGCAGGTTCATCCATCCGTTCAATGGTGATTTGGGGAGCCTCATTATCCCAGTTAAGTTTAAACATGGATGACATTGTAGCTAGAGCATCTGCTAGCTGGTTTTCTTCTCGCGGGAAGTGCTCGAAGGTAATCTGCTCGAAATGTGGTAACAATGTCAAGACATGTTCTTTGTAAGGGATGAGGTTTGGATGCTTAGTGTCCCACTCTCCTTTGATCTGACTGATGACCAAAGTTGAGTCCCCAAACACAATCAAAGATCTGATTCCCAAGTCTATAGCAGCCTTGAGTCCAAAGATGCACGCCTCGTACTCTGCCATGTTATTCGTACAGTTGAAGCAAAGTCTGGCGGTGAAAGGAGTATGGCAACCTTCCGGAGATATGAGCACATCAGCGATACTGTTACCAAGTGCATTGGAGGCACCATCAAAGTACAGGGTCCATCGGGATCCTTGTTCAGGTCCGTCATATGGTCTGAAATCCCCAATGTTGTCCAATGTCATGATGTTTTTGTCAGGGAAGTCGGACTTCATGGATTTGTAATCTTCTACAGCTTGATGGGCCAGATGATCAGCTAGCACACTCCCTTTTATAGCTTTTTGGGTCGTGTACTGTATGTCGTATTCCGTTAGGATCATATGCCATCTGGCTATCCTTCCAGACAAAGCAGGCTTCTCAAAGATGTACTTTATCGGATCCATCTTAGATATCAACAAAGTGGTATGAGTCAACATATACTGCCTTAGCCGGCGAGCAGCCCATACCAAAGCGCAGCAAGTTTTCTCGAGCAGTGAATATCTGGTTTCACAGTCAGTAAACTTTTTGCTAAGGTAATAAATGGCATGCTCTTTTCGGCCAGACTCGTCATGCTGCCCCAGTACGCACCCCATTGAATTCTCTAAGACGGTCAGATACATGATTAGCGGTCTTCCCTCGACGGGTGGCATCAAGATAGGAGGTTCTAGCAAATACTCCTTGATTTTATTGAAAGCAATCTGACAGTCATTGTTCCATCGAACTACCTGATCTTTCTTCAACAGCTTGAAGATTGGTTCACAAGTAGATGTTAGGTGAGAAATGAACCTAGCAATGTAGTTTAGGCATCCCAAAAAACCTCTGACCTCCTTCTCAGTGCGAGGAGCAGGCATTTCTTGTATCTCTTTGACTTTGGCAGGATCAACCTCGATGCCTTTGTTGCTGACAATGAAACCTAAGAGTTTATCGGACCGGACTCTGAATGTGCACTTGTTTGGGTTCAATCGTAGCTTGTACTCCTTCAACCTGACAAACAGCTTTTGCAAGTGACTAAGGTGTTCTTCTTCAGTTTGTGATCGGGCTATCATGTCATCTACGTAGACCTCTATCTCATGATGTATCATATCATGAAACAAAGCTACCATGGCGCGTTGATAGGTTGCCCCGGCATTCTTCAGTCCAAATGGCATCACTTTGTAGCAGAACGTACCCCATTGTGTGACAAAAGTAGTTTTCTCCATGTCCTCAGGTGCCATTTTAATCTGGTTATAGCCTGAGAATCCGTCCATGAAAGAAAATACTTTGTCCTGAGTTGTGTTGTCAACCAGGGTGTCGATGTGTGGAAGTGGAAAGTCATCTTTAGGGCTGGCCCTGTTTAAATCTCTATAATCCATGCATATTCTGACTTTGCCGTCCTTCTTAGGCACGGGCACAATGTTAGCAACCCATTATGGATAGGAAGTAATAGCCAGAAATCTAGCATTGAACTGTTTCATAACTTCTGCTTTGATCTTCTCTGACATGTCAGGTCTCATGCGGCAGACCTTTTGCTTCACTGGTGGACAGTCTTCTCTTGTAGGGAGACGGTGTACCACAATGTCTGTATCGAGTCCCGGCATGTCTTCGTATGACCAGGCAAAGATCTCAACATAATCATGTAGTAGCTGAATTAGGCGTGCTTTGACACTCGGCTCTAGGTTGGCACCCACTCTGATTTCCTTCTTTTCTTCCTCAGTACCCAGGTTGATTGTGTCTAACAGCTCCTCATGAGGCAGAATAACTCTTTCCTCTTGTTGTAGAAGTCTGGCCAATTCCCCTGGAACCTCACAATCTTCCTCACCTTTGTATTCGGCTTGGTAGATCAGATCTTCAGAGTCACTGAAGGCTATAGCAGTATCGTTACCCATGGGTTCCTGAATGGAAGGGTACCTGCATTTGTGAGTGTGGGTGTGTGTAAGGGTATAGCCATATTAAAACAAACAAAGTGTAAAAGAAAGACAATGAGCACAAAAGGTTTATATGAAAAAGCGTCCATGATTCATTAAAATGACATATGAAAATGAAATAAGAACCCTTACAAATGGACCTATATGCCTCGGGTAAGGCACAAGGTTGAAAAAGTATGAATTGTTTGTGAATTATTACATATCCAACAGAAATGGAAAAGATAAATTACTGCGGTATGAAAGTAATCGGAACAAAGTCTTTTGCTTCACAGTTGCACAATCCTCCACCAACAGTAGGGAATATCCAGTCTTCCAGGCTGCCCTCTTCTTCATTGTCCTCAAGTGCATTAACCCCTTGGTGGCTGATCTTCACAGGTGGCCCTCCGGCACGGGCGTGACGCACAGCCTTCTGACGAGTTGAGGTAAACCCTAGGCCAAACTTGTATGATTTGAAAGGAAAGTCTGGAAGCTGCCCCCGGATAGTGGATCCGCCTTCTTCCACCACTGCCCTTGCATCCTTTAGAGAATACATTCGAGGTACAGGTCTTGTGATCACATGAGTTGAGGATACCGCCTTGGTCGCTGCTATTTCCTGAGAGACTTCCTCAAAATGTTGGAAAGGGGTATTTATGAATTCGCCATCTAACTCCACATAACGGAAGGAATTCAGATGACTAATCATATATTCCTCTTCCCCATGGACAGTTTTAATCTTCCCTTGGACGGGGTACTTGAGCATTTGATGCAAGGTGGAGGTGACAGCTCCGGCATTATGGATCCAGGGACGTCCCAACAGGCAAGAGTAATAAGGACGAATGTCCATCACGTAGAATGTTGAATTGAACGTCTGGGTTCCCACCTTGATCGGGATGTCCACCTCCCCATGGACCATCCTTTTGGAGCCGTCAAATGCTCTCACAATGATGTTGTTAAGTTTTAAATTCAACCCCTCACAATCCAGTCTATTCAGGGCTTTCTTTGGCAAGACGTTCAAAGATGATCCAATATCAACCAAGATCTGGGCTAGGGCGGTTCCTCTGCACTCCACCGAGACATGTAGTGTGTCGTTATGTTTTCTCCCTTTGGAGGTCAAGTCAGCATCGGAGAAACCCAAGACATTGTCAGCTGTTAAATTGGCCACGCACCCTTGGAATTGATCAGCTGAAGTCTCTTGCGGCACGTGCGTTGTCTTCATAAACTTGACCAAAGCTTTAGTTGTGCCTCAGAGCACAACAGCAATGCTAACATAGATATCTTGGAAGGGGTTTGCCCCAGTTGTTCGACCACATCATAATCACTTTTCTTAATAATCCTCAGGATTTCTTCCATCTCCCTCTTGGATGTCTCAGGAATAACAAGTGATTGAGCCTTCGTTGAGACAGGCTCCTCTTGGACACTCTTTCCTTTATTCTCAGCAGCGGAAGTAGGGATAGGAATTGTATTGTCTTTATTAGCGGATACACTTGCAGGTACAGTTACTGGTGTAGGTGTAATCTTCGGAATGGCCACAGGTCCAGAGACTGCCTTTAGAGGCGTAATCTCTAGAGAGAAAATTCTTCCACTACGAGTAATTTTGCTTGTTCCGGCAATGTTACTGATGTAGGAATTGTCCTCTTAGGAGCTTTCGTCTTCGGCAGTCTGTTCAATCTGTTTGACACCATGGTAGTAGATTTCTCCATCATAGTTCCATGGTACCATTTTGTCGGATTTGTATGGGGCAGGCCCGGGCATTGTTATCTTCAACGGAGTAGTCACTGGAGCAGATGTAATCCTAATGGGTTTTTTAGAAACCCTGGAAGAATTGGCGTAGATGGTTATTATTGAAACTTCTGGAACTGGAATGCGTGAAATGGGAGCTTTCTCAAACAAAATTTCCTGGTTATCAATCAATTGTTGGATTCCTTTCTTCAACAGAGGATAGTCAAATGGGGAGGACAGGCAAGCATGGCAATCTTGGTCACAACCTGGGAACACCCCAGCTTTCAACAAATTCAACTTGATGGTTAGGAGAGGAGTTAACAATTCATCCACAGTAGAAACAAATAGATCGTCTTCCACAACATTGGCATTGTGTCCAAGCCTAGGCATCGGAGCGGAGATAACATTTGGTTTTTCAGGAGCTTCGAATTCAACTTCCTTTGCGTCAATCAGATCTTGAATCTTATTCTTCAGGGCCCAACAGTTGTTGGTGTCGTGCCCTGGACTTTCTGAATGGTACGCGCATCTGGCGTTGGGATGGTAGTGTGGAGAAGCAGTATTAGGATTTTTAGGGGCCTCTTTTAGCATGGCCAAATTCAACTTCAAGAGATGTGGTAGGACTTGAGCAGGAGTCATGTTTATCTTGGTGAATTGCCTTACAGGCCTTTCCACCCTTTGTTGGTTATTTCTCGGATGATCATTTCTCGGCTGGTTGTTTCTTGGCTGGTCTGATGCAGACTTCTGAATCATAACGGCCCCCACTGTTGGTCGTCGTTCGGTTCTTCCCTGATTCCTATGAGCATAGACAGCAGGCACTTCCTTCTTTCTAGTGAAGGGCTTTTTTGCAACAGTTGAGGCAGACGCGTCCTTCTGAATTTTCCTGCTTCTAATATCGTCTTCCACCCTCTCGCCAGTTAAAATCAATTCAGTGAAACCTGTAGAGGAGCTTCCAATCAGGTGATTAAAGAAAGGACCTGGCAGAGTTCCCAGGAACATGTCCACTAGCTCCCTTTCAGATAATGGTGGTTGCACCCTTCCGGCTAAATCCTTCCACTTTTGGGCGTAGTCTTTGAAGCTCTCATTGGTAGCCATAGCCATACTCTGTAGTTGGGTACGGGTCGGCGCCAAGTCGGCGTTGTATTGATAATGTTTATAGAAGGCGGCTGCCAAGTCTTCCCAATTATGGACATCAGACCTCTCCAACTGGTAGAACCAATCAAGCTGCATTCCTGACAAATTGTCCTGGAAAAAGTGGACCCACAATTCTTTGTCAGAAGAATGTGGTTGAATTTTCCTGACATAAGATCGTAGGTGCATTTTTTTGCAAGACACCCCATCATACTTGGAACATAGTGGCACTTTAAACTTAGGAGAGATTACAATTCCAGAAACCAACCCTAACTCCTCAAAATCCAGCCCTAGTACTCTCTGCACTTCCATAGCAGCTAAACATTCTTCCAAGTCTTTGTATTTGTCATCAGCCGGAGGATACTGTTGTTCGGAGTAGTCCTCATCTTCCTCTTCCTCTGCTTCAGAATCTGATGGCACTACCGTTTCTTTTCCTTTTCCTTCCCCCTCTTCAGATGTTGATGGGAATTCTAAGGTTCTTCTGGCATGTCCTTCAAACCTTCTGCCCATGATAACCACACTGGCTCGCTTCTTCTTCTTTTTCTCTTTCTCTTTCTCTAGAAGAGTCTTGAGCTCCTTCTGCCCCTTGGCCAAGGTCAAGAGTAGCTGTTGAAATTGTGAATTTTGAGCTTGTAAGTCTTTGACCGTTTGTTCAAGATCCATCTTGCTGAAATAAACAGCAGAGAGAGATGAGGAAACCTAGTGTGAAGACCTATTTATGCATATGATGAATTATATGTATTCATGCAATGCTTTCAAGGATTCAGAAATTCAAATTTTTTTTAAACAAAAAAGAAACACATGTCATATTAATAAGGTAGAATTGTTAGTACATCAATGCCCCTTGGGCAAAATAATACAAAATTCTAAGGTAAAAAGATGTTGCGCATCCTCTTTGGTGAAATGTAGGTGTTGAGAGTCTGCTCTTCATGAAGTAACCGAGTGAGTTCTAAAACCTTCTTCTCGCTTGCGTAGAATTAGGCTTCGAAAGTATCGTGATCTCCCTTGAGTTGTATCCAACTCCTTTGTAAATCTTCGAGTGATGTTGGCATGTCAGGATGTAGGTGGGTGTATGGAACCTCTCCTTCCATAACAGGCTCTATAATCACAGGGAGAATGAAGGGGTAAGGCATCATAAGACTTTGGGCGCGGGTTCGTACCTGTTGTACCCCAAAATTTGCCCTCCCATATTCTCCAAGATTTGTCAAGAATCAGTCAAACAGAATTTTTCTTAACAATCAGACAAAATTAGGGTTTTCATGGCTCTGGAACAGTTCAAGCAGACTGCTAGGGTTTTGGTTGAGTTTGGCTCAAAGTTTGATCAGACAGGCGTTTCTCCAGTGTTAAGTCAAAAATCAGGGTTTTGTGCGCATATTTCTCAGAAAGAATTAATTCTATCAGTGCTTTTCAATTTACTCTGAGATATGGACTGGGGTTGTTGATTGAAGATTTGCAGTATATGGACTGAGGCTGTTGATTGAGAATTTGCAGTGTTTGGACTTGATCAGTAAAGGTAAAGGAATATGGACATTTGTTGAGATTAACTGTGCAATGTTTTGGATTATTCGGAACGTCGGACGTTTATTAATTATTTCTTTTTCTAAGTCAAAATAATTGGATTTACTTCCAGTTGTTTCAATTTAAGAAATTCAAATGATTAAGTAAACAGGGAATTGAAAGAAAGAATTAACTGATCAAAAAAAGGATGTTTATTCATTTTGAACTGTTTGTTACAGATATTATTTAAATACTATAAATTTATTTACAGTTATTTACATTAATATTATTACAAATAATTTAAATTGAAATAAAACTATGTCCTAAAATTTCCTAAGTCTCCATCTTCTATCCAATGCTCCTTTGCTCAATTATCTTTACCTGCAAAAAGAAAAGAAAAGAAGTCAAAAGCAGATAAAATAAAAGAGCAGACACAGTTAATTTAAGAGATCATCATTAAAAGCAACTGGCCGGAATCAGTTTCCCCTCTCTGCAAATCACAAGATTGCTCTTGGTTCACAAAGAGAGATAGAATGTCTTGCAAAAATGTGAAATGCACAAATTCAAATTTTCAAACATACTGCATTGTCAACAAGCTGCATAATCAAAAAGGCAAACAGAATAGCAAACTAAACTGTCCATAATTGCAAAGCATGCCTAACCAAAGTCCAAACTGGACAGCAAGCTGTCAAAGCAACTATCCAAAGATATCAAAAGATATTAAAACATCAGAAGTACAAAATGTTGTCAATAAAGATGCAGGAAAACAGGAAAATATGCATTGCAAGCAACCTTCAAGTCACATCATTTTCCTAGGCCAGTACCTTTTCAGAGGTAGTACATTTCTAAAGCAATAAAAATGCTTTTTAAATGTGTGGAGAGAGAAAGAGAGAGAGGAAAAAAAGGCTTACAGGGCTGAGGCTTAAGGAATATAAAAACAAAACTGTTATAGAACAGTAGAAGGAGGCAGAAAATATCACAAAGAAAAATTCTCAAACTGTATCAACAAAAACTGTAACAGAAGCAAGAGTCTGCCTCCATAAGCAACAAACTATGTCAAACCTTTCAGCAAGCCTTAAGCACAAACCAGAAGCATCAAGCTTCAAGCCCAAACCTGTGATACAAACTTCAACCAAACCACCTCAAAATCAAAAAGATATCAAACCCCTGCTAACCTGCATAAGCCTTTGTCCTAAACCTGCATAAGCCTTGGTCCTAAACCAACATCAAACCAAAAGCCTTAACCAAGCTCACTGCAAACTGAAGCCTGCATCAGAAGCATCAAGCTTAACCATACAAACCTATGTATAAACCAGAAAAAGCTTTAAACCTGTAATAGCTTAAAGCCTGTTGAAACCACCAAGCCACAACCTGCTTCAAACCAGATAACACAAAAACAGAAGCTCAAACCAGAGCATCCAGCCAAAGCCTTCATCTGCCTGTAAACCTGTCCAAGCTTATAAGCCTGAAGCCTAAACCAGAAATCCTCAACCAGTAAACACAAACCAGAAACCTAAAAGCTCTAAAGCCCGTAACCTGTCAAACTTGTCCCTAAAGCCTAAAAAGCCATAGCATACAGAAGGAGCATTCAAGGCAACTCAGTACACAAGCATTCAAGGCGACACAGATTCAAAGCAAACCAACCACACCCTCAGAGCTGGGCTCATCATAGGGTTCAAGAAGCATACAAGCAAGCAAGCTATTCAAAAGGCGAGGCAAAGAGACAGAAGAGGAAAAGAAAGTCATACAAAGGTTTTCAAGTTATCATCATAAAACCTAAAAGAGGGCGAAATACAGAGTACAAGGGAAGGTCACAAAGCAAGCTTGCATCACTATCTCTTCGCCCTTGGCCGCCTGAAGCACCTCCGGTCCACCTCCTCCTCCGTCTCCAAAGGTAGTACCCCTCCTCTTTTTTTTCATTCACGCACCTCAAACGATGATAACACACAGAATCAGAACAAAGTAAAACATTCAAAATGGAAATCAATAAAAGCTTGAAACCCTAAATGCGTTAAATACAGAAACCGTCACCTTACAATATCGCTTCGTTGGACCAAGGAGGGAAGAATGGACGAATGGTGATGCTTGGTGGCCCTGGGCGAAGTATGTCATTCAGAATCCATGGCTTGAGAAAGAATGAAGGAAACGAAGCGGAGAAGAAGACGAGCGCCGCTCTCAACGCCTGTAACCCTAAATTCCCCAAATGAAACAAAATAGTCAAAACCCTTGCAAATTGTTTTGTGAAGCGCAATGGGCCGGTTCCCCTAAGCCCAATTGTTTTTTTTGGTATGCACCCCCACACGCTGCTGCTTTGCTTGGGCCAGCATAAGTCCCAAGCCCATTTCATTCTTTTCTTCATTTTTTTCATTTTATACAAACTAAAAAAAAACTTTTATTTATTTCCTTTTTTTAACTTAACTCTTTTTTTAATGAATGATACCCTAATTTTTCATATAAAAATATTAACTAAAAATACATGAACATTACCTTTTTAAAGTTAAACGATTTTCTTTTCTTTAAAACCCCTTTGTACATAAAAAAATACTAACATAAAACATAAATACATAAAAATTAGAATTTCTTAAAATATGTTCTTTTCTTGTGTTAAAATCTTTTGTTTTGTACATATTTAACAAAAACACAAAGAAAATACAAGAATACAAAATAAATAATAAATACTTAATTTTTTTTTCATTAAGTTAAACACATTTTTCACTTTGTAAATAAATCACCTACACTTACACAAATACATTGACACATTTACATTGCTCTATTCTTATACATTTGCTTATTCCTATACATTGATACATATTACATTTGAGATCGCAATTCGATTTGGTTGTAATTTATTTGGACACTACTCTCCCATTAAAGTCTCATCCCCATTTGTAAATACTTGTACCCCCATCCCCGGATACTTATTTGTAATAGCGTAGACTTTAAATTCCCGCAATTTATCGCTTTTCAAATATACCATGGTTAGACCTAGGGTTTGTATGTACATAAAATCAAACGCTAGATAAATACAAAGACAAATGCATGAAATCAATACACCATTCACACTTGCACCCCTAGGGTAATCCCGCTTGTTGCCTTCCAAAATGGGCCATGCTTGCACGTTGAGTATCTTTGGCAAAACAAAACAATTCAAATGATCATAGTCCCTCGATGACGCTTTCGAAAGTTGCCTAATCAAAATGATCATAGTCCCTTCAAGAAAATTGCCAAAGATACTTGGCACCATTGCATTCATGGTCCATACGATGACCCGCGCCTGTCCTGTTAACATCATAACGCAAGATTGCCCACCAAATACAATGGTGGAACAAAATTGTTAGAAGGGTTAAAACATGAGAAAAACCTTTGAGTTAAATTTAGGGGTAAACAACTCTTAGTTACTTGATCAACTTGCAAAACACACTTGCCTACTTTTCAAAACCACATTCCACAAACACTTTCAAAAACAAACTTCCAAAAACATTTGAAACATCTTTTCAAAAAGACAAACACCTTTGCATATACTCAAACAAGAGTCATTTCAATGGTTGCCTAGACAAGGCATCTTTTTCAAAACATTTTCAAAAACACACACACACCACAATTTCAAGCAATTGAAAATCAAGGCATGTGATCTAAAACAAGTAACTAAGAGCCCATGGATAACCATGGATGAAAAGGGTGCTAATACCTTCCCTTTTCATAATCTACCCCCCGAACCCACGAAACATCTCAAAAGGTTTTTCCTGTGCTTTTTAACCTTTCCTTTAGGATAAAATAAAAAGTCGGTGGCGACTCTTGCTAAGCCGAACAAGTGCGAATACAAACGCAAAACCCAAGTCAGTTCTCCCACCGTATCAATTACCCACTTGAGGTAAGGCTCAAGAGGTATGGAATTCTTGTGTCCAAAGATCTTACTGTCTACCTTGTTGGGCATCCTCCAAGCTCGGATGAACCTTTTTCGGAGTTCTTGGTTGTCGTTGTCGAAGTCGAAAACCAAGCCTTGAATCAGCATATCATGTGGGCCATCCCTTCGGGCATAACCAAACTGTCTCAGAGATAAGCAATGGTTATAAGTGATGTCTCCCCCAATGCCAAGTAGAGGGACATTAGGGAATTCCCCACAACGGTCGACAATGATAACATTCTCTTTAGATCGAGAACACCAATGAATATCTGAATGTGTAAGAGTCATCAACCTTTGTGACCACCTCAAACCTTGCTCATTCTTCAAGACTGATTGGGGAAGATGAGAAATAAACCATCTTGCCAAGAGAGGAGTGCAACACATGAGAACACCTCTTTTCCTCATTGTACGAGTGTGAAAAGAGTGGAGGATATCCCCAAGCAATGTAGGCACCGGGTTACGAGACATGAAAATTTTGACAGCGCTTACATCTATGAGTTGATCAGGATTAGGGAACAAGACCATCCCATAGATGAGAAGAGCTACAATCTCCTCAAAAGCTTGCAAGTCTAGAGAATTCCAACAACTTTGGGCCTTCTCAAATAGAAACTTTGACAAGAAGCCTTTGACACCACTTCTAGTTTCCCAGTGTGTTGTGACATCAGATGAGTGCAAGTGCAAGGCTTGAGCAATCTCTTCTGGCTTTGGATCTATTTCTGTACCATTGAAGGGTAGTTGATTGAGAATAGGAATCCTCAAGAGTTGAGAAAATTCCTCCAAAGTAGGCACAAGTTGGTAGTCAGGAAATGTGAAGCAATGATGCAAAGGGTCAAAGAACTGGAAGAGAACTTTCACCATATCCTCCTCTGTGTTGGAAGTGACCAAGTTGAGTAGACGACCATGTCTCTCGGTGAATGGAGAATTCTCAGGAATCCTTGAAGCTAGCTCCTTGAGTTGTGGAGGAATTCTTACAAGGTTGACTTGGATAGTTTTCCTGCGAAGTGAATCCATAACCTACAAAACAAGAACAAAGATGAATCTCCAAATCCTTGAAATGGTTAGTGGATGCATATGATACTCATGATGTCCATGATGTTATGCACAAATAAATATGTACAAGCAAATCACACAAGTTCCTAGTTTAGGCTTGCATGGGGTTTCACAGGTAAGTACCCTCTTGAAGTTTAGTTGGCTCAACCTGTCCTAGAAATAGTAATCGGGTTCTAAGGAGCTCAATATCACTGGATTGTTTCCTTGTTCATTGTTTTGATTCAGCTTCTTTACTGGCGACCGAAATATTCCAAGAAACCAACCCTCAATGAGTGTAGTATCGAGTATCTACCAACTTCGGACTGCACCAAAGCCGGTCATCTCACTACATCCTAAAAGGCCAAGTTGGTCAAGTAAAGGTTCTAGAAGTTCGTTAGTGCTTCATGACATCACTCAGCGGCCCTGTATTCTCTTTGATTGACTCAAAGGCTACCGGTACCCACAAACATGTCACACTAACATAGCTATTGCTTAGACCATGTCGGTATACCCCGCACAGTTTCCACAACGTATTGCTATTTACCTATAATGTTTCCCAAATCCGAGTAGAGGATTCAACCCAAACAATAGGACCAAAGTGTAAAGCAAACAAGTCAAGCAAGATAAGAATGTAAAGGTGATCTAAAACCCTAAGGTAACCCCACTTTTTTAGAATTTTCCCCAGCAGAGTCGCCAGTTCTGTGATACGGTGGGAGAACTGACTTGAGGTTTTGCGTTTGTGTTTGCAAATGTTACGGTTTAGCAAGAGTCGCCACCGACTTTTATTTTATCCAAAAGGAAAGGTAAAAAAGCACAGGAAAGACCTTTGATATGTTTTCTTGGGTTCGGGGGGTAGATTATGAAAAGGGAAGGTGCTAGCACCCTTTTCATCCATGGTTTTCCATGGGCTCTTAGTTACTTGTTTAGATCACTTTCTTTGCTTTTGAAAATGTTTGAAATGGTGCTTTGTGTGGTTTTTAAAGTATTTTGAAAAGAGGTCATCGTTTAGGCAATCTTTGTAATGATTCTCGTTCGTAAGAATGTATACAAAGATGTTTGTCTTTTGAAAAATGTTTCAATGTTTTGAAAGTTGTTTGGAAATGTTTTGAAGATGTGTATGTGTTTGTTTGAAAATAGCAAGGATTGTTTGCAAATTGATCAAGTAACTAGAAGCTATCTACCTACTCAAATGTCTTTCCTATACATTTTTATTCCTTTGACATTGTTGATTTACCATTGATTTGGTAAACAACCCTATCTTTAGATGTTAAACGGGCCGGGCGTGGGTCATCGTATGACCATGATAGCAATGTTGCCAAATATATTTAGCATTTTGAGGGACTAAGATCATTTGTTTAGGCAACCTTTTGATAGCGTCATCGAGGGACTATGATCTTATTTGTTTGTATTATTTTGCCAAGATACCTTGCATGCATACCATGGCCATTCATTTTAAGGCAACCAAGTGGGTGAAATCCTAGGGGTGTTTGTGTGCAATGTGTGTCATTTTACATGCATTTGTTGTCTTGTATTAGGTCATTCTATTTGTTTGATTTTTGTCTTATCATGCAAAACCCTAGTTTTACTAAACATGGTATAATGCGATAAATTGCATAAAGTAAACTAAACTATTATAACAGTTATTATGGGAAGGGGGATACAAGTTTTTGAATGGGGATATTGCATAAAAATAAACCCTAAAATACTATTACAACCCAATTGAATATTTTCAAATTAAATAAATGAACAAGTATTTAAATATGCAATAAAATGTATTTATGCAAAAAATGTCTTGTATTAATTTTATGTATGAAAAAATAAAATTATTTAAGTCTTAAAAATAAGAAAAATAATATTGTTATTTTTGAAAAGGGTGAAACCCTAGTTTTTGATTTAAAAGAAAATCATGTTTTCTATTATTATTTTGTCTATTTATGTACAAGAAAATATAAGTAATATTATATACAATATTAAAAATTAAATATGTGTGACAATAATTATTTTTATGTGTTAAATAATAAAATAAAAATATATAGTATTTTTAAATTGTATTTACAAATTTATTTAAGAAAATAAATTCTATAAACCTAATAAACTATTTTTTATGCCTAAAAAATAATTAAAATAATAAAATAAAATGCAAAAAATAAAGAAATTATTTTTGTGAATTTTTATTGTTCAGAAAAAGAATTATAAACAATAAATATAAAAATATAAAAAGAAAAATGAAAAATAAAACAAATATGCAAATGGGGTGTGGATATCAAGTCAGGGGGTATGGGAAGCAAAAACAGAAGCCCAAGGCGCACCAAGCCCAGAACAGCTTCGTCCCTGTCCTCCGTCCACTTCCTTGCGCGCGTATTTTCAAAACCTGCAACTTGTTATTCTTTGCACAAAAACAAAAACATGCAACATGAAACATATAGCATTTTTTATCACGATTCCAATGATATAAGATTCATAATCTAACTCTCAAAGATCAGGGAGAATTTCTGTAGCCCTAATTTCTGACCTAATTTTTTCATGAACTTCAAGCTTCAAATTCTCACTACTCAGTTAATATAAATGACAACTATGCATATGTACAGCTTCACCGTGTTAAGGACTACATCTTTGCTTCACAAATTAAAGCTTGAGGATTCCTAAATAGAGAGATAGAGTTTTGAAAAATACCTTGTTCAGGTGAGTTTGGATATGACAATGTAGGTACTTTGAGGGAGGCCTGAAGATCGTGTGAGCTTCCTTGAAGTTCCCTCAAGCTATTCCAATGCTTAGCTTGCCTTGTGGATGTCTGGAACTCTCTGTAGAAGTCAATCAGCAACCTTCAAGTTTGAAGATGGTGATGTCTGAAATAGAGGTTACAGCAATAGGATAAGGGCTTGGATAGTTTATGTAGGATGTATGTAAAGTGTTTGAAGTCTTGAGACAAGAAACGCACGAGCCAAAAATGAAATGGCTAGTGTTTTGCAAAAGCTGCCCTGTTTGGGCAGAAATTTGTGTTTTTTGTGTTTGGGAAGGTTTCAGATGTTGTGCACTCGTGTTCTAGCTTGCAACAAGTTTGTGAAGTTGTTTAGAATGATGCCAAGCCCTCCCTTTATCAGCTTGTACAAGTTTTTGACTTTTGGCCACTTTTCTTGCTTTTGAAGAAAAGTGAAATGACTATGTTAGCAGGCCTGTACTTAGCCAACTTGTGAGCTGTAAGGGTTGGTATACTTTGCTTGTTATCTATGGAAAATGCATGTACTCAAGGAACAAGTCCAAGGCTCAAGGTTGATAAAGTTGGAAAAGCTTACTTTATCAAAATGGCATTGTGAACTTTTGGCCATTTATGGAATTATTCTTTGTACAATGCTCTAAAGGTCAAAATAAAGCCATTATCCCATGAGTTTGCATTTAATTATGGAGTGTAGAAGGGATTTAGGACCTGTAATTCAAGGTACAAGCATGCTAGGATCTGATTTGCAACTTGAAGCATTGTGAAAATGGCTTGCACAAAAGTGACAAAATTCCATTTTCTCTTCTTCGATTCTCCCTAACCACAAATGATCTTGGAGAATTATTGGACATTTTGGAAAGCTTGAAACACACTCTATAATCCATCTTTGAAATTAATTTTTAGATACCTCTTGGAACTATGTGAAAAATGTCCATGAAGTTGGGTAAAAAACCTGCCTAAATTAGGGCAAATTTTCACTAAGTCTTTTAGTTCATTGACCCTTATTCACAAATTCATATCTTGAGATCCAAGCATATATTGGGAAAACTTTGTGAATCAAAGTTGTAGATTTCATGGAGGACTACAACTTTCATGTTGGAAGTTTTCTTTGAATCCAATTGCATCATGGTGAAAAAGTTGTGGAAAGTTGGGGAAAAATAAGAAATTTTCCATACTTAGAAAAATTCTAAGTTAAGAAAAAATTTCAAATTAAAACCCTAATTTTCAAATTTAAGTTTCTTGGTCAACAAGTTTCACATTTTTACATATCTTGATGAATTATGACCCTTGGCACTTGATTTTGACCAAAAAGTCAAAGTTTGACTTTTCAGTGCACAGTTGACTTTTGATCAGTTGACTGCAAAATTCATTTGCCAATCCTATGCATTTGAGATCTGTTGAACTATGTGATTAGGTCAAGATGATGCTATTGATTCCTTGAAATCATGCTTGAACCCAATTGGCCATTGGCTAGGTTAAAAACCAGAAATTGCCCTTTCTCAGTTAAAACCCTAATTTTGACCATTTTGCCCTTTTGATGATTTGATCAAATTTCTTGAGGAGTTCTGATCCAAACTTGATTAAATGGTTCATATGAGTCTAAAATGTTGTTGTGGATAAAAAATTATGAAGTTTGACTGTAAATTGGCCATGGTTGACTTTTTCCCCAATACAGCTGATTTTTAGGTCAACTGTCTAATTGACTGGGCAAAAATGTGATTCAAGGCTTGAAACTTGTCATGGGCAATCTTAGGGGTCCAAGATGTTGTATGAAAGTCACATGAAGCATTTATGGTCCAAAAATCCTTATGCAAACTCAAATCCTAATTTCAGGTTAACAGTGCAAGGTGAGGTATCTTGAGCTGAACAAACCCTAATCCTGCCTTGAGTCCAAGAGGTCTTGTGAGGAAAAAATATTGATAAATGAGAGGGAAAATTTTGGGGTACAACAGCTTCCCCTGTTCAATCTTCTTGAACCTGAAGAGTTAGATTGGCGAGTTTTGTTGTTCGTGACTCGAAGGTAAAAGATGATTGGACACTAGAGTGCCCGTAAATTTGCACTCGTCAAAGCGTAGTTGAGGGAATGGGCTTAAAGATGCCATTTGGATATGTGATAGAATCTTGTTGGAGATAGGCTTAAAGATGCCATCCAAGAATGTTTGTTGAACTGCAAGTTGTAAGCCAAAAGAATAAGTATCAGAATGGTGTCCATATCTGGAACGTATCTAAAATTTATCTGGAGACTGAATCTGAATAAGCAATGGAATGGCATCCGTGTCTGGAGCGTCTCTGAGCTATGGAAAGTCAGAATAAGTGACAGAATGGCAACCGTATCTGGAGCGTATCTGAACTATATCTGAAGTTGAGATCTGAATGAGTATCAGAATGACTTTCGTGTCTTGGAGTGTATCTGAACTGTATCTGAAGTTGAGATCTGAATGAGTATCAGAATGACTTCTGTGTCTTGGAGTGTATCTGAACTGTATTTGGTAGTTTTAATCTGAAGGAGCAATAGAATAGCATCCGTGTCTGGAGCGTCTCTGAGTTGGGGAAAATCAGAATAGGTGACAGAATGGCAACCGTGTCTGGAGTGTATCTGGACTGTATCTTGAGTTTGAATCTGAATGAGTAATAGAATGGCTTCCGGGTCTAGAGAATATCTAAATTGTATCTGAGATCTGAGTCTGAATGAGCAACAGAATGACTTCCGTGTCTGAAGTGTATCCGTACTGCATCTGAACTGGAAACTGAATAAGGACCAGAATGGCATCCGTGTCTGGATCGTATCTGAACTAGAATCTGAATAAGTGACAGAATGACTTCCGCGTCTGGAGTGTATCTGAACTTGAATCTGAACTTTGAAATATGAATAAGTATCAGGATGGCATCCGTATCTGGAGCGTATCTGAACTGTATTTGAAATCTGAATCTGAATAAGCATCAGAATGGCATCCTTGTCTGGAGCGTATCTGAACTTAAAATCTGAATGAATAGCATAATGACTTTCGTGTCTGGAGTGTATCTGTACTGTATCATGATTGTATACTGTTAATGGCAGCTTGTTAATCTTATCCTGAAAAGGGTAAAATGTTAGCTGAAACACAAAGTTATGTTGCATGAAATATATGATGCAATAAATGTGTTTTATCAATGTTTATGATATATGAATGTAACGTATGCGCATGTAAGCTGATTTGCTGTATTGCTGAGGAAAATAAATCCTTGGCAGCTGGGGATAATAAAACCCTTGACTGTTGTCGGGGAAAATAAATCCTTGACTGTTGAGGATAAGAAATCCTTGGCGACTGTTGGGGATTAAAAATCCTTGACAACTTCTGTGGGGATATAAATATCCTTCATGTCTTGAAGTTGGAGTACTGACAAGAATTCTGTTGCGAGTAATTCCATATACTGCCTGAGTAATCTGCTTGGGGAATCCAGAGATCTTTGATGACTTCTACTGGGGATTACACAAAGGAAATCCTTGATCTGCTGGAGAGTAAGGAAGACTCTGATGACTTCTGCGGGAATTAAGAATGAGAATCTTCATTTTGTTGGGGAACAATGAAAACTTTGGCGACTTCACTGGGGAATTGAGAATGAGAATCTTAATTATGTTGAACAAATAAAAACTTTGTGGGGGAGAAGGCTTACTGCTGGGGAGTAGGCTCAGGAATTCTGGTCGTCTGCCGCTCTACTGGGGAATCATCCTAGGTTGGGGAGAGAAAAAAGTTAACTGTTATCTAGTTGATTTTCAGACTTCAAGACAACTTGCTGGGGAATTTGGAGCAACTGAATGGTTTCCGCTGGGGATTGGGAGTTTGAAGTTTTAACACTGATGGGGATTAAGGGTCTGAAATTTTAGTTCCACTGAGGATCTAGATGATGTACTGTAGGGATTGCTCATGGAATAGCCTAAAGACGTTTTCTTATCCTTTCAGTCTGTCAGTAATTGTTCTTTCCTAACCTGTTTATTTGTAAACAGTAATTATGTTCAAATGCATATGTTCATCAATGAATCATTGGACGTTTTTGCAAATAAAAACACAACTGCAAAAGAAAAAGGCAAATAGTTTTCTGTACTTTGAAAGAGATATCTTTGTATTTACTTTGAATAAGTGTTTTGTACAAAGGAGACAGACATCCTAGTAAGAGGATGGTGTCATAAAAGTAAGAAAATTTTATAAAAAGAAAGATAGTTATGTGTGTAAAAATCCCATGGGGTTCCCATTCTGCTATAGCCTTCATATCTCTGAATATCTTGTCCATCTGTTGCTTTGTCCGATGATGATTGGATTGATCAGAAACTTCAAGTTTATCAGTGAATAGATTATTCTTAAAGTGATCCGACGAGACATAATCATACGCTTTAATTCCCTAACTTTTGTCTGGACCGCCCTTTCGGGTTTTCAGTCCATCGGGAAACCCTTTTTTGCCCAAGTCACCCTTTCGGGTTTTCAACTTGCCGGGTGTACAGATTTTTTTTTATTTATCCCTAATTTTTGCCTGAACCGCCCTTTCGGGTTTTCAATTCACCGGGATGCCCTTTTTTGCCTAGGTGTGTCAACCTAGCGGGTCATTTATGTGTAGTATCTTTTGACTATGTATGCGTTCGCAGGGTGCGGCAGGTCGTCGCTGTCCATGGTGGTTAAAATCATTGCCCCACCAGAAAAGATGTTCTTGAGTATAAATGGTCCTTCGTAAGTAGGAGTCCATTTTCCCCTGGGATCACTTTGTGGCAAGATGATGCGCTTGATCACTAGATCTCCGACTTGATATGTTTGGCGTCTGACTTTCTTGTTGAAAGCCTTGATCATCCGTTTTTGATACGTATGACCGTGGTAAACAGTAGTAAGTCTCTTTTCGTCAATTAAGTTCAGTTGATCATGTCGGGTCTGGATCCAATCGTCTTCACTCAAACCATCATCCTTCATGATTATCAAATAGGGAATCTGAACCTCGATAGGCAAGACAGCTTCCATGCCATAAACTAAAGAATAGGGTGTTGCCCCAGTTGACGTGCGTGTCGTGGTACAGTACCCGTGTAGAGCAAACGGTATCATCTCATGCCAGTCCTTGTAGGTGATTGTCATCTTTTGTATGATCTTTTTTATATTTTTGTTCGCAGCTTCAACTGCACCATTCATCTTTGGCCGATAGGGGGATGAATTGTGATGTTGAATCTTGAACTGCTCGCACAGGGCGGTGATCATAGTATTGTTAAGGTTTGTACCGTTATCAGTGATGATCCTTTCGGGGATACCGTACCGACAAATACGGGTCTGCTTGATGAAACGGGCAACAACATTCTTAGTAACGGGTGCGAAGGAAGCTGCTTTGACCCACTTGGTGAAATAGTCAATGGCCACCCGAATGAAGCGGTGTCCATTGGATGTTGTAGGCTTGATCTCTCCAATCATGTTGATTCCCCACATAGCGAAGGGCCAAGGAGCTGTTAAGACATTTAGAGGAACAGGAGGCACGTGCACCTTGTCTGCATAGATTTGACATTTATGGCACGTGCGGGAGTGTTGATAGAAGTTAGCTTCCATGGTAGACCAGTAATAGCCTGCCCGTAGGATCTTCTTTGCCATCGTATGCCCACTAGAGTGAGTGCCGAAGGTGCCTTCATGCAATTCAGCCATGATCTTTTCAGCTTCAATCTTGTCCACACAACGGAGCAGAATAGAATCATGATTGCGCTTGTACAAGTTGCTATTACTTAAGAAGAACTTAGCTGAGAATCTCCTTAAGAACTTTTTGTCATTGACTGGAGCTCCTTCAGGATATTCTTGCGCCTCGAGATACCTTTTGATTTCGTGAAACCATGGCTGGTCCACTACTTCTTCGATATTAATCTCGTGACAATGTGCAGGTTCGTCCATCCGTTCAATGGTGATTTGGGGAGCCTCATTATCCCAGTTAAGTTTAAACATGGATGACATTGTAGCTAGAGCATCTGCTAGCTGATTTTCTTCTCGCGGGAAGTGCTCGAAGGTAATCTACTCAAATTGTGGTAGTAATGTCAAGACATGTTCTTTGTAAGGGATGAGGTTTGGATGCTTAGTGTCGCACTCTCCTTTGATCTGAATGATGACCAAAGTTGAGTCCCCAAACACAATCAAAGATCTCATTCCCAAGTCTATGGCAGCCTTGAATCCAAAGATGCATGCCTCGTACTCAGCCATGTTATTCGTACAGTTGAAGCAAAGTCTGGCGGTGAAAGGAGTATGGCAACCTTCCGGAGATATGAGCACAACACCGATACCATTACCAAGTGCATTGGAGGCACCATCAAAGTACAGGGTCCATCGGGATCCTTGTTCAGGTCTGTCATATGGTCTGAAATCCCCAATGTTGTCCAATGTCATGATGTCTTTGTCAGGGAAGTCGAACTTTATGGATTGGTAATCTTCTACAGCTTGATGGGCCAGATGATCAGCTAGCACACTCCCTTTTATAGCTTTTTGGGTTGTGTATTGTTTGTCATATTCTGTTAGGATCATCTGCCATCTGGCTATCCTTCCAGACAAAGCAGGCTTCTCAAAGATGTACTTTATCGGATCCATCTTAGATATCAGCAAAGTGGTATGAGTCAACATATAGTGCCTTAGCCGGCGAGCAGCCCATACCAAAGCGCAACAAGTTTTCTCGAGCAGTGAATATCTGGTTTCACAGTCGGTAAAATTTTTGCTAAGGTAATAAATGGCGTGCTCTTTTCGGCTAGACTCGTCATGCTGCCGCAGTACGCACCCCATTGAATTCTCTAGGACGGTTAGATATATGATTAGCGGTCTTCCCTCGACGGGTGGCATCAAGATAGGAGGTTCTAGAAAATACTCCTTGATTTTATCGAAAGCAATATGATAGTCATTGTTCCATCGAACTACCTGATCTTTCTTCAACAGCTTGAAGATTGGTTCACAAGTAGATGTTAGGTGAGAAATGAACCTAGCAATGTAGTTTAGGCGTCCCAAAAAACCTCTGACCTCCTTCTCAGTGCGAGGAGCAGGCATTTCTTGTATCGCTTTGACTTTGGCAGGATCAACCTCGATGCCTTTGTTGCTGACAATGAAACCTAAGAGTTTATCGGATCGGACTCCGAATGTGCACTTGTTTGGGTTCAATCGTAGCTTGTACTCCTTCAACCTGACAAACAGCTTTTACAAGTGACTAAGGTGTTCTTCTTCAGTTTGTGATCGGTCTATCATGTCATCTATGTAGACCTCTATCTCAT
Source organism: Vicia faba (assembly GCA_948472305.1). Taxonomy (NCBI): domain Eukaryota; kingdom Viridiplantae; phylum Streptophyta; class Magnoliopsida; order Fabales; family Fabaceae; genus Vicia; species Vicia faba. Next base: position 1,602,515,107 of record OX451736.1, read on the forward strand.
GATGTATCATATCATGAAACAAAGCTACCATGGCGCGTTGATAGGTTGCCCCGGCATTCTTCAGTTCGAATGGAATCACTTTATAGCAGAACATACCCCACTGTGTGACAAAAGTAGTTTTCTCTATGTCCTCGGGTGCCATTTTGATCTGGTTATAGCCTGAGAATCCGTCCATGAAAGAAAATACTTTATGCTGAGCTGTGTTGTCAACCAGGATGTCGATGTGCGGAAGTGGAAAGTCATCTTTAGAAGAAAGGAAATAGTGCAATACCAAACAGATAACTATCTGTAGCAATTGAACAAGAATAAAAGAAACCCAGAGAACTTCAAGCAAGCTGGCATCAGCAGACAAATCAAGTAAGAAATTACGCCATCAGGATGTAAGTATTGAGATTATCAAATATGAACAGATCCCATGGGAAATGTATAGCACTCATAGTCACATGCATATATCCTGCATAGACTATCAAATATGCCAAGCACAAGAGCAGTGTCAATATAATAAATTATGTTCCACAAATAAAGTGAAACACAGTAGCCTCAACTCAAAAATGGAAATCTTTTCTCAAAGTACCTCGTACATTCAACAGTCAAGTTAGTATTCCCATAAATTGAATGATGACTCACATAAGGGATGGATGATGACACCATAATGGGGTGATGAAACATGATAGCAACTATCAAAACATTAGATATGATAGACAAAAAAGAAACAGGCATATGCACAATTTGGTCAAAAACTAGAGGAATGCTGCTCCTTTCTATCACCATATTGAATTGACAATTGAATATCAATCAAGGATCATGGGAGCTTGAGAAGAATACAATCAAAGACCATGAATGGTCAGTAGCAAACATAATTCAATCATACTCAATTACTTCATCACAGCTCACAAGCATAATAGAAGAGGAATCCCACACAATGCATCAAAAGGTTCAATCATTCAAACATGGGGCATTAAATGAAATTACTTGAGTTTATGTGGATAAATAGAACCAACGTGATCATTAGGTGCCCAATTATAGGCCTCACTCAAGTTCATTGGCCATCAAGCAAATTGCAACAAGCTATGCAACATTAATTGGGTACCTTCACTTCAAAAATACATCAAAAATAGAAACAAGGATCAATAATTCATACAAAAAATCTCTTAGCATCTTTGGAGTGTGTAGAAGTTAGAAAGAAAGTCTTAAGTTCATGAATGGTTGAGGAGGGGATCAAATGAGGCCCAAAGTTCAAAACTAGTTGGCCAAACTACCAAACTAGACAAGCTTTCAAAATAATTTGTGGGAAAATGTCCAATCAAATCAAATAATTCAAGAAAAATGATTTTCAGATCCTCAATACATCCATGAACCTTAAACAAGATCCAAATTCCAATGGAAACCCAAGGAAAATTGGTTTTGAAATTGAAACTTGCACAATAAGCAACAAAACCTTAATTATTTGACTTTTAACCTTAAATATTAATTAGGTAAGATCAAAATTCAAACCATTCAAACCAAGATCATGCAAATCATAAGGAAACCCTAAATATCAGCATACATATTTTTTTCACATTTTTAGGATAAAAGAAAAGTCAAAAATAAAATTCAAATTCAAACCATTAATTCAACCAAAATTATATCTACATTTTAGAATTAAAACCACACATCCTTGATTTTTTGTGGAATTTTTGAATTAAAGGAAATATTAAAATAAAAATAAACAAACAATTTAACAATTAAAATATTATTTAATGACAAAAATGCAAATCCTAACCAAAAGTCATAAAACAGGTCAAAACAAAATTATATTCAGACACTATGATTAAAAACCAATTTGTATGATTGTTTTGAGAATTTTTTAATTAAAGGAAATATTAAAATAAAAATAAACAAACAATTAAACAATTAATCTATTACTTAATGACAAAAATGCAAACCCTAACCAAAAGTCATAAAAAAAGGTCTAAACAAAATTATATTCAGATACTATGATTAAAAACTAATTTGTATGATTTTTTGAGAATTTTTGAATTAAAGGAAATATTAAAATAAAATCATACAAACAATTAAACAATTAAACTCTTCAAATTAAATTTATAATCAAAAATAGAAAAAAATGCTAAACCAAAATCAGAATCAAATTCTATATTATTTTATGAGCCCAAAACATTTTTTGTGGAATTTTTTTTCAAGGAAATATTAAAACAAAAATAAACATTAAACAAATAATTAAATAATAACACAAATTTTTAAACCAATCAAAACATTTTCAAAAAATTATTTAAAAAATACACAAGGTCAGGAATATTATTTTTAGGTTTCCTGAATTTTTTCATAATTTTTCAACCATTTTTGAGTAAGAAATAAAATCATGAAAATCAAGTTATGAAACAAAATTCAAATGAATTAAAAAAACCAAATCAACCAACCAGAGGAGGCCACGCCATCATCTTCAACCTCTAGCTAGGGCAAAAACGCGCGAAAGACCAGATCCACCACCTCATGTTCTGATCAACATAACATGCTCAATTCTACACCATTTTTCATGAAATTTTGTGCAAATTAAAGCTAACATATCATACTATACTATGCAATTTGAATCACATCAAATAATTAACCATAGATCAAGAACGGATCGCATGAAAATGACAAAAACTCACTGAGCAGAAAATTTCAGATGCATCATATATGCACATCTCATCAAATCAAAAGATCTGAAGCTACAGAAATACTTAATGAACTTCAAACAACATGATTACGAGCTCAAATCACATAATGCACGGCTAGAAATCAAGATCCAAAGTTAAGAATTCTAACCTTTGACGCAAAAACGAATCTACTGTCTCCTAAACTCCAGTTGCAAACTAAGCCTCGATCTACAATCTTTATCACTTGGAGAAGAGAATGCAAGAAGAAATACTCAAAACGCGCAAGTAAATTGAGAGAATCGAAGAAATTTGCAGAACAAGTGACTATGGAGTTTTTTGAGCTCAGGGACGAAATGAAGCACCAATGAGGCTCAATGAAGCTTTCCTCTCAATATATAGAGCACGAGGAGGGGGGTAGAATAAGCTTTTCACACTAAAAACCGTTAGAAAGAATGAATCCCCCTTTTTGCAAAAATGAAGTGTGCACATGAAGCACTAAAATTCCTTGTGCATTCCCAAGCCTTTCACGTGCATTTCAGGTCTTTTCATCTCAGGAAGAGATTAGCAAAAGATCAAGGCTTAATTCCTTGTATTAATCAAGTGTTGGTGATTAGGCATTTTCATGCCACTTTTTGCAAAACCACGGATTGCCCTTGCATTTGCCCATGTGCAGCTTAAACTTTGGCATGGGCCTTAGTACATTGAAAATTAGTCATGGGCCAAGTTTTAAGTGAAACCAATGGCCACAAATCAGGTTATCAAGAATTTGCAAATTGCATGGTGTGCATGAATTCAATGAAATGCCTCAAAATTACAAAGCTCATAACTTGCTCATACTTTTGAATTTGGACACAAATGAGAACAATTTGGAAAGGTATTGAAAAGATCTACAATCCCTCAGTTTTGAGTTTTTGCAATTGAATCTATTAAGGTCCTCAAAATTGAGCTTGAAATTCACTAATTTTGGAAAATGACCTATAATTTTAACTTGAGGCATGAACTTCCAAAACCATAATTCTTGACCCTTTGCCAATTTGGACATGAAACCAAAAGGAGATGAAAGATGATCCTCTTATCTTTCCAAGAATACTTCATTTGCATTTTTTTGATCAAAGGTGAATAAAATATGAATTTTTGAAGTTAAGTCCTTATTTTCCAAAATTAGAAACTTTTAGGGTTTCTTCATGAACAAGTTTCAACCCAAACCTCAATATTTTTTATCCAATGATCAAAATGGACTTGAAATATGAAAATTATACCCTTGAATTGATGGTTGACCAAAATTTCACTTGGTCAACCTTGACTTTGACTGATTTTGACCAAAATGACCATTTTGTCCCTTTGAATCAATTGATCCACTTCCCTTCAAAATTGATGATCAAAACTTCAAACATATGATCTTCCAAATATATAGAGGCCATGTACAAAGTTTCACTTTAAAATTCTCAAGAAATATTGATGAAATCTCAAACCCTAGTTTTGGTTAACACCTTAGGAGATTGATGAATCATCCCCAAAATTTCAAATCCTCTGGATATCTTGACCAATTTCTTGTACAAAGACTTTCCAAATACAAATGAGATGTTGTAGCTTCCAAATCAAGATTTGTACATTAATCAATAGCCTTGATCAAACAAAAACCCTAATTTGACTGGTGAATCAAAAGAGTGGTTCTTCTTATAATCAATCACAAACCTCAATCCTCTGATGATCCAAAGAGATGGATAAAATATCTTGACATATGCAATAACTTTTGAGCTTGAAAGGTCCAAAGGTTTAGATGATAAGGTTCTACTTGAGCAACTTGTAAATGCAATCAACCTTCAAAGCTTGAGGAAGACTTGATAACCAAAGTACTTTGATCCCATCACAATGTATGAATGCAATGCAATATGATAATCATGATGAAACATAAGCCTAAATCAAGAGGGTAAATTTTGGGGTGCAACAGTTGCCCCTATTCAAATATCTTCAACATGATAAGCGGGAAAAGTGACAACTTTCGGGCGTTCAGAGTTGAAGATGATTGAATACAAAAGACCCGAAAATTTACACTCTTGAAGAAGAAAAAAAGAAAAAAAGCAGAAAACCCCAAAGACATGCGTCAGAATGAAGCTGTAACGTGGGTTGAAATAGAACGGAAAAAAAAAGAAGAGTAGACGCAACTAAACTTTCGGACAAATGTCCCAGGGTAAAATTGGGCTTCAAAAAGGGTGAGATAAAACTCAAACCACAGAGTATAGGCGAAACTAAGCTCTAGAAAAGAAAACGTACGCGGGTGAGGAGGCGAAACTCCGAGCTCGACCCAAAGCAAAGTGGCTAGAGTGCGTGATTCTAGGAGCACTTGATAATCTCAACTAAGATAGACAGTATAAAGGAACTGAAAGAATCCCAGAAATGAGGAACAAAAGCGAGACAAAACTCGACTTAATAACCAGTTAGACGAAACTAAACTAGATGAGCACCAGGACGAAACTGGATTTCACGCACGGGTAACAAGGCAAAACTCGACCCATAGCAAAGTGATGAGAGTGCATGTTTCTCAGAGCACCTGCTGGTCTCAGATCAATGGATAAACAGTGACGAAAACTGATAGAATAATCCAAGGAACAAAAGAGACTGATTTCCAACCAGGGACGCGGTACGAACACTGCACTCGGTAAATGAACATCGTCAAAGGGTCCAAGGTATGAAAGCAAAAACGAGACAAAACCCGACTCAATAACTAGTTAGATGAAACTAAACTAGATGATTACCAGGATGAAACTGGATTTCATGCACAGGCAACGAGGCGAAACTCGACCCAAAGAGAGAGTGATGAGAGCGCATGTTTCTCAGAGCACCTGCTGGTCTCGGATCAATGGATAAACAGTGACGAAAATTGATAGAAGAATCCAACGAACAAAAGAGACTGATTTCAAACCAGGGATGCAGTACGAACACTGCACTCGGTAAACGAACACCGTCAAAAGGGTCCAAGGTATGAAAGCAAAAACGAGACGAAAATCGACTCAAAAACTAGTTAGGCGAAACTAAACTAGATGAGCATCAGGACGAAACTGGATTTCATGCGCAAGGTGAGGAGACGAAACTCTGAGCTCAACCCAAAGCAATGAGATTAGGGAGTACACCTAAAAACCTGCTGAAAATGAATATCAGGACGAAACTGGTATTCGAAAGGTGCATCAATAGACATTGGAATGAACCGGAGAGGGTAGTGAAGACTAAACCCGAGAAGATCGCGCCAGGGCGAAACTGAACTACAGTCAAGAGTAAACACTCAAACAAACAAATGATTGATGTCAAAAGGATATTGGTATGGGGAGGAAACTGAGATAATGAGGATGAAGACCTCGCTGGAGATTTAATCCGAAGTATTAGCAAATTCACTGGGGACAACAGAAACAATAATGGCTTATGTTCCGGTGCATGTTTGAATTCTTTCTATATAGCGCAATGCTCCATATAATGGAAATGCTACGCATTTTGGTAGATGAAATGTAATGATGCATGTTTAAAAGTTTCACTGGGGAATGGCCAATTGATAAGCCAATAACCAAAAAGTCAGAATCTGACATGACTTGCAAAAATAAATTGCAAAATCCAAAGGAGATGAGAAAAATATGCGGAACCGCTCGAGAGGGAACCTCTAAAAGATGAAGCTTCACGGGGAATAACAACCGAGCAACCAGTAGAAATGGGCCATAAACATTGAGAGGAGCTGCAGAAATAAACTGCAAACCCTTAGAGAAGATCAGATCGACGTTGTAGCTTCTGTAGAAGATTAGACATGGAGGGAGAATATCAGGGCAAGTCTGTAATCTCTGGAAAAGACAGCGCGTGGCCGTGTTGAGGATGACACCAAGACAACAAACCCGACGTGAGGGGTGAAAACCTTTGCTGGGGGAACAAAGCTCTACTGAGGAAACGGGACTTCACCGGGGAGACAGAACTCTGTTGAAGAGTTTTGTTGGAGAGATATTTTTCTTGGAATGCAACCATTGGATGGATCATGCAGATAGTCACACAGTATCGACTTTACTGGGGTTAAGGAAAGATCTTAACATAAGGATGCCCCAATCAACAGACCGGATGGGAAAAGAGAGGTCATGGCGAGGGATCTCTGTTGGCAACTCTGTTAGAGAGTTGAAACTTCTTCAGAATGTGAGTTCCCATTTAAAAAACTCCACTGGGGATGTGCGACATATTCAAACTTGAAGTCTCAGAATGAAGCCTTTAAAAGAAGATTCTTGGGGCAACAAAACTTCGCTGTGGAAACGAAACTTCACTGGGGATAGGTAAGGTCCTATTCATACACGGGTTTTGTCTAGCAGAAGAAAACCAAATATTCCCTTCCTGACAATCATTAAGCTCTTTACAGGTGTTCAATGTCTAACCTCTTTTTTGATGTCAAACAAATGTTTTGTATGCAGAAAGATGTTTATTTGACAGATCTGATGTGATGATTATTTAAGCCTTAAAGTTGAAAAACCTTAACAAAGTGTCGCATCTCTGTTGTGAATGAATCATTGGCTAGAGTGCAAAAAATTTCAAAACTTTTCTTCCCCCCCCCCCCCCTTTTTTTTTAAGAAAACGAGTCAAGATGCGGGTGGTAAGATACCAACATGGATATGCAACACATATTTTGGAGTTTAGGAAATGTCATCCTGTTGTAGTATGCTTTCGAGTTAAACCCTTGTTTCAGTTAGGACTTTTAAAGGTTGTAATGTGGCCTGGTTCGAGGGTTTTTTAGAAAAAAGGTTTTTCAAGGCTCAAGTTATTTGGTGCCCACCCCCTTTGTGATATTCCCTTGTCCTAAGTTCAGCTGATTTATCACAATCATTCATCTTTCAAAAGGATTTATAATGGTAGAGTGATCACGACAAATTCTCCAACATGATTGTCACTTAACTTTTGTTGCTTTTGTTTTTGATATCATTGTTCTTCTTCTTTTGATGAAGATTGAATAATCTTTTTTCTTTCTGGCCCTTTTAGGCTCTCTTTTCCCTAACTTTTTCCTGGACAAAATCTTTTGAATTTCAACTTTGGGAGTCTAGCGGGACGCCCTAACTTTTGCCTAAGCGACTTGTTTTCAAGTTTCGACTTAGCGGGGCTTTTTGTTTCTTTCTTTATTCATACTCTCCACTTCGAACAAGTCAATGTGACTTTAGGTCTTTGAACTTTTTCTCTTTTTTTTCTCTCTCTCTTTTTTTTGAAGAAAACAAATGCCACATTCCTTGGTCGACGAGGGATAGCCATTATCGTATCGATTCGATCTCGACCTCAGGACTTTGCGAGGAAATGAACATCGTGGTTTAGACATTTTTCCTGATCTCATGATGCGAAAGATAAAATGTGGTGATCCTCAGATGGGACATTCATTCTGAAATCTGAATGCTTAGCAAATTAACTGAACATCTACCCTGCCCCTGGTTAAAAAAATAAGGTTTTTTTTTTCGAACGGAAAAGAAACTCCTACTTCGAAGGCTCAGAGGGGTTAACGAGGGTCTAAATCCCTTATATCTCCGGTGTTTGGGGATTGAAACAATGCCTGTACATCGTCAACGGGGTTCTACTCAAAAGCATATCACTATAGTCATCATTTTTAGCTAAACTCCTTCCTCCAAACTCTTGGCTAAGAAAAAGAGTTGGTACAGTTGGTATCAAAATGCCCGGAAAAAAACGATTAAAGAGTGATACTAGATGGATTAAGTAAAATGAAACAATTTTTTCAAGGCAAAAATATTCAACGCATCAAGACTGACATTCGGCCATAATTAAAATCCTATATGCAGACAATGCTAAAACAATCAATCAAGATAACACATGAAAATGCGGAAAAGCAACGTAATAAAAGCCATTATGGGGAAGAAATATCTCCAACTAGGTTTGCCGATATTGCCAACATACTGTAATCTTGATATTACCCTGATCCATGACCTTTACCAACAGCGCGGAGCTGTGAAACAAAACGGCAAGGCGTTCACCAGTAAAATGAATGAGAATCCTATCAATCATAGAACTAAACACGCCCCTTGTGCAGTCGTAGTTGTATTTGTTATCCGTATTTCAAGCGATCAACCAACCATAACTTAGATTACCATTTCCATGTAAGGCCCACGAAGTTTATATGCACATGCTTATCAAAATATTGAACGTTTTTGCAAACAAAATAGTAAAAAGGGAGAAAAGGAACGTATACGTATACTTGAAAGAAGATATTCTATTGATTTTGAGAAATCAGCCTGTGAAAAAGGCATTTACATTTGGAAGCACGTAATTACAAAATCAAAACAAACAAGTCCCGACTCTGCTATGACTCTCATGACTCTTACGCTTTCATCTTCCTGCTTTAAGACAGATCATTCTTGGATTAGCTTCGAGCTTATGCCAGGTGACGGAACGAAGGAAAGAAACAAAGGATCATATGCTGAGCGCAGTCGCTTGCTTTAAGTCCCTAACTTTTACCTGAATTGCCCTTTCTGGTTTTCTATTCACCAGAACACCCTATTTTTGCCTAAACCGCCCTTTCGGGTTTTCAGTTTAGCGGGTTTTTTATCATTTTTTATGCAAAGTATTTTTTAACTACGTCAGCATTCACAGGGAGAGGGAAGTACTCTCCATCCATAGTCGTGAGCATCATCGCTCCTCTAGAGAAAACTTTTCTGACCACGAAAGGACCTTCATAAGTCGGAACCCACTTGCCCCTGGGATCTCCCTGGGGGAGAATTATCCTTTTTAGCATAAGGTCACCTGGCTTGTAACACTGAGGCCGTACCCTCTTATCAAAAGCTTTCCTAATCCTTTGTTGATATGCCTGACCATGACATACAGCCGTCAACCTCTTCTCGTCAATAAGTTCCAACTGATCCAGTCGATTTTGTACCCATTCACTTTCATCCAGCTTAACATCCCTCATGATCCTAAGATAAGGAATCTCAACTTTTATCGACAACATTGCTTCCATGCCGTAAGCCAATGAAAATGGGGTTGCCCCAGTTGAAGTACGCACAGTAGTGCGATAACCATGCAAAGCAAAAGGCAACATCTCATGCCAATCTTTATAGGTTACTACCATCTTCTGCACAATCTTCTTGATATTCTTATTGGCTGCTTCGACAGCACCGTTCATCTTTGGTCGGTATGGGGAATAGTTATGATGCTTGATTTTGAAGGACTCATAAAGCTCCTTCATCATTTTGTTGTTCAAATTAGACCCATTATCGGTAATGATCTTTTCAGGCACTCCGTAGCGACAGATAATATTGTGCTTAATGAACCGAGTTACCACCTGCTTGGTGACATTGGCATAGGATGCAGCTTCGACCCATTTGGTAAAATAATCTATGGCAACCAGAATGAAATGGTGCCCGTTGGATGCAGTCGGTTCAATTTTTTCGATCATATCGATTCCCCATATCGCAAACGGCCAAGGGGGAGTTAAGACATTCAAAGGTACTGGCGGCACATGCACCTTATCAGCATAGACTTGACATTTGTGGCAAACTCGTGCATGATTGTAACAGTCAGTCTCCATGGTGGACCAATAATAACCTGCTCGCAAGATCTTTTTAGCCATGGTATGCTCGTTGGAATGGGTCCTGAAATCACCTTCATGTATCTCCTCAATGATTCTAGCTGCTTCTTTCTTGTCAACACATCTGAGCAGTAAACCGTCATGATGCCTTCTATACAACACACCACCACTGAGAAAGAACTTGGCTGAAAATATTTTCAAGAACTTCTTATCTGTGACGGATGCCTCTTCAGGGTACTCTTGTGTTTCAAGATATCGTTTAACATCATAAAACCAAGGATTACCATCTGATTCCAAACTAGTCTCAAAACAGAAAGCCGGCTCACTCAAACTTCTGATAGTAATGGAAGGTGCCTCATTAGCCCATTTAACCTTGAACATGGAGGACAGAGTTGTCAGTGCAACAGCTAGATTGTTTTCTTCTCTGGGAATGTGCTTAAACGCGATCTCTTTGAAGTACAGAATCAGCTTCATAACATGCTCATGATAGGGAATTAGGTTCTGATGGCGAGTCTCCCAATCTCCATTAATCTGGCTGATAACAAGATTGGAATCCCCGTAAACTTTCAAAAATTTGATGCGCGGGTCGATCGCCGCTTCAATGCCATAAATGCAAGCCTCATATTCGGCCATGTTGTTAGTGCAATCGAAACAAATAAGAGCCGTGAAAGGAATGTGGTATCCCTCAGGGGAATTGATAATAGCTCCGACGCCGTTGCCCATGGCATTTGAGGCACCATCAAAAACAAACGTCCAACGTGATCCCGGCTTGGGTCCTTCGTCTGGGTCTGGCATATTACAATCCCGAATATACACAATTTCCTCATCTGGAAAATCAAACTTCATTGGTTCATAATCGTTCACGGGCTCATGAGCAAGATGGTCGGCCAGTACACTACCCTTAATTGCCTTTTGAGTAGTATATTGGATATCATATTCGGTGAGTATCATCTGCCAACGGGCTACCCTTCCTGTAAAAGCTGGCTTCTCGAAAATATACTTGATTGGATCCATTTTGGATATCAAGTAGGAGGTGTGGGTTAACATGTACTGCCTCAAACGTTTGGCGGCCCAGGCAAGCGCACAACAAGTCTTTTCCAGCAATGAGTACCTCGACTCGCATTTCGTAAACTTCTTACTCAAGTAGTAAATAGCCTGCTCTTTCTTCCCTGTCTCGTCATGCTGACCGAGGATACAACCTATTGAGCTCTCCAACACAGTTAGGTACATGATTAGTGGCCTTCCTTCCACTGGCGGCATGAGTATCGGAGGTTCCTGCAAATACTCTTTTATTTTGTCAAAGGCCTTCTGACAATCCTCATTCCATTTCACTGTCTGACTTTTCTTTAATAACTTGAACAAAGGTTCACAGGTGGCTGTGAGATGAGAAATAAATCTAGAAATGTAGTTTAACCTTCCCAAGAAACCACGTACTTCCTTCTCTGTCCTTGGTTCAGGAATTTCCTGTATCGCTTTTACTTTAGCCGGGTCCACCTCGATACCTTTTTCACTTATAATAAAACCCAACAGCTTGCCGGATCTCACCCCGAAGGTGCATTTATTCGAATTCAACCTTAGCAAGAACTGCCTCAGTCTCTCGAATATTTTTTCCAGATGAACAAGATTTCTGCTTCCGTGTCAGATTTAGCAATCATATCGTCCACATAAACCTCAATCTCTTTGTGAATCAAATCATGAAAGAGAGTGACCATGGCGCGCTGATATGTTTCCCCGACATTTTTCAAACCAAACGGCATCACTTTGTAACCGAAAGTTCCCTAAGGTGTGATAGATGTTGTCTTCTCCATATCCTCCGAATCCATCTTAATTTGATTGTAACCTGAAAAACCATCCATGAACGAAAACACTTTGGAATGAGCGGTATTATTGACCAAAACATCAATATGCGGAAGAGGGAAATCATCTTTAGGGCTGGCCCTGTTGAAATCCCTATAATCCAGCACATCCTGACCTTACCATCCTTCTTGGACACAGGCACAATATTTGCAATCCATGGCGGATAATTGATGACCTTTAAGAAATTCGCGTCCAACTGCTTCTGGACCTCCTCCTTGATCTTCTTGGACATCTCAGGATGAGTTCTTCGGAGCTTTTGCTTGACAGGGGAACAACCTTCTTTGAGCGGTAGTCAATGCACCACTATGTCTGTATCCAACCCAGGAATATCCTCATAAGACCAAGCGAAGATATCAGAATACTCACGGAGTAGCTGAATCAATCTGACCTTGATATTTTCTTCGAGATCTGCCCTTATCTTGACTTCTCTTCTTACCTCTTTTGTGCCAATATTCACCACCTCAATCGAATCCTGATTCGGCTGGATAACCCTCTCTTCCTGTTTTAACAATCTTGCTAATTCCTCAGGAAGATCACAATCCTCATATGCTTCTTCTTCAGCTTGATAAATAGGAGTATCAAAGTCATAATGAGCCATAGCAGAATCGTTATCAATATGATTGGTGGTGGAAGTGCATCTGCATGAATGACATTTTGGCATTTTTTAGTGAGAGTGTGTGAAAAGAGAAACATTTCCATTCAAATAAAAAAAGAAATGGAACAAAATTTTAAATGCAAAAACGTCCTTTATTTCATGATAAACTTTTTGAAAATAAACATGGTGGCCCTACACAAATGATTCACCATGCCTTGGGCAGAGCGTAGGAATTATGATATGATAATAAAAGAAAATAAGAAAATTACTCCTCAGCGCTTCAAACTTGGATAACATCCACGGAAGTCCAATTGTTGAGTGTCTGGCCTGGAATACTCGGACGAATCCAATCTTCGATATTTTATCCATCAACCCTATCGTCACCAACTGCATTGACGTGTCCTTCTTGAGTAGCACAAGGACGGGAAAACTTCACAGGAGTAGATAAACTAGATGCTCTGGGAGTTGCACTCTGCTGACCTGGGCTAAAACCAAGACCAAATTTATTAAATTTTGGGGTAACGTCCAGCACCTGACCCCAACCTTCAGGGTTACCATTTTCCACCACAGCTCTCGCATCCTTGAGAGAAGACATAACAGTTTCAGGTTTCCTTTTCTGCTCTGGAGGAGGAAAATTGACAGCATGAACTGTCTCAAACTCCTGAAATAGAGTTTCATGTATCTCGCCTTCAACTACAACATAGCAGAATGATGTCAAATGACTCACGATGTACTCTTCCTCCCCTCCCACAGTTATCACCTTTCCCACTGCAGGATACTTGAGTTTCTGATGAAGAGTAGAAGTGACTGCCCCTGCTTTATGAATCCACAGCCGCCCCAACAAACAATAATATGCTGGATGTATATCCATCACAAAAAATGTAGTCGTGAAGGTGCAAGGACTGACCTTGATTGGTAATTCCACCTCCCCAAACACTGACCTTCGAGACCCATCAAACGCCTTTACCATCAAATCACTAGGGCACAGCTCCAGTCCAGAATAATCAATTTTCATCAATGCTGACTTAGGTAATACATTCAAAGACAATCTTGTATCCACCAAAACCTGGGATAAAGTAGTGCCCCTGCACTGCATTGAAATATGCAACGCTTTGTTATGGTCTCGCCCTTCCGGAGGAAGATCAAAATCTGTGAAGCCCAGACTGTTCCCGGCAGATATGTTAGCACAAACATTCTCAAACTGATTGACTGTTATCTCATGTGGTACGAACGCATTCTTTAACAACTTCATCAAAGCATTTCTGTAAGGTTCTGAATAAATCAACAGAGGCAAGATAGACATCTTAGAAGGAGTATGGCTCAAATGATCAATTATGCTATAATCACTCTTTCTGATAATTCGCATTAACTCTTCAGCCTCATCGGGAACTGAAGAAGTTTCTGGTATTGGAATTGGTTGAGTCACATTGGCTGGCGTAACCCTTGGATTACCAATCATCGCCTGTTGTTTTCCTTTTTCTCTTGCAGAAGTATCTGCCGTATCTTGCACATTGGAAGGACTAAATACTCTCCCGCTTCTAGTCATTTGACCCACACCAGAAAAATTATGAACTTCCCCTTCATTACCTTTAACACATTCTTCCTCATACAAACGAGTACTTACTTCCTGCTTCACCCCATGGTAATAAACATCAGCACCGTAATGCCATGGAATGGCCTTCTCACTGGTATACGGCATGGGACCAGGTACCGTAATCATCAAAGGAGGTGCCCTAGATGGGGCAGGAATACGCACAGGGGTGTAAGGAATAGATACCACATCAACATCTTCTTCGGTAACCTTACGGTAGCTCAGTTTTCTATCGAACTGCAGGGATCCCTCCTTTATCATCAACTGGATACCGGCTTTTAAATCATCACAGCCCTTCGGATGCTCTTTACACTTGGCACACTCTGAAGTACAACCCAGGAAAATAGAATTGTCAAGCAAATACCTCTTAACATACCACAACGGAGTAGTTACTTGTTCCACATTCATGATTAAATTCAACACTTCACCATTATCATCAATCATATTAACAACACCCCCTCCACGCCTAGGCATTGGGTTTTGAGTAACATTTGGACCAGTCACTGGAGTAAACTCAATTGCCTTAGCATCCAACAACTCTTGTATTTTTCATTTCAACGCAAAGCAATTGTCAGTAGAATGACCAACTCCGCCTGAATGGAATTCACATCTTGCGTTAGCATCATAGGTAGGAGGAAGTCTTGCGGGTGGTGGTGGCATATTTCTCAAACCGATCAACTTCAAATCGAGAAAATGATGGAGTGCTTCAGTAAGAGATACTGCAAGGGATCGAATTTTCTCAATTGTCTCTGTTGTTGATTATTATACTGACAAGGAGCATCTTGCTGTCTTTGTTGTTGAGGCACTGTATTCGGTCTCTGCTGCGGAGGAGCATTAACAGGAATAGAAACAACATTAATTTGTTGGTGCTGACGATCCTCTCTTCTTCCTCTATGAGAGTAAACCGCACTTGCGTCACCTTCCTTTTTCTTAGGGTAAGTGTTGAATGGTTTCTTACTGCCCCCTGATGAGCCACTAGAACCTCTAATCTGAATTTTCCCCAATTTCAAACCTACTTCAATTCTTTCATCATCCATAACTAAGTCTGCAAATCCTGCCGAAGTACTTCCTATCATGTGCTCATAGAACGGCCCTTGCAGGGTACTCATAAACATATCAATGAGTTCTCTCTCCATGAGTGGAGGTTGAACCCTCGCGCCACTTCTTACCGTATTCCTTGAAAGATTCTCTTGGTCCTTGTGACAAATTTTGTAACTGAGTGCGATTAGGCGCCATATCCACATTGTACTGATAATGTTTGACAAAAGCCCGAGCAAATCATTCCAGCAACGAATATGAATTTTCTCCAACTTCATGTACCACTCCAGGGATGCCCCAGATAGGCTATCCTGGAAAAAGTGAATCAAAAGCCCCTGATCCTCAGTATGCACCGACATCTTTCGAAAATAAGCAGTTGCATGAGTAACAGGACATGACGTTCCGTTGTACTTTTCAAATACAGAAGGCTTGAACTTTGGAGGAACTTTCACCCCAGACACCAACCCGAGATCATTAGCATCCATACCAAGGACTTCTTGCCCTTCCACGGCCTTTAAACGTTCTTCCAAAAACCGATACTTCCTATCCTCAACCTGAACTTTCGGCTCTGAACGCCGAACAGAAAACTGATCTTCATCCTGATCAAAGTCATAATCCTACTCCTAATAGCCTCTTGCACCTCCCTGATTATCTCTTCTGTTCCCCACAAGACGAGGTCCAGGAGATGGGGGAAACTACCCTACATTGCGCACAAAAGGGTTTCCAGGCATCCCGTGAAAATTTCCAACAGGCTGATCTTACACATCCCTCAATCCTACAGAAATGTCCTGATAGAGTCCTTGATTTCCACCATCCCCTAGATAGCGGTGTTGGTTGTTGACAATGGCATCCAGTTCCTCCTATCGGCGATTCACATTGGTGATGACCTCCATGAACTGGGTCATCTGAGTAGCCATCTGGGCCCTCATTTCAGCGAGTTCAGCTTGAACTTGTTCCATCTGTCTTGGCAAATTGTTTCTGGTGGAATACCGTTGAGTAGTCGTCTTGAATTCTGAATAAGAAAAGCAGAAGAATAAGAGTACCGTCTTGAGATAACCTGTAATGTTGTGAAATGCATGATGTGCGTGATATGTTTGTCATTTCCCGGTATTCAAGAGTCCTTTTATTCATCAATCACGGCGCGCAACCAAAAATAATCAAGCATACAATCAAAGGAAGGAAAAAAGGACAATAAAACAAACACTCCAATTATTTACAAACAAAAGAAATGATGTTCGAGTGACTTCAGACATTTTAAGAGTGTAGCGATAAACAACAAAGTACGTGTTTCAAAGTAAACTTAACAAAAAACTGAATAATAAAAACAAACAAATGGTCCCTTCCAACAATCCTGGGGGTGACCAAATACACCAAAGGTAAGTAACAAAAACTAAATCTCCAGAACAAGACACGCTTCAAGGTGTTGACAATACTCTTTAAGTCTGGCTTTCTCCTTCAAAAGTTGTGATGCGACTACTTTACTTTCTTGAAACCGATCCTCTGCGACACGCCTCTGGGCTCATTCCTTCTTAAGCTGAGCATCTTTGTCTTTGAGCTATTTCTCCAAGTTTTGAATCTTCTTCCTGTAACTAATCTTAGTTGCCTGAAGCTTATGGCACTCTCGTTGGGTCTTACTCAACTCTTCTTCCATTTCAGCATGAGATCTCTTCCTAAAACTGGTTGTATCAGAAGTTTCCCCTTGAGCTTCTCTGAGTTTGAGAACTAAGTCGGCCCTTTCTTGATCTAACCAGTAAAGTTTCATCCCTGCCTCACGGTCTTTTGCACGAAGTTGAATATTCTCAACATGAACCTGGGTGAACACCTCGGTAGGCACCGTGTTACTTAGAACAGTAGGAGGTTTCTCACATATAGGAGCCGACCTTGCAAATGGTAACCGTAAAATCTTAACCCTGGCTCTAATCCATTCCAAGTAAGGAACCCTAGCAATAGGAACCTTCTTGCCCAAAGTAGTTCTATCCTTTTTATGTTCCAAGCACTTGTCACTCTTCTCAACATCACAAGATCACTTCTTCTAACAAAATACACTGATTCAGACACCTCCTCAACCTTTGGTGGTCCATCCATTGCATATCCCAATTGATGATAAGCAAGCACATGATTATAGTTGATACACCCCTTAGTTCCTATGAGGGGAACATTAGGGAAATCTCCACAGCTAGTGATAATACTTCGTACTTCCCCCATGTCATAATTCCACCGGATGTCAAATGAAGTAAGGTTGACAAGCCTTGATGACCATTGGAGCGAATGTCTGGTATCCACGAAAGGGCCACTTACCGGTAGGTGCAACTTAAACCATTGATACAAGATCGAATGACATAAACTTACATTACCTCCTTTTCTATGCCTGAAATGAATGGTGTAAAGAGTATCTGCCAAGAGTGTCGATACCGGGTTCTTATTTCTAAAAACACAAATAGCCGTCAAATCCACAAAATCTCTCTTGCGAGGGAAGAGGATGATCCCGTATATCATGAGAGCAAACAGAGAGTTGAAATCACTCCAATTCCCTTTCTTTTCCCAGTCTTCAGCTTTATTCACTAAGAAATCCAAATAAAACCCTGTAGCATCCTCACTGGATTTCCAATTGTCTTTCACCTCTTTCCAACTCAAATGAAGAATTTCTACAATAACTTCGAACTTCGGCTTCTCCGGCACTTGGACAAAAGGAACTTCATCGGACAACTTGATATTAAGTAGATACGCATACTCTTCTAGTGTGGGAACCAGTTGATAATCTTGAAAAGTAAAACACCGTAATTCCTTGTCATAGAACTGGAAGAGGGTGATCAAAGCCATTGAGTCAACTAGAGTGTTAAGGATTAGTAACAAATTGCCATAATTTTTGTTGAAATTATTCAGAACATCACCCTTCAGATAAGAACTCCACCTATTTAATTCGGACACATCAATAGTAGGAATCTGATAAGCGAACGTATGCATGTTGGGCTCTTTAACACGAACTGAATCAAACTCATCTGACGGGAGGCCAGCCATTTCTGATGGAAAAAGACTCTTGAATGTCCCTGGAAGATGACATGCACATGCTAGTTGTTTTTTATACATCATTTTTTCTAGAAATAAATATGCTATGATGCAACATGACGGGGTCAAAGTTTCACACTGGATAATGGTTGGACCATTACAGAACAGCACCACTCAAGATCAAAAGAAAAATCCCAAAGCTTCCAAACTAACATGGGAACCTGAGTCACCTCTGCAACACAAAGTCACCAACAGTACCTGTACCTGTAAGAAAAGTTCCCCCCCCCCCTCTCACGGGTGTAGTCTAGGTCAAGGTAAGGTTAAAAGCCAAATCAAAGTACAGGAGCTCGATTGTCGGTATTATCATACGATAACACCTATCTGAACTATCTCTGAAGTCATGGGTCTCATGGTCAGGTCTATAAAGCATTCGCCACATAGCTGCCATGGCCACTCTATTCCTAGTTCCTATGGAATTCACTCATAGCCTGGGTACGAGGCCTTTTACCTCATGGAACAACCCACCCACCAAGAAAACCAGAATCCAAACAGTCCAGCCAAATCCAGTATGCAGAAAGTAAAGCACACATAGGATGCAATGCAAACAGATAAATATGCAAAGCGGTAAAATAAACACCCAAAAATAAAACAAGCAAGAGCTAGGATCGACTCCGAGATGGACCAGCAAGAGGTCAATTTGTCCCCAGTGAATTCGCCAACTGAAACAACCTGGCGGAACCCGTCATCTGGATGTAATGAAACACCAATGAAGTCGCCACCGAACATCTTTTATCCCACCGAAAGGGAAAGGTAAACATCGAGAAAACCTAGAAAGGGAGAAATCACAGTCTTTCGACCGGGAGATCGGGTAAGGGAGTCTGTTACACGAGGGGAAGGTATTAGCACCCCACACGCTCGTAGTACTCTATGGTATCTGCTCTTGTTGTCTATTCTAATGGGTATGGTCAAATCCTATGTCTATGGCTTAATGATAAAAAAGGGAATGCATGCGAAAGAAACAAAAGAGAACAATGTAGGGAAAATAAAAGTTATGCTCGATTGGGCCCTACCCCTTTTCCTACGTATCCCTTTTAAGGAATCAGAGCAGCCGTAATTTGGCTCATATATTTTGGTTGGTTTGTGTTTTTTAGTTAAGACAACAAAAACAATCAAGATGGAAAAACATCGAATGAAACAACAAACAAATGAGATGGTCAAACATCGACTAAATAATAACATAGTAACATGTCACAGATGGCGAAACATCAAATGATAAAACAGATGACAAAACATCACACCTAACAATGATATTGAGAATCAAAGCAGGATAACAAACATGTGCGATGGCGAAACATCGACTTCAAACAAGTATGCGATGGCGAAACATCGGCTAAAAGATAACAAGGTATCATGGCAAAGATGGCGAAACATCAATAAACCGGATGACAAAACATCACACCTAAAAATGATATTGAGAATCAAAGCAAGATAACAAACATATGCGATGGCGAAACATCGGCTTCAAACAAGTATGTGATGGCAAAACATCGGCTTCAAACAAATGTGCGATGGCGAAACATCGGCTAAAAGGTAACAAAGTATCACGGTAAAGATGGCGAAACATCAATAAAACGGATGACAGAACATCACACCTAACAATGATATTGAGAATCAAAGTAGGATAACAAACATGTGCGATGGCGAAACATCGGCTTAAAATAAATGTGCGATGGCGAAACATCGGTAAACCAGGTTTAAAAATAAAACCAAGAGGCGCACAAACAAATAAGATTGATTTGTATCTTTTACCTTGAAGAAGGGTTTGAGTTTATTAGAAGTGTTTTATGATTTGCCAAGAAAACAATTTTTGTTTTAAGATGCAAAATGCAAAGAAAAAAATAACTAAGGGAAACTAGCCTAGAAATATCCCTAGTGTTATCATACAATGATTGACCCTAAGGTTGAGGATAAAGGAAAATCTTACCCTATGTTAGCATACATGGATTCCTACCTTAATTAACATGTCATAGTAAGCTTAACAAAACTATCCTATAGGGAACATGCAATGAGAGCGAAGTCGTGATCTCAATTTCTAAATTGAGTGACTCATCAATCAACAATTTAAAGAAGAAAAACAATAAACATCCTATAGGGAACATGCACTGAGAGCGAAGTTGTGATCTCAATTTATAAATTGAGTGAATCATCGATCAACAATTAAAGAAGAAAACAATAAACATCCTATAGGGAACATGCACGAAGAGCGAAGTCGTGATCTCAATTTCTAAATTGAGTGACTCATCAATCAACAATTAAAGAAACAAACACAAACACAACACATATATCAAACAAAACAAAGGGCCTCCTGACATATATCAGCAACAGAGGTCCCATCATGCAACATAGCTATACAAAATGAAAATAGAAGAAAGGAAATAGTGCAATACCAAACGGATAACTATCAATAGCAATTGAACAAAAATAAAAGAAACCCAGAGAACTTCAAGCAAGCTGGCATCAACAGATAAATCAAGTCAGAAATTACGCCATCAGGATGTAAGTATTGAGATTATCATATATGAACAGATCCCATGGGCAATCTATAGCACTCATAATCACATGCATATATCTTGCATAGACTATCAAATATGCCAAGCACAAGAGTAGTTCCAATATAATAAATTGTGTTCTACAAATAAAGTGAAACACAGTAGCTTCAAGTCAAAAATGGAAAACTTTTCTCAAAGTACCTCGCACATTCAACAGCCAAGTTAGTATTCCCATAAATTGAATGATGACTCACATAAGGGATGGATGATGACACCGTAATGGGGTGAGGAAACATGATAGCAACTATCAAAACATTAGATATGATAGACAAAAAAGAAACAGGCATATGCACAATTTGGTCAAAAACTAGAGGAATGTTGCTCCTTTCTATCACCATATTGAATTGACAATTGAATATCAATCAAGGATCATGGGAGCTTGAGAAGAATACAATCAAAGACCATGAATGGTTAGTAGCAAACACAATTCAATCATACTCAATTACTTCATCACAGCTCACAAGCATAATAGAAGAGGAATCCCATACAATGCATCAAAAGATTCAATCATTCAAACATGGGGCATTAAATGAAATGACTTGAGTTTATGTGGATAAATAGAAACAACATGATCATTAGGTGCCCAATTATAGGCCTCACTCAAGTTCATTGGCCATCAAGCAAATTGCAACAAGATATGCAACATTAATTGGGTACCTTCACTTCAAAAATACATCAAAAATAGAAACAAGGATCAATAATTCACACAAAAAATCTCTTAGCATCTTTGGAGTGTGTAGAAGTCAGAAAGAAAGTCTTAAGTTCATGAATGGTTGAGGAGGAGATCAAATGAGGCCCAAAGTTCAAAACTAGTTGGCCAAACTACCAAACTAGACAAGCTTTCAAAATAATTTGTGGAAAACTGTCCAATCAAATCAAATAATTCAAGAAAAAATGATTTTTAGATCCTCAATACATCCATGAACCTTAAACAAGATCCAAATTCCAATGGAAACCCAAGGCAAATTGGTTTTGAAATTGAAACTTGCACAATAAGCAACAAAACCTTAATTATCTGACTTTTAACCTTAAATATTAATTAGGTAAGATCAAAATTCAAACAATTCAAACCAAGATAATGCAAATCACAAGGAAACCCTAAATATCAGCATACGTATTTTTTTTCACATTTTTAGGATTAAAGAAAACTCAAAAATAAAATTCAAATTCAAACCATTAATTAATTAAACAAATATTCACATTTTCAAAATGAAATTCCAATAAAAAATCAGAAAAATATTCAACCAAAATTATATCTACATTTTAGAATTAAAAACACACATCCCTGATTTTTTGTGGAATTTTTGAATTAAAGGAAATATTAAAATAAAAATAAACAAAAAACTAAACAATAAAACTATTATTTAATGACAAAAATGCAAATCCTAACCAAAAGTCATAAAAAAGGTCAAAACAAAATTACATTCAGACCACTATGATTAAAAACCAATTTGTATGATTTTTTTGAGAATTTTTGAATTAAAGGAAATATTAAAATAAAAATAAACAAACAATTAAACAATTAAACTATTATTTAATGACAAAAATGCAAACCCTAACCAAAAGTCATAAAAAAGGTCAAAACAAAATTATATTCAGACACTATGATTAAAAACCAATTTGTATGATTTTTTAGAGAATTTTTTAATTAAAGGAAATATTAAAATAAAATCATACAAACAATTAAACAATTAAACTCTTAAAATTAAATTTATAATCAAAAATAGAAAAAAAATGCTAAACCAAAATCAGAATCAAATTCTATATTATTTTATGAGCCCAAAACATTTTTTGTGGAATTTTTTTTTTCAAGGAAATATTAAAACAAAAATAAACATTAAAAAATAATTAAATAATAAGACAAATTTTTAAACCAATCAAAACATTTTCAAAAAATTATTTAAGAAATACACAAGGTCAAAAATATTATTTTTAGGTTTCCTGAAATTTCTAATAATTTTTCAACCATTTTTGAGCAAGAAATAAAATCATGAAAATCAAGTTATGAAACAAAATTCAAATGAATTAAAAAAACCAAATCAGGCAACCAGAGGAGGCCACGCCATCATCTTCAACCTCTGGCTAGGGTAAAAACGCGCGCAAGACCAGATTCACCACCTCATCATGTTCTGATCAACATAACATGCTCAATTCTACACCATTTTTCATGAAATTTTGTGCAAATTAAAGCTAACATATCATACTACACTATGCAATTCGAATCACATCAAATAATTAACCATAGATCAAGAACGGATCGCATGAAAATGACAAAAACTCACTGAGCAGAAATTTTCATATGCATCATATATGCACATTTCATCAAATCAAAAGCTCTGAAGCTACAGAAACACTTAATGAACTTCAAACAACATGATTACGAGCTCAAATCGCACAATGCACGGCTAGAAATCAAGATCCAAAGTTAAGAATTCTAACCTTTGAAGCAAAAACGAATCTACTGTCTCCTTCACTCCAGTTGCAAACCAAGCCTCGATCTACAATCTTTATCACTTGGAGAAGAGAACGCAAGAAGAAATACTCAAAACGCGCAAGTAAATTGAGAGAATCGAAGAAATTTGCAAAACAAGTGACTATGGAGTTTTTTGAGCTCAGGGACAAAATGAAGCACCAATGAGGCTCGATAAAGCTTGCCTCTCAATATATAGAGCACGAGGAGAAGGGTAGAATAAGCTTTTCACACTGAAAACCGTTAGAAAGAATGAATCCCCCTTTTTGCAAAAATGAAGTGTGCACATGAAGCACTAAAATTCCTCGTGCATTCTCAAGCCTTTCACGTGCATTTTAGGTCTTTTCATCTCAGGAAGTGATTAGCAAAAGATCAAGGCTTAATTCCTTGTATTAATCAAGTGTTGGTGATTAGGCATTTTTCATGCCACTTTTTGCAAAACCACGGATTGCCCTTGCATTTGCCTATGTGCAGCTCAAACTTTGGCATGATGGGCCTTAGTACATTGCAAATTAGTCATGGGACAAGTTTTAAGTGAAACCAATGGCCACAAATCAGGTTATCAAGAATTTGCAAATTGCATGGTGTGCATGAATTCAATGAAATGCCTCAAAATTCCAAAGCTCATAACTTGCTCATACTTTTGAATTTGGACACAAATGAGCATAATTTGGAAAGGTATTGAAACTATATACAATCCCTCAGTTTTTAGTTTTTGCAATTGAATCCATTAAGGTCCTCAAAATTGAGCTTGAAATTCACTAATTTTGGAAAATGACCTATAATTTTAACTTGAGGCATGAACTTCCAAAGACCATAACTCTTGACCCTTTTCCAATTTGGACATGAAACCAAAAGGAGATGAAAGATCATCCTATTATATTTCCAAGCATACTTCAGTTGCATTTTTTTGATCAAAGGTGAATAAAATATGAATTTTTGAAGTTAAGTCCTTATTTTCCAAAATTAGAAACTTTTAGGGTTTCTTCGTGAACAAGTTTCAACCCAAACCTCAATCTTTTTGATCCAATGATCAAAATGGACTTTAAATATGAAAAGTACACCCTTGAATTGATGTTTGACCAAAAGTTCACTTGGTCAACCTTGACTTTGACTGATTTTGACCAAAATGACCATTTTACCCCTTTGAATCAATTGATCCACTTCCCTTCAAAATTGATGATCAAAACTTCAAACATATGATCTTCCAAATATATAGAGGCCATGTACAAAGTTTCACTTTAAAATTCTCAAGAAATCTTGATGAAATCCCAAACCCTAGTTTTGGTTAACACCTTAGGAGATTGATGAATCATCTCCAAAATTTCAAATCCTCTAGATATCTTGACCAATTTCTTGTACAAAGACTTTCCAAATACCAATGAGATGTTGTAGCTTCCAAATCAAGATTTGTACATTAATCAATAGCCTTGATCAAACAAAAACCCTAATTTGACTGGTGAATCAAAAGAGTGATTCTTCTTATAATCAATCACAAACCTCAATCCTCTGATGATCCAAAGAGATGGATAAAATATCTTGAGATATGTAATAACTTTTGAGCTTGAAAGATTCAGAGGTTTAGATGATAAGGTTCTACTTGAGCAACTTGTCAATGCAATCAACCTTCAAAGCTTGAGGAAGACTTGATAACCAAAGTACTTTGATCCCATCACAATGTATGAATGCAATGCAATATGATAATCATGATGAAACATAAGCCTAAATCAAGAGGGTAAATTTTGGGGTGCAACACAATATCTAAAGGCCATCCACAAAATCCCCGCAGATACTTTATCCAGCAGGTACTGAGGCAGGGGCATCCTACTATAAAGTTACTGCCATATCCTCAGCATACAACCTAATGATGTCAGGTGCTCTTATATCCCCGGCAGAGCAAAAATATCCAATTACTTACCCGACATCTCAAAGAATTCCTTGGCCTGGTTCACAAGCTTTTCAGGATTCCCCGGCAGGATTTCATAAAAATCCCCAAGCAGTTCATGGAGTTTCCCTTCCTCAACAGAGTTTATTTCTCTAACAACAGAAATCCATCTCCCAGCATCTGAACTTCAACAAAATTTGAAGACTTACACTCTTCATCCCCAGCAACAATCAGGGATTTATTTTCCCTAGTTCAACAACACAACAATAGAACGACGTACACATTCATACATTGCATTCATACACCATTTTGCAAGCGTCATAGCATATGCAGCACGAATGCATATATCACAATCTCATTTATTTTGAGAGCATCATTTTCACTTCATGCATCATGATATTGCATGCATCTAACTCTTTACCTTTTCAGGAAAGATCGACAAATGAATATCATCAACAATTTTCAAAAGTTCTAGATTAATACCTGAGACAAGATAGGACAACTATCTATGGATGACTGATTGTAGATTAATACTTGAAACCAGATAGGACAACTATCTACATGAGCATATTAAAGATTAATACCCGAAACCAGACGGGAAAACTATCTTTCTTTCTCTTAGGTCAGAGATTAATACCTGAAACCAGACAGGATAACTATCTCAACGACCAATAAAAACAAGTTCTAGATTAATAACTGAAACAAGACAGGACAACTATCTGTGAACAGTTGATTGTAGATTAATTCCCGAAACCAGATGGGGTGACTATCTACACAACCAGATGAAGAAATCTTACACAGGTTCCTTCTCTTCAGATGCAGCTTTGCACAGGCTTATCCTGAGACAATCTTACACATATTCCTTCTCAATCTCCAGATGCAGCTTTACACGGGCTCATCCCGAAGCAATTTTACACGGGTTTCTTCTCACAATATCCAGATGAAGTTTAACACGGACTCATCCTGAAACATCCCTACACAGGCTCTTTCTAATACATTTCCAGGAAGAAATTAATTTCATTCTCCCCAGCAAGTTACTGTGAAGCCTAGAGTTTAACCAGAAAATAGAAAAATTTCATCTCTCAAGTCCAGAGATAACTCCTCAGTAGATCCAAGGACAACTAAAGCTCCTAGACTTTATTCCCCATAGAGTTTTCCTCAAGCAGGAGAACAACAGAAATCAATTTTCCTCAGCGGAGTCCTCGTTAGACAAAAAGAACAGGAATCCCCACAAAGAGACCTCTTATGAAGTCAGCATCTATGTTGGATGGCATCTTTAAGCCCATCTCCGAGAACTCTCACTCATCTTCTCCAAATGGCATCTTTAAGCCCATTCCCTACACAATCAACCATCACATCATGCAAGTGCAAATTTATGGGCACTCTAGTGTTCAATCATCTTCCACCTTCAGATCATGAAAGGCAAACAAGCCAATCTAAATCTTCAAGTTTAAGAAGATTGAACAAGGGTAGCTGTTGTACCCCAAAATTTTCCCTCCTTTTTCTTAAGACATTTTCTCACAAGGATTTTCAAAAGGGCAAGTTTGCACAAGTACAATTGGATTTTTGGCTTTCAGGCATCAAATCGAAGAAGAGCAAGTTTGCTTTGATTCATAAGCTTCGATTGGGCATCTAAAATCCTTCGAGAAAGCTTTGTTTCACAAGTTTCGATTGAGCATTTGGCCTCCTTTGGTGCAAGTTTGGTTCACAAGCTTTGATTGAGCACTCTGCCTCCTTCGATCAAGTTTAATTCATAAAGCTTCGACTAAGCATTGGCTGCTTCAGGCTTACTTTCGATTCACTAGGAAAATACTTCCTTCGTGCCTGGTTCAATTTACTGGGCAATGGCCTCCCGTGTTCCTGCTTGGATCCACAAAGCAATGGCCTCACTCATGCTAAGCATCCACAAGGCATTGGCTTCCTTTGTGATATCTTTGACTGGGTAAATGGCTCCCTTTGAAACAGTTTGCTTCGATTCACAAGTAGTAGCCTCCTGCATGTTTGTTTTGATTTACAAAAGCAGTGGCCTCCTGCATGCAAGCTTTGATTGAGCATTGGCTTCTTACGTGTCTGCTTTGATCCACAAGACAAGTGCCTCCTCTATGCTTGATTTCGACGTACAAGGCAAAGGCTTCCTTTTCATGCCTGCCTTCAATTCACAAGGTAAGAACTTCCTACATGCCTGCTTCAATTTACAAAGTAGTGGTCTCCTACATGCTAAGCTTTGATTGGATAATGGCTATCTGCATGCAAGCTTCGACTAGGAAATGTCTATCTTCAGGCCTGCTTTGACTCCACCTTTAAAACCCTTCAACATACATAGTTTTTACACTATGACACACAATATGGTCCCTTCGGAGAAGTATTTAAAAGGTCCATTTGAAGAACATGCATGTGGTCCATTCGAAGAACGCACATGTGGTCTGTTCGAAAAACACACATGTGGCCCATTCGAAGGATACACAATTGTTGGAAACAAGTTTGTTTTGCCTTTTGATGAGTCTGGTTCAAGATGCTTGTTGGCCAAAGTCCTACATGCTGCCAAGCCCAGGCCTCCTGCACAATTACATTCATGACAAAAAAACTTCGACTGGCCAGAATGAAGTCTTTGATTGGGCTAGTTGGGTATTTTCAGAGCCAATTGAAGAACAAGGAAAATGGGGGCTCAATCAAAGAAGCCACAATAATGAAGCCCAGATCCATCGAAAGGAGAAATTTAAAGCCAATTGAAGAACAAGGCGTGGAGGCATTTGAAGGAGTCAAGGAGTTAAACATGTCCAGGTTCATCCCAAAACCCCAAAGGGTAGGAAATCATCAAAGATGACAATCCTTTAATTTAACTGATTTTGTTTTCAAAGCCATGTTTACTGGCTGGTCCTTAATGCCATGCTTCTTTCACCATTTCCTTGTCCCCTCACACCCCTATAAGTACAGAACTAGAGTGCAATCAAAAGGAGGGACTGATTACCCACAGAGACATTTCGCCCACACACACACATTGTCTATACAAGAATCACACCAAATTCTCCAAACCTTCACAAAGTTGCCAAATTTGAAAATTTATTGCAAACTCTCTCAGTCCAAATGAATATCAGATTCGTTCTCCTAAGACTTCCAGGCAGCCATCTCACGCCCAGGAATGCATATCGAAGCACCTCTGTTTGGTAAAAAGAATTTCCAATCTCAAACTCATTCAATCTCTGATTTAAACCCATTTTTGATTTCATATTAGTGTTATTACTGTTTTTTTGTGAATAATTTAACGTGATACATGTAAGTTGCAGTATCCAAGTTCCAGGAGAGTATTGTTAGGGCCTTCGAATCTGGTTACCTTCGAAACTCATGATGTAGGCCATTTTAGGCCAAAACAAACCCATATTCGAACTCAGGGATTTCGAATTAGAGGGGATTCGAATTGAGAGGAAGGGCCTGGATTCGATACCCATGCCTTACAATTTTTTTAACATAATGTTTGCAAATTCAATGCTTCCAGGCTACACATGTATACCATACACCATCAAATCTATGCCATCAGATGTACATCTGATCCAGATCTAACGCCCTGAGCGCACAACCTCACCATGGACTCTCTTGAGGATCTTCCCATTGAATCCGTTGGCAGCCTAGGCCTCTCCTCAGACTTGGGCCCAGCGAATTTCAAGTCACCCCTCCCCCCCACCCCAGTTTCTTTCATTATCCTGGCCCATTCAAATTTTATTTTGTTTTTATTAACTTATTTCTTTTTATTTGTTTTGTTTTATTTACTCAGCAAAATAATTATAAAAAAATCAAAAAAATTAGGTCTAGTCTTTTATAATTAAAACTAATTTTGTTAACTAATTAATTAATTACTTTAACATTTTTTTTAAATTAAAAGTAAATAGATTAGGATTTTAATTAAATCATTTTCCCAAAATAAAAACAAAACAAAACAACAAAAAGATTTCCTTTCGTTTAGGATTAGACATTATTTTCAATTTGCGCGTGTTTTTTGTTTTCTTTGTTTTCATATTAATATACTTGCTCATGGGATGTAATAGAAATTAACTAGGACTCTTTTACTGTTTTTCTTTATTTTCTCAAGTTTTTAGACTTGTAATAATCCCCCTCCCTGAAGCTTTATAATAGCGTAGATTTAAATTCCCGGATTTTAAATTCCTGCAAGTTATCAACTGACTAGATGTATGCTAATTAGGATTGTATGGTAAGAATAATAATCAAACATTAGCAAACTTAACACAAGACAAAAATAATTGAAAACAAACACACTTGCACATGCGCACCTCTAGGGTACTCCCACTTTGGTTGCATTTGGAAAAATAGTCACAACTCTCGAAACGTGAGAAATTTTAGTGGCTACCCTCTGGTTTAAAAAGGTCATAAGTCCCTCGATGACCCTCTCGACGTTGCCTCGGTAAACAATGATCTTAAAACCCTAGGGTAGTTACTAAGGTTTCTTGCCCAGTTGCCTTTGTGACTATAAAACGTCTCTTTGAATGTCCCTCAAACATCCAAACGACTAGGGCTACCTACTCACTTATAGTAGGCTAGCATTGTCTAAAGGAAAGGAGGAAAAGAACGACCCTTTCGAGTAAAGTAGATAGTTCCTAGATGCTTGCTCAAAAACAAACTTTTTACACTTACACAAAACAATTTTCAAAAACCTTTTCAAAAACGCTTTATCAACACTCTTGAGGACTGATACAAGAGTTATCATAAAACAAATTGCTGCACTAAGACATTTCAAAATACTTTTCAAAAATACACAAAAACACAAGGTATTTTAAAAATGATCTAAGCATCTAAGAGCCCGTAGATAACTACGGATGGAAAGGGTGCTAACACCTTCCCTTTCCATAATCTACCCCCTTACTTAGAAATAATCTCGAAAGGTATTTTTCTGTTCCTTTCACCCTTTCCTTTGTTGGATAAAAGAAAAGTCGGTGGCGAATCTTGCTTACTGCAACATTTGCAAACACAAACGCAAAATAGTGTAACAGTCGGTTCTGCCACCGTATCACAGTATGCTTTTATTTTTATGCTTTTACTTCATGTACCATTTACTATAGCATTTATATTTTATGCTATTTTCATCTTTGCTCACTTGAGCATTTACTTTTATGCCATTTTTATTTTGCTCACTTGAGCTTTTATTTTCTTTTTGAAGATACTTAATAATCAACTTGAAACCTAAAATCATTAATGATACTTGGACTATTTGGTTACTATCCTTGGCATTGTGGAGTATTGGACTTCTTGGACTTAGGAATAGAGACCTTGGCCTATGATTGGGGACCTTGTGACTTTAATTGATATTTTGTTTGGAGTTCTTGAGGTTTACCTCAAGATATTTGGTTGCTTGTTTGTTTTGTGTGCAGGTTATTATGATTACATACTTTGTTTGTAATCTGGAAATCATCTATATACAATCGTTACTCTACCCAATTTTTGTGAAGACTTAATACACTTGAAGTTTAGTTCTCTCAAGAGGTCTAGTATCTTTGCTTGCTTGGTTTCAATCCAAAGAATAGGAATTCTATTTTGACTCATAATGTCAAGTATTGGCTTCTTGTTGGTTAGATGGTTCTTTTCCCTAGCTTTTATCTTATGCTTTAGTATAGTCTCTTCATCTCCTCCTATCTTCTTTAATTTCAAAAATCTTCTCCCTCCTTTTTAAAACTCTTCTTGTTTTTCAGACTTGAACCACTTTCATAATAAACTTGGACTTAGGTCCATCACTATGCCAAACAAGGGATTAGACAGCGCTTTTTTAGGCCTTTAACAGCGCTTAAAAGCGTTGCTAAAACCTCCGCTGCTAAAGGTATAGACAACGCTTTTAATGTGGAACTTTAGACAGCGCTTTTATCAAGCGATGTCTATTCCCCCCCTTTAGCAGCGCTTTTCCTTATTATTTTTGAATTTTTTTTTCAATCACTTTAGACAGCGCTTTTATGGAAAGCGATGTCTATTACCCCCCCCCCCCCCCTTTAGCAGCGCTTTTCCTTATTATTTTTTTAAAAAAAATTTCAATCACTTTAGACAGCGCTTTCATGAAAAGCGCTGTCTATTTCCCCCCCCCCCCCCCCCCCCCTTTAGCAGGGCTTTTCCTTATTATTTTTATTAAAAAAAATTTTCAATCACTTTAGACAGCGCTTTCATGAAAAGCGCTGTCTATTCCCCATCCTTTAGCAGCGCTTTTCCTTATTATTTTTTTAAAATGTTTTTTTTCAATCACTTTAGACAGCGTTTCTCATTAAAAGCGCTGTCTATTCCCCCCCTTTAGCAGCGCTTTTCCTTAATATTTTTTTAAATAAAATTTTTTTTCATTTAAAACAAAACGCTGCCTATCAAATGTAATCTCACCATTTTTACACCAGAAATTATAGCTTCATTATAACATTTTAAACAACAACAACATCAATACCACAATGAAACAATATTATAACAACATCAATATTCATCTCTTAAATCCTTTTTGTACAATATACACAACAACAACATTAATATATACCACAATGAAACAATATTATAACAACATCAATATTCATCTCTTCAATCCTTTTTGCACAATATACACAACAACAACATTAGTATATACAACAATGAAACAATATTATAACTACATCAATATTCATCTCTTCACTCCTTTTTGCACAATATACACAACAACAACATTAGTATATACAACAATGAAACAAAATCAACGATGAATATATAACTCTATCTTCTACATCGAGCTGCACCTATATAACCTAAAACAAAATCAAAAAATCAAAATTCATACAAGTTACCAAATAACAACAACAAAAACAATAATATTGTAACACAACTATAACGACATATATTATATTCTCAAAACTAAAAGTTATACCTTATAATAAAACTCTCAACTCCATAACAAATTGGCACCAATCCTCCATAAGTTTATCCAATTGATCTTTTGAGTATGAAGCACACTTGAATTCATCAAAGTACTACATAATAATATAACATAGTATGATTTAATTAAAACACTAAGTCATTTTATGAGAAATATGAAAATAATTCCTAAGTTAGAAATTCATACCGTGGATGGAATCTCTAATCAGTCCAAAAAAATAGTTTCTTTCATAAACCTCAACATAAAATAACCGCAATCTACACCATTGCACTGACGAGGACACTACACATGGAAAGAAAATACGGATATACATCAAGATATACACCTTAACTTGTTTTATCAAGTATCATCGATATATAATCAAAACTGTGAAAATCTATACCTCCACTTTGATCCAAGAAATATTGTTGACTCTACTCCTTGGTACTTGAATATCTCTTTGTGCTCGAAAACTTTGTAGAATGCTATAATAAAATAATAACGAATATTTAGAACTATCGCACATAAATAATTAAATATACACATTAATATTTTGGAACAATCTCACTTACGTGTCAATCGTCTTCTTCATATCTGGGTATGTTGTCCAATCATTGCCCAATGAATCCAAATAATATACAATTTCTCTCACAGGATTAATTGCAACCAATAACCAGTGTCCACTGGAATATTAAACAAAGGTTAGATGGAAATTTTATGCACAACGTTAAAAGACGAAAAATTATAATAGAGGAAATTTAGAATGAAAATCTTACTTGGGGCCAGTATTATATGGTAAAAAGAACAATTTTCTGTATCTTTGCTGGCCATAAATAAACTGAGCACAAATGCTATTACTTCATCTGGTTTTAAGATTATTGACCCTGCGTGGACAATGTTGGGATTTATGAAAGCGAATCTGGACTCCAATCCACGCGGGCGAATCAACTTGTCATACAGAAACCTTAAATAAAAACATCATTAACATTAATTATTCATTGAAATGAGTAAATAAATTCTGCAATTAATTAAACAAAGTTGATTGGAGTATACCTGATATATGTATTGATAACAGCCATGCCTAATGTCAAGTGTCCAAAAACTTCTTCCAAATCCTCCTTACCAATTGTTGTCATGCCTTCAGAACCATAAATCCCTTCATCCAGGGGTATAAGAGAAGTACCACCTTGCGAAATAGTTGTGAAGCTTATAAATGTCTGAAGGCACGACCTATATTGTGAAGTAGTTTTCTTTCTAGCCCCGGTCCTCTTAGCAATACTCTTTGTTTCTGTGGGAATGTTGCTAATTACAGGCTCCTTACCCATACTTACAGCTTCAATCTCTTTAGCAGGAATAATCCAAATATCATAAAATTAGAGTGGTCAAGTATAGGACGACAAATTAACATTATCTAAGCATAAATATCATATAATTGTGTTGTACCTATTTTTTTGCTGTCACTGACTCCTTTGGCCGCGTAATCCCTGCCTCTTTTGGTTTGGGTTTTGTAGGAGTCTAACATTACCATGCAAAAAAAATGTAAGTAAAACGAACGTAAAAAATTTGAGTACTAAAAGGTTCATAACAGTTTTAATTATACCTCATCATCTATGTGAACAAGCCTTGACGGCCATGCAACAAACGCTCATATTGCCTCTCCCACCAATGTTGCATCCGAAACTTCATCTGGGATTGGTAATAACGCACCCTCCTCTAAAGCAATATCAATCGACACTTTCAAATATCCAGAAGGGAGTGGTTTATGATGAAGTACTTCTCCCAGAGTGTTATGGACTTTTCCCTTGCCAACCATGCGATAAGTTGGTGTCTCTAAAAAGAGTTGACAAGGTGAAATGCCCTAAAATCAATAATAAATATGACATCGTTAATGTGTATATATGTCAGTTAAATAAATTACACTAATTTAATTTCATAATAATATATGTAAGTACCTCAGGAATACTCGGTTGAGCTGCACAATTGACACTAGCTATGTCACTAGCTTCTTTAACACCCAAAGCTTCCCTTTCTGATTGGTATTGTCTTGCTTTTTCCTTCCTCAATTCAAGAACTTCAGCTTCTAATGCATCCAACCTTGCCTGGAGTTCTTTATTGCTAGCAGATTTTGTCTTTGGATTGTTCTTTTTCAAGGAGCTTGGAGTAACCCCATGTCCTTTACCCCTCACCCGACCAGAATACTCACGAACATCTAATGCTCGACTAAGTATGCTTCTGCAATCATCTGGTGGAGATGTAGACTGAGACAGACTCTCCTGAAATTCATATGAATATTGGAAAAACATGAATACTATATGTTAATAAAATTTTGATTTAATTAGAATTAATGTTATATATACTTACGCATTTTTCAAAAATTTGTTGTACATCTTCTTTAAGAACTTCATCCTTACCCACACGGGCAGCCTTCCACAAAACATGCTCCGGAAGAGATGTTTCCGAACTACTCTCCTCTTTTAACTACACATTAACACAAAAAACAAGCTCAGTTATAACTATTGATGAACAAGTATATCATTGCAATTTGTAAATACTTACTATTTTTTGTTCTAATCGTGCATATCCCAAACGTCCTTTTTTGTATGGATATGCGGGAGATGATGCTCTTAGACGATTTACTTCACTTACACTCTGAAATTTTGGGGTTTTCCGTTTGGATTTAAAAACATCCCATTCTTTAACTAAAATCACATCCGCATATTCTGCTGGACGCTCTGCAACAACAAATTTTTTTCCGGCATCTCTAAGATATTTTTTGTTTAAATATGTTCTAAACCCTCTTAGTATTTTGCCGGCCAATCCAAGACAATAATCTTTTCTTTTGTCATCAATGTTGAAAGACCTCTACAAAAAACATACACAAAGTGCGTTAGTATAAGTAATTTAAAGACATAATTTAAAGTACATAATCGTAATTTAAAGCACCTGTATCTCACTCCAGATTTTGTTTTTAGCATCATTCAGCTTATCATCTCTCCACTCATCACAAGTTATTGGAATTTCTCTCCTTACAAGTGTGCCAATGTAACTTGTTAATTTAGAACCGTTAGGCTCAATTAATTGGTCATTTGGACTCCAATGCACATCATATTTTATACCCCTATCTCTATCACGAATGATATTCTTCATAATAGTTTTTCCTCTTTTTATTTCTTTTTCCACTCCCTTACTGGATTTTCCTCCATCATTGTCTCCATCATTAATGGAATCATCGTGAGGGTGCTCCTCGTTACTAGCCATCTAACCTGTAATAAAGAAAAACATTAGTATCTAATGACAAATATTTAATTCCAAATATATAATTCCAAATATCTATTCAGTATATAAAATGACAAATATCAATTGAGTATATAAAATGACAAATATCAATTGTGTATATAAAATGACAAATATCAATTGAGTATATAAAATGACAAATATCAATTGAGTATATAAAATGACAAATATCAATTGAGTATATAAAATGACAAATATCAATTGAGTATATAAAATGACAAATATATAATTTATTAGAAGTTTGCTAAGTGTTAACAGGTATGGAGGAATATATATTACCTCTTTCACTAACATCTCTTTCTTTTCTTGGTTGGATTCTGAATTACTTGTCTCTTAAGAACGCGGACGGAGGGATTGATCCAAATTCCCTCATCATGATCTTTTCTGATATATGATTCATCTGTTGTAGTATCATCATCTCGATCGTTTCTAATATACAACTCATTCTCAACATCAACATCAACTTGATCCACACTTTTATCATCAATCACTTTGTTAGATAAAAGTACTATAGACCATTTCGTACTCTTCGGGTCTGTGACATAGAACACTTATTTAGCTTGAGAGGCTAGAATAAAAGGCTCATCTTTGTACCCCACCCTACTAAGATCCACTTGCAAAAACCCTGACTTATCCATTCGTATGCCACTAGTATGTACCCACTTGCAACCAAAGATAGGAATCTGGAACTAATCGTAATCAAACACCCAGATGTGATTGATAACCCCAAAATATGACAAATTTTCATATTTGGGGTTTAAGTCCTTCATACCAGAAATGTGCATTGCTTCACATACCACCGTGACACCACTATTTTGCATGGTACTTTTCTCATCTTGTTCTTTGGTATAAAATGTGTATCCATTAATTCCGTATCCTCTATAAGAGAATACAATCGAACTTAGACCATATGCCAAACATCTCAACCTGTCTGATATTGAAGCGGGGTCTGAATGAAACTTTGAATATATATGATCCTTAAACCACTGTATAAAACTTTGATTGTGCTCTCGTACTATCCAATTTTCATATCTACTTTGATTCTCACCTCAGAGTATAGCCTTGTGCATTTCAACAAACGGCTCAACCTAAGTGTCATTGTGCAGAACATACTGTGGTACGGTGGGAGAACTGACTAGGGTTTTGCGTTTGTTTTCGCAAATGTTTCGGTTGAGCAAGAGTCGCCACCGACTTTTTATTTTATCCTAAGGAAAGGTTTAAAAAGCACAGCAAAAACCTTTGAGATATTTCTTGGGTTCGGGGAGTAGATTATAGAAAGGGAAGGTATTAGCACCCTTTCTATCCATGGTTATCCATGGGCTCTTAGGTACTTGCTTAGATCAACTTGCCTTGGTTTTCAATTGTTTGAAATGGTGCTTGGTATGTGGTTTTGAGAATGTTTTGAAAAGATGCCTTACATAGGCTACCCTTGTAACAATTCTTTACTCGAATGTTTTACAAAAGGTGTTTTGTCTTTAGAAAAGATGTTTCAAGGTTTTTTTGAAAGTTGGTTTTGAAAGTGTTTGTGAAGTGTGGTTTGAAATTAGGCAAGTGTTTTCTTGGCAAATTGACAAGTACTTAAGAATTATCTACCCTAAAGTTTTCTCAAAGATTTTTGTTATGTTTTAAACCTTTTTGACAATTTTGTTCCACCATTGCATTTGGTGGACAATCTTGTTTTAGGAGATGAAAGGGACGGGTGCGGGTCATCGTTTAGACCATAATTGCAATAGTGTTAAATGTATTTGGGCAATTTTTCTTTTAAAAGGGACTTGATCATTCATTTAGGCAACATTTTGAGGGACTATGATCATTTGATTGTTTGTTTTACCCAAAGAAATTCAACATTCAATATGGCCCAACTTATTTGAAGGCAACAAAGTGGAATACCCTAGGGGTGCAAGTGTGAAATGCGTTGTCCATTTTCATGCTTATTTATCTTGAAATTAGGTCAAACTATTTTGTTCGTTTCATTCGCATACAAACCCTAATTCTAGCATGGTAGGTTTAGAAAGCATTAAAGTGCGAAATTTAAATTCCTACGCTATTACAACACAATAATATGGGGAGAGGGGTACAATGTTTCAAATGGGGTATATTTAGACAAAAATTTAAACCTAACTATTACATCATTTTCTTTGAATATTTACAAGACAAATAATTGTATGATTAAAGGGAAATTGAAATAAATGTGCAAAAATGTAAAAAAAAAAAAGGAATTTTTGTGTGTATGAAAAAAAAGAATATTATTTATGTGAAATAAAAAGAGAAATAAAAAGGTATTATTTTTGGAGTATTTTCAAATTTAGGGCAAAACCCTAATTTTTAATCAAAAGGGGATATTAATCAATTAATTCATATAATATTTACTATTTACATA
The DNA here is from genome assembly GCA_948472305.1 of Vicia faba. NCBI lineage: Eukaryota > Viridiplantae > Streptophyta > Magnoliopsida > Fabales > Fabaceae > Vicia > Vicia faba. The sequence goes on from OX451736.1 coordinate 1,602,552,864, forward strand.
CAAAAGTAAAATAAAATATAGTATATTCATAAAAATGTCTTTTTTAATGTTAAATATTAATAAATAAAAATATGTATATTTTTGATATTTTTACCCTAAATGTATTAATATATATATATATATATATATATATATATATATATATATATATATATATATATATATATATATATATATATATATATATATATATATATATATATATATATATATATATATATATATATATATATATATATATATATATATATATATATATATATATATATATATATATATATATATGTATATTTATATTATTTACAAGACATGTATTATATATATATTAATTAATAATATTAATATTAAAATAAAAAAGTATTTTTTATTCTATAAAATATTTTCAGGAAGTAGAAATAAAATAAAAGTGTATAAAATATATTTGTGCTATTTTAGTATTTTAAACAAAAATATATTTATTTATTTATGTACAAACTAAAAGAAAAATCAAATAAATACCTAATAAATTCAAAAATGATGAGAAAAAATATTTTTATATTTTTAATATGCTGAGAAAAAATAAATGAGTCAATTAAAAAAAGAAAAAGTCAAAAACATTAAAAATAAAGCAAATGGGCTCAGGGGGTGTAAAACCAAAAAAGGTGGTGTGAATAAGAAAATCACTCAGGCCCAGCCCAAGAAGACATTGTCTTCAACCTTCAGACAAAACCAGTTCAAAAACGCGCGCCCTTCTTCTCAATCTTCTAACTCCTGATTCCTGGCTTATTAATGAAAACTCATAACATAAAAAATGTTCAGCATCAAAAGACGAATCCAACCATATGTAGAACTTGATCTAACTCTCTAAGATGAGGGAGAATTTCTTCTCCCCCAAATCCTAACCTAGATTTTCTGCCGTTTTCAAACCTTAAATTCTCACAGCTCAAGCAAAAGAAATGAAAAGTAAAAACACGTACATGTTCAGTGGCATGAGTAGAACATTGTTTATTCACAAACTTAGAGCTAATGATGCTTAACAAGAGAGATAGAAGTTCACCAAAATACATGTTCAGTTGAAGTTCTATCTGGCAATGAGGAAGCTTTCAGTGCAAGGTGATGATTGGAAAAGCTTCCTTGAGGTCCAGGGATGTTATTCCAATGTTTACTTTGTCTTGAAAGCTTTTGAATCGTGCTAGAGCACTTCACCTGCAAAACAAGAAACTGAAAATGGTGGAACTGGTTAGAGGGATTACAGGTCATGTTTCAAGTCATGGTTAGCTTGCATAGATGCTAGGGAATGTGTGTGAACTGGTTTGGGCAAGAGAGCTTGAGGGAAATGGAAGATGGCACTCAAACTGCAGGCCTGGCCCTGTTTTTGCAGTTTGAAGGTGATTTTGAGATTGGGAGTATATGAGAGGTGTTAGGGTCGTGCAATAGCTTGGTTTGGATCTCTTGAGTGTGTTTCACAAGTTCACTTAAGTGTTTTCAAGCTGATATGGGAGTTGTGTTACAATATGCCAAGTTACTTACACTTTAAGCAACAAATGCTCAAGTTGTGTTCTAGGTCAGTAGAGGCCCCCTAATGAGCTGCATAATCCCTCCTTGATCAGAGTGCTTTGCTCATAATCTTGTGCCAATTAGATCTCATTTTTACTGCTTGGATTTCCAATTGGACATAAAGTTAACTTTTGCAAAAATGGAAGAAATTTTTTATCTATTTTGGGATTAATCCTTTAGGCAATGCTTGAACTCATGAAACAAGTCCTTGGCACAAAGGTTTTGCATTGAATTATTGAGTGTCAAAGGGTTTTAGGACCTGTAACTTAGCACAAACTATGCTGACTTGAAAATGGCTTAAGTTATGAACATGTTCATGATCAATCCAAAAGTGAGTTTTTTGCCAAATTGTGAAATTCGATTCTCTCAATTTATGAGGTTGTTTGAGAAGTTCTTGGACATTTTGGAAAGCTTGGAATGTGTACTACAATCCATCTTTGAAATGAAAATTGAAATTCCAAGTGGAAGTGTATGGAAAATGGCCTTGAAGTTGGGTAGAAAACCTTGTCAAAATAGGTTAAAATTTCACTAAGTTAAGAATGGTTTAGTGCCCTTATTCCAAAATTTGTAACTTGAGATACAAGCCTCAAATGGGAAAACTTTGTGAATCAAAGTTGTAGATTATGCAACAAGCTACAACTTTCATGTTTTGACTTTTGTTTGAATCCAAATGGATCTTGGTGAAAAAGTGGGGCAAAGTTGGGAAAAATTTAGGGTTTTTTATAACTTAGAAAAATTCTAAGTTATGAAAAATTCTAATTTCTAACCCTAATTTGCATTTTGTGATTTCTTGATGAACAAGTTTCATGATTTGGCATGTTTTGATGAAAAATGAATCTTGACTCTTGATTTTGACCAAAAAGTCAAAGTTTGAGTTTTCAGTATACAGTCAAAATTGATCAATTGACTGGGAAATTCAACTATCAATCTTGTGTACTTGGGATCTTTTGAGTTTGTTGAGCATGTCAAGATAATTCCATGGGGTCTTTGAGTCCATATGTGAGCTTTGTTTGCCATTGGCTAGGTCAAACAGTCAAAAATTGCCTTTGTGCAGTCAAAACCCTAAAAATGACCATTTTGCCCTTTTGGTGATTTGATCAAATTTCTTGTGGAATTGTGGTCCAAACTCGATCAAATGGTTCATAGGAGTTCATAATGTTGATGTGGGTCAATTTTCATGAGGTTTGACTGTCAATTGGCCACAGTTGACTTTTTCCCCAATACAGTTAATTTCTAGGTCAATTGTCCAATTGATTGGGCAAAACTTGGAATCAAGGCTTGAAACTTGATGTGGATAAACTTGGGAGTCCAATATGAAGCAAGAAAGTCATCTTAGGCATTTTAGGTCAAAACATCTTGGTGCAAACACAAACCCTAATTTGGGTCAGCAGTGCAAGGAGAAGTCTTTGAGCAGATGAAACCCTAACTGGATTCGGAGCTTCAAGGGCTTTGTGATGAGAAATCATTGAGAAATGGGAGGGCAAATTTTGGGGTACAACAGTTGCCCCTGTTCAATCTTTTTGAATCCGAAGAGTTAGATTGGCAAGTTTGCCTTTCGTGACTCGAGGGTAAAAGGAGATTGGACACTAGAGTGCCCGGAAATTTGCACTCGTCAAAGAAATGGATGCGGGAATGGGCTTAGAGATACCATTTGGAGATGGGCTTAATGATGCCATCTGGAAGAGTGACAGAGACTTGTCGGGGATGGGCTTAGAGATGCCATCTGGAATGAGTATCAGGAAGGTGTCCATGCTTTGGACCATTTCTGAACTGAGGGTCTGAATAAGCAATAGATTGACATCCGTTGTTGGGAGTAATCCGTAAACTGTTTTCAGAAGTTTGAGAAGAGTCTGAACAAGCGATAGGTTAACATCCGTTACTTGGAGAACCCGTGAACTGTTTTCAGAAATCTTGAAGTTGAATAAGCAATGGAGCAGCATTCGTTGTTGGGAAGCGTCCGTAAACTGTTTTCAAAAGGTTGCATCTGAACAAGTGATGGATTGACATCCGTTGTTGGGAAGAATCCATAGACTATTTTCAGAAGTCTGGAGAAGAAACTGAACAAGCGATGGGTTAACATCTGTTACTTGGAGAACCCGTAAACTGTTTTCAGAAATCTTGAAGTTGAATAAGCAAGGGAGCAGCATCCGTTGTTGGGAAGCGTCCGTAAACTGTTTTCAAAAGGTTGAGAGGAGTCTGAACAAGTTGGTAGATTAACATCTGTTGTTGGGACGAATCCATAAACTGTTTTCAGAAGCCTTGGATTTGAAACTGAATAAGCGATAGGTTAACCTCCATTACTTGGAGACCCGTAAACTGTTTTCAGAAATCTTGAAGTTTAATAAGCAAGAGAGAAGCATCCGTTGTTGGGAAGCGTCCATAAACTGTTTTCAAAAGGTTGAGAAGAGTCTGAACAAGTTGGTAGATTAACATCCGTTGTTGGGACGAATCCATAAACTGTTTTCAGAAGCCTTGGATTTGAAACTGAATAAGCGATAGGTTAACCTCCGTTACTTGGAGACCCATAAACTGTTTTCAGAAATCTTGAAGCAACGGCGTAGGGTTGCTTGACGAGGGGTCCGTGTAAAACTGCATCTGAAATTGTTAATGATAGCCTTTTATTCTTATCCTGTTCGGACAAAATGTTAGCTAAACACAGAATTATGTTGCATGAAATGCATGATGCAATATATGTTATATGAATGTTTATGATATGAATGCAATGAATGCGTATGTAAGTTGATGAGCTGTCTTGCTGGGGATAGATGAATCCTGGATGACTGAAGATAAGAACAACTTGACCGCTGCCGGGAAGAACAAACCCTTGGCTGTTGCTGGGGAACAAAGAGCTTGGGTTGTATACCAAACCTCTGGGGAAATCCTGATGACTTCTACTGGGGAGTACCAATCTAGTAGACTTATGCCGGGGATGCAAGACTGAGAATCTTCAGTTTGCGGGAAATATCTCTGGCGACTTCACCGGGGAACTCAAGATTTTTCTTCCTAAAACTCTGTGAGGAAAAGGTTCATTAGTCTGGCTCTGCTGGGGATTCCGAAACTTAAACTCTGAGGGAAATCGGATTCCTGAGGATCCTCTGGCTGGGGGATTGTAAAGATAAGTTACTGCTGGGGAATTTTGATGAACTCCGCTGGGGATAGGAAGAATTTTGGCGAGTGCGATCTTCCGTGGTTGTTAGCTGAGGATAACCCAGTTATAAGCCCTTATGAGGAATAACTTTGAATAAAACTCGGGAGAGACGTTCGTTCTCTGCGGGGAATAAACTTCCCGAATCTACTGGGGATGAGCTTCAAGTCTTGCTAGGGATATGGATTCCAAATTTCCAGGGGTTTCCTTTGAAAGGGTATCGGGTTATCCAACTGTACCTTCGACTTATCAGTAATCCTCTTTCTTGGTTCATAAGGAAATGATTATGTTTCAAATGCACATGCCTATTTAACAAAACATTGGACGTTTCTCAAAATAAACAAATAGTGCAAGAGAAAAGAAAAGGAAGTGACACAAATTTCTGGGAAAAGTATTTGTATTGATTTTCTATGAGTATATTTGTACAAAGGAGACAATCATCCTAGTAAGAGGATTTTGTCGTAAATATTTTAAAGGTTTATACAAAATACAGATGGCTATGTGAAATAATCTCATGGGATTCCATTCCGCTATAGCTTTCACAACTCTGAATATTTGTCCATTCAATGCTTCGCTTGGCGATGACTGGATTGATCAGAAGCCTGGAACCGGTTGATGAAGAGATTGTTCTTGAAGTGATCCGACGAGACATAGTCATACGCTTTAATTCCCTAACTTTTGCCTGAATCGTCCTTTCGGGTTTTCGATCCACCGGGAAACCCCTTTTTGCCCAAGCCGCCCTTTCGGGTTTTCGACTTGCCGGGTGTACAGATTTTTTTTATTATTAATCCCTAATTTTTGCCTGAACCGCCCTTTCGGGTTTTCGGCTCACCGGGATGCCCATTTTTGCCCAAGCCGCCCTTTCGGGTTTTCGACTTGTCAGGTTATTTTATGCGTAGTATCTTTTGACTATGTCTGTGTTCGCAGGGTGCGGCAAATCGTCGCCGTCCATGGTGGTCAGAATCATTACACCACCAGAAAATATGCTCTTGATCACAAATGGTCCTTCATATGTAGGAGTCCATTTGCCCCTGGGATCACTTTGCGGCAAGATAATCCGCTTGATTACGAGATCTCCGACTTGATACACTTGACGTCTGACTGTCTTATTGAAGGCCTTGATCATCCGCTTTTGATACGTCTGACCATGGCATATAGCAGCAAGTCGCTTTTCATCGATCAGATTAAGTTGATCAAGTCGATTCTGCATCCAATCATCTTCATTCAAACCTGCATCCTTCATAATCCTTAGAGAAGGGATCTGGACTTCCATAGGCAAAACAGCTTCCATGCCATAAACCAAAGAAAATGGGGTTGCCCTAGTTGAAGTACGTGTCGTCGTACGGTATCCATGCAGAGCAAACGGTAACATCTCATGCCAGTCTTTGTAAGTGACTGTCATTTTCTGAATGATTTTCTTAATGTTTTTGTTCGCAGCTTCAACAGCACCGTTCATCTTCGGCCAATAGGGAGATGAATTGTGATGATAAATCTTGAATTGTTCGCACAATGCAGTGATCATTGTGTTATTCAGATTTGTACCGTTGTCTGTGATGATCCTGTCTGGAACACCATACCGACATATGAGATTTTGCTTGATAAAGCGGGCAACCACATTTTTAGTGACAGAGGCGAAGGAAGTTGCTTCGACCCATTTGGTGAAATAGTCAATGGCAACCAGGATGAAGCGATGTCCGTTGGAAGCCGTGGGCTTGATCTCCCCAATCATATCAATCCCCCACATTGCAAAGGGCCACGGAGTAGTCAGGACGTTGAGAGGAACCGAAGGAATATGAACTTTGTCAGCATAGACTTGACACTTGTGGCAAGTACGGGAGTGTTGATGGCAGTCAGCCTCCATAGTAGACCAGTAATAGCCTGCTCTTAGGATCTTCTTAGCCATTGTATGCCCGCTCAAGTGAGTGCCAAATGTGCCGCTGTGTATATCAGTCATGATCAACTCTGCTTCAGCTTTATCTACGCATCGGAGTAATACACAATCATGGCTTCGTTTGTAAAGGATGTCGTTGCTCAGGAAGAACTTAGCAGCAAATTTCCTTAAGAACTTCTTGTCATTCACGGAAGCCCCTTCAGGATAATCTCGGGTCTCGAGATACCTTTTGATTTCATGGAACCAAGGTTGTTCCACTACTTCTTCGGTATTAATCTCGTGGCAATGCGCCGGTTCATCCATTCGCTCGATGGTGATTTGGGGAGCCTCATTATCCCAGTTGAGTTTAAACATGGAGGACATTGTGGCCAGAGCATCTGCTAGCTGATTCTTTTCTCGCGAGAAATGCTCGAAGGTAATCTGCTCGAAATGAGGCAACAATGTCAGGACATGTTCTATGTATGGGACGAGATTAGGATGTTTGGTATCCCATTCTCCTTTGATTTGACTGATAACCAAAGCCGAGTCCCCAAATACGATCAAAGATTTGATTCTCAAGTCTATAGCAGCCTTGAGACCAAAGATGCAAGCTTCATACTCAGCCATGTTGTTTGTGCAGCTGAAACAAAGTCGGGCCGTGAAAGGAGTGTGGCAACCTTCCGGAGAAATGAGTATTGCGCCGATACCATTTCCAAGTGCATTTGAAGCACCATCAAAGTACAGGGTCCATCGGGATCTCTTTTCAGGTCCGTCATACGGTCCGTCACCTTCAATGTTGTCCAAATTCATGACGTCTTCGTCTGGGAAGTTAAATCTCATGGGTTGATAATCTTCGATAGCTTGATGAGCCAAATGGTCAGCTAGTACACTCCTTTTTATAGCTTTTTGGGTGGTGTACTGGATGTCATACTCAGTTAGGATCATTTTCCATCTGGCTATCCTTCCAGATAAAGCGGGCTTTTCGAAGATATACTTGATAGGATCCATTTTGGAAATCAACAAGGTAGTATGAGTCAACATATACTGTCTTAGTCGGCGAGCAGCCCATACCAAAGCGCAGCAAGTTTTCTCGAGCAGTGAGTAGCGAGTCTCACAGTCGGTAAACTTTTTGCTAAGGTAATAAATAGCATGCTCTTTTCGACCAGACTCGTCATGCTGGCCCAAAACACACCCCATTGAGTTATCCAAGACGGTCAAATACATGATCAATGGTCTTCCTTCGACGGGTGGCATCAGAATAGGAGGTTCTAGCAAATACTCCTTGATTCTATCAAAAGCAGCTTGACAATCGTCGTTCCATTCCACTACCTGATCTTTTTTCAAGAGTTTGAAAATTGGCTCACAGGTAGAAGTCAGATGTGAGATGAATCTGGCAATATAGTTTAGGCGCCCCAAGAATCCTCTAACTTCCTTCTCAGTACGGGGAGCAGGCATCTCTTGTATTGCTTTTACTTTTGCCGGATCGACTTCAATGCCTTTGTTGCTTACAATGAATCCCAGGAGTTTACCAGACCTAACTCCAAAGATGCATTTACTTGGATTCAGCCTGAGCTTGAATTCTTTCAATCTGGCAAACAGCTTCTCCAGATGTTCAACGTGCTCTTCCTCTGTTTGTGACCGAGCTATCATATCGTCTACGTAAACTTCAATCTCATGATGTATCATATCATGAAATAAAGCTACCATGGCGCGTTGATAAGTTTCCCCTGCGTTCTTCAGCCCGAACGGCATCACCTTGTAACAGAAAGTGCCCCATTGTGTGACAAAAGTTGTTTTCTCCATATCCTCGGGGGCCATTTTGATTTTATTGTAGCCCAAGAATCCATCCATGAAGGAAAACACTTTATGCTGAGCTGTATTGTCGATCAAGATGTCAATGTGAGGTAGCGGGAAATCATCTTTAGGGCTGGCCCTATTCAAATCCCGGTAGTCCACACACATCCTGACTTTGCCATCTTTCTTAGGTACCGGCACAATGTTAGCGACCCATTGAGGATAGGACGTAACAGCCAGAAAGCCAGCATTGAATTGCTTCATTACTTCTGCCTTGATCTTCTCAGACATGTCAGGCCTCATTCGGCGAACTTTTTGCTTGATCGGCGGACAATCCTCTCTTGTGGGGAGACGGTGAACCACGGTGTCCGTGTCTAAACCCGGAATGTCTTCATAGGACCAGGCAAAGATTTCAACATACTCATTTAACAACTGTACCAAGTGCTCCTTGACTTTTGGTTCCAGATTGGCACCCACTTGAACCTCCTTCCGGTCTTCCTCGGTCCCTAAGTTAACAGTTTCCAGTGACTCTTCATGCGGTAAGATGGCCCTTTCCTCTTGTTGCAGAAGTCTGGCTAGTTCCCCGGGTACTTCACAACCTTCGTCATCTTCATACTCGGCTAGATTGACCAGATCCTCAGAGTTATTGAAAGATATAGCAGAATAGTCACCCATGGAATCCGGAGTGGATGGGTACCTGCATTGGTGAGTGTGGGTGTGTGTAAGGGATAGCCATCCTTAAACAAAAAATGCAAAAGGAAAGAAAATGAACACAAGCAGTTTATCAAATGAAAAACGTCCAATGAATCATTAAACATGGCATATGGATATGGAAAATAATCAAAACCCTTACAAGTGGACCTACATGCCCCGGGCAAGGCAGGAGGTGAAGAGATAGTGTACGGATTGTTTGAAAGTAAATATTACATACCAAATAAGAAATGTTTAACAGATAAATTACTGATGAATAAAAGTGATGGGGACAAAGTCCTTAGCCTCCCAATTGCTCAATCCTCCTTTGACAGTTGGATAAATCCATTCTTCAATGTTTCTCTCCTTGTCTTCATCTTCCAGGGCGTTGATTCCGTAGGGAGAAATTTTGACTGGCGCCCTTTCAATCTTCGCACGGCGCATAGCTTTCTGGCCGGCGGCTGTGAACCCTAACCCAAACTTGTCAGTCTTATGCGGAAAGTCGGGTAACTGCCCCCATGTTGAATTCTTCCCTTCTTTTATTGCGGCCCTTGCATCCTCCAGAGATGCCATCCTGGCCATCTGCCTCGGTGTCTCAGCCGTCAACTTTGCTATTGCTATTTCAGGAAGGACTTCTTTGAAATGTTGAAACGGTGTCTCGATGAATTCTCCTTCAACCTCCACATACCGGAAAGAATTTAAGTGGCTAATCATGTACTCTTCTTCGCCATGGACAGTGATGATCTTTCCCTTGACAGGATACTTCAACATCTGATGTAAGGAGGAGGTGACTGCCCCAGCATGGTGTATCCAAGGCCTACCCAGCAAGCAAGAGTATGATGGACGGATGTCCATCACATAGAAAGTGGATTTAAACACTTCAGTGCCTATTTTGATGGGAATTTCAACCTCTCCATGGACCATTCTCTTCGAGCCATCGAAAGCTCTGACAACAATATCACTCGGCTTCAATTCCAATCCTTCACAATCTAGTCTGTCCAAGGCCTTCTTAGGTAAAACATTCAGCGACGAACCAGTATCAACCAAGACATGTGAGAGAGTGGTTCCTCGACACTCGACTGAAATGTGCAAAGCATCATTGTGGTTTCTTCCTTTAGGAGTTAGGTCGGCATCGGAAAACCCTAACCCATTGTCCGCAGTCAGGCTAGCCACGCAATTCTGAAATTGATCTGCAGAGGTTTCCTGGGGCACATGAGCTGCCTTCAGGAATTTTATCAGGGCTTTAGCGTGCGCTTCCGAGCAAAGTAGTAGTGCCAGCATGGAGATCTTGGAGGGGGTTTGCCCCAACTGTTCCACCACATCGTAATCACTTCTTTTGATTATCCTCAAAATCTCGTCCATTTCCTTCTTGGAGGTTTCCGGGATTACCAAGGGTTGAGCCCTCGTCCTGACGGGCTCATCTTGGATTCCCTTACCTTTGTCACCAGCGGTAGGAGAGACAGCACTAGGAACAACGATATCTTCAATCAGAGGAGTTCTAGCAGAGAGCTTTATTGGTGCAGGGACGATCCTTTCGGCTGACGAGGGTCCAAAGATTGCTCTTGGAGGGGAAATCTCTGGAGAAAATATTCTCCCGCTCCTGGTGATTTTGCTGGTGCCCGCGATGTTGCTAATGCTGGCTTCTTCATCATCCGAACTTTCTTCAATTACTTCGATTTGCTTGATACCATGGTAGTAAATGTCACCGCCATAGTTCCAAGGTATCGACTTCTCAGAAACATAGGGAACAGGCCCCGGCATTGTTATCTTCAAAGGAACAGATTTCGCAGCTGGTGTAATCTTAACAGGCTTTTTGACGGCCTTGGAAAGATTGGCGTGAATGGTTATGATTGAGACATCTTCAGTATGAACTGGAACAACAGAAACTTTTTCGAACAAAATTTGTCGACTATCCATAAGGCCTTGGATGCCTTTCTTCAGTAACGGACAATCAAACGGCAGAGAGTAACAACAATAGCAGTCTTCTTTATATCCCGGGAAGATCCCGGCCCTTAACAAATTCAACTTAATGGTTAGCAGTGGAGTAGTCAGATCACTGACATCAGCAACATACAAATCTTCTTCGATGGCGTTGACATTTCGGCCGTGTTTCGGCATGGGTGCAGATATCACATTAGGCTTCTCTGGAGCGTCAAACTCTACCTCCTTAGCCTCTATCAGGTCTTGGATTTTATGCTTGAGTGCCCAGCAATCATTGGTGTCGTGTCCAACACTGTCTGAATGGTAAGCGCATTTAGCATTGGCATGATAATGCGGAGAGGATATGTTCACATTCTTTGGTGCCTCCTTGATGGTGGCGAGGTTCAACTTCAATAGATGGGGAAGCACTTGCGCTGGAGTCATATTAATACGAGTGAACTGCCGTTGTGGCCGCTCCACTCGTTGTTGATTTGGTCTGGACTGGTTATAGCGAGGCTGCTCACTTGGAGTGTTTTGAATCATTACGGCCCCCACAGTTGGCCGACGCTCCATCTTCCCTGCTCTTCTCTGAGAATATACCATAGCTGTTTCCTTCTTAAAAGGCTTCTTCTCGACACTTGCAGCAACACCCTTCTGAATCTTTCCTGACTTGATGCCAGCTTCTATTCTTTCGCCTGTTAAGATCAAATCGGTAAACCCCGCGGAAGAGTTACCAATTAGATGATTGAAAAATGGCCCAGATAAGGTCCCAAGAAACATATCAACGAGCTCACGATCGGTTAAAGGAGGCTGCACCCTGCCAGCCAAATCCCTCTATTTTTGTGCATATTCTTTGAATCCCTCGCTTGTTCCTAGTGACATACCCTGAAGTTGGGTACGAGTAGGAGCAAGATCAGAATTATACTGGTATTGTTTGTAGAAAGCGGTGGCCAAATCTTCCCAATTCCTGACACTGGTTCCTTCTAGCTGATAAAACCATTCCAACTGAGCTCCCGAAAGGCTGTCTTGAAAGAAATGAATCCATAGGTTTTTATCTGCCGTATAGGGTTGAATCTTTCTCACATAGGACCTGAGATGCATTTTGGGGCAGGACAGCCCATCATACCTCACAAACACTGGCACTTTGAATTTTGGGGGAATCACAATCGCGGCAACCAGACCCAAGTCTTCAAAATCCAAACCCGGTACTCTTTGTAATTCCATGGCGGCCAATCTGTCTTCTAACCCTTTGTATTTATCATCAGCTGGAGGGTATTGCTGGTCAGAATAATCTTCATCCTCTTCAACCTCTTCTTCCTCCGCATCAGACTCGGAAGGCACCGCAACTCCATCTCTTTTACTAGTCCCTTCATCAGAAGTCGGAGGAAATTCAAGCACTCTCCGAGCTTCTCCGTCAAATCTTCTCCCCAAAGTAGCCACCCCAATCCTCTTTTTCTTCTTTTTCACTGGGTCCTTATTCCCCAATTGAGTCTTGATATCCTCCTGACCTTTAGCCAAGGTCAACAGGAGTTGCTGGAACTGTGCATTCTGAGCTTGTAGGTCTTTGACTGTTTGCTCGAGATCCATCCTACTGAAATAAACAGCAGATAGATAAGGAAACCTGGAGTGAGACCTGTTTATGCACATGATGAATGGTATGCTTATGTATGCAATGCATTCAAGGATTTAGAACATTCAAAATTGTTTCAGACAAAGAAGAACGCACATCATATTAATAAGAAGAAATTTGTTAGTACATAAATGCCCCATGGGCCAAATATTACAAAATAAACTTCTTAAGGCAGAAAGACATTGCGCATCCTCTTTGGTGCGATGTAGGTGTTGAGGGCCTCTTGCTCGTGGAGTCGGCGGGTAAGCTCTAGAACCTTCTTCTCACTGGCATAGAAGCTAGCTTCAAAAGTATTCCGTTCTTCCTTGAGCTGAATCCAACTTTTCTGCATTTCCTCCCACGATGTAGGCATGTCTGGATGTAGGATGGTGTAGGGGACCTCTCCTTCATTGACGGGCTCTTTAATCACTGGGTGTACATGAGGATAAGGCATCATTAGACTTTGGGCTCGGGCTCGTACCCACTTGAGATAGGGCTCAAGAGGGATGGAGTTCTTGTGTCCCAGAGTCTTGCTATCAACCTTGTTGAGATTTCCCCAAGCTCTGATGAATCTTTGGCGAAGTCCTTGCGCATCGTTGTCGAAGTCAAAAACTAGGTTAGGAATCAACATGTCATGAGGGCCATCCCTCCGTGCATATCTGAATTGCCTCAAAGCTAGGCAAGGGTTGTAGGTGATACCTCCCCTGATTCCAAGTAAAGGAACATTAGGAAATTCTCCGCAACGATCGACAATGATGACATTTTCTCTGGACCGAGAACACCAATGCACATCAGAATGAGTAAGAGTCATCAACCGTTGGAACCACCTTGTACCTTGGTCATTCTTCAAGACAGATTGTGGAAGGTGCGAAATAAACCACCTTGCAAGGATAGGAGTACAGCACATGAGAACACCCCTCTTTCTCATTGTTCGTGTGTAAAATGAGTGAAGGATGTCCCCAAGCAATGTTGGTATTGGATTTCTGGACAAGAAGATTTTGACGGTGTTGACATCTACCAATTGGTCAGGATTTGGGAACAAGACCAACCCATAGATAAGGAGTGCCACAATCTCTTCAAAGGCTTGTAGGTCCAATGAATTCCAACATTCTTGTGCCTTCTCAAACAAGAATTTTGCTAAGAATCCTTCGACGCTGCTTCTGGTTTCCCAATGCCCCTTGATGTCGGATGGTTGTAGATGTAATGCTCGAGCAACATCTTCCGGCTTTGGTTCCTTCTCTGTACCGTTTAATGGTAGTTGATTAAGGATAGGGATTCTTAGGAGTTGAGAAAAATCCTCCAAAGTGGGTACCAACTGATAATCAGGGAAAGTGAAGCAGTGGTGAAGAGGGTCAAAGAACTGGAATAGCACTTTCATCATGTCTTCTTCAATGTTGGTGTTGACTAGGCTGAGCAGTCTGCCATGTCTTTCACTGAAGGATGAATTTTCCGGAATTCTTGAGGTGAGCTCCTTGAGTTGAGGAGAGATTCTCACCAGGTTGACTTGAATGGTGTTTCTGCGAGGAACTTCCATGACCTACAAAACAAGAACAAAGATGAAGATCCAAACCCTTGAAATGGTTAGTGAATGCATATGATGCTTCATGATGTTTATGATGTATGCACAAAACATATGTACAAGCAAATCACACCAAACCCTAGTTTCAGGCTTGCATGGGGTTTCATAGGTAAGTACCCTCTTGAGTGTAGTTGGCTTAAAAACCTGTCCTATAAATAGTAATCGGGTTCTAAGGAGCTCAATATCACGGGATTGTTTTCATTGTTCATTGTTTTGGTTTAGCCACTTAACTAGCGACCAAAATATTCCAAGAAAACAACCCTCAATGAGTGTAGTATCGAGTATCTACCAACTTCGGACTGCACCAAAGTCGGTCATCTCACTACCCCTAATAAAAGGCCAAGATGGTCAAGTAAGGTTCTAGGTCATTAGTGCTTAGTGACATCACTCAGCGGCCCCGTACTCTCCTTGATTGAACTCAAGGGTTACCGGTACTCACAAATATGTCGCACTAATATAGCTATTGCTTCGACCGTGTCGGTATACCCCGCACAGTTTCCACAACATATTGCTATCTATGAATGTTTCCCAAAATCCGGGTGTAGGATTGTAAACCCAAACAATAGAGCCAAAGTATAAAGCAAACAATTCAAACAATTAGTCATGCAAGAGGGTGATCTAAGCCCTAAGGTTACTCCACTTTTAAAATATTCCCCAGCAGAGTCGCCAGTTCTGTGGTACGGTGGGAGAACTGACTAGGGTTTTGCGTTTGTTTTCGCAAATGTTTCGGTTGAGCAAGAGTCGCCACCGACTTTTTATTTTATCCTAACGAAAGGTTTAAAAAGCACAGCAAAAACCTTTGAGATATTTCTTGGGTTCGGGGAGTAGATTATAGAAAGGGAAGGTATTAGCACCCTTTCTATCCATGGTTATCCATGGGCTCTTAGGTACTTGCTTAGATCAACTTGTCTTGGTTTTCAATTGTTTGAAATGGTGCTTGGTGTGTGGTTTTGAGAATGTTTTGAAAAGATGCCTTACATAGGCTACCCTTGTAACAATTCTTTACTCGAATGTTTTACAAAAGGTGTTTTGTCTTTAGAAAAGATGTTTCAAGGTTTTTTTGAAAGTTGGTTTTGAAAGTGTTTGTGAAGTGTGGTTTGAAATTAGGCAAGTGTTTTCTTGGCAAATTGACAAGTACTTAAGAATTATCTACCCTAAAGTTTTCTCAAAGATTTTTGTTATGTTTTAAACCTTTTTGACAATTTTGTTCCACCATTGCATTTGGTGGACAATCTTGTTTTAGGAGATGAAAGGGACGGGCGCGGGTCATCGTTTAGACCATAATTGCAATAGTGTTAAATGTCTTTGGGCAATTTTTCTTTTAAAAGGGACTTGATCATTCATTTAGGCAACATTTTGAGGGACTATGATCATTTGATTGTTTGTTTTACCCAAAGAAATTCAACATGCAATATGGCCCAACTTATTTGAAGGCAACAAAGTGGAATACCCTAGGGGTGCAAGTGTGAAATGTGTTGTCCATTTTCATGCTTATTTATCTTGAAATTAGGTCAAACTATTTTGTTCGTTTCATTCGCATACAAACCCTAATTCTAGCATGGTAGGTTTAGAAAGCATTAAAGTGCGAAATTTAAATTCCTACACTATTACAACACAATAATATGGGGAGGGGGGTACAATGTTTCAAATGGGGTATATTTAGACAAAAATTTAAACCTAACTATTACATCATTTTCTTTGAATATTTACAAGACAAATAATTGTATGATTAAAGGGAAATTGAAATAAATGTGCAAAAATGTAAAAAAAAAAGGAATTTTTGTGTGTATGAAAAAAAAGAATATTATTTATGTGAAATAAAAAGAGAAATAAAAAGGTATTATTTTTGGAGTATTTTCAAATTTAGGGCAAAACCCTAATTTTTAATCAAAAGGGGATATTAATCAATTAATTCATATAATATTTACTATTTACATACAAAAATAAAATAAAATATAGTATATTCATAAAAATGTCTTTTTTAGTGTTAAATATTAATAAATAAAAATATGTATATTTTTGATATTTTTACCCTAAATGTATTAATATATATATATGTATATTTATATTATTTACAAGACATGTATTATATATATTAATTAATAATATTAATATTAAAATAAAAAAGTATTTTTTATTCTATAAAATATTTTCAGGAAGTAGAAATAAAATAAAAGTGTATAAAATATATTTGTGCTATTTTAGTATTTTAAACAAAAATATATTTATTTATTTATGTACAAACTAAAAGAAAAATCAAATAAATACCTAATAAATTCAAAAATGATGAGAAAAAATATTTTTATATTTTTAATATGCTGAGAAAAAATAAATGAGTCAATTAAAAAAAGAAAAAGTCAAAAACATTAAAAATAAAGCAAATGGGCTCAGGGGGTGTAAAACCAAAAAAGGTGGTGTGAATAAGAAAATCACTCAGGCCCAGCCCAAGAAGACATTGTCTTCAACCTTCAGACAAAACCAGTTCAAAAACGCGCGCCCTTCTTCTCAATCTTCTAACTCCTGATTCCTGGCTTATTAATGAAAACTCATAACATAAAAAATGTTCAGCATCAAAAGACGAATCCAACCATATGCAGAACTTGATCTAACTCTCTAAGATGAGGGAGAATTTCTTCTCCCCCAAATCCTAACCTAGATTTTCTGCCATTTTCAAACCTTAAATTCTCACAGCTCAAGCAAAAGAAATGAAAAGTAAAAACACGTACATGTTCAGTGGCATGAGTAGAACATTGTTTATTCACAAACTTAGAGCTAATGATGCTTAACAAGAGAGATAGAAGTTCACCAAAATACATGTTCAGTTGAAGTTCTATCTGGCAATGAGGAAGCTTTCAGTGCAAGGTGATGATTGGAAAAGCTTCCTTGAGGTCCAGGGATGCTATTCCAATGTTTACTTTGTCTTGAAAGCTTTTGAATCGTGCTAGAGCACTTCACCTGCAAAACAAGAAACTGAAAATGGTGGAACTGGTTAGAGGGATTACAGGTCGTGTTTCAAGTCATGGTTAGCTTGCATAGATGCTATGGAATGTGTGTGAACTGGTTTGGGCAAGAGAGCTTGAGGGAAATGGAAGATGGCACTCAAACTACAGGCCTGGCCCTGTTTTTGCAGTTTGAAGGTGATTCTGAGATTGGGAGTATATGAGAGGTGTTAGGGTCGTGCAATAGCTTGGTTGGGATCTCTTGAGTGTGTTTCACAAGTTCACTTAAGTGTTTTCAAGCTGATATGGGAGTTGTGTTACAATATGCCAAGTTACTTACACTTTAAGCAACAAATGCTCAAGTTGTGTTCTAGGTCAGTAGAGGCCCCCTAATGAGTTGCATAATCTCTCCTTGATCAGAGTGTTTTGCTCATAATCTTGTGCCAATTAGATCTCATTTTTACTGCTTGGATTTCCAATTGGACATAAAGTTAACTTTTGCAAAAATGGAAGAAATGTTTTATCTATTTTGGGATTAATCCTTTAGGCAATACTTGAACTCATGAAACAAGGCCTTGGCACAAAGGTTTTGCATTGAATTATTGAGTGTCAAAGGGTTTTAGGACCTGTAACTTAGCACAAACTATGCTGACTTGAAAATGGCTTAAGTTATGAACATGTTCATGATCAATCCAAAAGTGAGTTTTTTGCCAAATTGTGAAATTCGATTCTCTCAATTTATGAGGTTGTTTGAGAAGTTCTTGGACATTTTGGAAATCTTGGAATGTGTACTACAATCCATCTTTGAAATGCAAATTGAAATACCAAGTGGAAGTGTATGGAAAATGGCCTTGAAGTTGGGTAGAAAACCTTGTCAAAATAGGTTAAAATTTCACTAAGTTAAGAATGGTTTAGTGCCCTTATTCAAAAATTTGTAACTTGAGATACAAGCCTCAAATGGGAAAACTTTGTGAATCAAAGTTATAGATTATGCAACAAGCTACAACTTTCATGTTTTGACTTTTGTTTGAATCCAAATGGATCTTGGTGAAAAAGTGGGGCAAAGTTGGGAAAAATTTAGGGATTTTTATAACTTAGAAAAATTCTAAGTTATGAAAAATTCTAATTTCTAACCCTAATTTGCATTTTGTGATTTCTTGATGAACAAGTTTCATGATTTGGCATGTTTTGATGAAAAATGAATCTTGACTCTTGATTTTGACCAAAAAGTCAAAGTTTGAGTTTTCAGTATACAGTCAAAATTGATCAATTGACTGGAAAATTCAACTATCAATCTTGTGTACTTGGGATCTTTTGAGTTTGTTGAGCATGTCAAGATAATTCCATGGGGTCTTTGAGTCCATATGTGAGCTTGGTTTGCCATTGGCTAGGTCAAACAGTCAAAAATTGCCTTTGTGCAGTCAAAACCCTAAAAATGACCATTTTGCCCTTTTGGTGATTTGATCAAATTTCTTGTGGAATTGTGGTCCAAACTTGATCAAATGGTTCATAGGAGTTCATAATGTTGATGTGGGTCAATTTTCATGAGGTTTGACTGTCAATTGGCCACAATTGACTTTTTCCCCAATACAGTTGATTTCTAGGTCAATTGTCCAATTGATTGGGCAAAACTTGGAATCAAGGCTTGAAACTTGATGTGGATAAACTTGGGAGTCCAATATGAAGCAAGAAAGTCATCTTAGGCATTTTAGGTCAAAACATCTTGGTGCAAACACAAACCCTAATTTGGGTCAGCAGTGCAAGGAGAAGTCTTTGAGCAGATGAAACCCTAACTGGATCCTGAGCTTCAAGGGCTTTGTGATGAGAAATCATTGAGAAATGGGAGGGCAAATTTTGGGGTACAACACATACAAATGCACTTGATCCCGTTCATCCCTTGATACTGTCACAATTTCATTTCGAATTAATTTTTTACCTTCTTTTTTTTCGAAAAAATGAGATTTGGGGAGTCCAATGGATTGCACATTGGACAAAAAATCAGTACAAAACTCAACCGCTTCTTCAACAACGTATCGCTCAACGATACAACCCTCTGGACGACTTCGGTTTTTCACGTACCCTTTTAATATTTTCATATAACGTTCAACAGGGTACGTCCATCTCATATAAGCTGGTCCACACAATTGTGTCTCTTTCAGAAGATGAACAACAAGATGTACCATAATGTCAAAAAATGATGGAGGAAAATACATTTCAAGGTCACACAGAGTAATAACGATTTCTTTTTGTAATACTGGTAAGATCTCAGGATCGATCACCTTACTACAAATTGACCTGGAAAAAAAACACAATTTAGTTATAGCGCTTCTTACTTTTTCTGGCAAAATAGAACGTATACCTATTGGTAGAAAATGTTCCATTATGACATGGCAATCATGTGTCTTCAGACTCTTTAACTTGAGGTCTGTCATGGACACGAGTCTTCTAATGTCTGAGGAGTAACCTTCTGGAACTTTAACTTCACTCAGAAACTTACACAATATTTTCTTTTCCTTTCTAGATAGAGTATAAGAAGCAGGTGGTAGATATGTTCGTCTTCCTTTCTTCACGGGTCCTAATTCAGTTCTTATTCCCATCTCTACCATGTCCTCTCTTGCTTTAAGGCCATCCTTAGACTTTCCTTTTATATTGAGTAACGTACCAATAACACTTTCAAATACATTTTTTTCAATATGCATAACATCAAGAAAATGTCTTACGTACAAATATTTCCAATATGGCAATTCAAAAAAAATTGACCTCTTCTTCCACCCACCTGTGACAACTTTATGTGCAAAAGGCTTGCCAAACTGAATACTCACATCTTTCACCTTTTCACAAATTTGATCACCTGTCAATCCAGGTGGAGCTCTACGTTATTCGGTATTTCCATTGAACGCTTTTCTCCATCCACGATATTGATGTTTTGAATTTAAGAATCTACGATGACCGAGAAAGACATTCTTTTGACAAAGTTTCAATTGTGTCGTATCAGTTCCATCTTCACAGACAGGACACGCTTTTTCACCTTTAATGCTATACCCGGATAGATTTCCATATGCTGGAAAATCGTTAATGGTGCCAAACAACATCGCCCTCAAATTGAAACTTTCTTTCCTATATCCATCATAAACCTCCACACCATTCACCCACAAAATCTTCAAATCTTCGATTAAAGGTTTCAAGTATACATCTATGTCATTCCCTGGTTGTTTAGGCCCAGAAATTAACATAGATAACATCATGTACTTGCGCTTCATACATAGCCATGGAGGTAGGTTATAAATCATAAGAATCACAGGCCATGTGGAATGTGAGATACTTTGAAGACCATGCGGGTTCATTCCATCCGTAGATAATGCCAAGCGAAGGTTTCTTGTTTCTCCTCCAAAATCAGGATAATCATTATCAATTTTCTTCCACTGTAGTGCATCTTCCGGATGTCGAAACTTTCCATCGATAATTCTTTCATCTGCATGCCAAGTCAAGTGTCTAGCATCGGTTTCACTACGAAACATGCGTCTAAATCTCGGAATAATAGGAAAATACCATAAGACTTTCGCTGGAGATAATTTTTTCTTATATCGAGATAAACCGCACTTTGGGCACTCATTCAACAATGCATATTCGTTTCGAAACAAAATACAATCATTTAGACATGCATGTATCTTATCATAGCTCATGCCAATAGAGCACAACATTTTTTTGGCCTCGTAGGTTCGATTAGGAAGAACATTATCCTCAGGAAGCATATCTCTCAAAAGGGCTAATAACTGTGTGAAACTTTTATCCGACCATCCATTGCGCGCCTTTAAGTTGTACAATTTTAATACCGCAGACAATCTTGTGAATTTGGGGCAATCTTTATACAACGGTTTCTCCGCATCGCTTACCAACCTCTCAAACATTTTGGGACAATCTTGAAGATCTTCTTCAAGTGCTTCTGCAATCTCTTCAACCTGATCATAATCATATGTATCTGTGGCATTGTCGTACGAAACATAGGTCGCATTACTTTTCACCCCCGGTTCAACATTCTCGATGCTTTTCTCACCATGAAATATCCAACACGTATAACTTCGATCAATTTCGCGCATTAGTAAATGCGATTTCAATCCATCTGCGTCAACCCGACCCACATAACAACAACCCAAGCAAGGGCATTTCATTCTATTCGGGTCTTCAGCGTGTTCAACAGCAAACTTAACGAACTCTAATACCCCATTCTCGTACTCTTTTGACAATCGATCGGCACACATCCATTTTTTATCCATGGTTTTAACTATTATCTAAGTTAAACAAAAACACTAATTAGGGCACAAAAAGGTATAATGCGGTGGGAGTACAATGAATTTAAAGAGTCTGTGTTGTCAACAAAAATCAAACATGTGATTAGAACAATTCTAGAAATGAGGATTGTTGTGGTCCTATAACATATTCAATCAATGATCGTCAACGTTACTATCATACCCCAATTTTTGACCTAAGATCCCATTTTTACTTTTTTCATTTTTATACAGAAGTCAAGGTCACTAAATACAGTCGGTTTTAACCTCTCACCTTCGAGCATTAACTATGCAGAAATTATCAAGTGTTTTGAACATTCTTAGCCTATGTATCACTAACTTCTACTCAAGCACGAAATGTGTGTTTTTTTTGTTTCTTTGATTTCATGTGCAGAGACAGGTCTAAATCAAGGACATCAAGCATTGCGCTTCAATTAGGGTTTTGAGTTCTTCAGGCCAGAAGTACAATTGATTATTGATTCTCGAAGACTGATTCATAAAGACACGACTTCTAAAGCTTTGTTCAGGCTTATTTTGATCACAGTTGTTTCAAGTATGATAGCTTCTGTCTCGAGGATCTTCAGAGGATCGTGTGTTTATTTCCACGCCTTGTTCGATAAGTGGTCTCAAGCTTCTTCCAAAATTCCCCAAAATCACAGTCAAGATTTCATCATCACTGGTTTACATGTGCATCAAGATGCTTTAGAATGCGAAGAAAGATCAAGTTTGCAAGTTGATTCAAAGCATTTCGATCAAAAGTCAACTCTTGCAAGTTCAATTTCAAACGGTCATAACTTCTTCAATTTTCAACGTCCTGAGGCGATTCTTTTGCAAAGTATCACAAATAGCGTTGTTTATGAGATTACTTCGAAGATTAAAGTTCAAGTCATGCCACAGACGTTTTCTCAAGAACGTTTGATTTTTTTGCTGGGATAATTCATGAAACTGGAGTTTTAGTCCAATGATTCTTTGATTGCTTATGGACTACTTCAAGTCATTTTGCAATTGAACTGTAGCGATCATTGGATTAAGGTGGATTGTCGATTAAATTTCTTAAAGGCACGATTTACGCTATTGGTCTGTATTGTAAATTACTATGAGGTGAAGACGCGAATCAGGGTTGAGAATTCTTTGAATTCTTGTGGTTTGCAAGCTAACTTGGATTTGAGATTTGAATTAAGATTTGGATTCATTGTTGTGAAGTTTTCTTTCAAGTAACCAATACCATAAAGCCAAAATATCCGAATTTGTCAAATAACATTGGGGTTCTTATTTGCAAGAGAGATTCAAGAAGGTTTATGAATTTGATGTCTTGAGTAAGATGCATTCCAATTTCCCGAAGTTTATTCCAAGAGTGCAAGTTCATTAATGTGAATTGTTCAAAATATTAAGAATTATTCAAGACCTTTCTCAAGAATTCAACTTCATTCATCATTCATGCATTTCAAATTCAAAGACAAATTTCGACACAAATTTTAATTAGAATCAAATTGTGTGTCAATTTGGACTGGAGATTAAATTAAGAGAGCAAGATCATGTGGTGTAGAATTTATTCAATAATTTCATTCAAGATTCATACTTTCATTCATGTAAATTCAAGAGATTACAAAATACTTCCATTACAAAACCATCACCATTTCATATCTCATTATAAAACCACACACAAACACATGAATTCCTAAGTCCTAAAGTGCCAAAATTACATGAAATATTTATGCTAAACCACCAAAATAATCCTGTTTCTATGCTACTATCTTGGTGCCAAATAATGCCAAAAAAAAATTGTTGTTGTATGCTGCTCCAAACCCTGCACATCAGTCCAAAAATAATGCCCCAAAACTGTCTTTTGTCTGCTGTCCAGAACCAGCTGCTACAAACTCTGCCTTACAGTCCCAAAACTGTATAAATTCTGTCCAAAATCAGCCTATGTTGCAGTTGTCAAACTAGTCCTGCTATTTTGCACAAGAATAGAAAACCACCAACCTGCATCAAGAAAGCAAGAAGAAGTGAACCGCAAACAATTTTCAACCTATCGAATTTCCCTCCTAAATTTCATATGGTTTTTCAGGTATAAAACAATTCCAAGACAGAGATAAAAGGAGGAGGAGAGACCCCCCAAAAAAAAGGGGAAAAAAATTCAGTAACAAAACTCTCCAAAAATTTAGCAACAATCTTCCTCCAAACTTTAACTTTGTTCATCATTACAGAAGCAAATAACAACAAACCTGCAATTGAAATTTTCAACACCGATACTAGTTTTTTTTTTTAAGAGATTATCGGAAGAATAAGGGATTTCTTATACTTACCTCGTTCGAAGCTCTGTCGAAAAGACTCCGACAGGTATTTTCCTCCACCAATTTTTTTATGCACTTCCATGCTTGATTCTCAGAGCTGATAATTAGGCAATTGTTGTGAATCTGTTGATTGTTGTTGTGAACTCTATTTTGTTGTTATTATTCAGTATGCAAAAATCGTAGAACTGAGTAACTATTAAATTGTGAAACTGTGATGATGTTAAACCGAGTGAACCCGAAAAAAAATGAAACTCATCTTTGCTGTTTTCAAATGATAGAAAATAGAGTAGGAATTTTGAGATAAAAATTGAGAATCGGTTGGAAAACATCATAGAAAATAAGAGAAGAAAACTCACACAAAACCTCTATTCCGAACTCTTTCTGCAATACCAGAAAAGAACCAAATTCTCGCTCTCCTTTTCTCTACGCCTCTCTCTCTCTCGCTCTCACACACATATCTCCGAATTAGGGAAACAATCATGAGCGAAGACTCAAAGAAGCACATCATAGCTGGAGCAGCATCTCATATGGCGAAACCTCACCTCGAAGATCGAAAGCTGTTTGTTCCTTCACCACTCTCTGCATCGGCTTCTCCGGTACCACCGGCGACCAAGGAAGTCATCGTCAAAAGCGCCGACACATCACCGGACATGCAAAAAGAGGCCTTCGATATCACCGTTCTCGCTTTTGAGAGGCACAACGTAGAGAAAGATGTTGCGGAGACTATAAAGAAGGAGTTTGACAAGAGGCATCGATTTTTCTTCTACTGGTTCTTTAGAGGATACTTGATTGAAGGTGATGTGAGAGAGAGTTTGATTTTGGTTTTCACGATAGAAAGGGGAATAGAGTTGTTGTTAATAATAATATTAATTAATATGTTTTTTTTTCTTTTCCAAGACACAGCCACCAGCAGCGGCGCCCTTCCTCATGTTTAGGGTTTTCAAAACCCTTTCTTTATCCTTCCAAACTAGGGTCAAATCCATGGGCCTTTTAGCCCAATTTTGTTTAAACCTTTTCCATTTTTAGGTTAGTTAAAATGTGCATATGATATTTAAGTAGTATTAGTCCAATTGCAAAGTTAGTTTAGTTGTGATTAAAGAAATACGAGTTCAATTCCTACTAGGACATTTTTATTTTGTTTTTGTTAACTCTTTAACCTTATTTAAAATATATATATATATATATATATATATATATATATATATATATATATATATATATATATATATATATATATATATATATATATATATATATATATATATATATATATATATATATATATATATATATATATATATATATATATATATATATATATATATATATATATATATATATATATATATATATATATAAATCTTATAACTAATTTAGTTTAGTATTAATTTAGATTTATTTTATAACTTTTTATTTTAGCTTTAGTTTAGCAAACTTTAGAATTTTATGTTGTTTTAGTTTTATTTTAGTAACATTAGGTTTTATTTCATTTAGATTTGACTTAGTAAACTTTAGAATTTTATTTTGTTTTAGTTTTATTTTAGTTACTTTAGGATTTTATTTCATTTAGATTTGACTTAGTAAACTTTAGAATTTTATTTTGTTTTAGTTTTATTTTAGTAACTTTAGGATTTTATTTCATTTAGATTTGACTTAGTAAACTTTAGAATTTTATTTTGTTTCATTTAGATTTGACTTAGTAAATTTTAGAATTTTATTTGTTTTAGTTTTAATTTAGTAAACTTTAGAATTTTATTTGATTTTATTTAAGTTAACTTTAGAATTTTAGTTGTTAGTTTTAGTTTAGGGACTTTAGAGCTTTATTTGATTTAGAATTAGTTTAATGAGTTTATAATTTTTATTTGATTTAGAATTAGTTTAATAAGTTTAGAATTTTAATTGTTTAGAATTAGTTTAATATTCTTTTAGAATTTTATTTGATTTAGATTTAGTTTAGTAACTTTGGAACTTTTTTTTTTGTTTTAGATTAGCAACCTTGGAATTTTTATTTAGTTTAGATTTAATTACTAATTTTAAAAATTTTAATTTAGCTTAGATCTAATTTAGCAATTTTAGAACTATTTTTGCAACCTTAGAATTTGTAGTTAGTTTAGAATTTTTTTTTAGTAAGTAATCTTAAATTTTTAATTTAGTTTAAATAACTTCTTTAGATAATTAGTTACATTCTCTTTTATTTTATTTAAATATCTTTGTCATTTTAATTTCTCGATGCCTTTAGGTCATTAATCTGTTTCGTTATATTTATTTTCTTGTGAATTTTGATTGCTTATATTTTTTATGTCTATTTTATTTTGCTCGCTCGATTTAATCCAAGGGAAATGTTTTAACTTTGTTGACTTCATGTTATCAAACACATCTCATCCAATCGTGCGAATACCCTCATTCATCTTTTGTTTGTTTACTATTTTGTTAAACCTAAGATAATTTTCCCAAAAGATTCAATTTTTAAACTCACACCTTTTAAGTCAAAACTTCGACATTAGGTCGCTGTCTCTTCAAAATCTCATCCGCACCCATCTTTAGCCAAACAAACTATTTTAATCAAACAAACAATTTTAAAAAAACAGATATTTCAAAAGGTTCCTATAGAATACTATAGATACATTGGGTGCTAATACCTTCCCATTGTATAACCAACCCCCGAACTCTAGACCTCTTTTCGAAAACGCATTGTATTTTCATTACTTTTAAGTATTATTTTACATTGCATATTTTAGGGTTTTATTTCGCTCTTTTCCCTTTTCCCTTGGAAATAATAAAGCGCGGTGGCGACTCTTGCTTTTGTGAGTCAAGTTAATTAATAGCTTAATCTCCGATTTTCACCGCTACAGAATTGGCGACTCTGCTGGGGACAGATTGACCTCTTGCTGGTTCATCCCTAAGTGGGTTAAGCCTAGTTTGTTTTATCTGTTTTATCATTATTTGATTGTTTGATTATATGTTTATATTGTGGTTATTTGGGTTTTTGCAAAGGACAAG
The DNA here is from genome assembly GCA_948472305.1 of Vicia faba. Lineage (NCBI taxonomy): Eukaryota > Viridiplantae > Streptophyta > Magnoliopsida > Fabales > Fabaceae > Vicia > Vicia faba. The sequence continues at coordinate 1,602,579,526 of OX451736.1, forward strand.
TCCTATACCCGGACTAAGTTACACTTAGGAATAGGACGGGTGGTATAGTCATGTTAACTTTGAGGGAGTAATCCCGAAGAAGGAGGCATGAAATCCCCCACTCAATGGAAGCCCCTTTGAACGTAGTATTTGTTTACCGAGTAATCGGGAAGATATTATTGCTTTCGACTTGGGATCCAGAGAAGCTGAGAACCGTAGAACCCTTAACCCATCGTGGCCTCTTAGGTGTAGTGCAGAGACTATAACGGAGTAATCTGGAAGTAGTTGTCACGCGATGCTGCACTCAGACGAGTTTCTCTTGAGAATATTGCTAATTACTGAGTAATCGGGACGTTAGTAATATTCGAAGGAGGAATGTAAACTCTGGGAACTTTTAAAACCATGTTTTACAGGTGTGATTAAACCTTTAGTACATACCTTGGGGATGTTTTTTACCTTTGACTCCATGCTCGTAACGTTGAACCTTTCGACTTTATTTGTGACCTTGCTTGTGGTTGTTGCATAGCCCTACCTTCATGCATCCATGAAACCCATTTTCACTTGATTTTCAAGGAATTTGGAAGTCTTTCTTTGTAAATATCACAAGTTTTGTCAAGCTCAATGGATCTTGGGTGTTGATGGGGGTGGAAACCCTAATCCACCAAAATGGATGATTGATCTTGATGATAACTTGATCAACGTTTGGAGCCAATTTAAAATTCATCTTCTATCTTCATACTTTGATGTTTATAACTTAATATCTTAAATATCTTGAAAATCAAATAAAAACTCTCTTTTACATTCACATATCATGCATCATTCTTTGTTTCACTTTCAAAGGTCATTTCCAAGTCTTATTTTTCCTTTGGTCTCACCAGTACAACACTCGCGCTAAGAGAACAATGGAGAATATCAAGCAAGAGGTTTCTGAACTCCGTAGAGAGATGATTAATTTGAAAGCTAGTGTGGAGCGCTTAACTGGTTTGGTTGAAATTCTGGTTGCCGCCCAAGTCAATCCTTCTAGGAGGGACGAAGCGATGATAAAAGTCTTCACTGAAACTCTAAAATCATTCTCTCATGAGAAGGTGATGGTTAATGCACCTAATGACTTTCCTGACAAGGTGAATGTGGGAGTGCGTCTAGAAGAAGATGTTGGGAAGGGATGTTCATATGAAGATGGTAGCTCAACTAATGGTGTGAAGAAGTTTGATAATAACTTTTCCAAGAAGAGAACCAGAGGAAGAAATAATCATTGTCAGAATCATCATGTTTCTCCTATTCATCAACAGAATCAGCAAGTTCCTAATCAGAGGAAAACCCAGTTTGATCCAATTCCAATTACCTATACAGAGTTGTTCCCTATCCTGATGCAGAGGAATTTGGTTCAGACCCGACCTCCACCGAAGGTTCCTGAGAAGATACATTGGTACTACAAAGCTGATTTGGCTTGTACCTTTCATCAAGGTGCTCCTGGGCATGACTTGGAGGGTTGCTTTGCTTTGAAGATTGAGGTTCAGAAGTTGGTCAGAAGAGGTATCTTGTCATTCAAGGACGTTGGTTTTGAAGTTCAAATCAAGCATGCGCCGAAGAGTAAACACGATTGATAGTGACTTTGATTTTTGAAGGATGTTTTCGGTAATTCAAGTCCAGATGGAAAGCCTTCCCAGATTATTAACTTATTTATGCTTTTTGTAATTTTTCTTGTTTATCAAAACATTGTTTGCATGTAAGAACTTGTTTGCATCTGAATGATTATCTTAATACAATGAGTATGTTTGTCTTGAAGAAATTCATTCGTTTCACTCATATTTGTTTTCAAATTTTAAATTGCTTTTGCACTATGATACCAAATTTTTGCTCATTCTCTTGCCTAGGCAGAGATTGAGGGGAGGATGATGATCTAAAAACACAAAATCTCTGGTTGTATGCTTTTTGAATAAAATCTTGCTGACAATGTACAGGCATTGTTTCAAATCCCTAAACACTGGAGATATAAGGAAGATAATCCCTTAATAACCCCTTTTGAGCCTTGAAGTAGGAGTTTCTTTTCTATACGAAAAAACCCTCAAATTTTAACCTGGGGTAGGGTAGTTTTCAGTTAATCTGATTGAGTGTTCAAAATTTAAAAGGAAGATATTTCCGAAGAGAAACGGCGAGGGCTATCCTTCATGTATAATGAAGCCAGAAGATGTGGAACCACAATGTTATCCCTCATTCATCAAGAAACGAGGCAGTCACAATCCTCTCAACAAGTAAATCTAATATCACACGTTTTGTTCAAAAATCAAAAATCAAGAAAAAAAAAAGAAAAAGCCTGCTAAGTCGAAAACTTGAAAATGTGCGGCTTAAGCAAAAATTAGGCAATCCCGCTGGACTATCAATTCAAAAGAATTAGTTCAGGCAAAAGTTAGGGAAAATAAAGATTGCAAGGAAAGGAATACAAAGAAAATTCCTCAGCAAAGAACAAATTGGTGACTACAAATACGAATACATAAGGGTGGTTGCTACTCCGAAAGCATCGTCGTTTCCTTAACCGTCACAAAATCCTTTTGAGAGATGAACACTCATATTGAATTAATTGAACATAGGGTTGGAGAACATCATGAAGAATGGGCGGGCACCTATAAATTTTGAGCCTAAAAAAATCTTTTTTCTAAAAACCATGAACCAGGCCACGTTACAACCTTCAAAAGTCCTAATTGAAGCAAGGTTATTTTGAAAGCATACTTCAATGAGATAGTATTTCTGACTCCCATGAATGTTTTCTAAATAGTTATGTTGGTATCATATGATTTTTCTATACAAAAATAAATGGTGCTCTAACTCGGGAAATTTGTGCGATATCTTTTCAAAATCTTCAAGACTTACATAACTGTTGCATTAGAATTTTCATTCTCATAATAAACTTTTTCTAACTGCAAAACATTTGTTTGATATCAAGGAAGCTCACATGTAAGCACTAGTGATGAGTTTATTATTTTAAGGCCTGAAACTATGTTGAGAAATTGGTGAATCATTTCAAGAAAAAATCATATCCAGGGGCATGTCACCTGAAGACCTTAAGCACGGACATGTTGATTCTCCCAGTTAATGCTTTCCCAACTCGCTTACCCTTTTGGGGCAAAATTTGAAGACTTTGTTGTGCCAACTACAGTCAATCCGGGGAAATCACGTCGAGATTCGATGAATCTCTCTAAGAGTTTGAAGACACCAGAGCACGGTGGATGCCAGGTCTTTTGTAAAATCCTCTTGAGACGATTTCTTCTCATCAACCATATAGCTTGGGGCATTTTAGAAGTGAAGTTATTCGCAAGAATCGTCGAGCATCACGCAGCTTATCAGCAATAAGCTTGGGGCATCCAAAATTAGTCCCAGGGGAAATCCAGATTTGTCAAGATATGTGATATGTATTACACACATTACCAGAGGGTGGTGTTCTAGTATCTCCAGCTAAGCAAGACTTTTTTCCAGCTGAAACATTGTTTGTGTTGTTATCCTTTCAATGGATTGTTGGTGATAGAAGACTGGGCTTTGGGTTTTTTCCGAAAATATCTTCCTCCCCAGAGATATTTAAGCCTTGTAAAAGGGCTTTGCTCCCATGATGGATTTTGTTCTATCTCCAGTAATGTTACCATCTTGTTGAGATTAGCTGAGTGTCGGGTTGTGTTGTGATGTCTTATCATCTCCTGTCTATCTCCTCTATCTGTTTTGTCAGCATATACATGACATTCATTTATTCATTCACACTTGCGTCTTGCATGCACATTTGTATTTGTTGATGTCATTAAAGTTCGTATACTTTGGTTATGTCTATTCAAATAGTGTATTTGATCTTTCCAAATAGAGTGTCAACTTAAGCAGAAAGTGCGCCTCCTTTCTAATTCCCCACTGAGTTAACTCTCGTAGAAGAATCTTGCTTTAGCTTTCCTTTTCCATATCTGGATAAGATAAATACCTATTTGAGTTGTTTCCTCATTGGGTGGAGTCTTGTTTGACTGTTTTCTCTCCAGTTTATTCCTGGATTGAGCTTTGTCTCTTGTGAATGATACCCTGTGGATATCTCTAGGCTATGAAACCTAGATGGAGAGTGAATTTATTTTGCAACGTAAATACTTGGTCTCCTCAAGAAGGATTTATTCATGGTTCCCCATTGAAGATGAACTTTATTCCCCAGTAGTGTTATCACAACCTTCTTCTGGAATATCGACATGACAACAAGCGACTGACTCTTTATTTGAGCAGTTTGATTATTTCTGATTTCTCTACGACAAATGGCGGTCTCTTCATGAGCAGTTTGTCCATCCTCGATGAAATTATTGATTCTCACCTCCAGCAATATCTTCATGATATTTTATGGGTATCTTTTTGAAAACGGCAAGTGGCGGTCTCTTCATGAGCAACTTGTGTTTTATTATTCTTTGAAAAAACAGCAAGCAGCGGTCTCTTCATGAGCAACTTGTATGTTATTGATACCTTGAAAAAAATACAGCAAGCGGTGGTCTCTTCATGAGCAACTTGTATGTTATTGATACTTTGAAAACATCAAGCGGCAGTCTCTTCATGAGCAACTTGTATGTTATTGACACCTTTGAAAACATCAAGCGGCGGTCTCTTCATGAGCAACTTGTATGTTATTGATACCTTGAAAAAATACAGCAAGCGGCGGTCTCTTCATGAGCAACTTGTATGTTATTGATACTTTGAAAACATCAAGCGGCGGTCTCTTCATGAGCAACTTGTATGTTATTGACACCTTTGAAAACATCAAGCGACGGTCTCTTCATGAGCAACTTGTATGTTATTGATACCTTGGAAAAAACATCAAGCGGCGGTCTCTTCATGAGCAACTTGTATGTTATTGATACCTTAGAGAAAACAGCAAGCGGCAGCCTCTTCATGAGCAACTTGTATGTTATTGTCACCTTTGAAAACAGCAAGCGGCGGTCTCTTCATGAGCAACTTGTGTGTTATTGTTACCTTTGAAAACAGCAAGCGGCGGTCTCTTCATGAGCAACTTGTGTGTCATTGTTATCTTTGAAAAACAGCAAGCGACGGTCTCTTCATGAGCAACTTGTGTGTTATTGTTCTCTTGAAAAACAGCAAGTAGTGGTCTCTTCATGAGCAACTTGTGTGTTATTGTTATCTTTTAAAAACAGCAAGCGGCGATCTCTTCATGAGCAACTTGTATGTTATTGACACCTTTGAAAGATAGCAAGTGGCGGCCTCTTTATTTGAGCAGCTTGTGTATCCCCAACAATAATGTTTACTCAGCAAACGACACCTCTTTGGAAGAGTTCCATGGGGAAGCTTGTATTTTATCCTTTTGAAGCGATATCTTGGTTAAAAAAGAATTGTGTTACCGTTCTTGGTATAATTTAGAAGTCAGAGATGTTTATCTGCAGTCTCAGTACTGGTGACAATCATTTTCCAGTCTCAGTACTGATGTCAATCATTTCCTTTTCCAGTCACAGTGCTGATGTAAACCATTTCTTTTCCAGTCTCAATACTGATGTAAATAATTCATTTCTTCCCTCAAAGTTATTCTCTAATAAGAGTCTCTCATTTGAAGTCTATGACTATGTTCCCCAGTGGAGTTATAATCTCTTCTCCTGTGGGATTACTGTATAATGTGCTTGGTTTCTCCAACAGTAGTTTGTCTCATGCGGCATCATTCCTCATTAAATTAAAAATATTACATTCATATCATATCATAAACATAATTGTGGTATCTTAAGGCCAAAAATTGTGTATTCTATATTTAAGTCCCTTCAATCTCGTCGAAATGAAGATTCCAATCTTCATATCTCCAGATAGAAGAAACTTAAATAGGGGCAGCTGTCATACCCCAATTTTTGACCTAAGATCCCATTTTTACTTTTTTCATTTTTATACAGAAGTCAAGGTCACTAAATACAGTCGGTTTTAACCTCTCACCTTCGAGCATTAACTATGCAGAAATTATCAAGTGTTTTGAACATTCTTAGCCTATGTATCACTAACTTCTACTCAAGCACGAAATGTGTGTTTTTTTTGTTTCTTTGATTTCATGTGCAGAGACAGGTCTAAATCAAGGACATCAAGCATTGCGCTTCAATTAGGGTTTTGAGTTCTTCAGGCCAGAAGTACAATTGATTATTGATTCTCGAAGACTGATTCATAAAGACACGACTTCTAAAGCTTTGTTCAGGCTTATTTTGATCACAGTTGTTTCAAGTATGATAGCTTCTGTCTCGAGGATCTTCAGAGGATCGTGTGTTTATTTCCACGCCTTGTTCGATAAGTGGTCTCAAGCTTCTTCCAAAATTCCCCAAAAGCACAGTCAAGATTTCATCATCACTGGTTTACATGTGCATCAAGATGCTTTAGAATGCGAAGAAAGATCAAGTTTGCAAGTTGATTCAAAGCATTTCGATCAAAAGTCAACTCTTGCAAGTTCAATTTCAAACGGTCATAACTTCTTCAATTTTCAACGTCCTGAGGCGATTCTTTTGCAAAGTATCACAAATAGCGTTGTTTATGAGATTACTTCGAAGATTAAAGTTCAAGTCATGCCACAGACGTTTTCTCAAGAACGTTTGATTTTTCTGCTGGGATAATTCATGAAACTGGAGTTTTAGTCCAATGATTCTTTGATTGCTTATGGACTACTTCAAGTCATTTTGCAATTGAACTGTAGCGATCATTGGATTAAGGTGGATTGTCGATTAAATTTCTTAAAGGCACGATTTACGCTATTGGTCTGTATTGTAAATTACTATGAGGTGAAGACGCGAATCAGGGTTGAGAATTCTTTGAATTCTTGTGGTTTGCAAGCTAACTTGGATTTGAGATTTGAATTAAGATTTGGATTCATTGTTGTGAAGTTTTCTTTCAAGTAACCAATACCATAAAGCCAAAATATCCGAATTTGTCAAATAACATTGGGGTTCTTATTTGCAAGAGAGATTCAAGAAGGTTTATGAATTTGATGTCTTGAGTAAGATGCATTCCAATTTCCTGAAGTTTATTCCAAGAGTGCAAGTTCATTAATGTGAATTGTTCAAAATATTAAGAATTATTCAAGACCTTTCTCAAGAATTCAACTTCATTCATCATTCATGCATTTCAAATTCAAAGACAAATTTCGACACAAATTTTAATTAGAATCAAATTGTGTGTCAATTTGGACTGGAGATTAAATTAAGAGAGCAAGATCATGTGGTGTAGAATTTATTCAATAATTTCATTCAAGATTCATACTTTCATTCATGTAAATTCAAGAGATTACAAAATACTTCCATTACAAAACCATCACCATTTCATATCTCATTATAAAACCACACACAAACACATGAATTCCTAAGTCCTAAAGTGCCAAAATTACATGAAATCTTTATGCTAAACCACCAAAATAATCATGTTTCTATGCTACTATCTTGGTGCCAAATAATGCCAAAAAAAAATTGTTGTTGTATGCTGCTCCAAACCCTGCACATCAGTCCAAAAATAATGCCCCAAAACTGTCTTTTGTCTGCTGTCCAGAACCAACTGCTACAAACTCTGCCTTACAGTCCCAAAACTGTATAAATTCTGTCCAAAATCAGCCTATGTTGCAGTTGTCAAACTAGTCCTGCTATTTCGCACAAGAATAGAAAACCACCAACCTGCATCAAGAAAGCAAGAAGAAGTGAACCGCAAACAATTTTCAACCTATCGAATTTCCCTCCTAAATTTCATATGGTTTTTCAGGTATAAAACAGTTCCAAGACAGAGATAAAAGGAGGAGGAGAGACCCCCAAAAAAAAAGGGAAAAAAAATTCAGTAACAAAACTCTCCAAAAATTTAGCAACAATCTTCCTCCAAACTTTAACTTTGTTCATCATTACAGAAGCAAATAACAACAAACCTGCAATTGAAATTTTCAACACCGATACTAGTTTTTTTTTTTGAAGAGATTATCGGAAGAATAAGGGATTTCTTATACTTACCTCGTTCGAAGCTCTGTCGAAAAGACTCCGACAGGTATTTTCCTCCACCAATTTTTTTATGCACTTCCATGCTTGATTCTCAGAGCTGATAATTAGGCAATTGTTGTGAATCTGTTGATTGTTGTTGTGAACTCTATTTTGTTGTTATTATTCAGTATGCAAAAATCGTAGAACTGAGTAACTATTAAATTGTGAAACTGTGATGATGTTAAACCGAGTGAACCTGAAAAAAAATGAAACTCATCTTTGCTGTTTTCAAATGATAGAAAATAGAGTAGGAATTTTGAGATAAAAATTGAGAATCGGTTGGAAAACATCATAGAAAATAAGAGAAGAAAACTCACACAAAACCTCTGTTCCGAACTCTTTCTGCAATACCAGAAAAGAACCAAATTCTCGCTCTCCTTTTCTCTACGCCTCTTTCTCTCTCGCTCTCACACACATATCTCCTAATTAGGGAAACAATCATGAGCGAAGACTCAAAGAAGCACATCATAGCTGGAGCAGCATCTCATATGGCGAAACCTCACCTCGAAGATCGAAAGCCGTTTGTTCCTTCACCACTCTCTGCATCGGCTTCTCCGCTACCACCGGCGACCAAGGAAGTCATCGTCAAAAGCGCCGACACATCACCGGACATGCAAAAAGAGGCCTTCGATATCACTGTTCTCGCTTTTGAGAGGCACAACGTAGAGAAAGATGTTGCGGAGACTATAAAGAAGGAGTTTGACAAGAGGCATCGATTTTTCTTCTACTGGTTCTTTAGAGGATACTTGATTGAAGGTGATGTGAGAGAGAGTTTGATTTTGGTTTTCACGATAGAAAGGGGAATAGAGTTGTTGTTAATAATAATATTAATTAATATGTTTTTTTTTCTTTTCCAAGACACAACCACCAGCAGCGGCGCCCTTCCTCATGTTTAGGGTTTTCAAAACCCTTTCTTTATCCTTCCAAAAGCGGGTCAAATCCATGGGCCTTTTAGCCCAATTTTGTTTAAACCTTTTCCATTTTTAGGTTAGTTAAAATGTGCATATGATATTTAAGTAGTATTAGTCCAATTGCAAAGTTAGTTTAGTTGTGATTAAAGAAATACGAGTTCAATTCCTACTAGGACATTTTTATTTTGTTTTTGTTAACTCTTTAACCTTATTTAAAAAAAAATATATATATATATATATATATATATATATATATATATATATATATATATATATATATATATATATATATATATATATATATATATATATATATATATATATATATATATATATATATATATATATATATATATATATATATATATATATATATATATATATATATATATATATATATATATATATATATATTAATTAGTAAATCTTATAACTAATTTAGTTTAGTATTAATTTAGATTTATTTTATAACTTTTTGTTTTAGCTTTAGTTTAGTAAACTTTAGAATTTTATGTTGTTTTAGTTTTATTTTAGTAACATTAGGTTTTATTTCATTTAGATTTGACTTAGTAAACTTTAGAATTTTATTTTGTTTTAGTTTTATTTTAGTTACTTTAGGATTTTATTTCATTTAGATTTGACTTAGTAAACTTTAGAATTTTATTTTGTTTTAGTTTTATTTTAGTAACTTTAAGATTTTATTTCATTTAGATTTGACTTAGTAAACTTTAGAATTTTATTTTGTTTCATTTAGATTTGACTTAATAAATTTTAGAATTTTATTTGTTTTAGTTTTAATTTAGTAAACTTTAGAATTTTATTTAATTTTATTTAAGTTAACTTTAGAATTTTAGTTGTTAGTTTTAGTTTAGGGACTTTAGAACTTTATTTGATTTAGAATTAGTTTAATGAGTTTATAATTTTTATTTGATTTAGAATTAGTTTAATAAGTTTAGAATTTTAGTTGTTTAGAATTAGTTTAATATTCTTTTAAAATTTTATTTGATTTAGATTTAGTTTAGTAACTTTGGAACTTTTTTTTTGTTTTAGATTAGCAACCTTGGAATTTTTATTTAGTTTAGATTTAATTACTAATTTTAAAATTTTTAATTTAGCTTAGATCTAATTTAGCAATTTTAGAACTATTTTTGCAACCTTAGAATTTGTAGTTAGTTTAGAATTTTTTTTTAGTAAGTAATCTTAAATTTTTAATTTAGTTTAAATAACTTCTTTAGATAATTAGTTACATTCTCTTTTATTTTATTTAAATATCTTTGTCATTTTAATTTCTCGATGCCTTTAGGTCATTAATCTGTTTCGTTATATTTATTTTCTTGTAAATTTTGATTGCTTATATTTTTTATGTCTATTTTATTTTGCTCGCTCGATTTAATCCAAGGGAAATGTTTTAACTTTGTTGACTTCATGTTATCAAACACATCTCATCCAATCGTGCGAATACCCTCATTCATCTTTTGTTTGTTTACTATTTTGTTAAACCTAAGATAATTTTCCCAAAAGATTCAATTTTTAAACTCACACCTTTTAAGTCAAAACTTCGACATTAGGTCGTTGTCTCTTCAAAATCTCATCCGCACCCATCTTTAGCCAAACAAACTATTTTACTCAAACAAACAATTTTAAAAAAAACAGATATTTCAAAAGGTTCCTATAGAATACTATAGATACATTGGGTGCTAATATCTTCCCATTGTATAACCAACCCCCGAACTCTAGACCTCTTTTCGAAAACGCATTGTATTTTCATTACTTTTAAGTATTATTTTACATTGCATATTTTAGGGTTTTATTTCGCTCTTTTCCCTTTTTCCTTGGAAATGATAAAGCGCGGTGGCGACTCTTGCTTTTGCGAGTCAAGTTAATTAATAGCTTGATCTCCGATTTTCACCGCTACAGTTACAATTTTAGAGACATTAGCTTAGTTGTGAACTCATTCGAAGATTCATGATTTGTGTTATTTTTTACTATTACTTACTTGAACATAATAATTTTGCAGATCCACTCCACCCTACCGTATCGAAAGTTTACTCCACTATATATTTGAGCTCAAATCCGTTAAATCGACACCTATATCTACCTTCCTACATTTTCATCTACCCATTTTGTACTATAAATAATCCCACTCACTTGTTCACACTCACACATCTCAACCACATAAGACTCTGAATTTCTCTTATCTCTCTTCTAGTGAGTGTCACTCTAGTTAATTTTCACATAACATAGTGATATAGTTCTATTAATTAAATATGTTCTCTATATTTCTCTCTGATAGTAAGATGAAGCCAGCATTTGCAGCTCTTCTACTTGTGTGTCTTATTCTCTCCTCATCTATGTTTGAAATCACAGCACTTGGTGTTGGTATGTTCAAACCTCATTTTCTAGATGTATTACTCTATAATTAGTTATTATTACATTTTTTTTGTTTAATAATCTAATGGCTGAAATATGGGATCTCTATGTATGTATGCCCTGAGAAAAGACGTGAGTATGCACGGGATAAAGCAGTATATGATAAGAGCCTGGAACTTCATTCAACTGTCAAACATCTACTATAATAAAGAAGGGTATTTCATTATGAGATTTACTTCCTTAGGGGATAAAGAGAAGGTACTTATAGTGAAGGTGCAAAATTCTCCCTGTAGAGAGATTTCAAAAGCAACTTCATTTTCACAGTGGATGCTTATCAATATGATCAGAGCTCATAATTTCAAAATGCCGATTAGAGTATGATACTACCTACCAGGATCATATTCAGTAACAGATCTCTCACACACACCTACTAAGTAGGAATTATACCCTGTAACTACAAGAAATCTCTCACACACACCTACTAAGTAGGAATTATACCCTGTAACTACAAGAATCATGTTACCCAAAGAGAAAAGAAAATTGGTGAATATAAAATATTGATATAAGTGTTGATATAAAGGTATGTTAGCAATATGTATTTAAAAGTTAGATAAGTATGTCTAGCAAAGGCTAAAACATATACTCAGCTACATGCAGCAACAACACCAGTAAGTTTAACTTTAGATTCACATTTAACAATATAGTCCATAACATACAACATATGATACAATTATGTACACAAATTTCTTGACAGTGTATGGAATTATTATTCAACTATATGAGCTTTATAATAGCGAAGTAACTACTACAAAGTTTCAGAACTTTACCTTACACGGATCAATTTCAGAAGATACAAGTGAAATCACTCCAGCAAGTGCTTCAAGAGCTAATCTTGTGAAATGCAATAGATAATTATAATGTCAAGACAGAGATATGATATGTTAACTTTGACCCCTAGCAGTAGAAGTTTCAGTCACAATAACAATTTTCCTAAAGATCAATTTTCTCAAGTTGATTGATAGTGAAAGCAACGACGTCACTTTCCTTCGTAAAACACATGTAATTGGAAATCAAAATTGGTGAATACAAGTAATTACCAACAAATAAGGGAATGCACAACTTGAAAAATAACACCAAACTTCCTCACCATGATAAAACCAACGCATAACCATGAAATCAAATTCAGTAACAACAAGTATAAATTAGTAACAACAAATTTAAAATGAAGTCAGTAGTCAAATCACCATTCAAAAATGCTTTTAAACTAGTTTTAGAAGTTTAAAGTACTTGATTTAAGTAAGCGACGACGAGACGGCATGCAAAATATCAAATTGAATTATTAGGGGGAAAAAACCTCAGTTATAGTGAAGGTGCCTGTGGTTGCCTCCTTGGATACAAGTGACTAGAAACTATAAGAAAGGTAAGCGTGTTATGGTGGTAACGAATCCGAAGCGAGTTGGAGAAGAAGATGAACCACGTGCCTCGTATAACCGGAGAATCCGAAGCTTGCAATGATACAACGAGTTAGACGAAGATGAATAGTTGCGTGTGTGGGGAGGGAGTTGGAGAAGAAGATGAACCACGGTTGGACGGTGAGGAGGGAGGAGACGAGTTAGACAGAGATGAACAGTTGCGTGTGTGGGGTTTCGTTTGTATAAAGTGGGGTTTCTGATAACCAATTTAGGGATTTAGAAATTATTTAATTACCTTAGACAGCGCTTTAGGCTTTAGCAGCGCTTTAGTGTAATGCCTTTAGCAGCGCTTCTTGAAAGCGCTGTCTAAGGTATACCCTTTATCACACCTTTAGCAGCGCTTTTAGTAAGCGCTGTCTAAGGTATACCCTTTAGCAGCACTTATTCTTATTTTTTTATTTTTTTTATTGAAAACCTATAGCAGCGCTTAGGGAAAGGAAGCGCTGGCTATGGTAAAGCCTTTAGCAGCGCTTTTGGTAAGTGTTGTCTAAGATATACCCTTTAGCAGCGCTTATTCTTATTTTTTTATTTTTTTTATTGAAAACCTATAGCAGCGCTTAGGGAAAGGAAGCGTTGTCTATGGTAAGGCCTTTAGCAGCGCTTTAAGTAAGCGCTGTCTAAGGTATACCTTTAGCAGCGCTTACTCTAAATTTTTAATTTTTTTCTTCTTCTGAAAACCTATAGCATCGCTTAGGGCATAAGCGATGTCTATGTGGCGCTGTCTAAATTCAATTTTGGCATAGTGCATGCATTTTCAAAACATTTTCATAAATAAACTTCAATCAACTTAATAATACCTTGACTTTTTTTTTGTGAGAAGACTAAAAGTCAATCAATCTCATTCAAGTTATTTTTCCATTTTGGCTCTTTACTTTAAAAAAATTCTCAAAAGATTAGACTCTTTTCAATCCTTGTAGTGATTCAAACAACTATACTTTTATAATATATAGTCAAGTGAGATATTTTCCACTTGGGTGTTGAGTGAGGCATTGATTTTAAAATCCAAGTCATATCCTCCACTTTGAGATGATGTAAATTCTCCTTTCTCATGATTGTGATTAGTAAGTATGTTTTCCACACGGACAATGACGATGATGTCTTATCTCATAAAGTTAACCAACACACTTGTGTTTTAAATTTTTTAAAAGGTGAACTACGAGTACCCTGATCCCCTATTGCACGGAAGGTGGTACGTAGGCACTAAAGATTCGCAACCGCGACAGGTGCAAAAATTATAAAAAAACATTTATTTCCTCACCTCCCCCATCTATTTTATACAATATTTTATAGCCAAAATACACAGATTTTACAAAGAGGTTCCTGTGGAGTACCGTAGATGTTTAGGTTGCTAATACCTTCCCTTTGCATAACCAACCCCCCCTTACCTAGAATTTTTTTCCCTCTTTTTGGGTTATTCGCTCTTTTCCCATTCCTTTAGAAACAATAAAGCGCGGTGACGATTTTTATTTTGATCTGTACAAGTCAAGTCAATTCAATGTCTTAGTCTTAACATTTCTACCGCTACAATTCTGTTATAGTTTTTTTTTCAACTATACTCCATCATCATCACACTGTCTCTTTTAAACATAGTTACGTTGTCCAGTTTAATATTTATTATCGTTCAAGTCAATATTATTTGTTGTAGTCAGTTATGACTTATTTGTTGTAGTTCAACTCAAATTTACTTTTTGTTATTTAACTAAGTGTATTGTTTGTTTTTGATATTCTATCTTATTTAATTTGGATATTAGTAACTATTTGAACTTTTTTTAGTTATTATGTTTTATTATTTTAATTTTGGTTTAAATTAGTTTAACTAATTTTATTGTAATTCTTTAATTTGTTCAAATTATTTTTAAATGGAAGTTGAAATGAAGTGTACAACTATGTTGCGTTATTATATGTATTGTAATGAACTAATTTTTGAAATATTTATTTTAATAAATTGTGAACATATGATTATGTGTGACATATCTATAAACTTTAATTTCATATTATTAGTTTATTTAATAAACGGTTCGGCCGTAGGTTTAACCGGTTAAACCAATTAAATCTTGAATCAAAAATTTCACCGGTTTAATTTTTGGTCCGGTTTTTAAAACATTGGTTGAAATGTGTGTTTTAGATAAACTTGTCCTTGTTTTTTTCAAAAGATATACTTCCTCCGTCCCAAAATATTTGTCATACTTCACATTTTTACAGAGATTAAGAAAATGTGATAAATGAAAGAGAGAATAACAAATTTATCAAATTATTCTGGTTAGATATTAGTGTATTCAAATTATCATTAATACAATGTGAGAGAAAGAATAAATTAAGAGGATTAATTAGAAAATATAATTGGAAAATTAAAGTTACATTGGAAACTAAAAATGACATTTATTTTGGGACAATTTTTCTTTTACAAATGTGATATTTATTTTAGGACAGAGAAAATATAAGATATGTAGCTTTTTAAATATATATATTAAAATCTATAATTTTACTATCTTTGTTATTAAATTTAAGATTCTCTTGAAAATTTTCTATTTCTCTTTTATATGTTTTATTTCAATTTTCAACCACATTAATAATTTATTTTACTAATTTACTCATAATTTATTACATTTTTTTTCAAGGAATAAGTATTAAATATGATAAAATTTATATTAAAGATAGTAAATTTATAAAATAATATTATGTTCAGAGAGAAAATAGGATTGTATTATTCTCATTATCAATATCGATTTCAAGTATAATATGAGTCTTATTTATAGAACATGTGTAACAAATAGAAAATCAATTGAAATCTCTTAATTGATGGACATCCATAATCATTTCATTTATAACTCCCCTGGATGTCCATAAAGAAAATGCCTCGTTAAAACCTTATTAAAAAAAGCAGTGGAAAAAATTCTAGTGAAGGAAAAAGAGTACAACATTCTTTTCGAAGGAATTACCTCGTTACTAGTCCATACATATTATTATAAATAAGAAAAAAAATTATAGGGAGGCAATTATTCATTATTCAAGAGTATCTCTTGAATGTTTGTTCAGGATATGTCTTGTTAAAATCTTAATAGTAAAAACCCAGTGGAGAAAAAATCTAGTGAAAGAAAAAGAATACAATATCCTTTTAAGAAAAATTCATTTATTTCCCTCAGTTAAACGAATTTATTTCTCCCCCTCAACTGAACGACCATTTCTTCGACGATGAAGACCAATCTTTTGCGTTAAATTTTTTGCAAGATGAACAGGTTTGTTGGAGCTTAAATCACCATTTTGTTTAAGATCATGAGTGAAAAAGAACTTGAGAGAAATGTATTTTGTTCGATCTCCTTTAATGTAACCATATTTCAGTTGAGCAATGCATGCAGTATTATCTTCATATATAATTGTTGTATTCTTTTTAAAAGTCAAATCAAAGTCCTTTGTGTGTGTTGAATTTGGGATCTCAATCAAGCGCTTTCTTGGCTTGTCTCATGTAGTGTTAAAAAAATTTCGTAATTAAATAAAGTTATTGTTATGATTAGTTTCGCAGGTCTCCGTGAAATAGTTGTACTATCAGAAGTAAACAAACAATCTCTGTGATGTACCATTATAAGAATTTGACAAGTAAATTATTTCTACATAACCTGTTAAATATAATTTGAATACCTTAGAATAAAATAAACTCATGTCCATTTACCCTTAAGATAACAAAGTATATGTTGGATTCCGTTCAAATGTCTTCGTGTAGGTCAAGAACTATATCTTATTAATAGAGTAATATTACTTGATACAACATAGTGTGTATAATTAACAACATAGACCAGTGCTTGAATTATATTGAGATATAGTACTTCAGGACCAATTAATTTTTCATCGTCTTCTCGAGGTCTAAAAGAATATTTTACACATCCAATTATATATCATCATAGAGGTAGACAACATACGAGATTTGTCCATATATGAACATTTTAAACATTTTTGCTATATACAAAAATTTTCAATATGAAAACATTTTAACACTTTTTCTATATAACATTCTTGGTGTATACAAATTTCATTGTCTAAATATTGACCTTGTGAGAACTTTGTCTTTTCCAAGTCCTTCACATCAAACCATTTATTTAAATAATTTATAGATTTTACAAACTCTTCAGGAGTTTCAATAATATTTATGTCATCCACATGGATATTTATTATATCAAATTCTTTTCGAGATATTTTCATAAAAATACAAGGACATTTGGAGTTATTTGTATATCTCTCCCTTAACGAATCTTTACTAAGAAGATTATATCACATGTTTCCATATTGTTTTAGCTCATAAAGAGACTTGTTCAATTTTATGGAGTAGCTTTCTCCATATCCAAAATTATGTGTCTCTGATATATAAAACTCTTTAGGTAGTTTCATGTAAATGTCACTATCAAGTGAGCCATATAAATAAGATTTTATAACATCCATTGTATTTATATTAAGCCCTTCATGCGCTACAAGGCTAATCAAAATGAAAAGTTAATTAAATTCACTGCAGGTGGATATGTTTCATGTAAATCAATCTTAGGCCTTTGCGAAAATCATTGAGCAACAAATTAAATTTTATACAATTATTATTTTGCTTTTTCACAAAAACTCATTTATATCCCATTGGTTACACACCTTGACATGCTTGGACTACAGGTCTAAAATCGAGTTACTTGTAAAGTGAGTTTAATTCTTCTTCAATTAAATATATTCATTTTGGTCAATTCTCACTTTATCTACAATCTTTAATAGACTTTGATTCATGATTCTCATTTTCATTTATCATGTTTAACGCTATATTTTATCCGAAAACATTGTCAATATTGACTTTATTTTGGTTCCTTGATATAATATATTGAGGTCGCTTTATTTTTATAAATTTTAGGTATCTAGTTAGTTCTTCTGAAACTAAAAATAAAGTATGTCAAAGTACTATTAGAGTT
The DNA here is from genome assembly GCA_948472305.1 of Vicia faba. Lineage (NCBI taxonomy): Eukaryota > Viridiplantae > Streptophyta > Magnoliopsida > Fabales > Fabaceae > Vicia > Vicia faba. Next base: position 1,602,597,186 of record OX451736.1, read on the forward strand.
TACATATTTTCACTGGAGTCATCTTTAATTTTATCTTCTTTTCTTGTAGATGACTTTTAAAATTGAAACCAACTTACCTACCATGCTTCATGTGTGATCTCAAATTATTTACAATATTAGATTATCCAATAAGAGAACCTACTTTAATTGGAGTATTAGCAGCTGATAATAAGTTTTATAAACTTTGCAAATGAGAAATATATTTGACTTATGGTTCATATTCGTTTATACGAGGATCAATATGACAATTTATTTTAAATTGTGTATGAATTTCTCGTTCACTCTTCGGCCGCTTAATCTCTCCATAATATTGGAAAATTTTAATTTCTCAATTAATAATCAGCCTACTGGCTGCAATCAAGTATCTAATTGTTTTCTCAAATTATATCTCAAAATTTGGATTTATATCAAATATATTTTTCCAATATTTTTTCAAGACTCGTCTTAGTGTATTATATTGGAGCAATTGGAAAAATATAGAACACATCCAAAAGTTCACTTAGACGGAATGTATCAGGTTATTAACCTGAATACATTACAGGAAAGAGAAATGTATAAATATCTTAATAGCATACTTTGTGTTTTAAATATATAATTTGGAATTGATGATCTCATAAGTATCAACCATATCATTAATTTTAGACGTCTAAAGAATGAATCTTCAAGTCCATTTTTTTATGAACATTATTACATGATTTTCAATATCAAATTTAATAATATATGTAATACTAATACAAGAATTTCTAAAAAAATCCATAAAACAAGATCTTAGTCTAATTATTTGAGAAAATAATTTCACAAACTTCTGGTTGTGAATAGACAGACATATGCATGATTGTTTAGTTGATGCAACAATTAATGTCATAAAAACTCAATTTCTCAATTTTTTTTCTTTGGAAACACACAAATTGTATTGGATTGAAGAAACTTTTGGTTCTTCAAAACTAATTATCGCATTATAGTACATCCGAGATGACCCAGATGACCCAATTAATTTTGCCAACAATACACTTAAGTATAATTTTGCCAACAAATATATATGATTATATTCTTCTAATTTGTTTCAACCCATTGTAAATAATAAAAATATTTATATAAAATATATATTTTAAAATAGTGACATATGATTTAATTACAATTTCGACATCTAAATAAAAAATTTATAAATTTTGATAATAATCACAAAATAACATTCAATTTTGAAACAAATATTTGTCAATCTTAATAAATTTAAAATCGAAGAGATTTTTTTTCTTATATATGTCATAAAAATTTAATACCCATTATGAGAACAAAAATAAAAAATAAAATTATCAAATATAATAAATTATTATATTTTTTTTAGTTTTTCGAAAACTTTTTTTATAGTTATTCGAGAACTCAATCACAAATCTTTTACGAACTTCTTCAGAAACTCAATCACAAATCTTTTTATGCGGTTTTTTAAGAACTCAATCACAAATTTTTTTTATTAATAAAAATAATAATATTTACAATTCTTTAGTTATACATAAACTATAGAACAAATTCATTATTTTGCTATTGTTCAGGGATGTTTTATCTGTTCTTCAGGAATTATATAAGAAATTAAATATTTTGCTGGAACTATATAAGAAATATTTTTTGTAATACGTTTTTCAGGAATAATATAAATTTATTATTTTTCTGTCATTCATGCATACTTGATAAATTCTTCGGGAACTATATAATAAATTGTTATTTTGTTATCTGTCAGGGATACTTGATAAGTTCTTCAGAAACTTATATTTTTTTGCTATGTTTCAAAGATGCTTAATAAATTCTTCAGGAACTTATATAAATATTATTTTGTTATCCTTTAAGAATGTTTGATAAGTTTTTCAGAAACTTATTTGATAACATGTTATGAAATTAACAATAATCAATACTCTATAATAGAAGAGTAGAGACGAAGAAAAGAAAGAGAAGAGAGAGAGAATAAAATTATATTATTTTTATTATGAGTGTCGAATTCAAATACAATATAGTTTTATTTATAAGACACGTGTAATAAATAAAAAATCAATTAAAATCTCTTAATTGATGGACATCAATAATTATTCCATTTGTAACACATATAATATTATAAATAAACTTAATACTATTCTCTCATACAATTGTATAATAATCTGAAATAAAATATTTAATTTAATAATATTGAATTTATCAGTTAAATTATATATTATAGAATACTACCTCTTCTGTTCTAAAATAATTGTTATAATTAGTTATTTAATATATATATATATATATATATATATATATATATATATATATATATATATATATATATATATATTAAAAAAAATATGATAAATAAAAGAGAGAATAGTAAAAGGGGATAACTGAGTGTATAAGACTCTTATTTTATAGGCTTTGGAGAAATAGAATGTATGCAGTCTTATTTTTACCCCTATTTTACAATAGGGAGGCTATTTCCAACCGGATATTTTTACAAAATTATTCTTATTTATTATTGGTGTATTCGAATGATCATGAATATAGAGTAAAATAATAATAAATTTGAAAATATTAATTATAAAATATAATTAAAAGATAAAAATTAAAATTATATTAAAAATTAAAAATGACACTTATTTTAAACAAATAATTTTATCAAATATAATATTATTTTAGAACAAAAAGAGTACTATTTAAAATAACTAGTAAGAAATCCGTGCTATCGCACGGGTCCTGTTTGGGTTCACATTACACGTCTATCATATCATCATTTATAAAATATGAATTCATTCTTCAATTGTTTGACATTCAAATAGTTATAAATATAGGCTAATAATATGCACCGAGTTTTAAGTTTTCATTTGTACTTATAATAAATTGTATAGTCGATTCTTTAACTTCAATTATATAAACAATAGTAAAAAAAAGTTTTACAGATGGTCATTAAAATGAACAGTCTACAGCTGACATCTCATAGATACGTTCACATCCACCCGCTTTGATATACACATTACACGTTATCCATAATAGCATTTTTTTTAATTGAAAATAACATTTGTAACTTACTCTCGTTTATAAAAATAAGTGTATCAACAATAGATTGGTCTTATTTATAAAAATATTTTTAAGTTATTCCCGATTAAAAAAAAATTGTATGAACAATATACTTTTCACGTTTATAAAAATATTTGTGTTATCGCAAGGGTTCCGTCTAAATTCACATTACACGTATCAATGACTAAATTGTTAACTATGACACCATATTTTCAGTTGAATAACATTAATATAGTTATAACTTATAATAATTTATCAAATTTGAATTCATGTGTTTGGAATATCAAACATAATCTAATTTATTTGTAGTTCATAAATATTCACGTAATTTCAATTACATACTAATAATATGTATCAAATTTTAAACTTGGATTCATATTTATAATAAATTGTACAACCATTTTTATAACTTCAATTTTATAAAACAGCAATAAAAGAAAATAGTTAAAAGATATACATTAAAATTATCAGTCAATATATGGTATTTCATAGATATGTTCGCATCTACCCGTCAATCTTGATGAGTTAACAAACTCCAATTGAATCCTTAACCCTAAAATATATGTCAGCTCCCGTCAAATGGTTAATAGTTTCTATGTTTAATGTATATTATCATAATAATGACATTTTTTTTTACAATCTACGATATATTATTGTATAATAGCTCATCGTTAAATTTCAATTTTAAAACCTTCTTATTAACAATCTTCAAAATAAAATAAAAAATCATATATAAATTTTTATTGAGAGAGGACCAAAACTTTTTGAATTTAAAATAGAAAGATTATTTTCGGGAATCAAATAAAACTGGAAATTAAAATTGTAATATAATTTTTTATATTCTAGATAAACCAAATATTTTGACAAAAAAATTTTATTAAACTTATTTTAAATATATTTTGGTTGCACTGTTAATGAATTAGAAATATAGAAAGTTGTGTGACTTTTCATTCTTCAAGTAAATCCAAATCAAAGTGTTAATGTTTTTCACGTAAAAGTGACATTATCAATGGCTACTCAATTAACCAAATGATTTAGAGTCACATTTAATATAAATAAAATATGTACACTTTATTTTATTGAATATTGACTACTACACTTTAACGTCATAAGTAATTTCTAAAGTACTAATTAACTATATAGATACTAAACTTTTGTACTACAATGTATCAAACACTTGCTCATTCAAAAGAAACTATAAAAGAAATTAAAAAATTAAATTAAATAAAATAAAACTTTAGTAACAAATTGTTACACAAATTCAAACCAATATTTTTCTCTTTTTTAATCTAAACCTCATCAACTCCTATTGTTCTTGCTACCCACCAACAAAGCCAAATAAAACTAAATCCTAAAGAAAAAACCCCAAGCCACACTTACCCACAAACAGTTCCATTTGTTCAAATCCAAAAATCTATTTTGCTTCAATAAATCAATACGAGTTGTTAGAAGCCGTGATTTTGATTTCCAAAGTCTCACTCATATTATCCAACAGATTCGGCTTAAGTGGCAAGAGGTGTATTGTCAAAATCTGCACCCCTCTCACAAAATACTTAACTGCATCACTAAATATATAATTATATAAATACTCTCTACCATTTAATTAAATATAATTATATTTTTATTAATATGTAATAACTTCCTTTCAATGAATAAATCTTGGTAGATAGTACAATATTTTAATGTCATGACATGGCTACAAAGAATCTGAAGAGACACTGGCGAACAAATCTTGGTAGAACGGATAAATCTTGGTAGTGTTAAATTGTAATTCATATGTGTCAAAATAAGATTTGATTTGTTTAGATTTAAATAGATTTGAATTTAAATCTAGATTAGATTTGATTTAGTAAAGAGATATTTTGGGCTTGGGTTTAGCTTAGGGAACAAGCTAACCTAAATCTATAAATAGAGGGAGTAACTCCTATTTTGTAATCAAGTCATTCACAGTATTTTGCAGTTGCAAAGTGAATAATAAAAGTTTCCACAGTTTGTGGGCAGAGAGAAACTCTGCAGAAATAATTCTATTGTCTTTTCTTAGTTTGTTTCATAACTAATCATCAGTGGTGGTCGAAATTCATCATAGAGTATTGGTGGATTTCCAACATCTGGTATCAAGAGCTTGTGTTTCGATTCAAGGGAAGTATCAATCAAGAACGATTGAAGAATTCACGATGACAAGTTATGGGAATGCAAACTATCCAGCAACGCTGCCAATTCTGAAAGTTGACAACTATGAGAATTGGTGCAAGCAGATGAAAGTCCTATTAAGGTGTCAAGGCCTTTGGGACCTTGTAAAAGATGGAGTCGAAGCGCTTGGCGAAAACGCTTCAGAAGAAGAAAAGAAGAAATATACAGAATCTGAGAAACAGAGTTATAAAGCATTGTTTATAATTCATCAATGTGTCAGCCCAGACAATTTCGAAAAGATTAGTGATTCAGAATCTGCAAAAGAAGCTTGGGAGATCCTGGAGAAATCTTTTGGAGGCGCTGAAAAGGTGAAAGAAGTGAGGTTACAAACTCACAAAAGGACCTATGAACTGCTTCAGATGGAAGACAGTGAAAACATATCTGATTTCTTCACTAGAGTTACAAAACTAGTGAATCAAATCAAGACATGTGGAGAAACATTAACAACAAGAGCTGTTGTTTCGAAGATCCTGAGATCCTTAGCCCCTAAGTTCGACCACATAGTGGTGGCGATAGAAGAAGGGAAAGACTTGTCGAAATTGACAAAGGAAGAGCTTCAAGGGACGCTCGAATCTCATGAACAAAGAATGAACGAAAGAGCTGCAGGAAAATCGAAGAGTGATGTAGCCTTGCAGGCACATTCAGCAAAAGAAACCAAAGGCAAAGGAAAGTATTTCGACAGAAGTAGAGGTGGCTATAACAAATCGAATGGCAGAGGAAACCAAATCGAAGGAGACGTGTCGAATCAAAGAAGACCACACCAAGGCAACCAAAGAGGTGGTGCTGCAAACAAAGGAAGAGGTGGTGGTCGAAAACCTGATAAGAGTCACATTCAATGTTATAATTGTCAGAAGTATGGTCACTATTCGAGTGATTGTCCAGAAAAACGAAAGAATCAAGAAAGTGATGCAAAGCTGGCAAAACATGAAGAAGAAGAAGAGATGATGCTGATGGTCACAACAAGAGATGAAGATAGATTCAAGGACCAATGGTACTTGGATTCAGGATGTTCATCACATATGTCTGGAAGGAAAGACTGGTTCGTCAATATAAAACCCTCAACGAAGAATATGGTAAAATTTGCAAATGACAACACCCTAGCAGCTGAAGGTATTGGTGATGTTATGATCATGAGGAAAGATGGCAAGAAGTCAGTAATTTCGAATGTATTGTACATACCAGGCATGAAGAGCAATTTGCTCAGTATAGGGCAGTTGGTCGAAAAGAATTATAAAGTGTCAATCGAAGATAAGTTGATGAGAGTCGTTGATGCAAATGGGAGATTAATCTTGAAGGCTCCTATGTCTCAGAATCGAACCTTCAAGATTGAACTAAATGTGATGGAGCATAAGTGCCTTTCGACTGCAGCTAGCAGAGATGAATGGATATGGCATTATAGACTAGGTCATCTCAACTTCAGAGACATCAGAGATTTGAAGAGAAGAAATATGGTTTCAGGATTGCCTGAAATTTACATTCCAAACGAAGTATGTGAAGAATGTGTGCAAGCGAAGCAACACAAGAACAGCTTCAGCAAGGATGCAGGAAGCAGATCGAAGGCTAATCTCGAAGTCATATACTCTGATGTATGTGGACCAATCCAGGTGGATTCGATGGGAGGTAACAAATACTTTGTTACATTCATAGATGATTTCAGTCGAAAGCTATGGACTTACCTGATCAAGAAGAAAAGTGAAGTATTTGAAGTATTTATCAAGTTCAAGTCCATGGTCGAAAGACAAAGTGGTCGAAAGCTCAAAGTTTTGAGAACTGATGGTGGAGGAGAATATGTGTCGAAAGATTTCGACAGATTATGTGAAAAAGAAGGGATTGTGCATGAGGTGGTGCCACCCTATACTCCACAGCAAAATGGAATTGCAGAAAGGAAAAATCGAATCATCATGAACATGGTGAGAAGTATGTTGAAAGGCAAGAATTTACCCAAAGAGTTCTGGGGTGAAGCTGTTTCGACTGCAACATACATTTTGAACAGAAGTCCTACAAAGAAGCTAGAAGGAATTACTCCAGAAGAATGTTGGTCTGGTGTGAAGCCTAGCTTAAGTCATCTGAAAGTATTTGGATCTATTGCACATAGACATGTGCCAGATCAGTTGAGAAAGAAACTTGATGACAAGTCAAGTCAAATGATCCTAGTTGGATATCATTCGACAGGAGGCTACAAGTTGTTCGATCCAGAGAACAAGAAGATTGTGATCAGCAGGGACGTGATCATAGATGAGTTCAAAGAATGGGATTGGACTGTAAATGTCAAGAAAGATTCAGTGGGAATCTTATTCGAAGAGCCATAAACTCAAGTCGAAAGAGAAGTTCGACAAGAGGAGCCAGCAGATATACCCAGAACAAGCAGACCTCAAAGAACAAGACGCATGCATGCAAGATTGCAAGATTGTGTGATTACATCAGATGATGTGATAGATGATGAAGGTGAGCTGGTACATTATGCTTTCTATGCAGATGTCGAACCTGTTAATGCAGCTGAAGCATTAAAGGATTCGAAGTGGGTGAAAGCAATGAACGAAGAAGTAAAGTCTATCGAAGACAACAACACTTGGTCACTTGTCGAATTGCCTCAAGGCAAGAAGGCAATTGATGTCAAGTGGGTATACAAAGTGAAGACGAATTCGAAAGGTGAAATAACTCGACACAAAGCAAGACTTGTGGCGAAAGGATTTCTACAGAAAGAAGGAATAGACTTCGACGAAGTTTTTGCACCTGTTGCTAGGATCGAAACAATCAGGTTGGTTGTTGGTCTAGCAGAAATCAACAGTTGGCACATATGTCAGATGGACGTGAAGTGTGCATTCCTAAATGGACCCTTAGATGAAAAAGTTTATGTTAAACAACCAGTTGGATTTGTGAAACATGACGAAGAAAGAAAGGTGTACAGGCTACATAAAGCCCTGCATGGTTTGAAACAAGCTCCAAGGGCTTGGAATAAGAAAATTGATAGTTTTATAAGGGAGAAGGAATTTGAGAAGTGCATAACTGAACATGGAGTATATGTAAGAAGAAGCAAGAATAAATTGCTTATACTATGTCTCTGTGTAGATGATTTGTTGATAACAGGTAGCTGCAAGAGTGAGATCGAAGACTTCAAAGTTGACCTTAGCAAGGAATTCGAAATGTCTGATTTGGGTGAGATTTCATATTTCCTTGGTATCGAATTCTACAAGAGCAGTAGAGGTTTGATGATGCATCAAAGAAGATATGCAGGAGAAATTCTCAAGAGGTTTGAGATGGAAGAATGCAACGCAACTTCGACACCTGCAGAACCAAGACTGCAACTGTCGAAAGATGCAGATGAAGATGATGTTGATCCAACCCAATACAGAAGACTTATTGGATCATTGAGATACCTTTGTCATACAAGGCCTGACTTAGCATACAGCGTAGGTATGGTAAGTAGATTCATGCAGAAGCCAAAGGTATCGCATCTAGCAGCTGTGAAGAGGATACTAAGGTATCTTAAAGGAACTTTCGATTATGGTATTCTGTTTCCTGCAGTTGATAAAGGAAAAGAATGCAAGTTAGTAGGATATACTGATTCGAGTTGGTGTAGTGATGCTGAAGATCGAAAGTCAACAGCAGGATATGTGTTTATGCTAGGTGGTGCAACAATTGCTTGGAGTTCGAGAAAAGAACCAGTAGTAGCATTATCATCATGCGAAGCAGAATACATAGCTGCTTCTCTTTGTGCATGTCAAGCAACCTGGATGGTGAACTTGGTCGAAGAGATAACAGGAAAAAATCATGGAGCAATTACCATGAAGATAGACAACATGTCAGCTATCAATCTGGCGAAGAACCCAATAGCACATGGTCGAAGTAAGCACATCGAAATGAGGTTCCATTATCTTCGAGAGCAGGTAGCAGATGGGAAGATGAATTTGGAACACTGCAGAACTGAGAATCAGATTGCAGACATCATGACGAAGGGAGTGCAGGTCGAAGTATTCAGAAAGCTAAGGGCCATGATGAACATAGACAGTTTAGACACAATGAATTAGGTGGTGTGTTAAATTGTAATTCATATGTGTCAAAATAAGATTTGATTTGTTTAGATTTAAATAGATTTGAATTTAAATCTAGATTAGATTTGATTTAGTAAAGAGATATTTTGGGCTTGGGTTTAGCTTAGGGAACAAGCTAACCTAAATCTATAAATAGAGGGAGTAACTCCTATTTTGTAATCAAGTCATTCACGGTATTTTGCAGTTGCAAAGTGAATAATAAAAGTTTCCACAGTTTGTGGGCAGAGAGAAACTCTGTAGAAATAATTCTATTGTCTTTTCTTAGTTTGTTTCATAACTAATCATCAGTGGTGGTCGAAATTCATCATAGAGTATTGGTGGATTTCCAACAGGTAGATAGTAACATTTTTGTTACAACAAACAAAAATATGATATCTGTGTTAATAATTTATTGTCCTATCAAATATTTCATATGGGCTTAACTTTAATTATCTATAATTCTATATAGCTTTATATGACTTTGACTTGCCAATCAAGAACACAATGAAAATAAGTTTCTTATAAACATACATTGTAATCAGCAGAGATGGTAAACATTAAAATAGATTTAAATCTGGTTTAATGCTCAAAGTGCAGCTTCGGCAGCTCGCACGTCATAAAACTCGATAAACTTGAGATGCTTCATTTCTTGATATTCATAAATCTACAATTAAGAACATAACATTTACGCAGTCTTGCATATGATTTTAGAAAAACAATCAGTATCGCACATTATGAATTAACAACCTCGAAGATTATGAATTAATACTTACACCTCCATAAAAACAACATCGTAGATTATGAATTAATACATACAACCTTTGTATCGCATATGATTCAAGAAAAACAACATGAAGCCACAAACTCATAACACCCCTTTCATGAATCCAACATTAATCTAGCTATAACGATTTTCAGAATAAATAAAACTAATGAAGATCATCAATGTAAAAAAAAACTAAGCAAAACACTATAAGAAATTAATAGAAAGATAATTGCTTAAGGGTATTATAAAAATTTCTTTAAGTTTATATATTTCCATAATACTTACTGTAGGCAGAGATATTGCCCTTAACATCAACAATGTCCCTAATAATATCCATCAGAAAACTTATCCACCATGTTTTGTTCAAAGCATAAGTCCTAATAACCTGCAAAATACAATGACACAACAATATAACAGTAAATTTATGACCACAGACAAAACCTTTTCTTATTCAATTTAATTCATTTTCATTACATTCATGAGAAAATCTTCAATTGATAACAAATGAATTCATAGAATACAAACAATAATGCTTATGTGCTCTTAAAAATTTGCTATTTTGATGTCTTGGCAATTGCTGGAATAGAACCAGTAGAAACATTTTGAAAGATCTAGAAAACTCAAAAAGTCGTGGATGTAAAATTTATTGATATTCATAGATCTGGAATTAGAAACATAATATTCAAATAGTCTTGAATAATCTTCATAAAATAAAAAGCAGCTAAGATGGTTAAAAACCAAAACCAATTATTTGCACTTACTTCTTTGATTTCTCCATGAATTTCAAAGATATACTTAAGCTCATCATTTCAAACAGATTAATCGATACCGGAGAACAAAAAGACACAAACAAAATAGTTATTAATTTATTAGATCGGTTGAATTGAGAATTTATGATTCAAAGAATTTTTTATTTGGAACACCCAACATTAAACCAAAAATCCAAATACAAAATCAACAACTAACTACAAGCAGGTGTAAAGCAATTATACCTTGAGTGAAACAATATGTTTCATAGCTACTTGTTTCTTCAAAGATTCAATAACCGATAACACTTTTTTAACCGCAGGACCGGTATCCTTCACTTTCGTTGTCTGTATTGTAAACAAACATTAAATCAACACACTTACAATTATATTACCTTTATTAATTAATAAAAAAATACAACTCAAAAAAGGTAAAAGCTACACTAAATCTGCAGTGAAACCAAACACTTCATTATATATATATATATATATATATATATATATATATATATATATATATATATATATATATATATATATATATATATATATATATATATATATATATATATATATATATATATATATATATATATATATATATATATATATATATATATATATATATATATATATATATATATATATATATATATATATATATATATATATATATATATATATATATATATATATATATATATATATATATATATATATATATATGTAGCAACTTTATCAGTTTACTCTAAAAAAATACAATACATTTATTTATACATCAATAGGTTAAAAATATAACAAAATAACTAAGCAAATCAAAACGAAGATCAAACAATGATTGAAGCTGAAAAGTAAAACAACAAAAAACAAAGATAGAAATCATAAGCAGCTATGATTAGTTTTAAAAGAGAATCATTGTTAGACACTTTAAAATTCTACATTATGTATGAGCATCTAGCAGCAAGATGTTTCTTGAATTTTGAAACTAAAAAGGTAATACAATGGCTTGAATCATATCTCTCTACAAAAAAACAATTATAAAAAGTCAATATTACAGACACCCAAAGGTTTGAGAAGGTATATTACGAACATAACCATCGCCGTCATACCTTAGAATCAACCAAAATCATCTCAATGTATTCCTTTTTCGAAGCACTCGTCACATACTAGACGTGTCTGCACCTAACAGCAATCTTCCATGAATCTTTTGACTCATTGATGTCCTTTACAGATTCAAGAGGGCGAGCCATAGATGATGTTATAAGCTGTAACAACAACAGAAAAAGCATAGAATCAATTTATACCTATAGGAACCAAAAGCTTGATGATTCCAAACAATCAAACAAAAAAGAAATTGAAACAGTAAGGGGCCAAACAATCAAATTGACTACCTGGTGAATCCAAACTTTGTGAAAGAATAACTTATTTTCATTGTAAATCAAAATCAATGGATTTCTTTTCATTTTTAACAAAATAAAACCCACATCTCAAATTTCTACCGTTTTTAGAAAATGATATCAAGACAGATCAATAATTGAAATGAACACATGGAATGAAATAGAGGTACCACAAACGTACGCCCAGAGATGGAAAGCTACGTATCGCGTTCGACAGATTTATGCGTTTTAAGGACAGCTTCATTAAGGTTGAGTTCTTGCGATCAGGGGCTTGGTTGTGCTGGAAGAAGATCCGTCGGAAGCGGTCTTTGCGGTTGGGATCAGAGTGGTGGGATTGGACGCGTCAGAGTTCCACATTCCTTTTTTACTTTCTCTGATGCTAATGTTCTAATTTAATCTTTCAGATTTGGATTGTAGTCTATAGCCTTGTGTTGTTGCTTTTCGATGTAAGCTGCATGCAACATTGAATTTCACCCTATCGTTTTTAACCCCCGTGATTTATTTTCTTCAAATTTCAGAAACCCATATGGGAGTATGTAATGACAGCAGCTAAATGGAGAGGGAAGAGATGAAGAAGAACAAAGTATTGCAGATGAAGAGATCTGAATGAAATGCAAATCAATAAAAGAATTTTGGAGAGGATGAATTATGGTTTGAAGAGAACCATAATCATATATTTATGGTATTGTTGGAAAATACCAGAAGTTGAAACGTTTTGTGTTTCTCCATGTGATTAATATGGCTGCACATCAATTCTTTAACTTTGAAATTTTAACAATGAGCGGCAATATTCCAATCTCACGCATTGTTTCACATGTTACAATATAAATTAGGGTATTGAAAGGTATTTTGCAAATAAATATAATAATAATAAAATATTAAAAAAAATCTATTGTGTTGACACATCAGCGACATTAAATATCAAAATAATACTAATATATCATTAAATAAATTTAAAAGTTAATTGAAATCAGATCATATATTGGATTTCCAGATACTTTAAACTTTATATATTAATAATAGACTTTACCCTACTTAATGTCCCGACTCAACTGATAATTATTTATCAATATCAATTTGGTTTACCATAATCTATACTATTTATTATTGTTATTTTTTATTGGAGCATATTAAATGACACATAAAATAGTATAAATGTGACGTGTAAATGAGTAGCAGAACCTAGAAAGAGTGGAATTTTGGTTGCTATTCCCCTCTTAATCCGCTACCGACATGACCAAAGAGTTTATAAGGCTGATATATATCAAAGGTTAAGAATTTTACTAGCCACATGCCTTCTTCTTCTTGGCCCCATTGCTTCGTCATGGGTACTTTACCTTGACATGTGTCTTAGCTTCATGGAGTACAACTTGTTGGAATTTCAAATAGTCTCTTATTTTGACTCAGCCTCTTGTTTTCTTAAATTTATTATCATCCGAACATTTTAATAAGAAAAATGTTATTCATACACTAATTATATACACTTATATTATATAATAGTAATTTTTTTTTTAAAAATATATATTTTTTAAAATTTTCTTTTTCATTTTATTTTTTAAATTGAAGAAATACGAAAACAAAGTTATATAATTAATTAATTTTATAATTTCATTAATTAATATTTTCAGTTTTATTAATAAACTTTATAATTATTAAAAATCTCAACAGTCTATTAATTAATTTTATAATTTTATTAATTAATCTTTTATATTTTATTAATCAATTTTATTTTATTATTAAAAATTATTTTTAATATTTGAATATTTATTAACTAACTTTAATATTTTATTAATTAATATTTTACACTTCATTAATAAACCTTATTTTATTATTAAAATTATTGTTCATATATTATTCACGAATATTGTTTATATATATTGTTCATTAACATTGTTTATGTACTATTTATGAATACTATTTATTATTTAACATTATTTTATTAAAAAATATTATTTACCTCACAAGTACAATAAAAAATATATGTAAGTATTAGTATAGGAAAATGGTGTATGAATAACCAAACTCTTTTAATAATGCGCTTGTTTCATAAATTAAAACTTGATATGACCCATGGGTCCATTTTTTCAAAGATTATTATTTCTTAAATATTTTGATTGATATATATAAAATATAATTAGAAATGTGTAATGACGTCTATTGGGATATAGTATAAAATATAATTAGAAATGTGTAATGACGTCTATTGGGATAAAAATCTCGATCTCACATATAATAAGGATATATCTTAAAATGAGTCAAAAAATAGTGATATGTACTATAATCTTACAAGCCCGCTTAATAAAGAAGAATTATGTCCCATACAATATTTTAATAGATGTGAGATCATATTTATCCATCATTTTATTTGTATTTATCTATCAAGCATAATAGTAATAAACGTGATATTTCGGGACGTTCAAATGGTTTAATAACATCAATCAAAGATGTCATTTAAAATATACTCGGGTGGAAGAGCGACAAATAGACAATATATATTGAAAAGATTGCACATTAGATTCAAATTTAAATTGCTTATTTATTATCGAGTATTGAATCTAATCACACGATCTCCTGTATTTTGTTGTGGGTCAAACCGAAATGATTTTAACTATCTATCATATAAAGTTTTATATGCTTCATAACATGTATCTTTTTTATTCGCTGTTGCAAAGTTACACATCTGATCTTATTGATTTGGGTGTATCACCGTACCATAAAACTCTTTATCCACATATCATCGATCACTCGATCTGCATCAGAATAATGATATCGTATGTGAGAATCCTTCAATCGAATCATCGACCTTTTTATTGCATTGTTTTGCATTCGATTCCTTCAATCGACAATGACAACATATGTCCGCCCTTGCGACCAGAATCAGCGTGTTGATTCTAACCTCTGTCTCAATACCATACTCCGTCATCTTCTCGATTACGAGAGGACTTCATAGTCTAAAGGAGCCAACCAAGATATCTACGAAGAGAGGTGCCTCATAATGGCAGATGAATGAAGGAGAGTCGAAGGAGAGTCAAGGATGAGAGGATAATCCTTCAATTCTTAGATAAACAAAGGGTATATGAAGTCCTTAACAAAGTGCTTTAGTTCGTGATGACAACCATAATAATAAAGCATGTAGTGTCGAGAATCTTAGTTTACAGAGGAAGTTTATGTGGCATCATGTACGCAAGTCTCTTCGAGGAATTAGGGCTAGACGAATGAAGACTAACGCCTTACAAATCTTCATCCTCTATATTTACTTTAAGCTTATCTTCATCCTAAGGACCCATAAACTTATCAACATCAACTTTAGAGATCCCCGCAACGTCAAAGTTGTCACTAATCTCTATAAAATATATAGAAGGTTATCTCACTGCTAAAGAAACCACCTCTAATATTTCAGGGTTTATGACCCCAATGCGTGACGAAGAGTCACCTACATAATCCCTAATAGATAAATCTCCAAATACAATATTCGAGTTTCCTAGGTTAGCTAGAACTAATCAATAAACATGAACAACTGAAAGGGTAGAGAAAGAAAGTATTACCTTGAGAAAATTACAAAGTTGAAGTTGAATGAGATGAAGAATGATCACTAAAAACCCATAAATGTTGCCTTGGTATAAGGGTGAAAGTCAACAGAGACAAGCAACATATCACTTAGGATGAAGAATGACCAAGAGAGATGGAAATACAAGGTTTTTTTACAAAAGAATAAAAAGAGTGACTTATTGGGATAAAACCTTTTTTATGAGTAATCAAGGAAATCAGATCTACAACTGAAAACAAGAAAAATACCAGAAGACAAGTTCAATAATTTTTTAGCTAACATCAATGATATAACAACCCTTGAGTACACTCAATGTTATAATGGTGTCACCACTCTCTACCCTAGGAGCAAATTAACCACGAAACATTTCAGTTACAAAACAAGTATTTAACACACTTATTCCTAAGGCCACCTACTCCCACTCGATATGTCTTTAACCACGAATTCATAATGGGGATCTTCCATGGTACTTTGAGGCGGGTGAGAAAGTTGGTCTAGAGGTAGGTCTCAGAACTTTCACCACACCTGTAACTTCATAAATTATGGCAAGAATTTAGGAGAAAACTATTTCGGACCAATCAAATAACTCAACAAGACCAACCAAACAATAAAGGACCAACTCTCACTTGGATCAACGCAAAATACAGAAGACCATCTAATTAAATCCAATGGTCAAGGATGAGAAAGAAATCTAAATTTAATATGGAGTCCTCCAGATAAGGTCTACCTGTTCTTCGCTCCTCCACAAGAGTAATAAGACTTGTTATGACTTATGACCTTGGTAAACTCCAAAATAAATAAAAAAACAACTAAAATTAATCTAAGTATTTTAATATATATATATATATATATTAACAAGTGTTTTAAAAATATTAATTAAATAATCAAACAAATTACAATTTAAAATTAAACAATTCATTTAAATAATTGTAGTTTTTAATCAATACTACTTCTTTTTTTTTAAAGAATTAATACTACATCTATTATTTAAAATTAAAAACTAATAATTCATATTTATGATAACAAAATACATAAATATATAGTAATAATAATTTAGTAAGAACTTCATAAATTATATATATGAAGTTGATCTAGAGGTAGGTCTCAGAATTTTTACTATAATTGTAACTTTATATATTATAATAAGGCTCTTGGAGAATACTGTTTCTGGCCGAGCAAATAACTCAAAGAGACTAATCAAACAACAACGGACCAATTCTCACTTGGCTCAACGTGGAATATGGAAGATCAACTAATTAAATTCAATGGTCGAGGATGGGTAAGAAATATGGATCTAATGCAGAGTTATCCAGATAAGGTCTACTTATTTTTCGTTCCTCCACAAGAGTATTGAAGTTTGTTATAACCTTGGTGAACTCCAAAATAAAATAAAAAAACTAAAATTAATATAATATTTTAAAAATATATATATATAAAACAACACAAAGACTTAAAAAAAATTCACAAAATGAAGCACATGTTTAAATACCTCAATCAGGTGGTGAACAAAGAAGGACATGCTTCAGGTGTTGCTAATAACTGGAAGAAGCCTATGTGTGGTAGCCCCGTGTTTGTTCTGCTTGGTATTAATAACACCCTTAGGAAGGTTAAAGAGGATCTTCTTAAGGCCCAGAAGTTGCTGCTGCAGGATAGAATGAATACTCAGGCTATTATGGTAGTAAAGCAATGTACCGAGAAGGTTACAAGATGGAGTGAGCCTGAAGAAAAAGTCCTGAAACAAAAGGCTAAGATAAGTTGGCTTAGACTGGGGGATGGTAACATCAATTTCTCCCATGCTTATGTGAAGGCTAAACATAAGCAAACTGAGATGAAAAGATTCTACAAGGAGAATGGCACTCTCCTTACCTCTAAAGAAGATATTGAAAATGAAGTGATGGAGTTTTATGGGAATTTAATGGGGAAGGTTGATAGCAATCTGAATGGTATTGATGTTTCAGTTATGAGAAATGGCCCTCAGGTTTCTAATGATCATGGGCTGGACTTTGAGGCTTCTGCGACAGAGTCAAAGATTGTAGAAGCCCTGAATGGAATACGAGACCTTAAGGCCCCTGTGATTGATGGATTTGGAGCTAGGTTTTTCAAATATTCTTGAAATGTTGTGAAGCATGATGTTATTGAAGCTGTTATGGAATTTTTCATGCAGCAAAAATGTACAAGGCCATAAATTGTACTTTGGTGACTCTTGTCCCTAAAGGCAATACTTCTAAAACTATAATAGACTACATACCTATTTCTTGTTGTACAACAATGTATAAAGTGATCTCTAAGATCTTGACTAGAAGGTTAAGCTGCATTATAAGTAGCATCATCAATCCTAGCTAAGTTGCTTTTATGGCTGGCCAAAGAATAAATGATCACATAATGCTTGCTTATGAATTAATTAGAGGGTATAGTAAGAAGAAAGGCACTCCTAGATGCAAGCTCCAGCTTGATATTCAGAAGGCATGTGATACCTTGGACTATCAGGCTTTGGATAAAATTTTGCAAGAGATTGGTATTCCAAACAGATTTAGAAGGTGGATAATGATAATTGTGACAACTGTTTCCTATAAGTTCAACATAGGTGGTGAAGTTACTTTTATTATGAAGGCCAGGAAAGGGTTAAGGCAAGGGGACCCTATCTCCCCATTGCTCTTTGTGATTGTGATGGAGTATCTGAATAGGTGCCTGCAATAGCTTCAGAAAATCCCTGATTTTAACTTCCATGCTAAGTGTGAAAGACTCGAAATCATCAACATCAGTTTTGTTGATGATCTCCTAGTTTTCACTAGGGGTGATCCCATTTTTGTCAGTCTTGTAATGAAGAAAATGCAGGTTTTCTCTCAGGCTACTAGCTTGAAGGTGAGTCCTTTAAAGTGTATAATGTTCTTTGGGGGCATGAATGATACTACAAAGCAGGAAATCATGAAGATTACTTCTTCCCTGAGGGTGAGCTTCCTTTTAGATACCTGGGTATTCCCCTTTCCAGCAAATAACTGTCTATTCACCACTACATGGGTCTTATTGATAGAATTGTGGCTAGATTGCGCCATTAGAGTTCCAAGTTACTAAGCTATATTGGCAGGCTGCAGCTTATTATTAGTGTCATTAGGTCCATGACTCAATATTAGATCCAATGCCTTCCTATGCCTAAGGAAGTTATGAATAAAATTGATTATATTTGCATATCCTTCCTTTTAAGTGGTACTGAGGGTGCCTCGAGGAAATCTCCAGTGGAATGGTCCCAGATCCGTGTTGCCAAAGACAATGTGGTTTAAATGTTATGTCTCTGATGATTGGATCAAGGCCAATATTGCTAAGTTACTCTGGATTTTGAGTGGGAAAACTGACAACTTTTGGATAAAACGGATGCATGTCTACTATATCAAAAACAACCAGTTGATGCAATTGCAGGAAAAGCCTACCTTCTCTTGGATGTTCAAAGCCATTCGGAAGCATATGGAGACAATGATGGACAAAGGAAAGGACTCAAAACACAAGAAAGCCTACATAGCATAGGAAGATAATGATATGAGTAGTACATCGGAATCGGAAAGCGACGAATGTGCAAATTTAGCCTTAATGGCATCGCATCACTCCGACAACGAAGAAGAGGTTAGTAATGAATTTAATATTTTTGATGATGATGTTCAAGGTGAAATTGATGAACTCTTGAAAGAATTCAAAATTTTATACAAAAAGGTGTCAAACCAAGAAAAAGAACTTCTCATTTGTCTCGAAAAAATTGACACCATGACTAAAGATTTTGATCTTCAAAAACAGAATTTTATAAAAGAAAAGGAAAACTTTGCATGCTCCAAGTGTGAATCAAATGTCTTTCAAATTGTTCAATTGAAAAGAGTCATTGAACGATATGAAAAAGGACAAATAGGATTGGAAGGATTACTAAGCCAACAACGTTATCCAAATGATAAAAGAGGTCTTGGTTATGTGAATACTAAGAAGCCAAGTAACAATCCCACTGTTTTTGTAAAGGCTAGTAATAGTTCCAATCCCAAGAGAGCAGAAAAGAAGCAAGTTGTTCATAATCATCAAAAGAAAAAGCCTAATGTATCTAAAAGAAAACAAATTCCTAGATACAAGAGCAAATTTGTTCCAAACTGTTTTTACTGTGGTATTATTGGACACACACCCAATGCATGCTATATTAGAAATTTCAGTATGGCTAGTGGACACTATGCATGGGTGAAAAAGGGAACTAACTATGAAGGACCCAAGGCAACTTGGGTACCTAACAAGAAATAATTTGTTTTTGTAGGTATGATTGAAATCCACATCAAACTTTTGGTATCTTGACAATGGATGTTCAAAGCATATTACAGGAGATGTACACCAATTTTCATATCTAGTACATAAAGCCAAAGGGTATGTCACCTATAGAGACAACACCAAAGGAAAGATTCTTGGCATTGGAATAGTTGGCACACCTCCATCCATTCAAATTGAGGATGTTCTCTATGTTGAAGGATTAAAGCACAACCTTCTTAGCATAAGTCAACTTTGCGATAGAGGGTTCAAAATCAAATTCAACAAAGAAGAATGCCTAATTATGGATGAGGCAACCAATGAGGTAAAACTCAAAGGTATAAGATCTAACAATACTTTTATGATTACTCTAAATGATTTGTCTATGAAGGTACAATGTCTTATGGTAAACAACAATGACACTTGGTTATGGCACAAGAGGATTGCTCACATTCACATGGAGCACTTGAACAAATTAGTTAAGCATGATTTAGTTATTGGTCTACCAAAGATGAAATTCATCAAAGACAAATTATGTAGTGCATGCCAAAAGGGCAAACAAACAAAATCAACTTTCAAACCAAAGAATGTGGTTTCAACAACAAGACCACTTCAATTGTTGCACATGGATCTTTTTGGTCCATCTAGAACAAGAAGCTTCAGAGGTAACATTTATGCTTTAGTTATTGTAGATGATTTTTCCCGTTTTACTTGGACTTTGTTTTTAGTGCACAAAAATGACGCATTCAAGGCATTCAAGAGATATGCAAAACAAGTTCAAAATGAGAAGTCATTAAAGATAACATCAATCCGAAGTGATCATGGTGGAGAGTTCCAAAACAGTCTGTTTGAAGATTTTTGTGAAGAAAATGGGATCTTCCACAATTTTTCAGCACCAAGGACTCCACAACAAAATGGAGTAGTTGAAAGGAAAAATAGGTCTTTGGTAGAGCTTGCAAGAACCATGCTAAGTGACTCAAGTTTGCCTAAATATTTTTGGGCGGATGCGGTAAGCACGGCATGTTACGTAAGCAATCACGTGATCATAAGACCTATACTAAAGAAAAATCCATATGAGATTTACAAAGGAAGAAAACCAAATATCTCTCACTTTCACATTTTCGGGTGCAAATGTTTTGTCCTTAACAACGACAAAGACAATCTCGGTAAGTTCGATGAAAAATCGGATGAAGGTATTTTTCTTGGTTACTCCCTTTCTAGCAAAGCTTTTAAAATCTACAATAAAAGAACTTTAACTATAGAAGAATCAATGCATGTTTCTTTTGATGAATCTAACACCTCAAAGGAGGAAGTTGTTATTTGTGATGATGATGATTCTATAGATTTACCTCATGAGAACTCTTGCGAAGGTGGCAAAATTGTCAACCCGGAACAAACACATGAACTTTCACATCAAAATGAAAATGATGATGGTCTTCCTCAAGAATGGAGAACTCATCATGATCATCCAATTGACAACATAATTGGAGATATTAGCAAAGGGGTATCTACAAGGCTAAATCTTAAGGATGCATGCTTAAATATGGCTTTTGTATCTCAAGTTGAACCAACCAAAGTGGCTCAAGCACTAGAAGATGATCAATGGATCCTTGCCATGCAAGAGGAGCTAAACCAATTCGAGCGGAACGAAGTTTGGGAACTTGTTCCTAATCCAGGAAATAAACGTATCATTGGGACCAAATGGGTATTCAAAAACAAGATGGATGAAAATGGTATAATCACTCGAAACAAGGCAAGACTAGTTGCTCAATGATACAACCAAGAGTAAGGAATTGATTTTGAAGAAACTTTTGCTCCGGTAGCACGTTTGGAAGCAATAAGACTATTACTTGCATATGCATGCTCATTGGACTTTGAACTTTTTCAAATGGATGTAAAAAGCGCATTTCTCAACGGATTCATAAATGAAGAAGTCTATGTAAAGCAACCTCCCGGATTTGAAGACTTCAAACATCCTAATCATGTCTTCAAATTGAAGAAAGCTCTCTATGGGCTGAAGCAAGCACCAAGGGCATGGTATGATAGACTAAGCGCATTCCTATGTGAAAAAGGGTTTGTAAAGGGTAAAGTTGATACCACTCTCTTCATAAAAAATGTTAATCATCATACTTTACTTGTACAAATCTATGTAGATGATATTGTTTTCGGTTCAACTAACCAAAATATGTGCAAGGAATTTTCATCTATGATGCAAGGAGAGTTTGAGATGTCTATGATGGGAAGATTGAATTTCTTTCTCGGTCTTCAAATTAAACAACTCAAACACGGTATCTTCATAAGCCAATCAAAATATTGCAAATACCTTATAAAGAAGTTTGAGATGGAAAGTAGCAAAGAAAGTGCAATTCCTATGGGATCTGGCACCTATCTTGATCCAGATGATTCAGGGAATTCTATTGACATAACTAAGTATCATGGAATGATTGGCTCTCTTCTCTATTTAACAGCAAGTAGACCTGACATCATGTTCAGCGTTTTCCTATGTGCAAGATATCAAGCCAATCCTAAAGAGTCTCACCTTGCAGCAGTCAAGCGCATAATAAAATATCTCAAAGGAACAACCAACGTCGGATTATGGTACCCAAAAGGTAGTATGTGCAATCTAGTTGGTTATTCTGATGCTGACTATGCAGGTTATAAGACTGATCGCAAAAGTACAAGTGGAACATGTCACATTCTCGGAAATGCCTTGGTTTCATGATTATGCAAAAAGCAAGCAAGCGTCGCTCTCAGCACTGCCAAAGCAGAATACATTGCGGCTGGAAGTGGATGCGCTCAAATTCTTTGGCTAAAACAACAATTACTTGACTATGGAGTAAACCTTGGATGCATTCCACTTTGATGTGATAACACAAGCGCGATCAATATTACAAAAAATCCAGTTATGCATTCCCGGACAAAACACATTGACATCAGACACCATTTCATCAGAGATCACGTACTCAAAAGAGATGTCGAGATTACTTTTGTGGACACTCAAAATCAACTCGCGAACATTTTCACAAAACCACTTGCAAAGGATGCTGTTGTACCCCAAAATTTGCCCTCCCATTTTCTCAACATTTCTCATCACAAAGCCCTTGGAGCTCAAGATTCAGCTAGGGTTTCATCTGCTCAAGACTTCTCCTTGCACTGTTGACCCAAATTAGGGTTTGTGTTTGCACAAAGATGTTTTGACCAAAAATGCCTAAGATGACTTTCATGCTTCATATTGGACTCCCAAGTTTATCCATACCAAGTTTCAAGTCTTGATTCCAAATTTTGCCCAGTCAATTGGACAGTTGACCTAGAAATCAGCTGTATTGGGGAAAAAGTCAACTGTGGCCAATTGACAGTCAAATCTCATGAAAATTGACCCACATCAACATTATGAACTCACATGGGCCATTTGATCAAGTTTGGATCATAATTCCACAAGAAATTTGATCAGATCACCAAAAGGGGCAAAATGGTCATTTTTAGGGTTTTGACTGCACAAAGGCAATTTTTGACTGTTTGACCTAGCCAATGGCAAACCAAGCTCACATATGGACTCAAGGACCCCATGGAATTATCTTAACATGCTTAACAAGTTCAAAAGATCCCAAATGCACAAGATTGACAGTTGAATTTCCCAGTCAATTGATCAATTTTGACTGTATACTGAAAAGTCAAACTTTGACTTTTTGGTCAAAATCAAGTGTCAAGATTCATTTTTCATCAAAACATGACAAATCATGAAACTTGTTCATCAAGAAATCAAGAATTGCAAATTAGGGTTTGAAATGAAGATTTTTCATAACTTAGAATTTTTCTAAGTTATGAAAAACCCTAATTTTTTTCCTAACTTTGCCCCACTTTCTCACCAAGATTCATTTGGATTCAAGCAAAAGTCAAAAAATTAAAGTGGTAGCCTATTGCATAATCTACAACTTTGATTCACAAAGTTTTCCCAAAAGAAGCTTGTATCTCAAGTTACAATTTTTGGAACAAGGGTACCAAACCATTCTTAACTTAGAGAAAATTTGACCTGTTTTAGGCAAGGTTTTTACCTAACTTCAAGACCATTTTTCATATACTTCCACTTGGAATTTAAATTTGCATTTCAAAGATGGATTATATTACACATTCCAAGCTTTCCAAAATGTCCAAGAACTCATCAAACAACCTCATGGTTAGGGAGAATCAAATTTTGCAATATGGGAAAAACTCACTTTTGTTATGGCCAATTTCCATGTTCATACACTTAGGCAATTTTCAAATCAGCATGCTTTCCTTGATTACAGGCCTCTAAACCATCCAACACTCATAAATTTAATGCAAACTCTTTGTGCCAAGACCATATTCTATGTGTTCAAGCATTGCATAATGGTTTAATCCCAAAATAGGTAAAGCACTTTAACCATTTTTGCAAAAGTGAACTTTATGTCAAAATGCAAATCCAAGAAGTACATTTGAAATCTCTTTGGCACAAGTTTAGGAGCTAATTACACTGATCAATGCCAAGATTTGCAGCACATTAGGGGGGCCTCTACCTGTCTAAAAACCAACTTGGACATTTGTTGCTTAAAGTGTAAGAAACATAGCATATCACATAACAACTTTCATCTCAGCACAAACAAGCTTAAGCAAAAACTTTGTACACTTTCAAAACATCCTAACTGAGCTAGAACACGAGTCAACCACCTCCATTGCCTTCCAAAACTCAGAATCACCATTGAACTGCCCAAAACAGGGCATCCCTGTAGTTTGAGTTCCATAGCTCAAACCTTCCATGCATTCTTGCTAAAAACACTTCAAACACATTCCATAATATCCACATAAACTATTCCAAACCTTGAACTGAGACTGTAACAGCCATAGCACCATTTGCCATTTCCATTTTTCTATCTTGCAGGTGGACTTCTGCAGCTTGATTTGGCACGATTCAAAACACTCCAAGCATTGGAATACCATCACTACACTTCAGGCAAGCTGTACAAATCATCATTTTGCCCTGAAAGCTCCTCCATTGCAAGGCACGATTCCAACTGAACATGTATATTCATGAAGTTCTATCTCTCAATATAGGCATTGTTAGCTTTAGGTTTGTGAAGAAAACGTGTCACATTCATAGCCCTGAACATGCTCATGTGATTAGATTTCATTTATATTATGTATGCTTAGAGAATTTTAAGTCTGAACATGGAAGAAAAACTAGGTCAGGAATTGGGGGAGAAGAAATTCTCTCATTTCTGAGAGTTAGGATGAGTTCTTTATATGTCTAGATTCGTGATTCAATGCTTAACATTTTTGGTGTTGTAAGTTTTTGTTAAAACTCAAGGAATCAGGATGTTTGAATTCATGTACCAAGCGCGCGTTTTTGAACAAGAACAGTCTGGAGGTTGAAGAAGGTCTTCATGGGCTGGGCCTGATTTGCTATTTCTTTTTACACACTACTTTTACTTTGACACCCCCTAGGCCCATTTGGCTTATTTTTATGATTTTTTGACTTTTGTTTTTTATTCCTGATTTATTTATTTTTCCTCATAATATTAAAAACATAAAAAACATTTTTTACACCATTTTTATATTTTTTAGGCATTTATTTGTTTATATTGATATTTGTATGTAAATAAATACATAATATTATTATTTAGAATAACTAGAAAAAATATTGTAAACACATTCATTTTTTGATTTTTATTTTATTTTATCTTCTGAAAATATTTTATATAGAATATACTCTTTTTTTTATAAATTTTAAATATTATTATTTTATATATATAATACATATTTAGAAAATAATACAAATATATATATACTTATTAGAATATTTAGTAAATAATACAAAATATATACATTTTTCATTTTTTTAATATTTGACATTAAAAATACCTTTCTTATAAAGATACTTCATTTTTATTTTATTTTTGTATATAATAAATAAATATGGTACATACTAAATAATTAATACTTTTATTTAAAAAATTAGGGTTTTACCCTAAACATAAAAAACTCCAAAAAAAATAATACTTTTTATTTTGTTTATTTGACATATAAAAAACCCTTTTTCATACATATAAAAAACCTTTTTGCATCTTGCATATTTATTTTATTTCCATTTAATTTGTGCAATTAAATATCTTGTAAATAATTCCAAATTGATGTAATAGCTAGGTTTAAATTCCTTGTCAAATACCCCCCATTTGAACATTTGTACCCCCCCCCCCCCCTTCCCATATTGTGTTGTAATAGCTTAGGAACTTTAAATTTCGCACTTTATTGCTTTCTAAATATACCATGTTAGAATTAGGGTTTGTATGCAAATAAAAAGAACAAAAATAGTTTGACCTAATTTCAAGATAATCAAGCATGAAAATGGACAACACATATCACACTTGCACCCCTAGGGTATTCCACTTGTTGCCTCCATAATGGGCCATATTGCATGTTAGGTCTCTTTGGGCAAAAACAAACACAAATCAAATGATCATAGTCCATCGATGACGCTTTCGAAAAGTTTCCTAAAAATGATCAAGTCCCTTAAAGGAAAATTGCCCAAAGATACTTGGCACCATTGCAATTATGGTCTAAACGATGACCCGCGCCCGTCCCTTTTCACATCCTAACACAAGATTGTCCACCAAATGCAATGGTGGAACAAAATTGTTAAAAGGGTTAAAACATAACAAAAATCTTTGAGAACTTTAGGGTAGATAGCTCTTAAGTACTTGTCAACTTGCAAAACAAAGAAACACTTGCCTATTTTTCAAACCATATTTCACAAACACTTTTCAAAACAAACTTTCAAAAAACCTTGAAACATCTTTTCAAAAAGACAAACACCTTTTGTAAAACATTCGAGTAAAGAATTGTTACGAGGGTAGCCTAGACAAGGCATCTTTTTAAAACATTTTCAAAAACCACACACAAAGCACCATTTCAAACAATTGAGGCAAGTTGATCTAAGAAAGTACCTAAGAGCCCATGGATAACCATGGATAGAAAGGGTGCTAATACCTTCCCTTTCTATAATCTACTCCCCGAACCCAAGAAAATATCTCAAAGGTTTTTGCTGTGCTTTTTAAACCTTTCCTTAGGATAAAATAAAAAGTCGGTGGCGACTCTTGCTCAATCGAAACATTTGCAAAAACAAACGCAAAACCATAGTCAGTTCTCCCACCGTATCACAGAACTGGCGACTCTGCTGGGGAGAAATTTAAAAGTGGAGTAACCTTAGGGCTTAGATCACCCTCTTGCATGACTAATTGTTTGATTTGTTTGCTTTTATATTTTGGCTCTCTTGTTTGGGTTTGCAATCCTACACCCGGATTTTGGGAAAACATTCATAGATAGCAATACGTTGTGGAAACTGTGCGGGGTATACCGACACAGTCGAAGCAATAGCTATATTAGTGCGACATATTTGTGAGTACCGGTAACCCTTGAGTTCAATCAAGGAGAGTACGGGGCCGCTGAGTGATGTCACTAAGCACTAATGACCTAGAACCTTACTTGACCATCTTGGCCTTTTATTAGGGGTAGTGAGATGACCGGCTTTGGTGCAGTCCGAAGTTGGTAGATACTCGATACTACACTCATTGAGGGTTGTTTTCTTGGAATATTTTGGTCGCTAGTTAAGTGGCTAAACCAAAACAATGAACGATGAAAACAATCCAGTGATATTGAGCTCCTTAGAACCCGGTTACTATTTATAGGACAGGTTTTTAAGCCAACTACACTCAAGAGGGTACTTACCTTTGAAACCCCATGCAAGCCTGAAACTAGGGTTTGGTGTGATTTGCTTGTACATATGTTTGTGCATACATCATGAACATCATAAAGCATCATATGCATTCACTAACCATTTCAAGGGTTTAGATCTTCATCTTTGTTCTTGTTTTGTAGGTCATGGAAATTCCTCGCAGAAAAACCATCCAAGTCAACCTTGTGAGAATCTATCCTCAACTCAAGAAGCTCACCTCAAGAATTCCGGAAAGCTCATCCTTCAGTGAAAGACATGGTAGACTGCTCAGCTTAGTCAACACCAACATTGAAGAAGACATGATGAAAGTGCTATTCCAGTTCTTTGACCCTCTTCACCACTGTTTCACTTTCCCCGATTACCAATTGGTGCCCACTTTGGAGGAGTTTTCTCAACTCCTAAGAGTCCCTATCCTTAATCAACTACCCTTCAATGGTACGGAAAAGGAACCAAAGCCGGAAGATGTTGCTCGAGCACTACATCTACAGCCTTCTGACATCAAGGGGCATTGGGAAACCAGAAGCGGCGTCAAAGGATTCTTAGCAAAATTCTTGCTTGAGAAGGCACAAGAATGTTGGAATTCATTGGACCTACAAGCCTTTGAAGAAATTGTGGCACTCCTTATCTATGGGTTGGTCTTGTTCCCAAATTCTGACCAATTGGTAGATGTCAACGCCGTCAAAATCTTCTTGTCTAGAAATCCAATACCAACATTGCTTGGGGACATCCTTCACTCATTTTACACACGAACAATGAGAAAGAGGGGTGTTCTCATGTGCTGTACTCCTCTCCTTGCAAGGTGGTTTATTTCGCACCTTCCACAATCTGTCCTGAAGAATGACCAAGGCTCAAGGTGGTCCCAACGATTGATGACTCTTACTCACTCTGATGTACATTGGTGTTCTCGGTCCAGAGAAAATGTCATCATTGTCGATCGTTGCGGAGAGTTTCCTAATGTTCCTTTACTTGGAATCAGAGGGGGTATTACCTACAACCCTTGCCTAGCTTTGAGGCAATTTGGATATGCACGGAGGGATGGTCCTCACGACATGTTGATTCCTGACTTAGTTTTTGACTTCGACAACGATACGCAAGGACTTCGCCAAAGATTCATCAGAGCTTGGGGGAGGCCCCAACAAGGTTGATAGCAAGACACTGGGACACAAGAACTCCATCCCTCTTGAGCCTTATCTCAAGTGGGTACGAGCCCGAGCCCAGAGTCTAATGATGCCTTATCCTCATGTTCTCCATGTGATTAGAGAGCCCGTCAAGGAAGGAGAGGTTCCCTACACCATCCTACATCCAGACATGCCTACATCGTGGGAGGAAATGCAGAAAAGTTGGATTCAGCTCAAGGAGGAACGGAACACTTTTGAAGCCAGCTTCTACGCCAGTGAGAAGAAGGTTCTAGAGCTTACCCGCCGACTCCATGAGCAAGAGGCCCTCAACACCTACATTGTGCCAAAGAGGATGCGCAACGTCTTTTTACCTTGAGAAGTTGTTTTTGTAATATTTGGCCCATGGGGCATTTATGTACTAACAAATTTCTTCTTATTAATATGACGTGCGTTCCTTTTTGTCTACAACAATTTTGAATGTTCCAAATCCTTGAATGCATTGCATACATAAGCATACCATTCATCATGTGCATAAGCAGGTCTCACGCCAGGTTTCCTTATCTGTCTACTGTTTATTTCAGTAGGATGGATCTCGAGCAAACAGTCAAAGACCTGCAAGCTCAAAATGCACAGTTCCAGCAACTCCTGACGACCTTGGCTAAGGGTCAGGAGGATCTCAAGACCTTGCTGGGGAATAAAGACCCAGTAAAAAAGAAGAAAAAGAGACTCGGGTGGCTACTTTAGGGAGAAGATTTGACGGAGAGGCCAGAAGAGTGCTTGAATTTCCTCCTACTTCTGATGAAGGGACCAGTAAAGGAGGTGGGGTTGCGGTACCTTCCGAGTCCGATGTGGAAGAAGAGGAGGTTGAAGAGGATGAAGACTACTCTGATCAACAATACCCTCCGGCTGATGATAAATACAAAGGTTTAGAAGACAGGTTGGCCGCCATGGAGCTACAAAGGGTGCCGGGTTTGGATTTCGAAGACTTGGGTTTAGTTGTCGGGATTGTGATTCCCCCAAAGTTCAAAGTGCCAGTTTTTGTGAGGTATGATGCGCTGTCCTGTCCAAAAATGCATCTCAGGTCCTACGTAAGAAAGATCCAACCTTATACGGCAGATAAGAACCTTTGGATCCATTTCTTTCAAGACAGCCTTTCTGGGGCTCAACTGGAGTGGTTTTATCAGCTAGAGGGAACCAGCGCCCGAAACTGGGAAGACTTGGCCACCGCCTTCTACAAACAATATCAGTACAATTCTGACCTTGCTCCTACGCGTACCCAACTTCAGGGTATGTCACTTGGAACAGGCGAAGGATTCAAAGAATATGCACAAAAATGGAGGGATTTGGCTGGCAGGGTGCAGCCTCCTTTAACCGACCGTGAACTTGTTGATATGTTTCTAGGGACCCTATCTGGGCCATTTTTCAATCATCTAATTGGTAACTCTTCCGCGGGGTTTACCGATCTGATCTTAACAGGCGAAAGAATAGAAGCTGGCATCAAGTCAGGGAAGATTCAGAAAGGTGCCGCTGCAAGTGTTGAGAAGAAACCTTTCAAGAAGGAAACAGTTGTTGTATACTCCCAAAGAAGAGCAGGGAAGACTGAGCGCCGACCAACTGTGGGGGCCGTAATGATTCAAAACTCTTCAAGTGAGCAGCCTCGCTATAACCAGTCCAGACCAAATCAACAGCGGGTGGAACAGCCACAACGGCAGTTCACCCGCATTAATATGACGCCAGCGCAAGTGCTTCCCCATCTGTTGAAGTTGAATCTCGCCACTATCAAAGAGGCACCAAAAAATGTGAATACATCCTCTCCGCATTATCATCCTAATGCTAAATGCGCCTACCATTCTGACAGTGTCGGGCACGACACCAATGATTGTTGGGCACTCAAGCATAAAATCCAAGACCTGATAGAGGCGAAGGAGGTGGAGTTTGACGCTCCGGAGAAGCCTAATGTGATATCTGCTCCCATGCCGAAGCACGGCCGAAATGTCAATGCCATTGAAGAAGATTTGTATGTTGCTGATGTCAATGATCTGATAACTCCATTGTTAACCATCAAGTTGAATCTGTTAAGGGCCGGGATCTTCCCGGGATGTAAGGAAGACTGCTATTGTTGTTACTCTCTACCGTTTGATTATCCGTTACTGAAGAAAGGCATCCAAGGCCTAATGGATAGTCGACAAATTTTGTTTGAAAAAGTTTCTGCTGTTCCAACCCATACTGAAGATGTCTCAATCATAACCATTCACACCAATCTTTCCAAGGCCGTCAAAAAGCCTGTTAAGATTACACCAGTTACAAAATCTGTTCCTTTTAAGATAACAATGCCAGGGCTTGTCCCCTATGTTTCTGAGAAGTCAATACCATGGAACTACGACGGTGACGTCTACTACCATGGTATTAAACAAATCGAAATAACTGAAGAAAGTTCGGATGATGAAGAAGCCAGCATTGGAAACATTGCAGGCACGAGCAAAATCACCCGGAGCGGGAGAATTTTTTCTCCAGAGATTGCCCCTCCAAGAGCAATCTTTGGACCCTCATCTACTGACAAGGTCATCCCTGCACCAATAAAACTCTCCGCTAGAACCCCGTTGATTGAAGATGTTGTTATTCCTAGTACTGTCCCTCCTACCGCTGCTGATAAAGGTAAGGGAATCCAAGATGAGCTCGTCAGGACGAGGGCTCAACCCTTGGTCATCCCGAAAACCTCCAAGTTGGAAATGGATGAGATCTTGAAGATAATCAAAAGGAGTGATTACGATGTGGTAGAACAGCTGGGGTAAACCCCCTCAAAGATCTCCATGCTGGCACTACTACTTTGCTCGGAAGCGCACGCTAAAGCTCTGATAAAATTCCTGAAGGCAGCCCATGTGCCCCAGGAAACCTCTGCAGATCAATTTCAAAATTGCGTGGCTAGACTTACTGCGGACAATGGATTAGGTTTCTCTGATGCCGACCTAACTCCTAAAGGTAGAAACCACAATGATGCTTTGCACATTTCAGTCGAGTGCCGAGGAACTACTCTCGCACATGTCTTGGTCGACACTGGTTCGTCGCTGAATGTACTGCCTAAGAAGGCCTTGGACTGACTAGATTGTGAAGGGTTGGAGTTGAAGCCGAGTGATATTGTTGTCAGAGCTTTCGATGGTTCAAAGAGAATGGTCCATGGGGAGGTTGAAATTCCCATCAAGATAGGCACTGAGGTGTTTAAATCTACTTTCTATGTGATGGACATCCGTCCGTCATACTCTTTCTTGCTGGGTAGGCCTTGGATACACCATGCTGGGGCAGTCACCTCCTCCTTACATCAGATGTTGAAGTATCCTATCAAGGGAAAGATCATTACTGTCCATGGCGAAGAGGAGTACATGATTAGCCACTTGAACTCTTTCCGATACGTGGAAGTAGAAGGTGAGTTCATTGAGATGCCTTTCCAGCATTTCGAAGAAGTCCTTCCTGAAATAACAGTAGCAAAGTTGGCAGCTGAGACACCGAGGCAGATGGCCAGGATGGCATCTCTAGAGGACGCAAAGGCCGCAATAAAGGAGGGGAAGAATTCAGCATGGGGGCAGTTGCCTGATATTCCGCATAAAACAAACAAATTTGGATTAGGGTTCACTACCGCGGGCCAGAAAGCTATGCGCCGTTCGAAGATTGAAAGAGCGCCAGTCAAAATTTCTCCCTACGGAATCAATGCTTTGGAGGATGAAGACAAAGAGAGCAACATCGAAGAGTGGATTTACCCAACTGTCAAAGGAGGATTGTGCAACTGGGAGGCAAAAGACTTTGTCCCCATCACTTTTATTCATCAGTAGTTTATCTGTCAAACATTTTCCTTTTGGTCTGTAATATTTATTTTCGAACAATCCGTACACTATCTTTTCACCTCATGCCTTGCCCGGGGCGTGTAGGTCCATTTGTAAGGGTTTTGATTATTTTTCATATCCATATGCCATGTTTAATGATTCATTGGACGTTTTTCATTTGATAAACTGTTGTGTTCATTTTCTTTCCTTTTGCATCTTTTGTTTAAGGATGGCTATCCCTTACACACACCCACACTCACAAATGCAGGTACTCATCCACTCCGGATTCCATGGGTGACTATTCTGCTATATCCTTCAATAACTCTGAAGATCTGGTCAATCAAGCCGAGTATGAAGATGACGAAGGTTGTGAAGTACCAGGGGAACTAGCCAGACTTCTACAGCAAGAGGAAAGGTCCATCTTGCCGCACGAAGAGTCATTGGAAACTGTCAACTTAGGGACTGAGGAAGACCGGAAGGAGGTGCAAGTGGGTGCCAATCTGGAACCAAGTGTCAAGGAACGCCTGATACAGTTGTTGAATGACTATGTTGAAATCTTCGCTTGGTCTTATGAAGACATGCCGGGTTTAGATACAGACATCGTGGTTCACCGCCTCCCCACAAGAGAGGATTGTCCACCGATCAAGCAAAAAGTCCGCCGAATGAGGCCTGATATGTCTGAAAAGATCAAAGCAGAAGTGATGAAGCAATTCGACGCTGGCTTTCTGGTTGTTACGTCCTATCCTCAATGGGTCGCTAACATCGTGCCAGTACCTAAGAAAGATGGCAAAGTCAGGATGTGCGTGGACTACCGGGATTTGAATAGGGCCAGCCCCAAAGATGATTTTCCGCTGCCACACATTGACATTTTGATCGACAATACAGCTCAGCACAAAGTGTTTTCCTTCATGGATGGATTCTCGGGCTACAATCAAATCAAAATGGCCCCCGAGGATATGGAGAAAACAACTTTTGTCACACAATGGGGCACTTTCTGTTACAAAGTGATGTCGTTCGGGCTGAAGAACGCAGGGGAAACTTATCAACGCGCCATGGTAGCTTTGTTTCATGATATGATACATCATGAGATCGAAGTTTACGTAGACGATATGATAGCTCGGTCACAAACAGAGGAGGAGCACCTTGAACATCTAGGAAAGTTGTTTGCCAGGTTGAAAGAATACAAACTCAGGTTGAATCCAAGTAAGTGCACTTTTGGAGTTAGGTCTGGTAAACTTCTAGGATTCATTGTAAGCAACAAAGGCATTGAAGTCGATCCCGCAAAAGTGAAAGAAATACAAGAGATGCATGCTCCCCGTACTGAAAAGGAGGTTAGAGGATTCTTGGGGGCGCTTGAACTATATTTCCAGATTCATCTCTCATCTGACTTCTACCTGTGAGCCAATTTTCAAACTCTTGAAGAAAGATCAGGTAGTCGAATGGAACGACGATTGCCAAGCTGCTTTTGATAAAATCAAGGAGTATTTGCTAGAGCCTCCTATTCTGATACCACCCGTCGAAGGAAGACCATTGATCATGTATCTGACCGTCTTGGATAACTCAATGGGGTGTGTTTTGGGCCAGCATGACGAGTCTGGTCGAAAAGAGCATGCTATTTATTACCTTAGCAAAAAGTTTACCGACTGTGAGACTCGCTACTCACTGCTCGAGAAAACTTGCTGCGCTTTGGTATGGGCTGCTCGCCGACTAAGACAGTATATGTTGACTCATACTACCTTGTTGATTTCCAAAATGGATCCTATCAAGTATATCTTCGAGAAGCCTGCTTTATCTGGAAGAATAGCCAGATGGCAAATGATCCTAACTGAGTATGACATCCAGTACACCACCCAAAAAGCTATAAAAGGGAGTGTACTAGCTGACCATCTGGCTCATCAAGCTATCGAAGATTATCAACCTATGAGATTTGACTTCCCAGACGAGGACATCATGAATTTGGACAACATTGAAGGTAACGGACCGTATGACGAACCCGAAAAGGGATCCCGATGGACCCTGTACTTTGATGGTGCTTCAAATGCACTTGGAAACGGTATCGGTGCGGTACTCATTTCCCCGGAAGGTTGTCACACACCTTTCACGGCCCGACTTTGCTTCAGCTGCACAAACAACATGGTTGAATATGAAGCTTGCATCTTTGGTCTCAAGGCTGCTATAGACTTGGGGATCAAATATTTGATCGTATTTGGGGATTCGGATTTGGTTATCAGTCAAATCAAAGGAGAGTGGGATACCAAGCATCCCAATATTATCCCATACAAAGAACATGTCTTGACATTGTTGCCTCATTTCGAGCAAATTACCTTCGAGCATTTCCCGCGAGAAGAGAATCAGCTAGCAGATGCTCTAGCTACAATGTCCTCCATGTTTAAACTCAACTGGGATAACGAGGCTCCCCAAATCACCATCGAGCGAATGGATGAACCTGCACATTGTCACGAGATTAATACCGAAGAAGTAGTGGAACAACCCTGGTTCCATGAAATCAAAAGGTATCTCGAGACTAGAGATTATCCCGAAGGAGCTTCCGTAAATGACAAGAAGTTCTTAAGGAAATTTGCTGCTAAATTCTTCCTGAGCAACGACATCCTTTACAAATGAAGCCATGATTGTATATTACTCCGATGCGTAGACAAAGCTGAAGCAGAGTTGATTATGACTGAGATACACAACGGTACATTTGGCACCCACTTGAGCGGGCATACAATGGCTAAGAAGATCCTAAGGGCAGGCTATTACTGGTCTACCATGGAAGTTGACTGCCATCAACATTCCCGTACTTGTCACAAATGTCAAGTCTACGCTGACAAAGTTCATATTCCTCCGGTTCCGCTCAACGTTCTGACTGCTCCTTGGCCGTTTGCAATGTGGGGCATTGACATGATTGGAGAGATCAAGCCCACGGCTTCCAACGGACATCGCTTCATCCTGGTTGCCATTGACTATTTCACCAAATGGGTCGAAGCAGCTTCCTTCGCCTCTGTTACTAAAAATGTGGTTGCCCGTTTTATCAAGCAAAATCTCATATGCCGGTATGGTGTTCCAGACAGGATCATCACAGACAACGGTACAAATCTGAATAACACAATGATCACCGCTTTGTGCGAACAGTTCAAGATTTATCATCACAATTCATCTCCCTATCGGCCGAAGATGAAAGGTGCTGTTGAAGCTGCGAACAAAAACATTAAGAAGATCATTCAGAAAATGACAGTCACTTACAAAGACTGGCATGAGATGTTACCGTTTGCTCTACATGGATACCGTACGACGGCACGTACTTCAACAGGGACAAACCCATTTTCCTTGGTATATGGCATGGAAGTTGTCCTGCCTATGGAGGTTCAAATTCCTTCTCTAAGGATTATGAAGGACACAGGTTTGAATGAAGATGATTGGATGCAGACCCGACTTGATCAACTCAATTTGATCGACGAGAAGCGACTCGCTGCTATATGCCATGGTCAGACGTATCAAAAACGGATGATCAAGGCCTTCAATAAGAAAGTCAGACGTCAGGTGTATCAAGTCGGAGATCTCGTAATCAAGCGGATTATCTTGCTGCAAAGTGATCCCAGGGGCAAATGGACTCCTACATATGAAGGACCATTTGTGATCAAGAGCATATTTTCTGGTGGTGCAATGATTCTGACCACCATGGACAGCAACGATTTTCCGCACCCTACGAATGCAGACATAGTCAAAAGATACTACGCATAAAATAACCTGACAAGTCGAATACCCGAAAGGGCGGCTTGGGCAAAAATGGGCATCCCGGTGAACCGAAAACCCGAAAGGGCGGTTCAGGCAAAAATTAGGGATAAAAACGAAAAAATCTGTACACCCGGCAAGTTGAAAACCCGAAAGGGCGGCTTGGGCAAAAAGGGGTTTCCCGGTGGATCGAAAACCCGAAAGGGTGATTCAGGCAAAAGTTAGGGAATTAAAGCGTATGACTATGTCTCGTCGGATCACTTCAAAGACAATCTCTTCATCAACCAGTTCCAGGTTTCTAATCAATCCAGTCATCGGCAAACGAAACATTGGATGGACAGATATTCAGAGTTGTGAAGGCTATAGCGGAATGGAATCCCATGGAATTATCTCACGTAGCCATCTTTTATCTTGTATAAATCTTTCAATATTTACGACAAAATCCTCTTACTAGGATGATTGTCTCCTTTGTACAAATATACTCAG
The DNA here is from genome assembly GCA_948472305.1 of Vicia faba. Lineage (NCBI taxonomy): Eukaryota > Viridiplantae > Streptophyta > Magnoliopsida > Fabales > Fabaceae > Vicia > Vicia faba. The sequence continues at coordinate 1,602,634,060 of OX451736.1, forward strand.
AGAAAGTTAATACAAATACTTTTCCCAGAAATTTGTGTCATTTCCTTTTTCTTTTTCTCTTGCACTATTTATTTTATTTTGAGAAACGTCCAATGTTTTGTTAAATAGACATATGCATTTGAACATAATCATTTCCTTATGAATCCAGAAAGAGGATTACTGATAGGTTGAAGGTGCAGTTGGATATCTTGATACCCTTTTCAAAGGAAATCCCCAGGAGATTGGGAATCCATATCCCCAGTAAATTCTGGAAGCTTATCCCCTGCAGAGTACGGACGTCTCTCCCGAGCTTTATTCAAAGTTATTCCTCACAAGGGCTTATAACTGGTTTATCCTCAGCTTATTGCCACGGAAGATCGCACTCGGCAAAATTCTTCCTATCCCCAGAGGAGTTTATCTTTGTTATCCCCAGCCAGAGAATCCTCCAGAACTCAATTCCCCTCAGAACTAAATCCCCAGCAGAGCTAAAACTTCAAACTATCTATCCCCAGTGGAGCCAGTTTAGTGAACATTCTCCCCACAGAAATGCTTCTCACTAGACTAGAGATTCTCAGTCTTATCTCCCCAGCTTAAGCCTACCAGGTTCTAAAATCCCCAGTAGAAATCATCAGAAATTCTTTTACCCTGCAAGTCACCAAGGAGATTCCAAGTCCCTACAAGTGGCTCTGAGGCCCCTCGACGTTTGAAGGTCTGGTATTCCCCAGAAGATTGGTATACAACCTAAGCTCCTTATTCCCCAGCAACAACCAGGAATTATTCTTCCCGGCAGCAGTCAAGATACTTTTATCTCCAGCCATCTCGGATTCATCTATCCTTTGCAAGACAGCTCTCCAGCTTACATGCGCATTCATTTACATTCATATCATATAACATACATTGTATCATACATCATGACATTGCATATAACTAACTCTTTACCTTTTCAGGTAAGATCAGTCGACAGACAAAAATCGTTATCTGCCAAGATTCTTTCCAGGAATAGTTCAGATGTGACCCAGACATGGCAACATTCTAATGCTTATTCCAGATTCATCCAGATGCAGTTTTTACACGAGCTCATCATCAGGAAACCCTACACCGGTTCCTATTCAACTCCAAGGTTTCTGAAAACAGTTCACGGGTTCTCCAAGTAACGGATGTTAACCTGTCACTTGTTCAGTTTCTTCTCAAGGCTTCTGAAAACAGTTTATGGATTCTTCCCAACAACGGATGTTAATCTATCGCTTGTTCAGATGCAACTTTTGAAAACAGTTTACGGACGCTTCCCAACAACGGATGCTGCTCTATTGCTTATTCAACTCCAAGGTTTCTGAAAACAGTTCACGGGTTCTCCAAGTAACGGATGTTAACCTATCACTTGTTCAGTTTCTTCTCAAGGCTTCTGAAAACAGTTTATGGATTCTTCCCAACAACGGATGTTAATCTATCGCTTGTTCAGATGCAACTTTTGAAAACAGTTTACGGACGCTTCCCAACAACGGATGCTGCTCTATTGCTTATTCAACTCCAAGGTTTCTGAAAACAGTTCACGGGTTCTCCAAGTAACAGATGTTAACCAGTCACTTGTTCAGTTTCTTCTCAAGACTTCTGAAAACAGTTTATGGATTCTTCCCAACAACGGATGTTAATCTATCGCTTGTTCAGATGCAACTTTTGAAAATAATTTACGGACGCTTCCCAACAACGGATGCTGCTCTATTGCTTATTCAACTCCAAGGTTTCTGAAAACAGTTCACAGGTTCTCCAAGTAACGGATGTTAACCTGTCACTTGTTCAGTTTCTTCTCAAGACTTCTGAAAACAGTTTATGGATTCTTCCCAACAACGGATGTTAATCTATCGCTTGTTCAGATGCAACTTTTGAAAACAGTTTACGGACGCTTCCCAACAACGGATGCTGCTCTATTGCTTATTCGACTTCAAGATTTCTGAAAACAGCTCGCGGGTTCTCCGATAACGGATGTTAACCTATCGCTTGTTCAAATTCTTCTCAAGACTTCTGAAAACAGTTTATGGATTCTTCCCCATAACGGATGTTAACCTATCGCTTGCTCAGACTCTTCTCAACTTTTGAAAACAGTTTACGGATGCCTCCAGATACGGGTGTCAATCTATTTCTTATTCAGACCCCCAGTTCGGAGATAGTCCAAAGCATGGACACCTTCCTGATACTCATTCTAGATGGCATCTTTAAGCCCATCCCCGACAAGATTTTTTCACCCTTCTAGATGGCATCTTTAAGCCCATCACCAAATGGCATCTCTAAGCCCATTCCCGCACCCATTGCTTTGACGAGTGCAAATTTAAGGGCACTCTAGTGTCCAATCTCCTTTTACCCTCGAGTCACGAAAGACAAACTTGCCAATCTAACTCTTCGGATTCAAGAAGATTGAACAGGGGCAACTGTTGTACCCCAAAATTTGCCCTCCCATTTTCTCAACATTTCTCATCACAAAGCCCTTGGAGCTCAAGATTCAGCTAGGGTTTCATCTGCTCAAGACTTCTCCTTGCACTGTTGACCCAAATTAGGGTTTGTGTTTGCACAAAGATGTTTTAACCAAAAATGCCTAAGATGACTTTCATGCTTCATATTGGACTCCCAAGTTTATCCATACCAAGTTTCAAGTCTTAATTCCAAATTTTGCCCAGTCAATTGGACAGTTGACCTAGAAATCAGCTGTATTGGGGAAAAAGTCAACTGTGGCCAATTGACAGTCAAATCTCATGAAAATTGACCCACATCAACATTATGAACTCACATGGGCCATTTGATCAAGTTTGGATCACAATTCCACAAGAAATTTGATCAGATCACCAAAAGGGGCAAAATGGTCATTTTTAGGGTTTTGACTGCACAAAGACAATTTTTGACTGTTTGACCTAGCCAATGGCAAACCAAGCTCACATATGGACTCAAGGACCCCATGGAATTATCTTAACATGCTCAACAAGTTCAAAAGATCCCAAATGCACAAGATTGACAGTTGAATTTCCCAGTCAATTGATCAATTTTGACTGTATACTGAAAAGTCAAACTTTGACTTTTTGGTCAAAATCAAGTGTCAAGATTCATTTTTCATCAAAACATGACAAATCATGAAACTTGTTCATCAAGAAATCAAGAATTGCAAATTAGGGTTTGAAATGAAGATTTTTCATAACTTAGAATTTTTCTAAGTTATGAAAAACCCTAATTTTTTTCCTAACTTTGCCCCACTTTCTCACCAAGATTCATTTGGATTCAAGCAAAAGTCAAAACATGAAAGTGGTAGCCTATTGCATAATCTACAACTTTGATTCACAAAGTTTTCCCAAAAGAAGCTTGTATCTCAAGTTACAATTTTTGGAACAAGGGTACCAAACCATTCTTAACTTAGAGAAAATTTGACCTATTTTAGGCAAGGTTTTTACCTAACTTCAAGACCATTTTTCATATACTTCCACTTGGAATTTCAATTTTCATTTCAAATATGGATTGTAGTACACATTCCAAGCTTTCCAAAATGTCCAAGAACTCATCAAACAACCTCATGGTTAGGGAGAATCAAATTTTGCAATATGGGAAAAACTCACTTTTGTTATGGCCAATTTCCATGTTCATACACTTAGGCAATTTTCAAATCAGCATGCTTTCCTTGATTACAGGCCTCTAAACCATCCAACACTCATAAATTTAATGCAAACTCTTTGTGCCAAGACCATATTCTATGTGTTCAAGCATTGCATAATGGTTTAATCCCAAAATAGGTAAAGCACTTTAACCATTTTTGCAAAAGTGAACTTTATGTCAAAATGCAAATGCAAGAAGTAAATTTGAAATCTCTTTGGCACAAGTTTAGAAGCTAATTACACTGATCAATGCCAAGATTTGCAGCACATTAGGGGGGCCTCTACCTGTCTAAAAACCAACTTGGACATTTGTTGCTTAAAGTGTAAGAAACATAGCATATCACATAACAACTTTCATCTCAGCACAAACAAGCTTAAGCAAAAACTTTGTACACTTTCAAAACATCCTAACTGAGCTAGAACACGAGTCAACCACCTCCATTGCCTTCCAAAACTCAGAATCACCATTGAACTGCCCAAAACAGGGCATCCCTGCAGTTTGAGTTCCATAGCTCAAACCTTCCATGCATTCTTGCTAAAAACACTTCAAACACATTCCATAATATCCACATAAACTATTCCAAACCTTGAACTGAGACTGTAACAACCATAGCACCATTTGCCATTTCCATTTTTCTATCTTGCAGGTGGACTTCTGCAGCTTGATTTGGCACGATTCAAAACACTCCAAGCATTGGAATAGCATCACTACACTTCAGGCAAGCTGTACAAATCATCATTTTGCCCTGAAAGCTCCTCCATTGCAAGGCACGATTCCAACTGAACAGGTATATTCATGAAGTTCTATCTCTCAATATAGGCATTGTTAGCTTTAGGTTTGTGAAGAAAATATGTCACATTCATAGCCCTGAACATGCCTATGTGATTAGATTTCATTTATATTATGTATGCTTAGAGAATTTTAAGTCTGAACATGGAAGAAAAACTAGGTCAGGAATTGGGGGAGAAGAAATTCTCTCTCATTTCTGAGAGTTAGGATGAGTTCTTTATATGTCTGGATTCGTGATTCAATGCTTAACATTTTTGGTGTTGTAAGTTTATGTTAAAACTCAAGGAATCAGGATGTTTGAATTCATGTACCAAGTGCGCGTTTTTGGACAAGAACAGTCTGGAGGTTGAAGAAGGTCTTCATGGGCTGGGCCTGATTTGCTATTTCTTTTTACACACAACTTTTACTTTGACACCCCCTAGGCCCATTTGGCTTATTTTTATGATTTTTTGACTTTTGTTTTTTATTCCTGATTTATTTATTTTTCCTCATAATATTAAAAACATAAAAAACATTTTTTACACCATTTTTATATTTTTTAGGCATTTATTTGTTTATATTGATATTTGTATGTAAATAAATACATAATATTATTATTTAGAATAACTAGAAAAAATATTGTAAACACATTCATTTTTTGATTTTTATTTTATTTTATCTTCTGAAAATATTTTATATAGAATATACTCTTTTTTTTATAAATTTTAAATATTATTATTTTATATATATAATACATATTTAGAAAATAATACAAATATATATATATATATATATATATATATATATATATATATATATATATATATATATATATATATATATATATATATATATATATATATATATATATATATATATATATATATATATATATATATATATATATATATATATATATATATATATATATATATATATATATATATATATATATATATATATATACTTATTAGAATATTTAGTAAATAATACAAAATATATACATTTTTCATTTTTTTAATATTTGACATTAAAAATACCTTTCTTATAAAGATACTTCATTTTTATTTTATTTTTGTATATAATAAATAAATATGGTACATACTAAATAATTAATACTTTTATTTAAAAAATTAGGGTTTTACCCTAAACATAAAAAACTCCAAAAAAAATAATACTTTTTATTTTGTTTATTTGACATATAAAAAACCCTTTTTCATACATATAAAAAACCTTTTTGCATCTTGCATATTTATTTTATTTCCATTTAATTTGTGCAATTAAATATCTTGTAAATAATTCCAAATTGATGTAATAGCTAGGTTTAAATTCCTTGTCAAATACCCCCCATTTGAACATTTGTACCCCCCCCTTCCTATATTGTGTTGTAATAGCTTAGGAACTTTAAATTTCGCACTTTATTGCTTTCTAAATATACCATGTTAGAATTAGGGTTTGTATGCAAATAAAAAGAACAAAAATAGTTTGACCTAATTTCAAGATAATCAAGCATGAAAATGGACAACACATATCACACTTGCACCCCTAGGGTATTCCACTTGTTGCCTCCATAATGGGCCATATTTCATGTTAGGTCTCTTTGGGCAAAAACAAACACAAATCAAATGATCATAGTCCCTCGATGACGCTTTCGAAAAGTTTCCTAAAAATGATCAAGTCCCTTAAAGGAAAATTGCCCAAAGATACTTGGCACCATTGCAATTATGGTCTAAACGATGACCCGCGCCCGTCCCTTTTCACATCCTAACACAAGATTGTCCACCAAATGCAATGGTGGAACAAAATTGTTAAAAGGGTTAAAACATAACAAAAATCTTTGAGAACTTTAGGGTAGATAGCTCTTAAGTACTTGTCAACTTGCAAAACAAAGAAACACTTGCCTATTTTTCAAACCACATTTCACAAACACTTTTCAAAACAAACTTTCAAAAAACCTTGAAACATCTTTTCAAAAAGACAAACACCTTTTGTAAAACATTCGAGTAAAGAATTGTTACGAGGGTAGCCTAGACAAGGCATCTTTTTAAAACATTTTCAAAAACCACACACAAAGCACCATTTCAAACAATTGAGGCAAGTTGATTTAAGCAAGTACCTAAGAGCCCATGGATAACCATGGATAGAAAGGGTACTAATACATTCCCTTTCTATAATCTACTCCCCGAACCCAAGAAAATATCTCAAAGGTTTTTGCTGTGCTTTTTAAACCTTTCCTTAGGATAAAATAAAAAGTCGGTGGTGACTCTTGCTCAATCGAAACATTTGCGAAAACAAACGCAAAACCATAGTCAGTTCTCCCACCGTATCACAGATGCATTCTTCAAAATTCGTCGTGAACTCGGAATCCTAGATGAATAAGATATATAAGGTGCACTCTATCCTTAACTATACATAAATGTACATATATATGGGCTTAGAACATGTTTCAATTGTTAAAAATATTGTTTTTAAATTTTTTTCTTTTAAGTAAATCGATTTACTTAGTGTGTAAATCGATTTACCACTGAAGCAAAAATCAATTTTAATAATTTTTTTTGTGTAAATCGATTTACCAAGTATGTAAATCGATTTACCACAGAAACTGAAGCGTTTTTATTTAATTTTTCACTGTGCAAATCGATTGATCCTACACACCAATCGATTTACACATGTTCAGCATGTGATATTTTTATGAGTCTTTAATATATTGGTCAACCTTACCTTGCCTCTCAACCCCACCTTCTTTTTGACCAATCATGGAATCTTTACCAACTCCACTCAATTAAGTCTCATAAAGACCTCACTTACTCTACTCTACTATTTAATCTCACCAAAACTCCCTCACTATCTCATAACACCAAAACTTACTCACTATCTCATAACAACACAAAAATTCTCTATCTTCCTTACTCAAAACCCTAACCATCTCCATGGCTCCTAAAAGAAAAGCAACAGCCTCAAAAAGGAAAGAAGAAAACTGTTGCAGCCTCTGAAAACTCATTGCTCGAGTACCTCTCGGATACACAACGTGAAAGATTCATCAAGCATTTTAAAAAGAAAATAATCCCAGCTCCAAAATTCGGTATGTTATCTACCTTTCCCGATGAATGCTTCACTTTTCAAAAGGATTTGATTGCTTATGGGCTAGAACTGTTAATATCATCACGTGGTTACTATTATCCGGATCTAGTTCGAGTATTCTACAGCAACATGCATTATGATAACAACAAATGCTATACCTATGTGCTCGGAACAAGAATTCCTCTGCATTCAAAAACAATAGGCAGAATTTTGAACATCCCATATACTGGAAGTACCCTCTATGACCCAGAGGATGCTGACTGGGAAAATTATAAGAAGCGAGAATTCTTCTACAGCATTGGCCGGTTGTCAGAAGCAGAATACCGTGCAAAGCAGATTCGTAGTCTTGGCGGTGTTATTCCGGCTCGGGACACTTGAAGTGCTGGTAATTTTCATATTGATGATAGATTGTTCCATTATTTTCTGGTATACATTTTATTTCCTAGAGCAGGAAATCATTGTATTGTGATCGACCTAGAATTGCAAATACTCTATGCGAGGAAAAATGGCATTTCGGTAAACTGGGCTAAACTGATTGTGGTGCATATGTTAAGAGTTGCCACAAGGGCTACTTTTCTGCCATATGCATACTTCATCACAAGGATCTTGGAAGCATTTGATATAGATTTTACTGGGTTTGAGAGAGCTGAAATGGATCCAATCAGCAATAGGATCTCCATCAAAAATGTTGATTCTCGGATGGGTGTTCATTTCAATTCTGAAGCAAAAACCATCAATATATTAGAGAGGACGTTATAGGTGATGAAGGCAATAATGCGGATGAAGAAGAAAATGAAGTTCCTCCTCCTGCTGCCTCTTCTGGTCCAACCAACCAAGATGTTATGGATTATATGACTCAATAGTTTGCATCTCTCAACACTAACATCAATGCTCGATGGACCGCGATAAATGACTCTACCTCCTCTCGCATCAATGCTTTTCAGAACGATGTGAACCAACAGTTTTCATACCTCTACTCACATCTCCATATTCCTCCATACGATCCAAACAATCCAGCACCTCCGCCTCTTCAATACACCGAACCACCTCTACAACAACAATTTCCATATCAAGGACCCTTCTAATACCTATATTATTAAATTCTTGTTATTTATCATTATGTTTTTGTTCTGTATTATTTCAAGTGTTAGTTTTTGTATTATGTATTTGAACTTTGTTCGCTATTTTTAGAAATTTGCATTTTCGTTTATGTTCATATCTGTTTCAACTTGTTATAAGTATCATCTTATGTTGCATCTTTCCCTTCTTTTTGATAATGTCAAAGGGGGAGAAGGATGTGATAGCACTTTATGGTTGTTTGTTTCAATTTTTTTTACATGGCAAGCTTTCAAAACTTTTTCTCCATAGGGGGAGAAATCTATCTTAGGGGGAGAAAACTTCTTTTGCTCCAATTCTGAACAACTCATAAAGAAAGATGGTTTGTCATCATCAAAAAGGGGGATAATGTAATCTTAAGCCTCAACTCAACTTTAGTTTTGATGAAAGACAAATAAGCACTATGACAAGAAGGAAAATAAGTGGAATTAGCTTAAAGCATCATTCACTCAAAGCTTCAAGGATCATGGCAAGCAATCAAGTATATCAATTCTCATTTGAACTACATTGATTAGAAATGCTCAAAAATGATATACACACTTACCACAACACTTCATTTAAAGTTTATAGCAAATTCTATGTTTTTCACTAATGTAAATCGATTAACATATCATGTAAATCGATTTACACATGTTTTTTCAAAAACTGATTGCCCCTGGCAGCAATCGATTTACATGGAGTGTAAATCGATTGATTACTGAACTGAATTAATTTTTTAACACTTGTAAATCGATTTACACATAATGCTAATCGATTTACACATTAATTTTTTTTGAAAACAAGAACGTTACAAACTCGTGCAATCGATTTACATCTAATGCTAATCGATTTACACATTGTAATTTTTGAAAAATCTGAACTGGTTTCAAGATATCCTTCACACCTTTTCTCCAGTAGATGCATGGTCATACAATGCATCTTCTCAAGTTTTACAAACAGAAAAGTATCCTTTTGGAAAGGTATCTTGATTACTTTAAATACAAAATCTTTCAAATTATAAAACAACTCTTCTCTTATGCAATAATTTTGAACTTTGTAAAATATTAAAACTTCATATTTCTTAAGTTTTAAGAACAAAGATTTTCTGCACTTTCACACATATAAGAACAGAAATCTTTGAGCATTGTCTAACCATTGTGTTACAGTTTGAATTGCTTACAAGAGAAGAAAGAAGAAACTTCATTGAAGTCACTCTATGTGAATCAACATCTTTCAAGAAATCATATTTCACAGAATTATACAAAGTGTAACTTATTTCCAGGATTGTTGGAATTAAGATTTAGAATACTTTTGTACCTTGTTGTCCATTGTTGGAAACAAGAGGTATATTTTGAGAGGATTGTTCTCAAGAGACTTATTGGAAATCCAAGAGGGTGTTATTGGTATTTGTTAGTGTCTTTAGTTGATAAGACTAGGAAGAGTCTTGTAAAAGTTCTAACAAAATAGTGAAATCTCTTGCGTGTTTGCAAGGGGACTGGACGTACTTCCGGGGTGTGGAAGGAACCAGGATAAATCTCCGTGTCTCTTTACTTTCTGCACTTTACCATTTTCCAAAGCACTAAATCAAAATCAGAAAGTGTAAAATAAGTCAAAAATCGACCACCACCTAATTCACCCCCCCCCCCTCTTAGGTGCAATCTTAAACTTACAATTGGTATCAAAGCAGGTTATAGGTAACTGTTGTACCCCAAAATTTGCCCTCCCATATTCTTCAAGAAATTGCCAAATCATGCTTCAAAATTCCCCAAGGGTTGCACAGTTCAAGGGCCTCCTAACAGTCAAGATTAGGGTCTTGGTTCTGATCAAGAAAATGAAGTTTCCAAGGGTCCAGTCAAGTCTCATATGCCTACAAATATGGTCAAGCATCCTCATACAAAGTTTCAAGACTTTCAGCACAAAATTGCACAGTCAAAACCCTAATTGCACTACAGTCAACTGTAGGGGCAAAATGGTCATTTGGCAGTCAAAAGTTCAAATTTTTGGTCAACATCTCATTTTGAAGCCACAAACATCATTTTATCAATGCTTGATCATGATTCTCAAAGCTTGGCTCAAAAATCATCAAGATGCAAAAGTTTCTTTATTTGGACAGCTGAAAAAGTCAACTGTAAATTGACCAGGGCATAACTTTCACATGGATTATCAAAAAAATTCCATTCAAAGCTCATTTTGAAGAGAAAGACATTTCCTACAACCCATTTTCATACTTCAAGTCCAAGAAATGCTCTCACAAAAAGTTATCAATTTCAACATTATAGGTCATTTTCAAAAGTCAACAAAAAGGGACTTTAAGTCAAAGGCCATAACTTGAGATTGGTAAATCAAAATGACATGGGACCAAAGGCATTGGTTAGAGGACTCAAAGACCTTTCCAAAATGTCCAAGAACATGAGCAAAGCTTAAAAATTGAGCAAGTTATGCCTTGTGGAAGTTGGGAAATGTTTGGATATTTTGAAAAGTCAACATTGAGTCAAATGACCTAAAATTGCTAATGGGCCTCTTTTTCTTCCACAATTCATTATCCAAGGCATGTGCACGACCATTTGGCCCAAAGGGAAGTTTTTCTTCATTATTTATTTATTTATTTGGATTTTTATTATTAATAATTCATTTTAATTAAATAAAATACATGAAAAATACTAAACCTAAGTTTTTCAATCTTTTTATGCATGATATATACTCAATAATTCGTGCATGATCAGATATGGAAGGAATTGAAGTGATTGGATATGATTGAGGTCAAAATAGCATGAAAAAATATTGAAAAAGATCTTGAAAAATCAAATCTTACAAACCATGAATGCAAAGGTTTTGGATCAATTTCTTTAACCCTAATCATTCACAGGTACATATATATGCTAAACCTAGTCCTAAAAACCTCTAAGCTGCGCATAAACTCCATTATCAAACTCACACTTTTGGCCTAAAAATTTCAAAACTGAAAACAAGATTAGAGGTTGATTCAAGGCAAAAGAGTTGTTCCAATAGCTTGCTGAGGCTTCAAGGAAGATTTCCAAATAAAAACCATCCATCCTAACCTCAAGAAACGTGAGAACGATCTCACCCTGTACAGAAAATATTTGATACTCTTGCATCTCGATTCATACATTTTTCATAATTTTTGATGCTTAATTTGTGTTCCTTATATGATTCTGATGCTAACTGTGTAATCTAATTGTATTATTATCACTCATATGCGAAATCGCCATTAAAGCATCCTAGGTTTTCAGACGTGCAAAATTAGGGATTCTCTTATCCAGAAAAATTGGAGCACAAGACCCAGACCATCAAAATCAGGACCTTCATACAAACTCAGTGATAGGGTCGCGCTCAATTTATGAGCCACCCTGAGCTAATCGCTATTTTTCAATAGGGTGGCTATGGGGACGTTTGAAAACCGTTGCTGATTGTGTTTTGTTTCAGGAAAAAGATAAGGCCACGAGGAAGATGACTAGGTGGCAAGGAACAATTGGGTGGTTTAAACTTTCGCGCGAAAAGAGAAGCATTAACGCGTGTTTGTTTTATTATGTTTATTAATTATTTCATATACAGATGAACAACGCAGCACGAATGGCAAGCACGCTCAATGATAACCCCTGGGACCTGGGTTCGAGCCCCAGGTCCTCTTACCTTTCATATTATTTTTCCTCTAATCACTATCCCATGCAGGTTCAGTACAAGGCACCTACCATATACGCTTCCATCTAACGCGCCACTTGGTCAATCTCATTCATCCAAGGGCTCAGATCTAAAGAACATGGGGGATCCTAGTCAAAGATACCACACGCGTCTTGGAAAAGTCAAAGAGGCCAGAGTTATTGGGCTTAAATTACTAGCCATTCACCTCACAATTAGGGGCAGAACCCCCTAGGTTTGCAAAATTTTTATTATTCTTTGTTTTTTCATTATTTTTACATTCTTTTAATTATTGTTTTTTAAATTAATTTAATATTTTTATAATATATAAAAAACACCAAAAAATCAGAAAAGATAAAAAATAATAAATATTTTTATTTTAGTATTTTTGTAAATAAATTGCATTAATTAATTTTAGTTATTAAATTAGGTTTAATTGTAATATTCTCCTTAATAAAAATCTAAAATTGGTAGAATTAGGGTTTATAATCATTTTTATCCCTTTTTTCTTTTCTTTCATAATAATTAAATATTTCCTATTTTTTATAATTAAATGGCATGTAAATAATTAGGTTAAATATTAGGTTAAAATTTAATCTTTTCTTAATAAACTAAAAACAACTAGAATTAGGGTTAGCATTTTATTTCAATTAATTCTTTTTTCATTAAAATCCTATAAATACAAAAAAATTAAAAAAATAATTTCTTTTCCTTTTTATTAATTAATTTAATCATTTAATTCAATTTTGCAAAAAGGGTCCAACGCCCTCGTTCTTAATTCTTATTTAATTCGCGTGTTTATTTATTTTTCATATAATTTTTATGTACCTCTCCCAAAGCCGTGTAATTAATTTCTCGCACTTTGCTTTTCATTATTCCTTTATTTTTCTGTCAAATCGGGTTCTGGAAATTTTGGCGATGTGGACCCGCGCCTTTTGTAATAGCTTAGAACTTTTACCTTCTCGCACTTTTTAACTGTTAATTAAATCGCATGCAAGAATGAATGACTAAGATAAAAATAAACGCGTAGATCACACATGACATGACAAGATAAATACAAATGAACATGACACACAAATCACACACCACCCCTAGGGTACGCCTCACTGTTGCCTTGCCTCGAAAGGTGATCGTCGAGTAGAGGATGTCTTAGTAAGTCCTCATGATCCGGGAACCTGGCATGAGGGTAGCTTCTAAGGTGTCTTCCCATTGCTCTGGTGATCACCATGTCCCGAACCTCGAATTGACCCGAACACCTCCAACGGTGGTGCTACCTACCTCTCAATGGTGGGATGGCACTGCTTTAAAGGACATTTACACAGACGAATTCCTTAGGGTAGGTAGACGACTCTAGATACTTGCTCTAATTTCAAAACAAATCAAAAAATACTTTTCACACCGACACCTTTTCAAAAGCTTTCGAAAGCAATTTTTCAAACACTCTTGAGGATTGATACAAGAGTCGAACTGGAATTTTCAAAGAAACTTTTTAAAACCCACAGTTGAAAAGCAAACAAACCATTCTTGAAAACACAAATGAGCAAGTATCTAAGAGCCCATGGATAACCATGGATAGAAAGGGTGCTAACACCTTCCCTTTCTATAATCTACCTCCCGAACCGAGAGCAATCTCTTTAAGGAATTTTTCTGTGCTTTTGTCCTTTCCATTTGGAGAAAATAAAAGACGGTGGCGACTCTTGCTTCCGCGACATTTTCGCGAACCAGCGTTAAACAGTCAGTTCCAGATCCACCGATCACAGAACTGGCGACTCTGCTGGGGATATTTTAAAGTGAGGTGTACCTTAGGGTTAGTTCATAACTGTGTTTTCAATTGTATTGACTTGTCTGCTTTAAATTTGTGGGTTGCATGGGAGTTACATAGATCCTAACCCGGATCTGGGGATACCCTGTTTAGGTAGCATAAGCTGTGAGGGACCTGTCCGGCGTAGACCGACACGGGTGAAGCAGTGGCTACGTTGGTGTGGCACCTTGGTCTGTACCGATATCCCTTGTGTCGCAACAAGGAGAATATGGGTCTTCTGAGGAGTCATTAAGCACCAACAACCTTAGAACCTTAAATGACACAACTTGGCCATTAGAACAGTAGCAGTATGCTACGCCCATTGAGGCTAAACTCTCGTGATGGTTCTGGCCGCAAGAAAAGATTGCGATGCTGGAGTTATGACCGATTGAGGGTAGTCAATGATATTGGGATCCTCTAAGAACCCGGTTACTTTGATAGGACAGGTATGAACCCACCAACTTCAAGAGGGTAATACCCAGACCTCATGCTGGCCTTAAACTCTAAGGGCTTCTCTTGTGTGACTTGCGTGCCTTCGTACTTGACTACTTGCATGCTTGTTATCTATCTGACACATGAACTACTTGCAGGTTTTGTTTATAGTCCTTAATTGGGACTCGTAACAGGGTTTACTAAGTCTCTTGCAGGTTTTGTTTATAGTCCTTAATTGGGACTCATAACAGGGTGTACTAACTACTTGCAGGTTCTGTTTATAGTCCTTAATTGGGACTCATGACAGGTTTTACTTGAGTTTCTTGCAGGTTTTGGTTTGCAGTCCTTAATTGGGACTCATAACAGGGTTACTTACATTACCCCCATGCATAGCATAACATCATACCATTGCATACATCCTGCATAAGGACTAACCTATTTCAAGGATCTCAAGGGTCTGTGATGCAGGTCATGATGAATCAAACATCTAGCAAGGGGCAAAGAGGATTTATTTTCCTCTAGCCAAAGTTGTCAGAGGCTATGACCCACTTGATATGGTGAGCTTTGACTCCTGAAGAAGGTTCCCCCAGCCAAGGTTGTTTGGAAAGCAAAATAAGGTTGATGACTTGAGTCAGGGGCTATGACCCACTTGATATGGTGAGCCTTTGACCCTTGGAAGAGAGACTCTCAACAAATATGAAGTTTCTTTCAATCAAGCTACCAGATCCAAACGCTAACAAATTTTCTTGTTTACCCCGCGAGGTCCTTGAAAACATTACATGCATGTCATACTCATCATTGCATAACAGGTATCCTTGTTGCAGGTCACTTACCTTTCTCGCTGTTTATTTCAGCAATGGCTTCACAACAAGATAACCAGGACCTTCACGCTCAAGAGACTCAGTTCAGGGAAATCTTCCTAGGTCTATCCAAGGGGTAGAAAGAGTTGAGGACACTCCTCATGGGGAATCTGATCAGAAAGAGTCCTGAAGATGACAAGGACGAACAGCTGAAACGTCTACAAGCTGAGGTAGACACATTGAAAACCCAGATGCTGGGGCAAAGGGCACTCATTCAAGGTTTAGCTCAGGAGCAAGGAGAGCTGAGGGCCATGATCAGTCAGCTTCATCAAGACATGAAGCAACCAGCCCAAGACAGGGACCCAGTCATTAATCAACTTCTAAGAAGTCAAAGGTTTGGGTCTCTCCAAGCTGCTATTACTTCACAGGTCCAACAACGACCTCGTCCAGAACAACGGGCTGATCAGAGCAAACCAGACAAGCCTAAAAGGCAGTTCACCAAGATCAACATGTCGCTGGATCAGGCACTATAACAAATGTTAGAGGCAGGGTTGATCACCTTAAGGGCTCCTCTCCGAAATCCAAACACTTCTGCTCCTAACTATCATCCCAACGATAGGTGCGCATACCATTCTGATAGCCCGGGGCATACTACAGACAACTGCTGGCCTCTCAAAAACAAGATTCAAGACATGATCGACGCTGGAGAGATTCAGTTTGAAGTACCTGAGACTCCGAACATAATCACTGCTCCCTTGCCAAATCAGGGCTAGGATTGAGAAATTTATGTTCATTCGAATGTTCAAGTTGCAATTTTCTTTTGTTCAAACATTTACTCATGTTAAACATTGTTATTTCATTAATGCATCGCATATGTCTGTTCTGAAACAATATATTCATATTCACTAAATGCAAATTATTTTCATATTTTTTCTGATGATCAACTCTTAAATAATAATTCTAAGCCTCTTGAGGGAGGATGACGAAAACGATACCACGTTCTTTACAGTATGCTTTTGAACAGACCCCGCTGATGAGGTACATGCATTGTTTCAATTCCTAAACACTGGAGTTATAAGGAAGATAATCCCTCGTCAACCCCTCTGAGCCAAAGAAGTAGGAGTTTTTCTTTTCGAAATTTAAAACCCTTAATCATAACCTGGGGCAGGGTAGTCTCTCAGTTGATCCAAGTGCATAACGAATGGCACCAAAGAGGTCCTTACAAAACAAAAGACAGTGATGGTTCCGAATAATCATAAAAACAGGCAGTCATTATTTCCCAAAAATGAAATCCCAATAAGTCAAAACCTATGAAGGAGACTTAAAAAACAGGGGCATCCCGCTGACTGTAATCACAAAAGAAACAGTTCAGGCAAAAAACAGGGATAACGAAATCAAAAAAAAAGGAAAGAGGTCACACAAACCCTCAATAACAAAAAGGGATGACTGCCTATTCAAATAAACATTCAACATCCAAACCATCACGGGAATATCAGGACAAAAACTCAAATAAGGTCTAACGTACGATCAGCTGAGTTTAGGATTGAAGAACATCACGAAGAGCGGGTGGGTACAAAGAAAATTTGAGCCTTTATCCTTTGTTTCTTAAACCATGAACATGCCATGTTATAACCCTTAAAAGTCCTAGCTGAAGCATGGGTTAGTTCGAAAGCATACTGTTACGAAAGGTATCCTGACTCCTTAAGGCCTACGGTAAATACGGAGTTTACATCACGTTTTACAAACATTCACTTGTTTTATGAAAAAGAATGCATTATCAAAATCTTCAAGACAGACATAAGCTTTGCATTTTTTATATAACATTGTTTGCATATGACTATTTGTTTGAACAGCAGGGAAATTCGCACGATGAATACCTAATGAACAGAAGTACTTACAATCAAGGGGCAGACGTGATTATTGTCCATCATCTGGGGCAATTAAGTCAAGATTCGGAGAATCTCTCAAAAGGCCAAACAGCCAGGGGCAAACCTCCATCTGGATCACTTGGGGCATTGGACGATCAAACGAAGATCTTCTGGTATGGCGACACAACGCTACAACAAGGGCACCTCCCTACATCCTGAGAGCATGGACATAGTCGAAAAAATACTGCGCATAATCAAAGACCCGCTAGGTTGACACACCTAGGCAAAAATAAGGGCTTCCCGGTGAACCAAAAGGGTTCGGGCAAAATAAGGGATGAAATGAAAAAATCTGTACACCCGGCAAGCCGAAAACCTGAAAAGGCGGCTTGGGCAAAAATGGGTATCCCGGTGGACTGAAAACCCGAAAGGGCGGTCCAGGCTAAAGTTAGGGATTAAAGCGTACGACTATGTCCTGCCATCCTGTCACCTGCCTACCAGAAATAGGTCTGTCCATCAGCAAGCTATCAGCGCCTCACAGGTCTTCCTCTCCCACCTCAGAAGCAGGGGCAATAAAGAGTTGTCTAAAAGCAATCTAATTGTTCTGTCCTCCAGGGTACCAAGATGGGTTCAGCGGAAGAACGTAACCAGATATCTTAATCCCACAGAGAGTGAGCCAGCAAGTCAGTACACTCTCCTCAAGCTATATTATCAAACCTTAAGGAAGTTGAGTATCCTCCAGCAGATCTCAACATTCCCCAGCAGCATATATACATATATTCTTAACAAGCATCCCCGACAGTCTTGGTCTAAAGATTGTTCCCCGACGGTATATCAAACATTCAAAGGAATCACTTCCCCCACAGTTCAAAACTTCCCCAGGAGAGTCCAATCTAGTTCCCCAGGAAAGTTGGAATCCATCCCCCCAGCAGTAAGCTTATCCCCAGTAGATTCTGGAAGCTCATCCTCGCAGAGCACGAACGCATCGCCCGGCTTTATTCAAAGAGTTATTTCCCTACCAGGATATAACTGGGTTATCCTCAGCCAAAAGCCACGGAAAGGTCGTCGTCAACACAGTTCTTTCTTATCCCCAGCGAAGTCTATCAGCACTTCCAACACAGCAAAGATATCCCCAGCAAGTTATTATCAACAACTCAGCAAAGTACCTCTCTCCCTACAGAGTATTGCTTCCCAGCAAGGTCGTTAGAGTACTTTCCTCCCCGCAGAGTTATTCCATTCGCCAAGTTTATTCCCCAACAGAGTCATCTTCTCCTACCGGTATTCTTGCAACTATCATCCCCAGCGGAAGCAAAATCCATTCTTCAACATCAGCCCAGGAGCGACTTCCCGGCACCCGTCAAGGATTTACTTTCCTAGACGAAAAATACATTCATAAACATCTTCATACATTATAGCATGCATATACGCATCATGAACATACAATCTCACGTACTCAGAGAGCATCTCGCACGTCATACCACATGACATCGCATACAACTAATGCTTGTCTTTTCAGGACAAAAGTACAAAAATGATTACCATCAATGGTCGCAACTAAAGATCCGAGTCCTGAATCTTGCCAGGGTGTATCTGTTGATGACCAAGTACCAGATCCGATTCCTGTATCTTGCCAGGGTGTGTCTGAAGAGTTCGAGGATCCGATGCCTGAATCTTGCCAGGGTGTATCCGTTGAAGACTAGCATTACCAGATCCGATTCCTGTATCTTGCCAGGGTGTGTCTGAAGAGTTCGAGGATCCGATACCTGAATCTTGCCAGGGTGTATCCGTTGAAGGCTAGAATTACCAGATCCGATTCCTGTATCTTGCCAGGGTGTGTCTGAAGAGTTCGAGGATCCGATGCCTGAATCTTGCCAGGGTGTATCCGTTGAAGACTAGCATTACCAGATCCGATTCTTGTATCTTGCCAGGGTGCGTCTGAAGAGTTCGAGGATCCGATGCCTGAATCTTGCCAGGGTGTATCCGTTGAAGACTAGCCTTACCAGATTCGATGCCTGTATCTTGCCATGGTGTGTCTGAAGAGTTCGAGGATCCGATGCCTGAATCTTGCCAGGGTGTATCCGTTGAAGACTAGCATTACCAGATCTGATTCCTGTATCTTGCCAGGGTGCGTCTGAAGAGTTCGAGGATCCGATGCCTGAATCTTGCCAGGGTGTATCCGTTGAAGACTAGCATTACCAGATCCGATTCCTGTATCTTGCCAGGGTGTGTCTGAAGAGTTCGAGGATCCGATGCCTGAATCTTGCCAGGGTGTATCCGTTGAAGACTAACATTACCAGATCCGATTCCTGTATCTTGCCAGGGTGTTTCTGAAGAGTTCGAGGATCCGATGCCTGAATCTTGCCAGGGTGTATCCGTTGAAGACTAGCATTACCAGATCCGATTCATGTATCTTGCCAGGGTGTGTCTGAAGAGTTCGAGGATCCGATGCCTGAATCTTGCCGGGGTGTATCCATTGAAGACTAACATTACCAGATCTGATTCCTGTATCTTGCCAGGGTGTGTCTGAAGAGTTCGGGGATCCGATGCCTGAATCTTGCCAGGGTGTATCCGTTGAAGACTAACATTACCAGATCCGATTCCTGTATCTTGCCAGGGTGTGTCTGAAGAGTTCGAGGATCCGATACCTGAATCTTGCCAGGGTGTATCCGTTGAAGACTAACATTACCAGATCCGATTCCTGTATCTTGCCAGGGTGTGTCTGAAGAGTTCGAGGATCCGATACCTGAATCTTGCCAGGGTGTATCCGTTGGAGACTAACATTACCAGACTCGATTCCTGTATCCCGCCAGGGCACGTCTGAAGAATTCGAAGATCTCGCCAGGGCACGTCTGAAGAATTCGAAGATCCGATTCCTGTAACCAGTCAGGACATATCTACACAAAGCATCTGAAGACCAGCTCCTGCAACATGTCAGGTACTCATTTTTCTTTTGCAGGTACGCAAGTTCTCGCTAAGGAATCTCTTACGCGATCAACATCCAGATGGCATCTATAAGCCCATCATCCTATTCATCAACCTCTAAATGGCATCTATAAGCCCATTTCATCATCACACTGCTACTATGTGAGCGCAAATTTCTGGGCACTTTAGTATTCAATCATCTTCCACCCTCGGATTACGAAAGGCACGTCAGCCAATCTGCATCCTCAGGTCTAAGAATATTGAACAGGGGCAACTGTTGTACCCCAAAATTTTCCCTCCCATATTCTTCAAGAAATTGCCAAAGCATGCTTCAAAATTCCCCAAGGGTTGCACAGTTCAAGGGCCTCCTAACAGTCAAGATTAGGGTCTTGGTTCTGATCAAGAAAATGAAGTTTCCAAGGGTCCAATAAAGTCTCATATGCCTACAAATATGGTCAAGCATCCTCATACAAAGTTTCAAGACTTTCAGCACAAAATTGCACAGTCAAAACCCTAATTGCACTACAGTCAACTGTAGGGGCAAAATGGTCATTTGGCAGTCAAAAGTTCAAATTTTTGGTCAACATCTCATTTTGAAGCCACAAACATCATTTGATAAATGCTTGATCATGATTCTCAAAGCTTGGCTCAAAAATCATCAAGATGCAAAAGTTTCTTTATTTGGACAGCTGAAAAAGTCAACTGTAAATTGACCAGGGCATAACTTTCACATGGATTATCAGAAAAATTCCATCCAAAGCTCATTTTGAAGAGAAAGACATTTCCTACAACCCATTTTCATACTTCAAGTCCAAGAAATGCTCTCACAAAAAGTTATCAATTTCAACATTATAGGTCATTTTCAAAAGTCAACAAAAAGGGACTTTAAGTCAAAGGCCATAACTTGAGATTGGTAAATCAAAATGACATGGGACCAAAGGCATTGGTTAGAGGACTCAAAGACCTTTCCATAATGTCCAAGAACATGAGCAAAGCTTAAAAATTGAGCAAGTTATGCCTTGTGGAAGTTGGGAAATGTTTGGATATTTTGAAAAGTCAACATTGAGTCAAATGACCTAAAATTGCTAATGGGCCTCTTTTTCTTCCACAATTCATTATCCAAGGCATGTGCACGACCATTTGGCCCAAAGGGAAGTTTTTCTTCATTATTTATTTATTTATTTGGATTTTTATTATTAATAATTCATTTTAATTAAATAAAATACATGAAAAATACTAAACCTAAGTTTTTCAATCTTTTTATGCATGATATATACTCAATAATTCGTGCATGATCAGATATGGAAGGAATTGAAGTGATTGGATATGATTGAGGTCAAAATAGCATGAAAAAATATTGAAAAAGATCTTGAAAAATCAAATCTTACAAACCATGAATGCAAAGGTTTTGGATCAATTTCTTTAACCCTAATCATTCACAGGTACATATATATGCTAAACCTAGTCCTAAAAACCTCTAAGCTGCGCATAAACTCCATTATCAAACTCACACTTTTGGCCTAAAAATTTCAAAACTGAAAACAAGATTAGAGGTTGATTCAAGGCAAAAGAGTTGTTCCAATAGCTTGCTGAGGCTTCAAGGAAGATTTCCAAATAAAAACCATCCATCCTAACCTCAAGAAACGTGAGAACGATCTCACCCTGTACAGAAAATATTTGATACTCTTGCATCTCGATTCATACATTTTTCATAATTTTTGATGCTTAATTTGTGTTCCTTATATGATTCTGATGCTAACTGTGTAATCTAATTGTATTATTATCACTCATATGCGAAATCGCCATTAAAGCATCCTAGGTTTTCAGACGTGCAAAATTAGGGATTCTCTTATCCAGAAAAATTGGAGCACAAGACCCAGACCATCAAAATCAGGACCTTCATACAAACTCAGTGATAGGGTCGCGCTCAATTTATGAGCCACCCTGAGCTAATCGCTATTTTTCAATAGGGTGGCTATGGGGACGTTTGAAAACCGTTGCTGATTGTGTTTTGTTTCAGGAAAAAGATAAGGCCACGAGGAAGATGACTAGGTGGCAAGGAACAATTGGGTGGTTTAAACTTTCGCGCGAAAAGAGAAGCATTAACGCGTGTTTGTTTTATTATGTTTATTAATTATTTCATATACAGATGAACAACGCAGCACGAATGGCAAGCACGCTCAATGATAACCCCTGGGACCTGGGTTCGAGCCCCAGGTCCTCTTACCTTTCATATTATTTTTCCTCTAATCACTATCCCATGCAGGTTCAGTACAAGGCACCTACCATATACGCTTCCATCTAACGCGCCACTTGGTCAATCTCATTCATCCAAGGGCTCAGATCTAAAGAACATGGGGGATCCTAGTCAAAGATACCACACGCGTCTTGGAAAAGTCAAAGAGGCCAGAGTTATTGGGCTTAAATTACTAGCCATTCACCTCACAATTAGGGGCAGAACCCCCTAGGTTTGCAAAATTTTTATTATTCTTTGTTTTTTCATTATTTTTACATTCTTTTAATTATTGTTTTTTTAATTAATTTAATATTTTTATAATATATAAAAAACACCAAAAAATCAGAAAAGATAAAAAATAATAAATATTTTTATTTTAGTATTTTTGTAAATAAATTGCATTAATTAATTTTAGTTATTAAATTAGGTTTAATTGTAATATTCTCCTTAATAAAAATCTAAAATTGGTAGAATTAGGGTTTATAATCATTTTTATCCCTTTTTTCTTTTCTTTCATAATAATTAAATATTTCCTATTTTTTATAATTAAATGGCATGTAAATAATTAGGTTAAATATTAGGTTAAAATTTAATCTTTTCTTAATAAACTAAAAACAACTAGAATTAGGGTTAGCATTTTATTTCAATTAATTCTTTTTTCATTAAAATCCTATAAATACAAAAAAATTAAAAAAATAATTTCTTTTCCTTTTTATTAATTAATTTAATCATTTAATTCAATTTTGCAAAAAGGGTCCAACGCCCTCGTTCTTAATTCTTATTTAATTCGCGTGTTTATTTATTTTTCATATAATTTTTATGTACCTCTCCCAAAGCCGTGTAATTAATTTCTCGCACTTTGCTTTTCATTATTCCTTTATTTTTCTGTCAAATCGGGTTCTGGAAATTTTGGCGATGTGGACCCGCGCCTTTTGTAATAGCTTAGAACTTTTACCTTCTCGCACTTTTTAACTGTTAATTAAATCGCATGCAAGAATGAATGACTAAGATAAAAATAAACGCGTAGATCACACATGACATGACAAGATAAATACAAATGAACATGACACACAAATCACACACCACCCCTAGGGTACGCCTCACTGTTGCCTTGCCTCGAAAGGTGATCGTCGAGTAGAGGATGTCTTAGTAAGTCCTCATGATCCGGGAACCTGGCATGAGGGTAGCTTCTAAGGTGTCTTCCCATTGCTCTGGTGATCACCATGTCCCGAACCTCGAATTGACCCGAACACCTCCAACGGTGGTGCTACCTACCTCTCAATGGTGGGATGGCACTGCTTTAAAGGACATTTACACAGACGAATTCCTTAGGGTAGGTAGACGACTCTAGATACTTGCTCTAATTTCAAAACAAATCAAAAAATACTTTTCACACCGACACCTTTTCAAAAGCTTTCGAAAGCAATTTTTCAAACACTCTTGAGGACTGATACAAGAGTCGAACTGGAATTTTCAAAGAAACTTTTTAAAACCCACAGTTGAAAAGCAAACAAACCATTCTTGAAAACACAAATGAGCAAGTATCTAAGAGCCCATGGATAACCATGGATAGAAAGGGTGCTAACACCTTCCCTTTCTATAATCTACCTCCCGAACCGAGAGCAATCTCTTTAAGGAATTTTTCTGTGCTTTTGTCCTTTCCATTTGGAGAAAATAAAAGACGGTGGCGACTCTTGCTTCCGCGACATTTTCGCGAACCAGCGTTAAACAGTCAGTTCCAGATCCACCGATCACAGAACTGGCGACTCTGCTGGGGATATTTTAAAGTGAGGTGTACCTTAGGGTTAGTTCATAACTGTGTTTTCAATTGTATTGACTTGTCTGCTTTAAATTTGTGGGTTGCATGGGAGTTACATAGATCCTAACCCGGATCTGGGGATACCCTGTTTAGGTAGCATAAGCTGTGAGGGACCTGTCCGGCGTAGACCGACACGGGTGAAGCAGTGGCTACGTTGGTGTGGCACCTTGGTCTGTACCGATATCCCTTGTGTCGCAACGAGGAGAATATGGGTCTTCTGAGGAGTCATTAAGCACCAACAACCTTAGAACCTTAAATGACACAACTTGGCCATTAGAACAGTAGCAGTATGCTACGCCCATTGAGGCTAAACTCTCGTGATGGTTCTGGCCGCAAGAAAAGATTGCGATGCTGGAGTTATGACCGATTGAGGGTAGTCAATGATATTGGGATCCTCTAAGAACCCGGTTACTTTGATAGGACAGGTATGAACCCACCAACTTCAAGAGGGTAATACCCAGACCTCATGTTGGCCTTAAACTCTAAGGGCTTATCTTGTGTGACTTGTGTGCCTTCGTACTTGACTACTTGCATGCTTGTTATCTATCTGACACATGAACTACTTGCAGGTTTTGTTTATAGTCCTTAATTGGGACTCGTAACAGGGTTTACTAAGTCTCTTGCAGGTTTTGTTTATAGTCCTTAATTGGGACTCATAACAGGGTGTACTAACTACTTGCAGGTTCTGTTTATAGTCCTTAATTGGGACTCATGACAGGTTTTACTTGAGTTTCTTGCAGGTTTTGGTTTGCAGTCCTTAATTGGGACTCATAACAGGGTTACTTACATTACCCCCATGCATAGCATAACATCATACCATTGCATACATCCTGCATAAGGACTAACCTATTTCAAGGATCTCAAGGGTCTGTGATGCAGGTCATGATGAATCAAACATCTAGCAAGGGGCAAAGAGGATTTATTTTCCTCTAGCCAAAGTTGTCAGAGGCTATGACCCACTTGATATGGTGAGCTTTGACTCCTGAAGAAGGTTCCCCCAGCCAAGGTTGTTTGGAAAGCAAAATAAGGTTGATGACTTGAGTCAGGGGCTATGACCCACTTGATATGGTGAGCCTTTGACCCTTGGAAGAGAGACTCTCAACAAATATGAAGTTTCTTTCAATCAAGCTACCAGATCCAAACGCTAACAAATTTTCTTGTTTACCCCGCGAGGTCCTTGAAAACATTACATGCATGTCATACTCATCATTGCATAACAGGTATCCTTGTTGCAGGTCACTTACCTTTCTCGCTGTTTATTTCAGCAATGGCTTCACAACAAGATAACCAGGACCTTCACGCTCAAGAGACTCAGTTCAGGGAAATCTTCCTAGGTCTATCCAAGGGGTAGAAAGAGTTGAGGACACTCCTCATGGGGAATCTGATCAGAAAGAGTCCTGAAGATGACAAGGACGAACAGCTGAAACGTCTACAAGCTGAGGTAGACACATTGAAAACCCAGATGCTGGGGCAAAGGGCACTCATTCAAGGTTTAGCTCAGGAGCAAGGAGAGCTGAGGGCCATGATCAGTCAGCTTCATCAAGACATGAAGCAACCAGCCCAAGTCAGGGACCCAGTCATTAATCAACTTCTAAGAAGTCAAAGGTTTGGGTCTCTCCAAGCTGCTATTACTTCACAGGTCCAACAACGACCTCGTCCAGAACAACGGGCTGATCAGAGCAAACCAGACAAGCCTAAAAGGCAGTTCACCAAGATCAACATGTCGCTGGATCAGGCACTATAACAAATGTTGGAGGCAGGGTTGATCACCTTAAGGGCTCCTCTCCGAAATCCAAACACTTCTGCTC
Organism: Vicia faba; assembly: GCA_948472305.1. Taxonomy (NCBI): domain Eukaryota; kingdom Viridiplantae; phylum Streptophyta; class Magnoliopsida; order Fabales; family Fabaceae; genus Vicia; species Vicia faba. The sequence goes on from OX451736.1 coordinate 1,602,659,953, forward strand.
CTAACTATCATCCCAACGATAGGTGCGCATACCATTCTGATAGCCCGGGGCATACTACGGACAACTGCTGGCCTCTCAAAAACAAGATTCAAGACATGATCGACGCTGGAGAGATTCAGTTTGAAGTACCTGAGACTCCGAACATAATAACTGCTCCCTTGCCAAATCAGGGCTAGGATTGAGAAATTTATGTTCATTCGAATGTTCAAGTTGCAATTTTCTTTTGTTCAAACATTTACTCATGTTAAACATTGTTATTTCATTAATGCATCGCATATGTCTGTTCTGAAACAATATATTCATATTCACTAAATGCAAATTATTTTCATATTTTTTCTGATGATCAACTCTTAAATAATAATTCTAAGCCTCTTGAGGGAGGATGACGAAAATGATACCACGTTCTTTACAGTATGCTTTTGAACAGACCCCGCTGATGAGGTACATGCATTGTTTCAATTCCTAAACACTGGAGTTATAAGGAAGATAATCCCTCGTCAACCCCTCTGAGCCAAAGAAGTAGGAGTTTTTCTTTTCGAAATTTAAAACCCTTAATCATAACCTGGGGCAGGGTAGTCTCTCAGTTGATCCAAGTGCATAACGAATGGCACCAAAGAGGTCCTTACAAAACAAAAGACAGTGATGGTTCCGAATAATCATAAAAACAGGCAGTCATTATTTCCCAAAAATGAAAGCCCAATAAGTCAAAACCTATGAAGGAGACTTACAAAACTGGGGCATCCCGCTGACTGTAATCACAAAAGAAACAGTTCAGGCAAAAAACAGGGATAACGAAATCAAAAAAAAAGGAAAGAGGTCACACAAACCCTCAATAACAAAAAGGGATGACTGCCTATTCAAATAAACATTCAACATCCAAACCATCACGGGAATATCAGGACAAAAACTCAAATAAGGTCTAACGTACGATCAGCTGAGTTTAGGATTGAAGAACATCACGAAGAGCGGGTGGGTACAAAGAAAATTTGAGCCTTTATCCTTTGTTTCTTAAACCATGAACATGCCATGTTATAACCCTTAAAAGTCCTAGCTGAAGCATGGGTTAGTTCGAAAGCATACTGTTACGAAAGGTATCCTGACTCCTTAAGGCCTACGGTAAATACGGAGTTTACATCACGTTTTACAAACATTCACTTGTTTTATGAAAAAGAATGCATTCTCAAAATCTTCAAGACAGACATAAGCTTTGCATTTTTTATATAACATTGTTTGCATATGACTATTTGTTTGAACAGCAGGGAAATTCGCACGATGAATACCTAATGAACAGAAGTACTTCCAATCAAGGGGCAGACGTGATTATTGTCCATCATCTGGGGCAATTAAGTCAAGATTCGGAGAATCTCTCAAAAGGCCAAACAGCCAGGGGCAAACCTCCATCTGGATCACTTGGGGCATTGGACGATCAAACGAAGATCTTCTGGTATGGCGACACAACGCTACAACAGGGGCACCTCCCTACATCCTGAGAGCATGGACATAGTCGAAAAAATATTGCGCATAATCAAAGACCCGCTAGGTTGACACACCTAGGCAAAAATAAGGGCTTCCCGGTGAACCAAAAGGGTTCGGGCAAAATAAGGGATGAAATGAAAAAATCTGTACACCCGGCAAGCCGAAAACCTGAAAAGGCGGCTTGGGCAAAAATGGGTATCCCGGTGGACTGAAAACCCGAAAGGGCGGTCCAGGCAAAAGTTAGGGATTAAAGCGTACGACTATGTCCTGCCATCCTGTCACCTGCCTACCAGAAATAGGTCTGTCCATCAGCAAGCTATCAGCGCCTCACAGGTCTTCCTCTCCCACCTCAGAAGCAGGGGCAATAAAGAGTTGTCTAAAAGCAATCTAATTGTTCTGTCCTCCAGGGTACCAAGATGGGTTCAGCGGAAGAACGTAACCAGATATCTTAATCCCCCAGAGAGTGAGCCAGCAAGTCAGTACACTCTCCTCAAGCTATATTATCAAACCTTAAGGAAGTTGAGTATCCTCCAGCAGATCTCAACATTCCCCAGCAGCATATATACATATATTCTTAACAAGCATCCCCGACAGTCTTGGTCTAAAGATTGTTCCCCGACGGTATATCAAACATTCAAAGGAATCACTTCCCCCACAGTTCAAAACTTCCCCAGGAGAGTCCAATCTAGTTCCCCGGGAAAGTTGGAATCCATCCCCCCAGCAGTAAGCTTATCCCCAGTAGATTCTGGAAGCTCATCCTCGCAGAGCACGAACGCATCGCCCGGCTTTATTCAAAGAGTTATTTCCCTACCAGGATATAACTGGGTTATCCTCAGCCAAAAGCCACGGAAAGGTCGTCGTCAACACAGTTCTTTCTTATCCCCAGCGAAGTCTATCAGCACTTCCAACACAGCAAAGATATCCCCAGCAAGTTATTATCAACAACTCAGCAAAGTACCTCTCTCCCCACAGAGTATTGCTTCCCAGCAAGGTCGTTAGAGTACTTTCCTCCCCGCAGAGTTATTCCATTCGCCAAGTTTATTCCCCAACAGAGTCATCTTCTCCTACCGGTATTCTTGCAACTATCATCCCCAGCGGAAGCAAAATCCATTCTTCAACATCAGCCCAGGAGCGACTTCCCGGCACCCGTCAAGGATTTACTTTCCTAGACGAAAAATACATTCATAAACATCTTCATACATTATAGCATGCATATACGCATCATGAACATACAATCTCACGTACTCAGAGAGCATCTCGCACGTCATACCACATGACATCGCATACAACTAATGCTTGTCTTTTCAGGACAAAAGTACAAAAATGATTACCATCAATGGTCGCAACTAAAGATCCGAGTCCTGAATCTTGCCAGGGTGTATCTGTTGATGACCAAGTACCAGATCCGATTCCTGTATCTTGCCAGGGTGTGTCTGAAGAGTTCGAGGATCCGATGCCTGAATCTTGCCAGGGTGTATCCGTTGAAGACTAGCATTACCAGATCCGATTCCTGTATCTTGCCAGGGTGTGTCTGAAGAGTTCGAGGATCCGATACCTGAATCTTGCCAGGGTGTATCCGTTGAAGGCTAGAATTACTAGATCCGATTCCTGTATCTTGCCAGGGTGTGTCTGAAGAGTTCGAGGATCCGATGCCTGAATCTTGCCAGGGTGTATCCGTTGAAGACTAGCATTACCAGATCCGATTCCTGTATCTTGCCAGGGTGCGTCTGAAGAGTTCGAGGATCCGATGCCTGAATCTTGCCAGGGTGTATCCGTTGAAGACTAGCCTTACCAGATTCGATGCCTGTATCTTGCCATGGTGTGTCTGAAGAGTTCGAGGATCCGATGCCTGAATCTTGCCAGGGTGTATCCGTTGAAGACTAGCATTACCAGATCTGATTCCTGTATCTTGCCAGGGTGCGTCTGAAGAGTTCGAGGATCAGATGCCTGAATCTTGCCAGGGTGTATCCGTTGAAGACTAGCATTACCAGATCCGATTCCTGTATCTTGCCAGGGTGTGTCTGAAGAGTTCGAGGATCCGATGCCTGAATCTTGCCAGGGTGTATCCGTTAAAGACTAACATTACCAGATCCGATTCCTGTATCTTGCCAGGGTGTTTCTGAAGAGTTCGAGGATCCGATGCCTGAATCTTGCCAGGGTGTATCCGTTGAAGACTAGCATTACCAGATCCGATTCATGTATCTTGCCAGGGTGTGTCTGAAGAGTTCGAGGATCCGATGCCTGAATCTTGCCGGGGTGTATCCATTGAAGACTAACATTACCAGATCCGATTCCTGTATCTTGCCAGGGTGTGTCTGAAGAGTTCGGGGATCCGATGCCTGAATCTTGCCAGGGTGTATCCGTTGAAGACTAACATTACCAGATCCGATTCCTGTATCTTGCCAGGGTGTGTCTGAAGAGTTCGAGGATCCGATACCTGAATCTTGCCAGGGTGTATCCGTTGAAGACTAACATTACCAGATCCGATTCCTGTATCTTGCCAGGGTGTGTCTGAAGAGTTCGAGGATCCGATACCTGAATCTTGCCAGGGTGTATCCGTTGGAGACTAACATTACCAGACTCGATTCCTGTATCCCGCCAGGGTGGTGACTCTTGCTCAATCGAAACATTTGCGAAAACAAATGCAAAACCATAGTCAGTTCTCCCACCGTATCACAGATGCATTCTTCAAAATTCGTCGTGAACTCGGAATCCTAGATGAATAAGATATATAAGGTGCACTCTATCCTTAACTATACATAAATGTACATATATATGGGCTTAGAACATGTTTCAATTGTTAAATATATTGTTTTTAAATTTTTTTCTTTTAAGTAAATCGATTTACTTAGTGTGTAAATCGATTTACCACTGAAGCAAAAATCAATTTTAATAATTTTTTTTGTGTAAATCGATTTACCAAGTATGTAAATCGATTTACCACAGAAACTGAAGCGTTTTTATTTAATTTTTCACTGTGCAAATCGATTGATCCTACACACCAATCGATTTACACATGTTCAACATGTGATATTTTTATGAGTCTTTAATATATTGGTCAACCTTACCTTGCCTCTCAACCCCACCTTCTTTTTGACCAATCATGGAATATTTACCAACTCCACTCAATTAAGTCTCATAAAGACCTCACTTACTCTACTCTACTATTTAATCTCACCAAAACTCCCTCACTATCTCATAACACCAAAACTCACTCACTATCTCATAACAACACAAAAATTCTCTATCTTCCTTACTCAAAACCCTAACCATCTCCATGGCTCCTAAAAGAAAAGCAACAGCCTCAAAAAGGAAAGAAGAAAACTGTTGCAGCCTCTGAAAACTCATTGCTCGAGTACCTCTCGGATACACAACATGAAAGATTCATCAAGCATTTTAAAAAGAAAATAATCCCAGCTCCAAAATTCGGTATGTTATCTACCTTTCCCGATGAATGCTTCACTTTTCAAAAGGATTTGATTGCTTATGGGCTAGAACCGTTAATATCATCATGTGGTTACTATTATCCGGATCTAGTTCGAGTATTCTACAGCAACATGCATTATGATAACAACAAATGTTATACCTATGTGCTCGGAACAAGAATTCCTCTGCATTCAAAAACAATAGGCAGAATTTTGAACATCCCATATACTGGAAGTACCCTCTATGACCCAGAGGATGCTGACTGGGAAAATTATAAGAAGCGAGAATTCTTCTATAGCATTGGCCGGTTGTCAGAAGCAGAATACCGTGCAAAGCGGATTCGTAGTCTTGGCGGTGTTATTCCGGCTCGGGACACTTGGAGTGCTGGTAATTTTCATATTGATGATAGATTGTTCCATTATTTTCTGGTATACATTTTATTTCCTAGAGCAGGAAATCATTGTACTGTGATCGACCTAGAATTGCAAATACTCTATGCGAGGAAAAATGGCATTTCGGTAAACTGGGCTAAACTGATTGTGGTGCATATGTTAAGAGTTGCCACAAGGGCTACTTTTCTGCCATATGCATACTTCATCACAAGGATCTTGGAAGCATTTGATATAGATTTTACTGGGTTTGAGAGAGTTGAAATGGATCCAATCAGCAATAGGATCTCCATCAAAAATGTTGATTCTCGGATGGGTGTTCATTTCAATTCTGAAGCAAAAACCATCAATATATTAGAGAGGACGTTATAGGTGATGAAGGCAATAATGCGGATGAAGAAGAAAATGAAGTTCCTCCTCCTGCTGCCTCTTCTGGTCCAACCAACCAAGATGTTATGGATTATATGACTCAACAGTTTGCATCTCTCAACACTAACATCAATGCTCGATGGACCGCGATAAATGACTCTACCTCCTCTCGCATCAATGCTTTTCAGAACGATGTGAACCAACAGTTTTCATACCTCTACTCACATCTCCATATTCCTCCATACGATCCAAACAATCCAGCACCTCCGCCTCTTCAATACACCGAACCACCTCTACAACAACAATTTCCATATCAAGGACCCTTCTAATACCTATATTATTAAATTCTTGTTATTTATCATTATGTTTTTGTTCTGTATTATTTCAAGTGTTAGTTTTTGTATTATGTATTTGAACTTTGTTCGCTATTTTTAGAAATTTGCATTTTCGTTTATGTTCATATCTGTTTCAACTTGTTATAAGTATCATCTTATGTTGCATCTTTCCCTTCTTTTTGATAATGTCAAAGGGGGAGAAGGATGTGATAGCACTTTATGGTTGTTTGTTTCAATTTTTTTTACATGGCAAGCTTTCAAAACTTTTTCTCCATAGGGGGAGAAATCTATCTTAGGGGGAGAAAACTTCTTTTGCTCCAATTCTGAACAACTCATAAAGAAAGATGGTTTGTCATCATCAAAAAGGGGGATAATGTAATCTCAAGCCTCAACTCAACTTTAGTTTTGATGAAAGACAAATAAGCACTATGATAAGAAGGAAAATAAGTGGAATTAGCTTAAAGCATCATTCACTCAAAGCTTCAAGGATCATGGCAAGCAATCAAGTATATCAATTCTCATTTTAACTACATTGATTAGAAATGCTCAAAAATGATATACACACTTACCACAACACTTCATTTAAAGTTTATAGCAAATTCTATGTTTTTCACTAATGTAAATCGATTAACATATCATGTAAATCGATTTACACATGTTTTTTCAAAAACTGATTGCCCCTGGCAGCAATCGATATACATGGAGTGTAAATCGATTGATTACTGAACTGAATTAATTTTTTAACACTTGTAAATCGATTTACACATAATGCTAATCGATTTACACATTAATTTTTTTTGAAAACAAGAATGTTACAAACTCGTGCAATCGATTTACATCTAATGCTAATCGATTTACACATTGTAATTTTTGAAAAATCTGAACTGGTTTCAAGATATCCTTCACACCTTTTCTCCAGTAGATGCATGGTCATACAATGCATCTTCTCAAGTTTTACAAACAGAAAAGTATCCTTTTGGAAAGGTATCTTGATTACTTTAAATACAAAATCTTTCAAATTATAAAATAACTCTTCTCTTATGCAATAATTCTGAACTTTGTAAAATATTAAAACTTCATATTTCTTAAGTTTTAAGAACAAAGATTTTCTGCACTTTCACACATATAAGGACAGAAATCTTTGAGCATTGTCTAACCATTGTGTTACAGTTTGAATTGCTTACAAGAGAAGAAAGAAGAAACTTCATTGAAGTCACTCTATGTGAATCAACATCTTTCAAGAAATCATATTTCACAGAATTATACAAAGTGTAACTTATTTCCAGGATTGTTGGAATTAAGATTTAGAATACTTTTGTACCTTGTTGTCCATTGTTGGAAACAAGAGGTATATTTTGAGAGGATTGTTCTCAAGAGACTTATTGGAAATCCAAGAGGGTGTTATTGGTATTTGTTAGTGTCTTTAGTTGATAAGACTAGGAAGAGTCTTGTAAAAGTTCTAACAAAATAGTGAAATCTCTTGCGTGTTTGCAAGGGGACTGGACGTACTTCCGGGGTGTGGAAGGAACCAGGATAAATCTCCGTGTCTCTTTACTTTCTGCACTTTACCATTTTCCAAAGCACTAAATCAAAATCAAAAAGTGTAAAATAAGTCAAAAATCGACCACCACCTAATTCACCCCCCCCCCCCCCCTCTTAGGCGCAATCTTAAACTTACAATTGGTATCAGAGCAGGTTATAGGTAACTGTTGTACCCCAAAATTTGCCCTCCAATATTCTTCAAGAAATTGCCAAATCATGCTTCAAAATTCCCCAAGGGTTGCACAGTTCAAGGGCCTCCTAACAGTCAAGATTAGGGTCTTGGTTCTGATCAAGAAAATGAAGTTTCCAAGGGTCCAATCAAGTCTCATATGCCTACAAATATGGTCAAGCATCCTCATACAAAGTTTCAAGACTTTCAGCACAAAATTGCACAGTCAAAACCCTAATTGCACTACAGTCAACTGTAGGGGCAAAATGGTCATTTGGCAGTCAAAAGTTCAAATTTTTGGTCAACATCTCATTTTGAAGCCACAAACATCATTTGATCAATGCTTGATCATGATTCTCAAAGCTTGGCTCAAAAATCATCAAGATGCAAAAGTTTCTTTATTTGGACAGCTGAAAAAGTCAACTGTAAATTGACCAGGGCATAACTTTCACATGGATTATCATAAAAATTCCATCCAAAGCTCATTTTGAAGAGAAAGACATTTCCTACAACCCATTTTCATACTTCAAGTCCAAGAAATGCTCTCACAAAAAGTTATCAATTTCAACATTATAGGTCATTTTCAAAAGTCAACAAAAAGGGACTTTAAGTCAAAGGCCATAACTTGAGATTGGTAAATCAAAATGACATGGGACCAAAGGCATTGGTTAGAGGACTCAAAGAACTTTCCAAAATGTCCAAGAACATGAGCAAAGCTTAAAAATTGAGCAAGTTATGCCTTGTGGAAGTTGGGAAATATTTGGATATTTTGAAAAGTCAACATTGAGTCAAATGACCTAAAATTGCTAATGGGCCTCTTTTTCTTCCACAATTCATTATCCAAGGCATGTGCACGACCATTTGGCCCAAAGGGAAGTTTTTCTTCATTATTTATTTATTTATTTGGATTTTTATTATTAATAATTCATTTTAATTAAATAAAATACATGAAAAATACTAAACCTAAGTTTTTCAATCTTTTTATGCATGATATATACTCAATAATTCGTGCATGATCAGATATGGAAGGAATTGAAGTGATTGGATATGATTGAGGTCAAAATAGCATGAAAAAATATTGAAAAAGATCTTGAAAAATCAAATCTTACAAACCATGAATGCAAAGGTTTTGGATCAATTTCTTTAACCCTAATCATTCACAGGTACATATATATGCTAAACCTAGTCCTAAAAACCTCTAAGCTGCGCATAAACTCCATTATCAAACTCACACTTTTGGCCTAAAAATTTCAAAACTGAAAACAAGGTTAGAGGTTGATTCAAGGCAAAAGAGTTGTTCCAATAGCTTGCTGAGGCTTCAAGGAAGATTTCCAAATAAAAACCATCCATCCTAACCTCAAGAAACGTGAGAACGATCTCACCCTGTACAGAAAATATTTGATACTCTTGCATCTCGATTCATACATTTTTCATAATTTTTGATGCTTAATTTGTGTTCCTTATATGATTCTGATGCTAACTGTGTAATCTAATTGTATTATTATCACTCATATGCGAAATCGCCATTAAAGCATCCTAGGTTTTCAGACGTGCAAAATTAGGGATTCTCTTATCCAGAAAAATTGGAGCACAAGACCCAGACCATCAAAATCAGGACCTTCATACAAACTCAGTGATAGGGTCGCGCTCAATTTATGAGCCACCCTGAGCTAATCGCTATTTTTCAATAGGGTGGCTATGGGGACGTTTGAAAACCGTTGCTGATTGTGTTTTGTTTCAGGAAAAAGATAAGGCCACGAGGAAGATGACTAGGTGGCAAGGAACAATTGGGTGGTTTAAACTTTCGCGCGAAAAGAGAAGCATTAACGCGTGTTTGTTTTATTATGTTTATTAATTATTTCATATACAGATGAACAACGCAGCACGAATGGCAAGCACGCTCAATGATAACCCCTGGGACCTGGGTTCGAGCCCCAGGTCCTCTTACCTTTCATATTATTTTTCCTCTAATCACTATCCCATGCAGGTTCAGTACAAGGCACCTACCATATACGCTTCCATCTAACGCGCCACTTGGTCAATCTCATTCATCCAAGGGCTCAGATCTAAAGAACATGGGGGATCCTAGTCAAAGATACCACACGCGTCTTGGAAAAGTCAAAGAGGCCAGAGTTATTGGGCTTAAATTACTAGCCATTCACCTCACAATTAGGGGCAGAACCCCCTAGGTTTGCAAAATTTTTATTATTCTTTGTTTTTTCATTATTTTTACATTCTTTTAATTATTGTTTTTTTAATTAATTTAATATTTTTATAATATATAAAAAACACCAAAAAATCAGAAAAGATAAAAAATAATAAATATTTTTATTTTAGTATTTTTGTAAATAAATTGCATTAATTAATTTTAGTTATTAAATTAGGTTTAATTGTAATATTCTCCTTAATAAAAATCTAAAATTGGTAGAATTAGGGTTTATAATCATTTTTATCCCTTTTTTCTTTTCTTTCATAATAATTAAATATTTCCTATTTTTTATAATTAAATGGCATGTAAATAATTAGGTTAAATATTAGGTTAAAATTTAATCTTTTCTTAATAAACTAAAAACAACTAGAATTAGGGTTAGCATTTTATTTCAATTAATTCTTTTTTCATCAAAATCCTATAAATACAAAAAAATTAAAAAAATAATTTCTTTTCCTTTTTATTAATTAATTTAATCATTTAATTCAATTTTGCAAAAAGGGTCCAACGCCCTCGTTCTTAATTCTTATTTAATTCGCGTGTTTATTTATTTTTCATATAATTTTTATGTACCTCTCCCAAAGCCGTGTAATTAATTTCTCGCACTTTGCTTTTCATTATTCCTTTATTTTTCTGTCAAATCGGGTTCTGGAAATTTTGGCGATGTGGACCCGCGCCTTTTGTAATAGCTTAGAACTTTTACCTTCTCGCACTTTTTAACTGTTAATTAAATCGCATGCAAGAATGAATGACTAAGATAAAAATAAACGCGTAGATCACACATGACATGACAAGATAAATACAAATGAACATGACACACAAATCACACACCACCCCTAGGGTACGCCTCACTGTTGCCTTGCCTCGAAAGGTGATCGTCGAGTAGAGGATGTCTTAGTAAGTCCTCATGATCCGGGAACCTGGCATGAGGGTAGCTTCTAAGGTGTCTTCCCATTGCTCTGGTGATCACCATGTCCCGAACCTCGAATTGACCCGAACACCTCCAACGGTGGTGCTACCTACCTCTCAATGGTGGGATGGCACTGCTTTAAAGGACATTTACACAGACGAATTCCTTAGGGTAGGTAGACGACTCTAGATACTTGCTCTAATTTCAAAACAAATCAAAAAATACTTTTCACACCGACACCTTTTCAAAAGCTTTCGAAAGCAATTTTTCAAACACTCTTGAGGACTGATACAAGAGTCGAACTGGAATTTTCAAAGAAACTTTTTAAAACCCATAGTTGAAAAGCAAACAAACCATTCTTGAAAACACAAATGAGCAAGTATCTAAGAGCCCATGGATAACCATGGATAGAAAGGGTGCTAACACCTTCCCTTTCTATAATCTACCTCCCGAACCGAGAGCAATCTCTTTAAGGAATTTTTCTGTGCTTTTGTCCTTTCCATTTGGAGAAAATAAAAGACGGTGGCGACTCTTGCTTCCGCGACATTTTCGCGAACCAGCGTTAAACAGTCAGTTCCAGATCCACAGATCACAGAACTGGCGACTCTGCTGGGGATATTTTAAAGTGAGGTGTACCTTAGGGTTAGTTCATAACTGTGTTTTCAATTGTATTGACTTGTCTGCTTTAAATTTGTGGGTTGCATGGGAGTTACATAGATCCTAACCCGGATCTGGGGATACCCTGTTTAGGTAGCATAAGCTGTGAGGGACCTGTCCGGCGTAGACCGACACGGGTGAAGCAGTGGCTACATTGGTGTGGCACCTTGGTCTGTACCGATATCCCTTGTGTCGCAACGAGGAAAATATGGGTCTTCTGAGGAGTCATTAAGCACCAACAACCTTAGAACCTTAAATGACACAACTTGGCCATTAGAACAGTAGCAGTATGCTACGCCCATTGAGGCTAAACTCTCGTGATGGTTCTGGCCGCAAGAAAAGATTGCGATGTTGGAGTTATGACCGATTGAGGGTAGTCAATGATATTGGGATCCTCTAAGAACCCGGTTACTTTGATAGGACAGGTATGAACCCACCAACTTCAAGAGGGTAATACCCAGACCTCATGCTGGCCTTAAACTCTAAGGGCTTCTCTTGTGTGACTTGCGTGCCTTCGTACTTGACTACTTGCATGCTTGTTATCTATCTGACACATGAACTACTTGCAGGTTTTGTTTATAGTCCTTAATTGGGACTCGTAACAGGGTTTACTAAGTCTCTTGCAGGTTTTGTTTATAGTCCTTAATTGGGACTCATAACAGGGTGTACTAACTACTTGCAGGTTCTGTTTATAGTCCTTAATTGGGACTCATGACAGGTTTTACTTGAGTTTCTTGTAGGTTTTGGTTTGCAGTCCTTAATTGGGACTCATAACAGGGTTACTTACATTACCCCCATGCATAGCATAACATCATACCATTGCATACATCCTGCATAAGGACTAACCCATTTCAAGGATCTCAAGGGTCTGTGATGCAGGTCATGATGAATCAAACATCTAGCAAGGGGCAAAGAGGATTTATTTTCCTCTAGCCAAAGTTGTCAGAGGCTATGACCCACTTGATATGGTGAGCTTTGACTCCTGAAGAAGGTTCCCCCAGCCAAGGTTGTTTGGAAAGCAAAATAAGGTTGATGACTTGAGTCAGGGGCTATGACCCACTTGATATGGTGAGCCTTTGACCCTTGGAAGAGAGACTCTCAACAAATATGAAGTTTCTTTCAATCAAGCTACCAGATCTAAACGCTAACAAATTTTCTTGTTTACCCCGCGAGGTCCTTGAAAACATTACATGCATGTCATACTCATCATTGCATAACAGGTATCCTTGTTGCAGGTCACTTACCTTTCTCGCTGTTTATTTCAGCAATGGCTTCACAACAAGATAACCAGGACCTTCACGCTCAAGAGACTCAGTTCAGGGAAATCTTCCTAGGTCTATCCAAGGGGCAGAAAGAGTTGAGGACACTCCTCATGGGGAATCTGATCAGAAAGAGTCCTGAAGATGACAAGGACGAACAGCTGAAACGTCTACAAGCTGAGGTAGACACATTGAAAACCCAGATGCTGGGGCAAAGGGCACTCATTCAAGGTTTAGCTCAGGAGCAAGGAGAGCTGAGGGCCATGATCAGTCAGCTTCATCAAGACATGAAGCAACCAGCCCAAGTCAGGGACCCAGTCATTATCAACTTCTAAGAAGTCAAAGGTTTGGGTCTCTCCAAGCTGCTATTACTTCACAGGTCCAACAACGACCTCGTCCAGAACAACGGGCTGATCAGAGCAAACCATACAAGCCTAAAAGGCAGTTCACCAAGATCAACATGTCGCTGGATCAGGCACTATAACAAATGTTGGAGGCAGGGCTGATCACCTTAAGGGCTCCTCTCCGAAATCCAAACACTTCTGCTCCTAACTATCATCCCAACGATAGGTGCGCATACCATTCTGATAGCCCGGGGCATACTACGGACAACTGTTGGCCTCTCAAAAACAAGATTCAAGACATGATCGACGCTGGAGAGATTCAGTTTGAAGTACCTGAGACTCCGAACATAATCACTGCTCCCTTGCCAAATCAGGGCTAGGATTGAGAAATTTCTGTTCATTCGAATGTTCAAGTTGCAATTTTCTTTTGTTCAAACATTTACTCATGTGAAACATTGTTATTTCATTAATGCATCGCATATGTCTGTTCTGAAACAATATATTCATATTCACTAAATGCAAATTATTTTCATATTTTTTCTGATGATCAACTCTTAAATAATAAGTCTAAGCCTCTTGAGGGAGGATGACGAAAACGATACCACGATCTTTACAGTATGCTTTTGAACAGACCCCGCTGATGAGGTACAGGCATTGTTTCAATTCCTAAACACTGGAGTTATAAGGAAGATAATCCCTCGTCAACCCCTCTGAGCCAAAGAAGTAGGAGTTTTTCTTTTCGAAATTTAAAACCCTTAATCATAACCTGGGGCAGGGTAGTCTCTCAGTTGATCCAAGTGCATAACGAATGGCACCAAAGAGGTCCTTACAAAACAAAAGACAGTGATGGTTCCGAATAATCATAAAAACAGGCAGTCATTATTTCCCAAAAATGAAAGCCCAATAAGTCAAAACCTATGAAGGAGACTTACAAAACTGGGGCATCCCGCTGACTGTAATCACAAAAGAAACAGTTCAGGCAAAAAACAGGGATAACAAAATCAAAAAAAAAAGGAAAGAGGTCACACAAACCCTCAATAACAAAAAGGGATGACTGCCTATTCAAATAAACGTTCAACATCCGAACCATCACGGGAATATCAGGACAAAAACTCAAATAAGGTCTAACGCACGATCAGCTGAGTTTAGGATTGAAGAACATCACGAAGAGCGGGTGGGTACAAAGAAAATTTGAGCCTTTATCCTTTGTTTCTTAAACCATGAACAGGCCATGTTATAACCCTTAAAAGTCCTAGCTGAAGCATGGGTTAGTTCGAAAGCATACTGTTACGAAAGGTATCCTGACTCCTTAAGGCCTACGGTAAATACGGAGTTTACATCACGTTTTACAAACATTCACTTGTTTTATGAAAAAGAATGCATTCTCAAAATCTTCAAGACAGACATAAGCTTTGCATTTTTTATATAACATTGTTTGCATATGACTATTTGTTTGAACAGCAGGGAAATTCGCACGATGAATACCTAATGAACAGAAGTACTTCCAATCAAGGGGCAGACATGATTATTGTCCATCATCTGGGGCAATTAAGTCAAGATTCGGAGAATCTCTCAAAAGGCCAAACAGCCAGGGGCAAACCTCCATCTGGATCACGTGGGGCATTGGACGATCAAACGAAGATCTTCTGGTATGGCGACACAACGCTACAACAGGGGCACCTCCCTACATCCTGAGAGCATGGACATAGTCGAAAAAATACTGCGCATAATCAAAGAACCGCTAGGTTGACACACCTAGGCAAAAATAAGGGCTTCCCGGTGAACCAAAAGGGTTCGGGCAAAATAAGGGATGAAATGAAAAAATCTGTACACCCGGCAAGCCGAAAACCTGAAAAGGCGGCTTGGGCAAAAATGGGTATCCCGGTGGACTGAAAACCCAAAAGGGCGGTCCAGGAAAAAGTTAGGGATTAAAGCGTACGACTATGTCCTGCCATCCTGTCACCTGCCTACCAGAAGTAGGTCTGTCCATCAGCAAGCTATCAGCGCCTCACAGGTCTTCCTCTCCCACCTCAGAAGCAGGGGCAATAAAGAGTTGTCTAAAAGCAATCTAATTGTTCTGTCCTCCAGGGTACCAAGATGGGTTCAGCGGAAGAACGTAACCAGATATCTTAATCCCTCAGAGAGTGAGCCAGCAAGTCAGTACACTCTCCTCAAGCTATATTATCAAACCTTAAGGAAGTTGAGTATCCTCCAGCAGATCTCAACATTCCCCAGCAGCATATATACATATATTCTTAACAAGCATCCCCGGCAGTCTTGGTCTAAAGATTGTTCCCCGGCGGTATATCAAACATTCAAAGGAATCACTTCCCCCGCAGTTCAAAACTTCCCCAGGAGAGTCCAATCTAGTTCCCCAGGAAAGTTGGAATCCATCCCCCCAGCAGTAAGCTTATCCCCAGTAGATTCTGGAAGCTCATCCTCGCAGAGCACGAACGCATCGCCCGGCTTTATTCAAAGAGTTATTTCCCTACCAGGATATAACTGGGTTATCCTCAGCCAAAAGCCACGGAAAGGTCGTCGTCGACACAGTTCTTTCTTATCCCCAGTGAAGTCTATCAGCACTTCCAACACAGCAAAGATATCCCCAGCAAGTTATTATCAACAACTCAGCAAAGTAACTCTCTCCCCACAGAGTATTGCTACCCATCAAGGTCGTTAGAGTACTTTCCTCCCCGCAGAGTTATTCCATTCGCCAAGTTTATTCCCCAACGGAGTCATCTTCTCCTACCGGTATTCTTGCAACTATCATCCCCAGCGGAAGCAAAATCCATTCTTCAACATCAGCCCAGGAGCGACTTCCCAGCACCCGTCAAGGATTTACTTTCCTAGACGAAAAATACATTCATAAACATCTTCATACATTATAGCATGCATATACGCATCATGAACATACAATCTCACGTACTCAGAGAGCATCTCGCACGTCATACCACATGACATCGCATACAACTAATGCTTGTCTTTTCAGGACAAAAGTACAAAAATGATTACCATCAATGGTCGCAACTAAAGATCCGAGTCCTGAATCTTGCCAGGGTGTATCTGTTGATGACCAAGTACCAGATCCGATTCCTGTATCTTGTCAGGGTGTGTCTGAAGAGTTCGAGGATCCGATGCCTGAATCTTGCCAGGGTGTATCCGTTGAAGACTAGCATTACCAGATCCGATTCCTGTATCTTGTCAGGGTGTGTCTGAAGAGTTCGAGGATCCGATACCTGAATCTTGCTAGGGTGTATCCGTTGAAGGCTAGCATTACCAGATCCGATTCCTGTATCTTGCCAGGGTGTGTCTGAAGAGTTCGAGGATCTGATGCCTGAATCTTGCCAGGGTGTATCCGTTGAAGACTAGCATTACCAGATCCGATTCTTGTATCTTGCCAGGGTGCGTCTGAAGAGTTCGAGGATCCGATGCCTGAATCTTGCCAGGGTGTATCCGTTGAAGACTAGCCTTACCAGATCCGATTCCTGTATCTTGCCAGGGTGTGTCTGAAGAGTTCGAGGATCCGATGCCTGAATCTTACCAGGGTGTATCCGTTGAAGACTAGCATTACCAGATCCGATTCCTGTATCTTGCCAGGGTGCGTTTGAAGAGTTCGAGGATCCGATGCCTGAATCTTGCCAGGGTGTATCCGTTGAAGACTAGCATTACCAGATCCGATTCCTGTATCTTGCCAGGGTGTGTCTGAAGAGTTCGAGGATCCGATGCCTGAATCTTGCCAGGGTGTATCCGTTGAAGACTAACATTACCAGATCCGATTCCTGTATCTTGCCAGGGTGTGTCTGAAGAGTTCGAGGATCCGATGCCTGAATCTTTCCAGGGTGTATCCGTTGAAGACTAGCATTACCAGATCCGATTCTTGTATCTTGCCAGGGTGTGTCTGAAGAGTTCGAGGATCCGATGCCTGAATCTTGCCAGGGTGTATCCGTTGAAGACTAACATTACCAGATCTGATTCCTGTATCTTGCCAGGGTGTGTCTGAAGAGTTCGGGGATCCGATCCCTGAATCTTGCCAGGGTGTATCCGTTGAAGACTAACATTATCAGATCTGATTCCTGTATCTTGCCAGGGTGTGTCGGAAGAGTTCGAGGATCCGATACCTGAATCTTGCCAGGGTGTATCCGTTGAAGACTAACATTACCAGATCCGATTCCTGTATCTTGCCAGGGTGTGTCTGAAGAGTTCGAGGATCCGATACCTGAATCTTGCCAGGGTGTATCCGTTGGAGACTAACATTACCAGACTCGATTCTTGTATCCCGCCAGGGCACGTCTGAAGAATTCGAAGATCTCACCAGGGCACGTCTGAAGAATTCGAAGATCCGATTCCTGTAACCAGTCAGGACATATCTACACAAAGCATCTGAAGACCAGCTCCTGCAACATGTCAGGTACTCATTTTTCTTTTGCAGGTACGCAAGTTCTCGCTAAGGAATCTCTTACGCGATCAACATCCAGATGGCATCTATAAGCCCATCATCCTATTCATCAACCTCTAAATGGCATCTATAAGCCCATTCCATCATCACACTGCTACTATGTGAGCGCAAATTTCTGGGCACTTTAGTGTTCAATCATCTTCCACCCTCGGATTACGAAAGGCACGTCAGCCAATCTGCATCCTCAGGTCTAAGAAGATTTAATAGGGGCAACTGTTGTACCCCAAAATTTGCCCTCCCATATTCTTCAAGAAATTGCCAAATCATGCTTCAAAATTCCCCAAGGGTTGCACAGTTCAAGGGCCTCCTAACAGTCAAGATTAGGGTCTTGGTTCTGATCAAGAAAATGAAGTTTCCAAGGGTCCAATCAAGTCTCATATGCCTACAAATAAGGTCAAGCATCCTCATACAAAGTTTCAAGACTTTCAGCACAAAATTGCACAGTCAAAACCCTAATTGCACTACAGTCAACTATAGGGGCAAAATGGTCATTTGGCAGTCAAAATTTCAAATTTTTGGTCAACATCTCATTTTGAAGCCACAAACATCATTTGATCAATGCTTGATCATGATTCTCAAAGCTTGGCTCAAAAATCATCAAGATGCAAAAGTTTCTTTATTTGGACAGTTGAAAAAGTCAACTGTAAATTGACCAGGGCATAACTTTCACATGGATTATCAGAAAAATTCCATCCAAAGCTCATTTTGAAGAGAAAGACATTTCCTACAACCCATCTTCATACTTCAAGTCCAAGAAATTCTCTCACAAAAAGTTATCAATTTCAACATTATAGGTCATTTTCAAAAGTCAACAAAAAGGGACTTTAAGTCAAAGGCCATAACTTGAGATTGGTAAATCAAAATGCCATGGGACCAAAGGCATTGGTTAGAGGACTCAAATAACTTTCCAAAATTTCCAATAACATGAGCAAAGATTAAAAATTGAGCAAGTTATGCCTTGTGGAAGTTGGTAAATTTTTGGATATTTTGAAAAGTCAACATTGAGTCAAATGACCTAAAATTGCTAATGGGCCTCTTTTTCTTCCACAATTCATTATCCAAGGCATGTGCACGACCATTTGGCCCAAAGGGAAGTTTTTCTTCATTATTTATTTATTTATTTGGATTTTTATTATTAATAATTCATTTTAATTAAATAAAATACATGAAAAATACTAAACCTAAGTTTTTCAATCTTTTTATGCATGATATATACTTAATAATTCGTGCATGATCAGATATGGAAGGAATTGAAGTGATTGGATATGATTGAGGTCAAAATAGCATGAAAAAATATTGAAAAAGATCTTGAAAAATCAAATCTTACAAACCATGAATGCAAAGGTTTTGGATCAATTTCTTTAACCCTAATCATTCACAGGTACATATATATGCTAAACCTAGTCCTAAAAACCTCTAAGCTGCGCATAAACTCCATTATCAAACTCACACTTTTGGCCTAAAAATTTCAAAACTGAAAACAAGGTTAGAGGTTGATTCAAGGCAAAAGAGTTGTTCCAATAGCTTGCTGAGGCTTCAAGGAAGATTTCCAAATAAAAACCATCCATCCTAACCTCAAGAAACGTGAGAACGATCTCACCCTGTACAGAAAATATTTGATACTCTTGCATCTCGATTCATACATTTTTCATAATTTTTGATGCTTAATTTGTGTTCCTTATATGATTCTGATGCTAACTGTGTAATCTAATTGTATTATTATCACTCATATGCGAAATCGCCATTAAAGCATCCTAGGTTTTCAGACGTGCAAAATTAGGGATTCTCTTATCCAGAAAAATTGGAGCACAAGACCCAGACCATCAAAATCAGGACCTTCATACAAACTCAGTGATAGGGTCGCGCTCAATTTATGAGCCACCCTGAGCTAATCGCTATTTTTCAATAGGGTGGCTATGGGGACGTTTGAAAACCGTTGCTGATTGTGTTTTGTTTCAGGAAAAAGATAAGGCCACGAGGAAGATGACTAGGTGGCAAGGAACAATGGGGTGGTTTAAACTTTCGCGCGAAAAGAGAAGCATTAACGCGTGTTTGTTTTATTATGTTTATTAATTATTTCATATACAGATGAACAACGCAGCACGAATGGCAAGCACGCTCAATGATAACCCCTGGGACCTGGGTTCGAGCCCCATGTCCTCTTACCTTTCATTTTATTTTTCCTCTAATCACTATCCCATGCAGGTTCAGTACAAGGCACCTACCATATACGCTTCCATCTAACGCGCCACTTGGTCAATCTCATTCATCCAAGGGCTCAGATCTAAAGAACATGGGGGATCCTAGTCAAAGATACCACACGCGTCTTGGAAAAGTCAAAGAGGCCAGAGTTATTGGGCTTAAATTACTAGCCATTCACCTCACAATTAGGGGCAGAACCCCCTAGGTTTGCAAAATTTTTATTATTCTTTGTTTTTTCATTATTTTTACATTCTTTTAATTATTGTTTTTTTAATTAATTTAATATTTTTATAATATATAAAAAACAACAAAAAATCAGAAAAGATAAAAAATAATAAATATTTTTATTTTAGTATTTTTGTAAATAAATTGCATTAATTAATTTTAGTTATTAAATTAGGTTTAATTGTAATATTCTCCTTAATAAAAATCTAAAATTGGTAGAATTAGGGTTTATAATCATTTTTATCCCTTTTTTCTTTTCTTTCATAATAATTAAATATTTCCTATTTTTTATAATTAAATGGCATGTAAATAATTAGGTTAAATATTAGGTTAAAATTTAATCTTTTCTTAATAAACTAAAAACAACTAGAATTAGGGTTAGCATTTTATTTCAATTAATTCTTTTTTCATTAAAATCCTATAAATACAAAAAAATTAAAAAAATAATTTCTTTTCCTTTTTATTAATTAATTTAATCATTTAATTCAATTTTGCAAAAAGGGTCCAACGCCCTCGTTCTTAATTCTTATTTTATTCGCGTGTTTATTTATTTTTCATATAATTTTTATGTACCTCTCCCAAAGCCGTGTAATTAATTTCTCGCACTTTGCTTTTCATTATTCCTTTATTTTTCTGTCAAATCGGGTTCTGGAAATTTTGGCGATGTGGGCCCGCGCCTTTTGTAATAGCTTAGAACTTTTACCTTCTCGCACTTTTTAACTGTTAATTAAATCGCATGCAAGAATGAATGACTAAGATAAAAATAAACGCGTAGATCACACATGACATGACAAGATAAATACAAATGAACATGACACACAAATCACACACCACCCCTAGGGTACGCCTCACTGTTGCCTTGCCTCGAAAGGTGATCGTCGAGTAGAGGATGTCTTAGTAAGTCCTCATGATCCGGGAACCTGGCATGAGGGTAGCTTCTAAGGTGTCTTCCCATTGCTCTGGTGATCACCATGTCCCGAACCTCGAATTGACCCGAACACCTCCAACGGTGGTGCTACCTACCTCTCAATGGTGGGATGGCACTGCTTTAAAGGACATTTACACAGACGAATTCCTTAGGGTAGGTAAACGACTCTAGATACTTGCTCTAATTTCAAAACAAATCAAAAAATACTTTTCACACCGACACCTTTTCAAAAGCTTTCGAAAGCAATTTTTCAAACACTCTTGAGGACTGATACAAGAGTCGAACTGGAATTTTCAAAGAAACTTTTTAAAACCCACAGTTGAAAAGCAAACAAACCATTCTTGAAAACACAAATGAGCAAGTATCTAAGAGCCCATGGATAACCATGGATAGAAAAGGTGCTAACACCTTCCCTTTCTATAATCTACCTCCCGAACCGAGAGCAATCTCTTTAAGGAATTTTTCTGTGCTTTTGTCCTTTCCATTTGGAGAAAATAAAAGACGGTGGCGACTCTTGCTTCCGCGACATTTTCGCGAACCAGCGTTAAACAGTCAGTTCCAGATCCACCGATCACAGTAACCTGCTCCTAGAGATCTAGAATGGCTTCCGCAAATCATCAACCCGTTTTCAGAGATGGTGGTAGTAACAACAAGCCTCCTCTATCCTGTGGTGAATATTTTGACTTCTGGAAAATACGCATGAAGGCGCATCTAAAAGCGCAAGGAGAGGAAATATGGGATGCCGTTGAAAATGGTCCATTTATCCAGGTAACGGTAATCAATGGCGTTGGCTCTTCAAAGCCTAAAACTGCATGGGACGACGATGATAAAAAGAAAGTTCTCTATGACAAAAAGGCAATAAACCTTCTTTAAGGTGCACTTAGTATGGAAGAATTTTTCCGTGTCTCGACATGTAAAACAGCAAAGGAAATATGGGATACTTTGGTACAAACTCATGAAGGAACGACTGAAGTAAAAAGATAAAGGCTAAATACCCTAAGTCAAGAATACTAACTATTTCAAATGCATCCCGGAGAATCCATTCTTGACTTACAAAAGAGATTTGTGCACTTGACAAATCACTTAAGTGCTCTTGGTAAAACCTTGACAAATGATGAACTCAACTTGAAAGTCCTTAGATCATTGACTAGGGAATGACAACCAAAGGTAACGGCAATCTCGGAAAAGAAGAGTCTCTCCGCAATGACTTCCGCTACATTATTTGGAAAACTTCAAGAATACGAAACAAAACTCGGTAGACTTGAAAAACATGAGAATCTAGAAAAGAAATCCAAAAACATTGCCTTAAAAACTGATTCAAAGGAAGTAGTAAAAGAAGACAATCCGGAAGAAGATGAAAATTTCATGCTTCTTGTTAAAAGACTTGGGAAATTTTTTGGCAGAAATGACAAGGGTGAATCTCATGCAAATAAGAGAAAGCACTTCAAGAAAAGAGAAGCCTCCACATCAACACAAGATGTCTCATGTTATGAATGTGGAAAGCAAGGACATATCAAGCCAAACTGTCCAAATTTCCCAAAGAAAAACGGATTCAAAGGAAAGGACTCAAAACACAAGAAAGCCTGCATAGCATAGGAAGATAATGATATGAGTAGTACATCGGAATAGGAAAGCGACGAATGTGCAAATTTAGCCTTAATGGCATCGCATCACTCCGACAACGAAGAAGAGGTTAGTAATGAATTTAATCTTTTTGATGATGATGTTCAAGGTGCAATTGATGAACTCTTGAAAGAATGCAAAATTTTATACAAAAAGGTGTCAAACCAAGAAAAAGAACTTCTCATTTGTCTCGAAAAAATTGACACCATGACTAAAGATTTTGATCTTCAAAAACAGAATTTTATAAAAGAAAAGGAAAACTTTGCATGCTCCAAGTGTGAATCAAATGTCTTTCAAATTGTTCAATTGAAAAGAGTCATTGAACGATATGAAAAAGGACAAATAGGATTGGAAGGATTACTAAGCCAACAACGTTATCCAAATGAAAAAAGAGGTCTTGGTTATGTGAATACTAAGAAACCAAGTAACAATCCCACTGTTTTTGTAAAGGCTAGTAATAGTTCCAATCCCAAGAGAGCAGAAAAGAAGCAATTTGTTCATAATCATCAAAAGAAAAAGCCTAATGTATCTAAAAGAAAACAAATTCCTAGATACAAGAGCAAATTTGTTCCAAACTGTTTTTACTGTGGTATTATTGGACACACACCCAATGCATGCTATATTAGAAATTTCAGTATGGCTAGTGGACACTATGCATGGGTGAAAAAGGGAACTAACTATGAAGGACCCAAGGCAACTTGGGTACCTAACAAGAAATAATTTGTTTTTGTAGGTATGATTGAAATCCACATCAAACCTTTGGTATCTTGACAATGGATGTTCAAAGCATATGACAGGAGATGTACACCAATTTTCATATCTAGTACATAAAGCCAAAGGGTATGTCACCTATAGAGACAACACCAAAGGAAAGATTCTTGGCGTTGGAATAGTTGGCACACCTGCATCCATTCAAATTGAGGATGTTCTCTATGTTGAAGGATTAAAGCACAACCTTCTTAGCATAAGTCAACTTTGCGATAGAGGGTTCAAAATCAAATTCAACAAAGAAGAATGCCTAATTATGGATAAGGCAACCAATGAGGTAAAACTCAAAGGTATAAGATCTAACAATATTTTTATGATTACTCTAGATGATTTGTCTATGAAGGTACAATGTCTTATGGTAAACAACAATGGCGCTTGGTTATGGCACAAGAGGATTGCTCACATTCACATGGAGCACTTGAACAAATTAGTTAAGCATGATTTAGTTATTGGTCTACCAAAGATGAAATTCATCAAAGACAAATTATGTAGTGCATGCCAAAAGGGCAAACAAACAAAATCAACTTTCAAACCAAAGAATGTGGTTTCAACAACAAGACCACTTCAATTGTTGCACATGGATCTTTTTGGTCCATCTAGAACAAGAAGCTTCAGAGGTAACATTTATGCTTTAGTTATTGTAGATGATTTTTCCCGTTTTACTTGGACTTTGTTTTTAGTGCACAAAAATGACGCATTCAAGGCATTCAAGAGATATGCAAAACAAGTTCAAAATGAGAAGTCATTAAAGATAACATCAATCTGAAGTGATCATGGTGGAGAGTTCCAAAACAGTCTATTTGAAGATTTTTGTGAAGAAAATGGGATCTTCCACAATTTTTCAGCACCAAGGACTCCACAACAAAATGGAGTAGTTGAAAGGAAAAATACGTCTTTGGTAGAGCTTGCAAGAACCATGCTGTGATCGGTGGATCTGGAACTGACTGTTTTAAAGCTGGTTCGCGAAATGTCGCGGAAGCAAGAGTCGCCACCGTCTTTTATTTTCTCCAAATGGAAAGGACAAAAGCACAGAAAAATTCCTTAAAGAGATTGCTCTCGGTTCGGGAGGTAGGTTATAGAAAGGGAAGGTGTTAGCACCCTTTCTATCCATGGTTATCCATGGGCTCTTAGATACTTGCTCACTTGTGTTTTCCAAATGTTTGTTTGCTTTTCAACTGTGGGTTTAAAAAGTTTCTTTGAAAATTCCAGTTCGACTCTTGTATCAGTTCTCAAGAGTGTTTGAAAAATTGCTTTCGAAAGCTTTTTGAAAATGTGTTGGTGTGAAAAGTATTTTTGATTTGTTTTTGAAATTAGAGCAAGTATCTAGAGTCGTCTACCTACCCTAAGGAATTCGTTTGTGTAGATGTCCTTTAAAGTAGTGCCATCCCACCATTGAGAGGTAGGTAGCACCACCGTTGGAGGTGTTCGGGTCAATTCGAGGTTCGGGACATGGTGATCATCAGAGCAATAGGAAGACACCTTAGAAGCTACCCTCATGCCAGGTTCCCGGATCATGAGGACTTACTAAGACATCCTCTACTCGACGATCACCTTTCGAGGCAAGGCAACAGTGAGGCGTACCCTAGGGGTGGTGTGTGATTTGTGTGTCGCTTTCGTTTATATTTATCTTGTCATGTCAAAGTGATCTATGCGTTTGTTTTTATTTTAGGCCATTCATTCTTGCATGCATTTTATTAGCAGTTAAAAAAGTTGCGAGAAATATAAAGTTCCTAAACTATTACAAAGGCGCGGGTCCACATCGCCAAATTTAATCCAGGACCCGATTTGACATAAAATAAAGTAAAGTGCGAGAAATATAAATGTCCGAATTACATGGCTTTGGGAGAATTACATTAATATTTACAAGAAATAAAATAAGATGCGCGAATTGAATAAAAAATCGCAAGCGAGGGCGTTGGACCCTTTTTAAGGAAATTAAATTATGATAATTAAATTAATGAAATAAGAATGAAAAAAGAAATTATTTTGAGATTTTTGTATTTATGGTTTTTTATGAGAGAATTAAATGAAATCTAACCCTATTTCTAGTTGTTTTTTAATTTATTAAGAAAACATATTAAAATTAAACCTAAGATTAATCTAATTATTTACATGGTAATTTAATTACAAAAATAATATTTAATAATTAATTATTGTGAAAGAAAAGAAAAAAAGGATAAAAATTGATTAAAACCTAATTCTACCAATTTTAAGTTTATTAAGAAAAATGTTTGAATTAAACCTAATTTTACAAAGCTAAAATTAATTAGTGATATTTATTTACAAAAAAAATAACATTAAATAAAAATACTTATTTTTTTGTCTTTTTAATGATTTTTATATTGTTTTATTTTTTTATGAAAATAAATTAAATTAAATGAACTAATTAAAAAAGAAATAATTGAAACAAATAAAATAAAGAAAAGAAAAGAAATACAATACCTTGGGGGGTTCTGTCCCCAATTGGAGGTGAATTGGAGTGGTTTGGCCATGTATTGGTGTCATGCATAAGTTTTTCTACTTTGGCTATTTGGCTTTTGGCTTTTGGCCATTTGGCTTTTGGCCATTTGTGTTTTGGCCTCAACGTTCCTTAACCTTCTCAAGATGTCTGCCTCGCCATGTATTGGTGTCATGTGTAAAATGTTCTGTTTTAGCCATTTGGCTTTTGGCTTTTGGCCATTTGTGTCTTGGCCTCAACGTTCCTTAATGAACCTGCATGGGATCCTGTCTAAATCTGCAACCTCATGAACACATTAAATAAAATCATAAAAATTCAAATAAAACCAACATATGAAGAAATTTAATGTTTAGGCACAATATGACATGTATGAATGATTATACCCTTTTGATCATGAAGATCAAATCAATCTTACCCTTACTGGAAAAGTAGTGACATGAATGCTTTTATGCCCTTTGGATCATGGAGATCAAGCCAGCCTTACTCTTACTGAAGAAGTAATAAGATGTTGGTTTGTAACTGTGATGACTTGTTTGTAGTGAGAGAGGGATTTGTAATAAGGATTTCAAGGTTTTAGGGTTCTTGAAAAAATTTGATATTCTAACAGTGTTGTGGCAAGGTTTTTTTCTCTCTTTTCATCCTCTTTGGTTTGTGTGAAAAGAAGGTGATTATATAATGGAAATTAGGGTAAAGCAAATGGGCTTTGAATGTGCAATTGGGCCTCCAATATTCACTTGAATTCGTCACTTTCCAGGCTAAATCGCAGGGACTTAAGTGCATTTTTTGAAGTTGAAATGTGAAAACAAAATGTAGCCGACATCGAGAACTAACTCCTGTCCAAAAATCGACTCAATCGGATAAACGGTGAATTAGTTATGAATTTTTGAAGTTTCAGCTCAGACAAACTTATTTTGGGCTCCAGTGTCGAATCTGACACGTTCTTCAATAAAAAACTGGTATTGATCGGTGCATAATTTGGTCTCGACTTTTGTAGCAAAGTTGTAGATCTATGAGTCAGTGACCTTGTGTAAAAATATGAGCCCAATCCGATAAAAATTGACCGAATTATGAATTTTCGAAGTTTCGGCTCAGATGAAATAATATTCAGCATTCAGGATTTTCAGCGTGTCACGCACTCTGAGAAAAAAACGAAGGCCTTTTGAATACCGTTTGAACTCAATACCTTCTGTGAAAATGTAGCCAACTCAATTTGTGAAATTTTGGCACCGGAACCAGCTCGATACGATGAAAATCGACCAAGTTATGATTTTCTGAACATGACGCAAATAAACTTCTGTCACAAATTTTCTGTATGAAAATACTTGATAAATCTACATTTTTGAAGACCTTATGATCGAAATTGGCTTCCAGCCGTGAGAGATGAAAACATAGATAATGTCAAGACGGAATTTTGGCCACCGGAACGGGTTCAAAACGAGCCACGATCTTCAAGTTATGAATTTTTTAGCGCGTAAAAACTGCACTTTCAGCACACTTTTTCACTATATTTCTTCAAGAAAACTCACACATTCGGATACCTTCTTTAAAGAATTGACTCTTGAGCCGAACCTGAATTTGAGAATACGTTATCAGAGATATCTTGGCGAAAGAATACCTGAATATGACGCGCCGGGTTGGACTTGTGAATTTTTCTTGAAATATTTTGAGAAATATGGGAGGGCAAATTTTGGGGTACAACAGTTGCCCCTGTTCAATCTTCTTAGACCTGAGGATGTAGATTGGCTGACGTGCCTTTCGTAATCCAAAGGTGGAAGATGACTGGACACTAGAGTGCCCAGAAATTTGCGCTCACATAGTAGTGTGATGGTGGAATGGGCTTATAGATGCCATTTAGAGATTGATGGATAGGATGATGGGCTTATAGATGCCATGCTAAGAGATGATGGAAGGTGGATGGGCTTATAGATGCCATCTGGATGTTGATCGCGTAAGAGCTTCCTTAGCGAGGACCTGCATACCTGCAAAAAAGAAAAATGATTACCTGACCTGTTACGGGAGCTGGTCTTCAAATTCTTTGTGTCTAGATGTGTCCTGACTGGTTACAGGAGATGGATCTGGAGCTTCAAAAGGTGATGAATGAACCAGGGATGGTTACTACCTCAACAGGAACGGTGAGAGAACCTTGGATAACTTCTACTGAGTCTTTATCAGGAAAATCTGTTTGGGGTCGATTTAGCTGGACTAGAGAAGGCCTTGGACTGGATAAGAAATCTTTGGAGTCGATTAACTGAACCGGTCTAGGTCTTGAATGTCTTCAACTGGATAAGAGACAGGGAGATCTTTGGAGTCGATCTGACTGAACCAGACAAGGTCTTTGGAGTCTTCAACTGAGTCTTCAAAAGAAAAACCTTTAGGAGTCGGTTTAACTAGACCAGAGAACGCCTTTGACTGGATAATAACCAGGAAAATCTTTGGAGTCGATTTAACTGAACCAGACAAGGTCTTTGGAGTCTTCAACTGAGTCTTCAAAAGAAAAACCTTTAGGAGTCGGTTTAACTAGACCATAGAACGCCTTTGACTGGATAATAACCAGGAAAATCTTTGGAGTCGATTTAACTGAACCAGACAAGGTCTTTGGAGTCTTCAACTGAGTCTTCAAAAGAAAAACCTTTAGGAGTCGGTTTAACTAGACCAGAGAACGCCTTTGACTGGATAATAACCAGGAAAATCTTTGGAGTCGATTTAACTGAACCAGACAAGGTCTTTGGAGTCTTCAAAAGAATAACCTTTAGGAGTCGGTTTAACTAGACCAGAGAACGCCTTTGACAGGATAATAACCAGGAAAATCTTTGGAGTCGATTTAACTGAACCAGACAAGGTCTTTGGAGTCTTCAACTGAGTCTTCAAAAGAAAAACCTTTAGGAGTCGGTTTAACTAGACCAGAGAACGCCTTTGACTGGATAATAACCAGGAAAATCTTTGGAGTCGATTTAACTGAACCAGACAAGGTCTTTGGAGTCTTCAACTGAGTCTTCAAAAGAAAAACCTTTAGGAGTCGGTTTAACTAGACCAGAGAACGCCTTTGACTGGATAATAACCAGGAAAATCTTTGGAGTCGATTTAACTGAACCAGACAAGGTCTTTGGAGTCTAGCTTGAGAACTTAACTGAATCTTTCCTGAAAGGTAAAGTTCAGTCATAGGCAATGCATGATATGGATCAAGCAATGATGTTCTCCACATAAATGAGATTTAAGATATGATGCGTATATGCATGCTATAATGTATGAGAATGTGATGTTTTGGAATGTATGTTTTCGTCTAGGAAAGTAAATCCTTGACGGGTGCCGGGAAGTCACTCCTGGGCTGATGTTGAAGTATTGATTTATTGCTTTCGCTGGGGATGAGAGTTGCAAGAATACCGGTAGGAGAAGATGACTCTGTTGGGGAATATACTTGGCAAATGGATTACTCTGCGGGGAGAAAAGTACTCTAACGATCTTGCTGGGAAGCAATACTCTGTGGGGAGGGAGGTACTTTGCTGGAATGTTGATAATAACTTGCTAGGGATACCCTTGTTGTGTTGGAAGTGCTGATAGACTTCGCTGGGGATAAGAAAGAACTGTGTTGACGACGACCTTTCCGTGGCTTTTGGTTGAGGATAACCCATTTATATCCTGGTAGGGAAATAACTCTTTGAATAAAGCCGGGAGACGTGTTCGTGCTCTGCGAGGATAAGCTTCCAGAATCTACTGGGGGTAGGCTTACTGCTTGGGGGAGATGGATTCCACTTTCCTGGGGAAGTTTTGAACTGTACTGGGGAAGTGACTCCTTTGCATGTTGATAGAACGCCGGGGAACAATCTTAAATCAAGACTGCCGGGGATGCTTGTTAAGACTGTATGCTGCTGGGGAAGGTTGAGATCTGCGGGAGGATACCCAACTTCCTTAAGGTTGATAACTGCTTTGCTTGAGGAGAGTATACTGCTTGCTGGCTCACTCTCTGGGGAATTAAGATACCTGGTTGTGTTCTTCAGCTGAACCTACCTTGATACCTTGGAGGACAGAACAATTAGATTGCTTGGACAACTCTTTATTGCCCCTATTTCTGAGGTATGAGAGGAAGACCTGTGAGGTGCTGATAGTTGTTGATGGACAAACCTTCTTCTGGTAGGCAGGTGATAAGATGACAGGACATAGTCGTACGCTTTGATCCCTAACTTTTTCCTGGACCGCCCTTTCGGGTTTTCAGTCCACCGGGATACCCATTTTTGCCCAAGCCGCCTTTTCAGGTTTTCGACTTGCCGGGTGTACAGATTTTTCATTTTCATCCCTTATTTTTGCCTAGGTGTGTCAACCTAGCGGGTCTTTGATTATGCGTATTTTTTTTTCCGACCATGTCCGTGCTTTCAGGATGCAGGGAGTTGTCACTGTTAGGAGTGTTTTGTTGTCATACCACCCGAAGATCTTCGTTTGATCGTCCAATGTCCCAAGTGACTCAGGCGGAGATTTGCCCCAGGCTATTAGGCGTTTTGAGAGATTCTCTGAATTGACTTAACTGCCCCAGATGATGGACAATGATCATGTCGTGCCCCTTGATTGGAAGTGCTTATGTTCACTAGGCTTTCATCGTGCGAATTTCCCTGCTGTTCAAACAAATAGTCATATGTAAACAATGTTATATCAAAAATGCAAAGCTTGTGTCTGTCTTGAAGATTTTGAAAATGCATTCTTTTTCATAAAACAAGTGAATGTTTGTAAAACGTGATGTCAACTCCGTATTTACCGTAGGCCTTAAGGAGTCAGGATACCTTTTGTAACAGTATGCTTTCGAACTAACCCATGCTTCAGCTAGGACTTTTAAGGGTTATAACGTGGCCTGGTTCATGGTTCAAGAAACAAAGGATAAAGGCTCAAATTATATTTGTACCCACCCGCTCTTCGTGATGTTCTTCAAACCTAAACTCAGTTGATCATGCGTTAGACCTTGTTTGAGTCTTTGCTCTGATTTCCCGGTGATGATTCGGATGTTGATAACTTATTTTGAATAGGCAGTCATTCCTCTTTCTTGTCTGATTTTTTTTGTTATCCCTTTCTTTTTTTGCCTGAACTGTTTCCTTTTTTGGAATTACAGTCAGCGGGATGCCCCAGTTTTGTAAGTCTCCTTCATGGGTTTCGACTTAATGGGTTTTTTATTTTTGAGATAATGACTGCCTTTCTTTATTGATTATTTGGAACCATCACTGTCTTTCTTTGTTTTGTAAGGACCTCTTTGGTGCCATTCGTTATGCACTTGGATCAACTGAGAGACTACCCTGCCCCAGGTTATGATTAAGGGTTTTATTTTTTGAAAAGAAAAACTCCTACTACTTTGGCTCAGAGAGGTTGACGAGGGATTATCATCCTTATAACTCCAGTGTTTAGGGATTGAAACAATGCCTGTACCTCATCAGCGGGGTCTGTTCAAAAGCATACTGTAGATTGCAGTATCGTTTTCGTCATCCTCCCTCAAGAGGCTTAGAATTATTAATTGAGAGTTGACATCAGAAAAAATATGAAAATAATTTGCATATAGTGAATACGAATATATTGCTTCAAAACAGACATATGCGATGCATTAATGAAACAACAACGTTTAACATGAGTAAATGTTTGAACAAAGGAAAATTACAACTTTGAAAAATCCTAATGAACAAAAGTCTTTTCATCTCAGGGCTTGTTACTTCGAATGGTGAGCCTTGGAGGGATGGTAGAAAAACTCAGCCTGACCATCTTGGGTGAACTCCAATGCCCCTTCATCAATCAGGTCCTGGATCTTGTTCTTCAGAGCCCAACACTCATTTGTATCATGTCCTGGACTGGCAGAGTGGTAGGCACACCTTTTATTGGGATCATAAGTAGGATGTGCTGTGTTGGGGTTCTGGGGATGAGCCCTTAATATGATCAAATTCAATCTCAACAGGCGTTGTAAAGCTTGAAACAGCGACATGTTGAGCGGGGTGAACTGCCTACTGGACTTGTCTGGCTGAAGCCGGTGAGGTTGATGCTGAATTTGTGACACTGGAGCCATTTGAGGAGCTCTCCCCTTATCTCCTTGTCTCAAAGGTGGTTGAACGATGACTGACTTTTTACCCTTAGACGTTTGCCCCAGTCGGTTACCCTGAAGCAGTTGGTTGACGAGAACTCCGAGCTCTTCTTGTCTTTAAGCTAAGCCTTGAATGATAGTCACCTGCCCCAGCATTTGGGCTTTCATTGTATCCATCTCAGCTTGCAGGCGTTTCAGCCGTTCGTCCTCAGCACCGTTCCTGACTAGAGTCTCCATGAGAAGTGTCCTTAGCTCCTCCTGCCCCTTGGATAGATTCAGGAGGATTTCCCCAAACCGAGTCTCTTGAGCAAGAAGATCCTGGTTATCTTGTTGGGAAGCCATTGCTGAAATAAACAGCGGGAAATGTAAGTGACCTGCAACAAGGGTACCTGTTATGCAATGATGTGTATGCCATGCATGTAATGTTTTCAAGGACCTCGCGGGATAAACAAGAAAATTTGTTAGAACTTGGGTCCAGTAGCTTGATTGAAGGAACTCCATGTTGCTGAGAATCCTTCTTCAAGGGTCAAGGGCTCACCATATCTAGTGGGTCATAGCCTCTGACAACTTTGGCTAGAGGAAAATAAATCCTCTTTGCCCCTTGCTAGATGTTTGATTTATCATGACCTGCATCACAAGCCCTTGAGATCCTTGAAATGGGTTAGGATGTATGCAATGGTATGATGTCATGCTATGCATGGGGTGATGTAGGTAAACCCTGTTATGAGTCCCAATTAAGGACTATAAACCAACCCTGCAAGAAATTCAGTATACTTTGTTATGAGTCCCAATCAAGGACTATAAACAAAACCTGCAAGAGACCTAGTAAACCCTGTTATGAGTCCCAGTTAAGGGCTATAAACAAAACCTGCAAGTAGCTTATGTGTCAGATAACACGCATGCAATTAGTCAAGTACGAAGGCACACAAGTCACACAAAAGAAGCCCTTAGAGTTTAGGCCAACATGAGGTCTAGGTGTTACCCTCTTTCAGTTGGTTGGTTCATACCTGTCCTATCAAAGTAACCGGGTTCTTAGAGGATCCCAATATCATTGACTACCCTCAATCGGTCATAACTCCAGCATCGCAATCTTTTCTTGCGGCCAGAACCATCACGAGAGTTTAGCCTCAATGAGCGTAGCATACTGCTACTGTTCTAATAGCCAAGTTGGGTCCTTTAGGGTTCTAAGGTCTGTTGGTGCTTGATGACTCCTTGGAAGACCCATATTCTCCCCGTTTCAACATGAGGGATATCGGTACAGACCAAGGCGCCACACCAACGTAGCCACTGCTTCACCCATGTCGGTATACACCGGACATGTCCCTCACAGCTTATGCTACCTAAACAGGGTATCCCCAGATCCGGGTTAGGATCTATGTAACTCCCATGCAACCCACAAATTTAAAGCAGACAAGTCAATACAATTAAAAACACAGTTATAAACTAACCCTAAGGTACACCTCACTTTATAAAGAATCCCCAGCAGAGTCGCCAGTTCTGTGATCGGTGGATCTGGAACTGACTATTTTAAAGCTGGTTCGCGAAATGTCGCGGAAGCAAGAGTCGCCACCGTCTTTTATTTTCTCCAAATGGAAAGGACAAAAGCACAGAAAAATTCCTTAAAGAGATTGCTCTCGGTTCGGGAGGTAGGTTATAGAAAGGGAAGGTGTTAGCACCCTTTCTATCCATGGTTATCCATGGGCTCTTAGATACTTGCTCACTTGTGTTTTCAAAATGTTTGTTTTCTTTTCAACTGTGGGTTTAAAAAGTTTCTTTGAAAATTCCAGTTCGACTCTTGTATCAGTCCTCAAGAGTGTTTGAAAAATTGCTTTCGAAAGCTTTTTGAAAATGTGTTGGTGTGAAAAGTATTTTTGATTTGTTTTTGAAATTAGAGAAAGTATCTAGAGTCGTCTACCTACCCTAAGGAATTCGTCTGTGTAGATGTCCTTTAAAGTAGTGCCATCCCACCATTGAGAGATAGGTAGCACCACCGTTGGAGGTGTTCGGGTCAATTCGAGGTTCGGGACATGGTGATCACCAGAGCAATAGGAAGACACCTTAGAAGCTACCCTCATGCCAGGTTCCCGGATCATGAGGACTTACTAAGACATCCTCTACTCGACGATCACCTTTCGAGGCAAGGCAACAGTGAGGCGTACCCTAGGGGTGGTGTGTGATTTGTGTGTCGCGTTCGTTTATATTTATCTTGTCATGTCAAAGTGATCTATGCGTTTGTTTTTATTTTAGGCCATTCATTCTTGCATGCATTTTATTAGCAGTTAAAAAAGTTGCGAGAAATATAAAGTTCCTAAACTATTACAAAGGCGCGGGTCCACATCGCCAAATTTAATCCAGGACCCGATTTGACATAAAATAAAGTAAAGTGCGAGAAATATAAATGTCCGAATTACATGGCTTTGGGAGAATTACATTAATATTTACAAGAAATAAAATAAGATGCGCGAATTGAATAAAAAATCGCAAGCGAGAGCGTTGGACCCTTTTTAAGGAAATTAAATTATGATAATTAAATTAATGAAATAAGAATGAAAAAAGAAATTATTTTGATATTTTCGTATTTATGGTTTTTTATGAGAGAATTAAATGAAATCTAACCCTATTTCTAGTTGTTTTTTAATTTATTAAGAAAACATATTAAAATTAAACCTAAGATTAATCTAATTATTTACATGGTAATTTAATTACAAAAATAATATTTAATAATTAATTATTGTGAAAGAAAAGAAAAAAAGGATAAAAATTGATTAAAATCTAATTCTACCAATTTTAAGTTTATTAAGAAAAATGTTTGAATTAAACCTAATTTTACAAAGCTAAAATTAATTAGTGATATTTATTTACAAAAAAAATAACATTAAATAAAAATACTTATTTTTTTGTCTTTTTTCTGATTTTTATATTGTTTTATTTTTTTATGAAAATAAATTAAATTAAAGGAACTAATTAAAAAAAAAATAATTGAAACAAATAAAATAAAGAAAAGAAAAGAAATACAATACCTTGGGGGGTTCTGTCCCCAATTGGAGGTGAATTGGAGTGGTTTGGCCATGTATTGGTGTCATGCATAAGTTTTTCTACTTTGGCCATTTGACTTTTGGCTTTTGGCCATTTGTGTTTTGGCCTCAACGTTCCTTAACCTTCTCAAGATGTCTGTCTCGCCATGTATTGGTGTCATGTGTAAAATGTTCTGTTTTGACCATTTGGCTTTTGGCTTTTGGCCATTTGTGTCTTGGCCTCAACGTTCCTTAATGAACCTGCATGGGATCCTGTCTAAATCTGCAACCTCATGAACACATTAAATAAAATCATAAAAATTCAAATAAAACCAACATATGAAGAAATTTAATGTTTAGGCACAATATGGCATGTATGAATAATTATACCCTTTTGATCGTGAAATCAAATCAACCTTACCCTTACTGGAAAAGTAGTGACATGAATGCTTTTATGCCCTTTGGATCATGGAGATCAAGCCAGCCTTACTCTTACTGAAGAAGTAATAAGATGTTGGTTTGTAACTGTGATGACTTGTTTGTAGTGAGAGAGGGATTTGTAATAAGGATTTCAAGGTTTTAGGGTTCTTGAAAAAATTTGATATTCTAACAGTGTTGTGGCAAGGTTTTTTCTCTCTTTTCATCCTCTTTGGTTTGTGTGAAAAGAAGGTGATTATATAATGGAAATTAGGGTAAAGCAAATGGGCTTTGAATGTGCAATTGGGCCTCCAATATTCACTTGAATTCGTCATTTTCCAGGCTAAATCGCAGGGACTTAAGTGCATTTTTTGAAGTTGAAATGTGAAAACAAAATGTAGCCGACATCGAGAACTAACTCCTGTCCGAAAATCGACTCAATCGGATAAACGGTGAATTAGTTATGAATTTTTGAAGTTTCAGCTCAGACAAACTTATTTTGGGCTCCAGTGTCGAATCTGACACGTTCTTCAATAAAAAACTGGTATTGATCGGTGCATAATTTGGTCTCGACTTTTGTAGCAAAGTTGTAGATCTATGAGTCAGTGACCTTGTGTAAAAATATGAGCCCAATCCGATAAAAATTGACCGAATTATGAATTTTCGAAGTTTCGGCTCAGATGAAATAATATTCAGGATTCAGGATTTTCAGCGTGTCACGCACTCTGAGAAAAAAACGAAGGCCTTTTGAATACCGTTTGAACTCAATACCTTCTGTGAAAATGTAGCCAACTCAATTTGTGAAATTTTGGCACCGGAACCAGCTCGATACGATGAAAATCGACCAAGTTATGATTTTCTGAACATGACGCAAATAAACTTCTGTCACAAATTTTCTGTATGAAAATACTTGATAAATCCACATTTTTGAAGACCTTATGATCGAAATTGGCTTCCAGCCATGAGAGATGAAAACGTAGATAATGTCAAGACGGAATTTTGGCCACCGGAACGGGTTCAAAACGAGCCACGATCTTCAAGTTATGAATTTTTTAGCGCGTAAAAACTGCACTTTCAGCACACTTTTTCACTATATTTCTTCAAGAAAACTCACACATTCGGATACCTTCTTTAAAGAATTGACTCTTGAGCCGAACCTGAATTTGAGAATACGTTATCAGAGATATCTTGGCGAAAGAATACCTGAATATGACGCGCCGGGTTGGACTTGTGAATTTTTCTTGAAATATTTTGAGAAATATGGGAGGGCAAATTTTGGGGTACAACACATGCTAAGTGACTCAAGTTTGCCTAAATATTTTTGGGCGGATGCGGTAAGCACGGCATGTTACGTAAGCAATCACGTGATCATAAGACCTATACTAAAGAAAACTCCATATGAGATTTACAAAGGAAGAAAACCAAATATCTCTCACTTTCACATTTTCGGGTGCAAATGTTTTGTCCTTAACAACGACAAAGACAATCTCAGTAAGTTCGATGAAAAATCGAATGAAGGTATTTTTCTTGGTTACTCCCTTTCTAGCAATGCTTTTAAAATTTACAATAAAAGAACTTTAACTATAGAAGAATCAATGCATGTTTCTTTTGATGAATCTAACACCTCAAAGGAGGAAGTTGTTATTTGTGATGATGATGATTCTATAGATTTACCTCATGAGAAATCTTGCGAAGGTGGCAAAATTGTCAACCCGGAACAAACACATGAACTTTCACATCAAAATGAAAATGATGATGGTCTTCCTCAAGAATGGAGAACTCATCGTGATCATCCAATTGACAACATAATTGGAGATATTAGCAAAGGGGTATCTACATGGCTAAATCTTAAGGATGCATGCTTAAATATGGCTTTTGTATCTCAAGTTGAACCAACCAAAGTGGCTCAAGCACTAGAAGATGATCAATGGATCCTTTCCATGCAAGAGGAGCTAAACCAATTCGAGCGGAACGAATTTTGGGAACTTGTTCCTAATTCAGGAAATAAACGTATCATTGGGACCAAATGGGTATTCAAAAACAAGATGGATGAAAATGGTATAATCACTCGAAACAAGGCAAGACTAGTTGCTCAAGGATACAACCAAGAGGAAGGAATTGATTTTGAAGAAACTTTTGCTCCGGTAGCACGTTTGGAAGCAATAAGACT
Organism: Vicia faba; assembly: GCA_948472305.1. Classification (NCBI taxonomy): domain Eukaryota; kingdom Viridiplantae; phylum Streptophyta; class Magnoliopsida; order Fabales; family Fabaceae; genus Vicia; species Vicia faba. The sequence goes on from OX451736.1 coordinate 1,602,697,342, forward strand.
ATTACTTGCATATGCATGCTCATTGGACTTTGAACTTTTTCAAATGGATGTAAAAAGCGCATTTCTCAACGGATTCATAAATGAAGAAGTCTATGTAAAGCAACCTCCCGGATTTGAAGACTTCAAACATCCTAATCATGTCTTCAAATTGAAGAAAGCTCTCTATAGGCTGAAGCAAGCACCAAGGGCATGGTATGATAGACTAAGCGCATTCCTATGTGAAAAAGGGTTTGTAAAGGGTAAAGTTGATACCACTCTCTTCATAAAAAATGTTAATCATCATACTTTACTTGTACAAATCTATGTAGATGATATTGTTTTCGGTTCAACTAACCAAAATATGTGCAAGGAATTTTCATCTATGATGCAAGGAGAGTTTGAGATGTCTATGATGGGAAGATTGAATTTCTTTCTCGGTCTTTAAATTAAACAACTCAAACACGGTATCTTCATAAGCCAATCAAAATATTGCAAATACCTTATAAAGAAGTTTGAGATGGAAAGTAGCAAAGAAAGTGCAATTCCTATGGGATCCGACACCTATCTTGATCCAGATGATTAAGGGAATTCTATTGACATAACTAAGTATCGTGGAATGATTGGCTCTCTTCTCTATTTAACAGCAAGTAGACCTGACATCATGTTCAGCGTTTTCCTATGTGCAAGATATCAAGCCAATCCTAAAGAGTCTCACCTTGCAGCAGTCAAGCGCATAATAAAATATCTCAAAGGAACAACCAACGTCGAATTATGGTACCCAAAAGGTAGTATGTGCAATCTAGTTGGTTATTCTGATGCTGACTATGCAGGTTGTAAGACTGATCGCAAAAGTACAAGTGGAACATGTCACATTCTCGGAAATGCCTTGGTTTCATGATTATGCAAAAAGCAAGCAAGCGTCGCTCTCAGCACTGCCAAAGCAGAATACATTGCGGCTGGAAGTGGATGCGCTCAAATTCTTTGGCTAAAACAACAATTACTTGACTATGGAGTAAACCTTGGATGCATTCCACTTTGATGTGATAACACAAGCGCGATCAATATTACAAAAAATCCAGTTATGCATTCCCGGACAAATCACATTGACATCAGACACCATTTCATCATAGATCACGTACTCAAAAGAGATGTCGAGATTACTTTTGTGGACACTCAAAATCAACTCGCGGACATTTTCACAAAACCACTTACAAAGGATGCATTCTTCAAAATTCGTCGTGAACTCGGAATCCTAGATGAATAAGATATATAAGGTGCACTCTATCCTTAACTATACATAAATGTACATATATATGGGCTTAGAACATGTTTCAATTGTTAAGAATATTGTTTTTAAATTTTTTTCTTTTAAGTAAATTGATTTACTTAGTGTGTAAATCGATTTACCACTGAAGCAAAAATCAATTTTAATAAATTTTTTGTGTAAATCGATTTACCAAGTATGTAAATCGATTTACCATAGAAACTGAAGCGTTTTTATTTAATTTTTCACTGTGCAAATCGATTGATCCTACACACCAATCGATTTACACCTGTTCAGCATGTGATATTTTTATGAGTCTTTAATATATTGGTCCACCTTACCTTGCCTCTCAACCCCACCTTCTTTTTGACCAATCATGGAATCTTTACCAACTCCACTCAATTAAGTCTCATAAAGACCTCACTTACTCTACTCTACTATTTAATCTCACCAAAACTCCCTCACTATCTCATAACACCAAAACTCACTCACTATCTCATAACAACACAAAAATTCTCTATCTTCCTTACTCAAAACCCTAACCATCTCCATGGCTCCCAAAAGAAAAGCAACAGCCTCAAAAAGGAAAGAAGAAAACTGTTGCAGCCTCTGAAAACTCATTGCTCGAGTACCTCTCGGATACACAACGTGAAAGATTCATCAAGCATTTTCAAAAGAAAATAATCCCAGCTCCAAAATTCGGTATGTTATCTACCTTTCCCGATGAATGCTTCACTTTTCAAAAGGATTTGATTGCTTATGGGCTAGAACCGTTAATATCATCACGTGGTTACTATTATCCGGATCTAGTTCGAGTATTCTACAGCAACATGCATTATGATAACAACAAATGCTATACCTATGTGCTCGGAACAAGAATTCCTCTGCATTCAAAAACAATAGGCAAAATTTTGAACATCCCATATACTGGAAGTACCCTCTATGACCCAGAGGATGCTGACTGGGAAAATTATAAGAAGCGAGAATTCTTCTACAGCATTGGCTGGTTGTCAGAAGCAGAATACCGTGCAAAGCGGATTCGTAGTCTTGGCGGTGTTATTCCGGCTCGGGACACTTGGAGTGCTGGTAATTTTCATATTGATGATAGATTGTTCCATTATTTTCTGGTATACATTTTATTTCCTAGAGCAGGAAATCATTGTACTGTGATCGACCTAGAATTGCAAATACTCTATGCAAGGAAAAATGGCATTTCAGTAAACTGGGCTAAACTGATTGTGGTGCATATGTTAAGAGTTGCCACAAGGGCTACTTTTCTGCCATATGCATACTTCATCACAAGGATCTTGGAAGCATTTGATATAGATTTTACTGGGTTTGAGAGAGTTGAAATGGATCCAATCAGCAATAGGATCTCCATAAAAAATGTTGATTCTCGGATGGGTGTTCATTTCAATTCTGAAGCAAAAACCATCAATATATTAGAGAGGACGTTATAGGTGACGAAGGCAATAATGCGGATGAAGAAGAAAATGAAATTCCTCCACCTGCTGCCTCTTCTGGTCCAACCAACCAAGATGTTATGGATTATATGACTCAACAGTTTGCATCTCTCAACACTAACATCAATGCTCGATGGACCGCGATAAATGACTCTACCTCCTCTCGCATCAATGCTTTTCAGAACGATGTGAACCAACAGTTTTCATACCTCTACTCACATCTCCATATTCCTCCATACGATCCAAACAATCCAGCACCTCCGCCTCTTCAATACACCGAACCACCTCTACAACAACAATTTCCATATCAAGGACCCTTCTAATACCTATATTATTAAATTCTTGTTATTTATCATTATGTTTTTGTTCTGTATTATTTCAAGTGTTAGTTTTTGTATTATGTATTTGAACTTTGTTCACTATTTTTAGAAATTTGCATTTTCGTTTATGTTCATATTTGTTTCAACTTGTTATAAGTATCATCTTATGTTGCATCTTTCCCTTCTTTTTGATAATGTCAAAGGGGGAGAAGGATGTGATAGCACTTTATGGTTGTTTGTTTCAATTTTTTTTACATGGCAAGCTTTCAAAACTTTTTCTCCATAGGGGGAGAAATCTATCTTAGGGGGAGAAAACTTCTTTTGCTCCAATTCTGAACAACTCATAAAGAAAGATGGTTTGTCATCATCAAAAAGGGGGAGAATGTAATCTCAAGCCTCAACTCAACTTTAGTTTTGATGAAAGACAAATAAGCACTATGACAAGAAGGAAAAGAAGTGGAATTAGCTTAAAGCATCATTCACTCAAAGCTTCAAGGACCATGGCAAGCAATCAAGTATATCAATTCTCATTTGAACTACATTGATTAGAAATGCTCAAAAATGATATACACACTTACCACAACACTTCATTTAAAGTTTAGAGAAAATTCTAAGTTTTTCACTAATGTAAATCGATTAACATATCATGTAAATCGATTTACACATGTTTTTTCAAAAACTGATTGCCCCTGGCAGCAATCGATTTACATGGAGTGTAAATCGATTGATTACTGAACTGAATTAATTTTTTAACAGTTGTAAATCGATTTACACATAATGCTAATCGATTTACACTTTAATTTTTTTTGAAAACAAGAACATTACAAACTCGTGCAATCGATTTACATCTAATGCTAATCGATTTACACGTTGTAATTTTTGAAAAATCTGAACTGGTTTCAAGATATCCTTCACACCTTTTCTCCAATAGATGCATGGTCATACAATGCATCTTCTCAAGTTTTACAAACAGAAAAGTATCCTTTTGGAAAGGTATCTTGATTACTTTAAATACAAAATCTTTCAAATTATAAAACAACTCTTCTCTTATGCAATAATTCTGAACTTTGTAAAATATTCAAACTTCATATTTCTTAAGTTTTAAGAACAAAGATTTTCTGCACTTTCACACATATAAGAACAGAAATCTTTGAGCATCGTCTAATCATTGTGTTACAGTTTGAATTGCTTACAAGAGAAGAAAGAAGAAACTTCATTGAAGTCACTCTATGTGAATCAACATCTTTCAAGAAATCATATTTCACAGAATTATACAAAGTGTAACTTATTTCCAGGATTATTGGAATTAAGATTTAGAATACTTTTGTACCTTGTTGTCCATTGTTGGAAACAAGAGGTATCTTTTGAGATGATTGTTCTCAAGAGACTTATTGGAAATCCAAGAGGGTGTTCTTGGTATTTGTTAGTGTCTTTAGTTGATAAGACTAGGAAGAGTCTTGTAAAAGTTTTAACAAAATAGTGAAATCTCTTGCGTGTTTGCAAGGGGACTGGACGTACTTCCGGGGTGTGGAAGGAACCAGGATAAATCTCCGTGTCTCTTTACTTTCTGCACTTTACCATTTTCTAAAGCACTAAATCAAAATCAGAAAGTGTAAAATAAGTCAAAAATCGACCACCACCTAATTCACCCCCCCTCTTAGGCGCAATCTTAAACTTACATGGAGAAGAATTATCATCCATATTGTACATTGCATTCTTAGTTTCCTCTATCTCAAGCATTACAGTGAGATATTCATTATTCACATGAGTTATAAGTTGTGGGATAATTCTCTTCACTAGATCAACATAACTACAATTGTTTTCTGAATTAAATAAATTTTTATAGAAGTTAATAACATGATTATCTAATTCAATGCCCTCATACAAAAAAAAAAAATTGTTATGCCTCCATCTATTAATCTATTAATTTTGATAATAACATATCTAAATTTAACTATATTGTAAAAAAAAACCTTTTATCCATATCTCCATCATTAAACCATCTTTAAACCATATCAGAATACCTCTAATACTCTTTTTATTTCTTATAAAAAAAAGTATATACTAGTGGTAGAACAGAAAAAAAATCAGAACATAAAAATTAACGTTAAACAGAAAAAATCAAAACACAAAAAGGGAAAAGAAAATCCAAAAGCAAAGAAAGCAAATAATTAATTAAGTAATAAAAAACAATAAAGCCAAAACAATGATACAAGAAAGAAAAAAGTCATAGTTTTGATCTCATAAAACGTCTGAATCGGATTTTCCCTTTTCTTTCTCCCTCTTTTTCCTCTTTTTCTTTTATTCCCTTCATTCTAGGGTTCCTTTCTTCTTCACACCACTTCACACCTTACCTAACCATGGCCAGTTTCAGTTCCTTCTCTTCTTCATCTTCCACTCCTCCTCCTCCCTCTTTCTCTTACATTTCAGCTCCGTCTTCTTCAAAACCTTTCCATGATGACTCTGTTGAGGATTCCTGTAGTATTTGCTTAGAGTCCTTCACCGTTCATGACCCTTCCACTGTATGTCTTGATTCATCACTGTTTTCTTTTTGCTGCGTGTTTACTGAAATTTGATGTCTCATGATTCTAATGCCTTCTTAATCTTTTTGTTATCAACTCAATTTCACTGATTCATTTCATTTTCTTGATTTTCTGTATTTTTCGTTTTCCACTTTTGGTTTTTGTTATGTGTCTCTTATTTTTTATTTTATTTTTTAAATTTTGTTTGAGATCTTTGATGAGGATTAACAATTGACATATCTATATCTCACTCAGTGTATTGCAGGATTAAGCTTGATGAATTCTGTGTTGGCTAACATTTACTCAGAATCTATGTGTTTATCTATTTTGATGTGTTTAATTATGCTTTTTGTGGGGATTAATAATGTTTCCTTTTCAATTTCAGGTTACTTGTTGCAAACATGAATATCACCTGCATTGTATTCTTGAATGGTAAGCTGGAACCTTATGGATTGATAAGTAGGTTATGGATTGGTGTGGATTGGATTGGTATCTTCTAACATGGCTGCTTTTTTTGTTTAGGTCACAGAGAAGCAAAGAATGCCCAATATGTTGGCAATCACTTTCTTTGAAAGACCCTGCTAGGTATGTTTTTACTTGCAAGTAATCACTTTCTTTTCGATTCTCAATATAGGCTTTTTATGGTATGATTAGTAGTGTTTATTGATGGCTTATATTTTTTTGTAGCCAAGAGCTTCTTGTTGCCGTGGAGGCTGAAAAATGCTTAAGATCAAGAAACATTCATTCTTCTTCACTCACTAATTCTTCTGACCCCGTTGAACGTTTTAATGGCGACCATGTGAGTGAATTGACAGTGTCATGAAAACTCTTCTCTTTGTTATTATTTATTGGTATCGGTTTCCATGATACATGTATCATACTATCATTCAATGATTAGAGGAAAATTATACACTTTCAGGATGCTTCTCGCTCAGATGACGTTGACTTTGACGAGCAAATTATGCAGCACCTATATGCTGCTGCAAGTAGAGCTCGTTTTGTTCAGAGACAGAGAAGACAAGGATCGTCCGGAGCAGGTCCGTCGGAGGTATCTGGGGTGCAACCAACTCTTACAACTTCACTGGCTGGCAGTAGTTCTCCGATCACTGGTTTACCATCGGCTGCCGACCTTCATCCTGAGGTCGCAAGAAACATAAGCCCTGAGGCTGATGTCTCTTACCGACCCAGGTAGTGGCTGTGTTCTCACTTTTAATTATAAAGCAGTGGCACTTTTATCAGTTATTTAGACAAAGCTTTTTCCTTGAGTTTAACACACGTAATGAGTCATTTTGGTGTGGTGTCACTATAGCCCCTGAATGTATCAATGTATCAAAATTACAAAAACATTCTCAAGTGTATCTTCTATTAGTAATTTGATGAACTAAACTGACTAATGAAAGACACGACACGTTCAAGGATCAAACTAACTAATAGTGAACACATTCAAGGACAAAATTGACTAACTAGAGATTCATTTGAGGATATTTTGTAATTTTAGTTAATTCAGGGACTACAACGATGACACCTGATACATTCAAGGACCAAAATGTCCATTTACTCGTTTACCTACTGATGTTTCATATGTTAACTTTTTCCTGGTTTGTGTTCAGAGTTCTTTACAGTCCGTCACCACCTCAGGATGGTAGGAAACTAAATACTTCCGAGGTGTTCTCCTTGCCTGAGTCCATCAAATCCAAACTTTCTGCTGCTTCAGCCAGGTAAACTTATTAGCTTTTGGATTCTTATAAATTCTGATAACCCTTTGGTGCTAACACATCTTAAATATTGAAACAGATATAAGGAGTCAATTTCCAAAAGTACCCGTGGACTCAAAGAGAAGTTACTTGCTCGTAATGTGACAGTGAAAGAGCTGAGTAAAGGTGTTCAGCGTGAGATGAATGCAGGCATAGCTGGAGTTTCACGTATGATTGAACGCCTTGAACTTGCATCAAAAAGGTCTAATTCTCCTATCGTTCCGGTGCGTATTGAGGGAATGTCAGGCTTTCAAAATGAAACCAGCGGAGGCGTGGTTCATAATGTTGGTTCAGTTGCTCCCTCACACATTTCTAGCACCGCTGTCGTTGGTCAAATGGAAATTCCTCCATGTGTTCAGGTTAGTCCATTCCATCTCTGCCTATCAAACGGTTTCATTTTTACTTTTAGAAGTAGTTAATTACAATTATATTATTGGTTGAAAGGTGACTGATTCTTTCAATTTGGTTACTATCTGTCTTGATTCAAGAGTGGACATGATGCTGTGAAGATTTAAGCTTGGGGGGAGTAATTCAACTGTTGAAGAAATGCAAGAGACGGCTTTGATAACCAATGTACGTGTTGGTATGCGTCCTGCATTGTTGTCAAATGGTTCATCATTTGTAGAAGGAATTTAAACTTTGATACGATCATTTTATAGAGCTCAGTGGATTTCTCATCCATGTTTATTGTTTATCCCCCCTCTACATGCCGATACTTGATTTACTAAATTTTAAAATTGTTATTTAGAGATTGAAATGTTATTTATGTGGACCTCACCTACTTTAATGTCTAGTAGTATTAAATTAAATGACATGCCTATGACATATCAATAATGCTAAATTTGTCAAAGATTATGGAAGTCTTGACATAAAAGGAGTTGAGATCATCCTCACTATTTCTCAAAAGAAATGGAGAGCACCATTACTAAAGTTTTGGGGTATGATCTATTTATATTATTGTAAAGTGATATATATTTTATATACTTTGATTTTTATACAATGAAAACCTTAGTAATGATATTCTCTATTTCCTTAAAGAAATGAAGAGGAAGAAGATTTCAACTCACGTAAAAGAGGGTAAAAGAAATGGTGGATGTTATCATTCGCTGTACTATTTTATAGTATTTGATACGTAAGATAAATGGATCGAATCCAACCTTTCTTGTTTGAGACAAAATTGCACCAACCGGGTCAATGTCAAGATTGACATGTGACATTTATTTATAGTATTTTAAAATGACTGATGTTTAAGGCTTTTGTATACAAATTAAGAAATGTAATGATATTGTCATGAAAAATTATAAGTTATTTTAAGACGAAGGAAGGAGTATAGTAATGGAGTCTTCTATTTTTTATATGAAATGGCGAGAATCCCCACTGCCTACCAAGGGGCTAATATTTTTATATATTTTTCCAATTTGTATCTCTCTAAGACTCTAACTATGACTGTTTATTGTTAAGCCACCTTGGTTTAACATAATAAGCAATTTTCCTTAACAGAATACCTATGACAATTGATTCTATTGAACTTGAAAAGTTGAGTGAATTGAAAGTAATTTTTGTGTGTTAAGTATTCTCCTCTTATATCGGAATTTACTTATTGAGATGAGGACTTGTTGAATATTCTCAAGTATAATTAACAGTCTTAACTAATTAATTTAGATTTGAACTATCTACCTAGTCTTGATTAGGAGGTCATTTCATGGGAAAGAGGTCCAAAAATAAAAGAAATAATAATAAAAAACAAGTGAACCAACTAAAAGCTTTTAAAAAAAAAAAAGAGTGAACAGAAAATTTCTTAACAACATTGTAGCACGGGTATATTTTATTAAACACTTGTCATCGAGCAAGACAAGTTTATTGAAGACTTGCTACATTCCTAAAAATCAACAGAAACATCAAATTTGTTCTAAAATGGTCTCAGCTCCAGAAACTTTGACATCAGATGAAGATTCTTCAACATTAAGAGCCTTGACTTTTCCATCTACCACATATGCAGACCATCTACACCAAAACAACAAATGTTTGTGTCAATGAGTTCAATCAGAGCAATCATCAGTTAATTCCAAGCTTTTGTGAAAGTTCCCATCAAAGTCCCCATAGAACTCAATCTGGAAAAGGAAAAAAAGGAAACAGAATTACTCACTTAGTTCCATTTGAAAAAAAAAACATCACATACTTACAGCATCTTGGGCTTGAATCTTGCCAGCCCATGCATTCATAGTATATGGATCATTGACAGCCACACAAATAACAGAATCCATTCATTAGCCTTAAACTTGTCAATATTATTCTTAAGGAGGAACATGTTTGCTTGGACAAACTCCTGTATATGCACCCTAACATAGTTTTGAAATTATACCAAATACTTTTGAAAACTCCTCTTTATTGACTCATTTTTTAAGCATATTATAATTGTAGTTATTATTAAGGAAGATCTAGGATAATGAAGGAATGCTAAGAAGTGTGAGCCAATGAGAGTGATCAATCATGTCTCTCTTAAGTTTGATTACCTAATTTTATTGTTGATGCTTTGAAGGTGTGTCATTTATCTATCTACTATCTACTACAAATTATAGATAGAAAGATGCCATTATTCTATCTATAATGTCCTTTCTGTTCCAACAAATTATTAGGTAAAAAGGGCTAATTTCTCTATTCATAAACACCAAGTTTCTACACTTCTTACTCAACCACACACCACCACCTGTTCCTCAACTTTTCACATTTCAAATTCTCATTTTCCTTTTCTTTCTCCCGTTCCCTCTTCTTCCCTCACATTCTCCAATCTCTTCTTATCCTCTCTCAAACCCTAACATTGTCGCAACCTCTTCCTCCAATCCTATGATATCTATGGCCACCACAAATCCGCCGCAAACGTCTCTCTTTCCAGTCGTGATTAAAACGCGAAGCACCGATCACTCCGCCGCACATGACCAAACGACAATCATCACTTTCAGATCGAACACGAGTATTTCTCTTTTCCTTTCACTCTATTGATTTTGTTCATCTTCTCTTGTTCGTCTCTCTTTCTCAGGTTTTACTTTAGATACTTTCTCTTTATTTTACATGTAGATCAGTTTTAAAGGATCTGGAAACAAGAGACATATAAATCATATTGGAGGCATAATAAGATTGCAAGACACTAATTTGAAGAAATAAGATACTAATTTCAGGTTTGTGTTCCTAATCCTTTTTGTTCTGATTTTTCAATTTTTAGGGTTTTTCATCAAAAAACCATAATGAATTTTGGTTGTCTATGAAACTCTGATTTTTCGATTTTAGGATTCGTTTCAACGCCGTCGGCCACAGTTTCTACTTCTCCGACTCTCACAACAATGTGTTGTGTTTTAAATAGTTGTTATGTTTTTCATTATTACTCACTCAACCTCAATGACCTTTGTATCTTCTTTTTTCATTGTGTTATGATTTTCAGATTTGTTTTGTTTTTCACTGTCTGCTTATGCTCTAGATTGTATTGCTACATACTTATGGGTAATATTGACTTTTTTAGATATAAAATAGAAATTGAAGTTCAACATGACGGTCATGTTTGCAGTTGAGAGCTATCATGAAAGAAATAAGTAACTTATGTCTTACTACATAACTGCAATCATAAGTATTGTCTTTACATTTTTATTCAATTAGCTGTATAAACTCAGAATCAAGGCGGAAAAACTTTTGCAAAAAGAAACTGAATTATACATGAATTCTAATGAGTCCATATAATTTTGTTCGAAATTTGGTGCTACATTTGATTATTTTAATTTTTTATTTTCCATATTTTGCTTATTAGTGTCAATGTGATTTTTTATACCATATTTTGCTTATTAGTGTATATGGTGAGACTCTTCTGGATGCGTTAGAAGTAACTTTCACACCAGTTTTATATGATAAGTGTTTATTGAAATGTCATTGAACGTTAATTTCATGTCTTATAATAGTTTTAAAAAATGAATTTTTAGAGTTTATAATAGTAGAAACAACTTCACATCAGTTTTATATGATAAGTGCTTATTGAATTGTCGCTCATTATTGAAGTGAACGATAAGTTTCAATCTAAGACTTTCCTTCAAAAGTGATAAATCTAAGACATAACAAGTTTCTGTATTGGAAGTTTAAAATTTCTGAGGTTTGGTAAAAGGAAATATTTGTTTCAAGATATTATAGTTTGGTTCTGGCCTCAACTAGAAGTTGTCTTTAATCCTTGATATTAAATTTTGTTTCCTGACACTCATTGCAAGGAAGCAAGCATTCATATGTTATGGCCTTTGTGTGAAAGTTTCATCATCAACTAATTATATCATTGTTTTTTTCTTTCTTGAAAGATCTGTGGTGTTATTCACGCATTTACAAAGAAGTCAAACTCATTCTTCCCTATATTGTGAAAGGCCTCTATTCTCCTAATATGGTACTTAACCAATTACATTTTTCATGTAATCAGGCGTACTAGGTCATTTAATTACCAACAAAGTTATGTTTGCAGAATACATGATTTCTAAAGGTATTAGTATAAAATATACAATTCAGATCAGAGCTTGTATCTATCACACGATTTAAGTTAATTTGGGCCTAAGTGTTTATGCACTGTCGTGATTATCTGTGGGAGTCTGCGTATTCGCAAACTTTAGAAGGCAAGCAAATGTAAATCTATTTGCTCAAACTCCACCTTGAACTGTCATGTTACAGAACTGAAATATTTATCAACTGTCTACAGTTGGAAGAGATGGAATCTCCTGGACAAATAAATATTAAATTTCCATATTTTAGTTAAAAGTAATCAAGCTTGTCATTCTTTTGTTGCCTAGAGAGAGAACTTGTGTTTAATTGCATGCAACTCTATTTATAACATTTTTTATGCACATTTGCGAAGTGTGATAATCTGCGTGGAACATGCAACTTCAATCCTAGCAAAGGATAATCAACTCTCCCTATTGTCTTCCATAATCCTTGTTTGTACATCAAAAAATGGGATAAGCAACCGTGAATAGTGATCTATTTTTGGATTCACATGTTACATAATATGTGTAGACTTAGATGCTCACCAAATATGTTGTCTGAAATTTTTTATTTCCTACAGGGTAATGAAATTTTGGAGATAATCATGTTTGATAAGGTTGATGGTTGTTGAATAACGTATATATTTGATATCATATATAAATATATAATTAAATCATTTATTGAAACAAAAAGATATTCAAGAGAAACACTTATTTATCTTAGATATTGTCATGAAAATCTTAAATATTCTTTTGAGAAAAAGAATTAATTTTTAGTTTTGAGAGTTTACATTCTTTTATGCTTTTTAATAGAATCAATTGTTTTATTTTAGAAATTGAACCGTACAGGAGAAAAATAAAATTATAATTATAATTATGAGTATAAATTGATTTGGAAAATAAAATTAGAAGAATATTAAATTAGAAAGTGGAACTGTTACATATAAATATAAATATCAAAGGAGAAAAAATCTATTGAGATTGGAGGATGTAAATATTAAAGGAGAATATGGTAGTCTCAATTTGAAAACGAGAACTTTTGTTATTTTTGATGACTGATGTCATAATACATTTAAGAAAATAAAAATAGGTGAATTATCTTGATATTTATATTCTATTAATAAAAACCTAAAACAAGATTGAATATAGCAACATAATAAGTTTTCTTTAGAACTAAAACAAAGTGATTCAAGTGTTATAAATGACGTGTTTGTTGGATAATGATGTTTTCTTAATTAATAATATCTCAAAAATATATTCTTAATCAACAATTATAGATCAATATTTTGTTTGAAGTAATGTTTTTTTGAAAAATAGTTTTTGAGAAATATAAGTGATCAATGAAACTAATGAAGCAAATACAATCATGACGTATCACTCCACTTAATTTTCTTTTGATGAAACATTCCACTTACTTTTCAAAAAAACTAAATAGCATAATATTCTACTATACATTAATTATACAATATTAGAAAATATATGTAATGAAGGTATATATTAAGTATTGTAAATTGAAAACATTTCTATTCATTTTAATAGATTTGCACATCGTAAAATGTTATTACTATACTTTAGCTTATGCATATTTTTAAAATTACACTTTTAGTAATAATTTATGTTTTTTAATTTAACTACATCAACACATATATTTCTCTATTATATTTTGATATTATTTAATATTTTTATAATATATAATTGTAGATTATTTGGTTCCTTACCTTCGATAAAAAATAAGTTAGATTTATCTTTTTTAAGTTTATATTTTTTTGAGATCTTTTTTATATCAATCTTTCTTGGAATATATTTTAACCTTATGAAAAAAATTCAATTATAAAAAAATAAAAAAATTTAAATTTATATAACAATTTAATTATTAGTATTATTAATTATTCGTGGAGCACGAAGATTAATTATGAGAATATAATAATATCTTCAAATTAATTAGACAGATATTTATAATATTGAAGGGCTTTATTACATATATTTTTTTGACAAAAAGACTTTACCAACGACAAAATTATTTATAGTAAATTATGCATACTCTTTGTAAGTTAACTTAATATTATTTTAACTTGGAAATTAGTTTAGTTTTTTTAAACGAATATAAATTCTACTTTATAAAAGAAAAAAGAATATGTACAACCGGGGCTAGCCTGATCCAAGAAAGACAAAAAACAAAAACAAAAAATGAAAACATAACTAAAACAAATTAATCGAAGCAAACTAATTATAAGATCGGAAGTCTTACTTATGCAACAAGTCATCAAACTCCAAGGTCCTTTATAGGTCTTTTGTCTCGTTTTTGTTTTTTTTAAATTAATAATCCTTAATGACTATTAATGTGTTTTAAAATGACAAGAGAATAATGTAATAGAGAAAATGAATATTCAATTCATGAGAATTTGAGAAATAGTCCAATATAAAAAGTTTAACTCACTTTATTAATTTTTATATAGAGTTATATTTGTTAACTTAACAAATGAGCTAAAGAAGATAAAATATTACATGAAAAATGTGATGGTATGTCTAATGCCACTTGACACCTATACACTCCTCATTGTCGACTGGGAGTGTGGACGTAGAGACACTAGTGGTGCCTTGTAGGTGGTATTTGAGCAGGACACATTAGAGCAATCTGACTACTTGCGATGTTATACAACGATGCTTCGGTGGTCGGTCGAAGTTCGGCTCGTGGAGACAAGCCGCCACACATGGTTGTGGTCGTTGCTCCCGTTTTTTGTAATTGTTGATTCAGTTTGTTATTTTTTGAATTCGAAAATGACAATGCTTTGTGAAGTCTTGCAATAGTTGGTAAAAAGTAAAAAATTACAATATTTAGTGTGAAGTGTGGCAGAAAAGGTGTATTTCATCAAGGTGATGTTACACATAAGGAAAACCTATCCTCTTCATAGAAATTTCATATTTTCATCTTTCCTACATTTGAGTTTTTATTGGTCTTGTGCAAACTCGAATATAAACTGAATTATCTTGAGTATTCTCGCGTATTGACTCTAAGAAACTTTGGGAATGCTTGAAATACTATTAAGAAAATAATTACATTCATGATTCAAGTCTCGATCCATTCGACTTAAAAAGTTTATCTAACAATCTAATAGTATCTCAAGTAATGGCTACCGAGATTTCAATTTCAAGCATCAAAGTCATGAACCATGACCTTATCATGTTGGATCATTTCGGTGGAGCAAACTTTATTCGTTGGCAAGACAAGATGGTGTTCCTACTGACTGCCTTTAAGATTCACTATGTCTTGGATCTTGACTTGACACCGATTCCAGAATTGAAAGAAAATGATTATGTGGAAATTAAGAAAGAACGCAAGAAATGAACAGATGATGAATTGTTATGCCGTGAACATATTATGAACACACTACCTGATCGTCTCTGTGATCTCTACACAAACACCCAATCAGCAATGGGACTTTGGAAAGGACTCGAGTTCAAATTCAAAGCTGAAGAGGAAGGTACTAAAAGGTTTCTAATTTATAAATATTTTGATTTTAAATGTTAGATTCAAAGCCCATTTTGGACATATACACGAGTTACATGTACTTGTAAGTAAACTTAAGGTTGTAAAGATATACATTCTCGAAGTTTTTCAAGTTGGTGCAATCATTGCAAAATTGCAATCTTCATGGACAAACCATGTGAAGAAATTGCTGCATAATTTCGAGGACTTCTCACTGAAGAAAATTCAGAAACATCTTCGAATCGAGGAGGAATTAGAAGATAGAGAGAAACCTGAAGCTGTTGGATATTTTAAGGCTAATGCAGTGCGTGCAAAAGGAAAGAAGAAACATGATGGTATGAAGAAACATCTTTGACCTAAGAATAAACCAAATAAGTTTAAGAATTCCAGCAGACAAAAGGCCCCCAAAGGTGATTGTTATGTAAACTGATCATTTTGCTCGAGATTGCAGACACAATAAGTCTAAAAAGAGATTAATGTTGCTCAAGAAGATGGCAACATAATTGATAATATGAGCAAAATTATGGCAATCAATAGTATGGCAAGGTACAAGGGTGGTGGTATGATACTCGTGCCACTGTCTATTTTTCCTATGACAAAACAACATTCAAAATCTATTACGAAATCACTGATTGACAAGAGATTCAAATAGGAAATGAAGGACAATCAAGGGTCATTGGAATGAGAACCATGGAACTCAACTTTACTTATGGAAAACAAGTTACTTTTGTCAATTTAGTTCATGTTCCTGACATGAATATGAATCTTATTAGTGGAGATCTTTTGGGAAAACCGGGTATTACATATGTGTATGAATCAAACAAGTTAATTTTGACCCGTAACGACGTGTTTATGGGAAAAAGTTATTCTGACGAGGAAATGGTTAAGCTTTGTACTACTGACAATATTATCAATAGAATTTCTAATTCTTCTCAAATGATTGAGTTCGTTTCTTTATGGCATAGTGGATTAGCCCATATATGTATTAACAATGTGAAAAGATTAATTAAATCTGATTTAATTTCGTGTGATGTTAATAATTTTGAAAAATATGAAATTTATGTTAAATCAAAGATGATCAAGAAACCTTTCCATAGTGTAGAAAGAAAGACCAATTTGCTTGATTTTATGTGTTCCGACTTGTGTGAATTCAATGGCATGTTAGTCCACGGGGAAATAGATATTTCATCCTTTTTATTGATGATTGCTCTAGATTCACATATGTATATCTTTTAATGAATAAAAATGGTGCTTTTAATACATTTAAGATTTATAAAGCGAAATTAGAAAATTAATTAAGTATAAGAATTAAAGTCCTTAAGAGTGATAGAAGCGGTGAATATTTTTCTACTGAATTTGATGCACATTGTGAAGAATATGATATTATACATAAATTTTTCTCACCTCGTACACCATAATAAAATGGTCTAGCCGAAAGAAAAAATCGGACATATCAAAAAATGATAAATTCCATTTTAATGCATTCTGAGTTATCATTTGAGTTATGGGGGATGAGACTTTACTATTTGCTTGTCATATAATGAATATGATTCCTTTAAAGAAAACCAATGTTTATCCATATGAGGTATGGAAAGTCATAACGCCAAATATCAATTATTTTAAAGTATGGAGTGTGTAGCATATTATAAGAACATGGATCTTAAATGTACTAAGTTGGATCCTAGATGGATCAAATGTGATTTTATAGGATATGCACTTAACATTCACTACTACAAATAGTATATTTTATGACAAAACTTTCACATCGACCCACCGATAGCTGAAGTATATGTTTAGACAACGCCATCATTTTTTAATAAATATATACAACCTATACCCTCAGTTATTTCCAAAATCGAGGGAATATAACTGCAAGAGAGCTCATTTCTAATCCTCAGTTACTATATTTTATGTTTTATTTTTATTTTTAATTGGTTTAGGGTCACACGACGCCTTTCTCTTTTCCCTTATTTATTTTTATTTTTAATTTGTATTTCTCTCGGTTATACTTGGCGACCGATGGGTAATATCTTTTGCATCAACATTTTCAAATAATTATTTTATTTTACTTTTATATTATTTTTAATTATTAATTAATCTATTACCTCTTTTTTTTTTTTTAAAACTAACATGAAAGTTATTTTAAATGAATTCCTAGGCTATAGTTTGTATACGGGGCTTTTCTATTTTTCTGGGAAGAAACGATTCTTCCACCTGATACACAAAAAACATAACTTCAAAGAAAACATTAGATTCTCTAATGTACCTTTAATCTACCTCTCACACTCTATCCGTAGAGATGAAGGTCCACAACAATGGTTATTGACAAATATTGAAGATGCCGAATAGAGACTGAAGAATCTCCCACACACTGCTAAAATTCACAAGAACCACATTCTAGGAGGTTAATCACAAGGTATCAACAAGGAGATAGATGTTGGTGAATGATGAACACACACTAGGTTCTTTCAAGTTTCTTGGTAACAATGGGTGTCAAGGTTCTTGGTGATTTTTTATAGATTGACCAATTTTATCCCTTGATTGATCTACTTTTTTATTTCTTCTTCTACAACAAGAAAACATAATTTTTTTATTTCTTCTTATACAACAAGAAAACATAATGATGTTTCAAGAGATGTGTTTCCTCACACTTTTTATGGGATTCTCTTTCTTAGGTGACACACTCTCACTCATGGACAAAAACAAAAGAGATAGATGAATAAAAAATGGTGCTAGAGGTTTTTCTCACTGAAAAAACAACTGCGACAAATGTTTTTTTTAATCAAATTATAAAGTAATGATTCAAATATAATAAACAATCAACTTGAATCAAAGATTGAAAAAAAGGAAAATAACACATGATTCAAGTCATGTGTATCTCATGGCGAGAGTTAAGTAGAGTTGTGATTCAAATCACACTCTTTTTTGATTTGACTCAAATGAGACATAGCCAGCTCCCAATTTTGGTGAGACTTCATGATTCGAGTCACAATATCCATGATTCAGATCTCACATCTTTGCAACCTTGATTCAAGCATTTTAACTTTTTATTTAAGAGATACTTAATATATTGATACAAAACCAATTGCTAAGCTAAAAAGGGAACCATTACATGGATACAAAAACCAAGACAATGAATAAAGAGATTCTTAAAGGTAAAAAAACTAAATATGGCCGAAGAGAACGAATACAAATTATTCCAAATAAATTACAACAACAATGTAAATAAATTCATAAAATGGACAAAGTACAAATACATGATAAATCAAATAATGCATATACATGCAAATTGATAAACCATCAAAACTAAAATGATATCAATGATGACTGCAGATTCAGGATACACTTATGCAAACTGGAACTTGTTATCATGTGAACTCAAGCTTCTTCAACATTATATTTTGATGAAGACAACTACTATATGCATATATCAAAGAGTGAAAAAAAGTAACATGAGTAAAATGGCTATGGATCAAGATTGCAACTTTATAAAGACTAGCATTGATCTTAATTTACTGAGGTATATGCATGCAATCTATATTGATAACTTAGTGATCAAAATACTCCTAAATATTCACTTGCATGCATGGTTCAATGTGGTTAAATACCAAATTGTTTATGTACTTCAAATCAATTTTTTTCATGTTTTCTGTCAGGAAATCGATTACCCATTTTTCAGAAACAGATTTCTGAGAAATCGATTACCCCTTTTTCATAAACAGATTTCCAGGAAATCAATTACTCCATTTTCAGAAATAGTTTTCCTTCATGAATTTTTGAATTTTCAATTGTTTCGCTTCAGTGAAATTGATTACCCCTTTTTTGGAAATCGATTTCCACTGAAGCAATGGTTATTTTCAGTTTGTTTTCTGGTCTGAACGTTTTTAAATTATTATCCCTTAACCATTGCTTCTTTTCATTGATTCACACACTTTCATAAGGGTATTAAGGTGTTATATATACTCTTATTTTCATAATTCAAATCTCACCTCTTCCATAACAATTTGAAATCATTTACGCACTCTCTTTCAAACAAGTGTTTTGATACTTTAATTTTCATTGAGAATTTTTATGCATTTTCATATTGGTCTAAAAAAATTCCTCTCATATTCATAAACACTTAAGCACTAATATACCTTTATAAATTGCTTGTTTATAAGAGAATATTATTCATTGTGATTGATATATATTTATCAACTTTATTACTCAAATAATTTCTAGAATTGGTTGTATTTCCTTATTGTCCAAGATTGTTAGAAACAAGAGAGTAGAATAGAAAGGATTGTTTTCTTGTTCTACTTGTATGGTTTGTATCCTTGTTGTCCAGGATTGTTGGAAGCAAGAAAGTTGAATTAGAGAGGTTTGTTCTCATTTCAACTTGGTTGATCCAAGATAATTGTTCTTAGCGGTTTTGTTGTTAGAAGATTGTAGAAGAAGTCTTGGTGTGAGACTTGTACAAAGATATAACAATAGTGAAATCTATTTCGTGTTGAAAGGGGACTGAAGTACGTTCAAATTGCAAGGGGAAACAATATGCATTATCGTGTTCTTAATTTTTTTGCACTTTATTTCTTTCAAACACTTAACATCAAACCAAAAAAATAAGAACAACTTAAGTATAAAACCGGATAATTTTTCAAAGTCCTAATTTACCCCCCTCCTTAGGCACACTCCGAACATACAATTTTCATCCGAGCAGTTTATAGGTAAATTATTCCTAAAGATCCAGAATGGCTTCCGCAAATGCAAATCCGATTTTCAAAGATGGTGGTAGCAATAACAAGCCTCCATTATTTTATGGTGAATATTTCGATATCTGGAAAATACACATGAAGGCGTATTTAGAATATCAAAGAAAAGAAGTTTGGAAAGCCGTTGTAGAAGGTCCTTTCGTTCCTGCCAGTGTTGTTAATGGTGTTGGCACTCCTAAGCCCAAAGATTCATGGGATGAAGATGACGAGATAAAGGTTTTTTACGATAAGAAAGCAATAAATCTTCTTCAAGGTGCTCTTAGCATGGATGAATTCTTTCATATTTTGGTATTGCACAATGATAAAGGAAATATGGGATACATTGGTGGAAACTCATGAAGGAACCGCCGAAGTTAAAAGATCAAGATTAAACACTTTGAGTCAAGAGTGCGAATTATTCAGAATGCATCCCCGAGAATCAATCCTCGACTTGTAGAAAAGATTTGTTCATTTGACAAATCACTTAAAAGTAATTGGTAATACTCTTACTACTGATTAACTTAATCTTAAAGTGCTTAGATCTTTAACTATGGAATGACAACCAAAAGTGACGGCAATATCCGAGAAGAAAAATCTATCAAAAATGGCTTCTGCGACATTGTTCTGAAAACTTCAAGAATATGAGACAAAACTTGGAAGACTTAAAAAGCATGAGATTCAAGTAAAAGATTCAAAATACATTGCCTTAAAGATAAGAGTCAAACATCATGATAGAAATCAAGAGGATGAGTCCGCCAGTGAAGAAGATGACGATCTTATCAAGAATTTTGAAAAGTTTATAAGAAAAGAAAGAAAGAAGGAAATCATTAAAGGGGAAGAACCAACAAGGAAGGTTACTTGCTTTGAATGTGAAGAAAAATGTCACATTAAAAGTGAATGCCCTACATTTGAAAAGAAGAATAAATACTTTAAAATAAAGAAGGACAAAAGGCCAAAGAAAGCATATGTAGCATGGGATGACAATGAGATAAGTTCATCTTCAGATAAAGAACATGTAAATCTTGCAGTGATAGCAACACATCATTCTGATGATAAAGAAGAAGAGGTTAGTAATGAAATATCTTCGTATGATAATGATGCTCAAAATGCTATTGATGAACTACTTAATGAATGTAAGATTTTGTATAAAACCGTGTCAACCAAAAAGAAACAAATTTTATCTCTTGAAGAAAAGATTGACACCATGGAAAAGAATTTTAAAGTTGAAAAACAAATTTTTCTTGAAAAGAAAAAACAAAATCTTACATGCAAAGAGTGTGATTCACTTTATTTTCAATTGTCCAATTAAAAAGAGTTCTTGAAAGATATGAGAAAGGACAAATTGGTTTGGATGATGTCCATAGTCAACAAATATATTTTAATGATAAAATTGGACTTGGTTATTCTATTTTTAACAAACCAAGTACTAGTAACACTATCTTTGTTAAGTCAAGTGACCAATCCAACAAGGAAAAAGAGAATAAAGCACAAAAAGTTCATCATCATCCTAAGAAGAGATTTCCTAAAAAGAAATCCTATGTTCCTAGATATAGAAGTAATTTTGTTCCTACATGTTTTTTATTGTGGTACAAATGGTCATACACCTAATGATTGTTATGTAAGAAACTTTAGTGTGACAAATGGGAATTATGTATGGGTCAAGGGAGTTATCAAATATAGGTGGAGCATTCACATAAGAGATTCTCACCGTCCTAAAAGATTCTAGCATATCAACTTTCAGTGGTTGTCATCATAAAAAGAGGGATATTGTGAAGTCAAGCTTATTCAACATTAAGTTTTGATGAAGACAACTACTATGTGCATATATCAAAGGATGAGAAAAAGAAACATGAGCAAAATGGCTATGGATCAAAATTGCAACTTTATGAAGACTAGCATTGATATTAATTTATTGAGGTATAAGCATGCAATCTATATTGATAACTTAGTGCTTAAAATACACTTAAATATTCACTTGCATGCATGGTTCAATGTGGTTAAATGTCGAACTATTTTTGTACTTCAAATCAAAGTTTTTTTTCATGTTTTCTGTCAGGAAATCAATTACCCATTTTTCAGAAACAGATTTGCAGGAAATCGATTACCCCCTTTTCAGAAACAGATTTCCAGGAAATAGATTACTCCATTTTCATAAATCGATTTCCTTCATGAATTTATGAATTTTCAATTGTGTCGCTTCAAAGAAATTGATTACCCCTTTTTTGGAAATCGATTTCCACTGAAGCAGTGACTGTTTTCACTTTGTTTTCTGGTCTGAACAGTTTTAAATTATTATCCCTTAACCATTGCTTCTTTTTATTAATTCACACACTTTCATAAGGGTGTTAAAGTGTTATATATACTCTTATTTTTAGAATTCAAATCTCACATCTTGCATGTTAGACGATGTGGCAAGTGATCGAGAGGGGGGGGGGGGGGGGGGGTGAGTAGATCACCTCCTTATTTTCCAAGGATTTAAAACCTTTTATCAAAATTTGTTAAAAGGAATAGAAAAGTAAGGTCCAGAATCAACTTTCGTATATTTTGAACCGACTACTAGAAAATCGGACATGCGATAAACTTGCTGGATTTTATTAGTATGAAATAGATGAATCTTAAACACAGATTACTTAACATTTTTAATGCACTTATCACTAGAACAATGTTTCCAATGAATTAAAACTCGCAAGCAATTTTGTTAAACGGTTGGCGTATGCTTGTTTGATGATTAATAATGGTGATTTGATGAAAGTATTTGAACCACTATTTTATCATTAAACAGAAAACTCAGCAAGCCAATTGAATCACAAAATTGTGAAAAATGTAAAGAGATAGAGAGAAAGAAAGAAAAATACGCAGACAGTTTGGTAAGGAAGTTCCCCACCGTCGTCCTCGCGTGTGGGTACGTCTCCCTCTCAATTCCAAAATTGAAATTGAGAACTCTTATAACAAATTTACTGAATGTTTGAATACAAGGTTACACTACACAGACAAAAATAAATCCCTAAGATCTTCTTCTTCTTGTAAGAACCTCCACTTGATATGAGCTTTATCAAGATTCCATGCAAGATCCACAATCGATCCTCCGTTTCCACGACCTGTTTGCAAAAATCCCTCTGATATCAAAACCCCTCGTTACGGCTGAATTCGACTTGTGCGATCGTGACTAACAAATCCTCAAGAACACGCTCGTTCTTGAAGGACAAACCCCTTGGTTTTTCCTCGAAGCCCCCTTCACAATCTTCAACCCAGTTGAGATCCCTTGAATGCACAGCTGAATGTTATCTCTTGATCTATTGATCCAATTGAACAAAGTTGTTTGATTTTCATTGTTGTTGTTGAATTAAGATGATTGAGAAGATGATGAAGATGAAGTATCTTTCAGGCTTCCTGCTGCTCAGAATTGATGCTCACAATTGTAATATGTGTGACGATGCTTTCTACTGAAAAAAATTACTTATATATGTAACATAAAATAGTTAGAGAGAGAAATTCGTATTATGAGTCGATGCATGTTAGCATGAGTCGACTCATGTTAGTTATGAAACATAGGATGAGTCAATACATGTTATTATGAGTCGATGCAAGCAGATATTACAACATATTACAGAACCAACCATTTCACATGAGTCGATGCATAACACGTATGTGTCGACACATACTGGATTGAACTTTTTATTTTTGAAGATAAAACGTGTTATGAGTCGATGCATGATGTTATGTATCGATGCATAAGAGTTCAAAAATGTTTTCCAGGGACATCAACATATCATGTATCAATGCATGAAGTTATGTATCGATGCATAAAGGTTAGAGGTTGCATTCCAGGGGCATCGACATGTTATGTGTCGATGCATGAAGTTATGTATCGATGCATAAAGGTTAAATATTGCATTACAAGGGCATCAACATGTTATGAGTCGATGCATATCATGAATGTGTCGACTCATACTGAAGCAGAATCGTTTTTATGATTCTTTGCTTAAGTATGCGTCAATGAAAAGCTGTTTGTGTCCACTCATAACAGTGTTTTATGTGTAAAACACATTCTTAACTCATTTTAAACATGTTATACTATATTTTTAAACTGCACACATGTAGGTAATATTCATTGATTATTTCGCATATATATTTGCTATCATTCAAAACCAATTATATGAAGGGGTTGCTCACAAACTCCCCCTTTTTGATGATGGCAAATATTTGATGATGTGTGGAATGAATGAGCCGCTCCCCCTAAGTTTATGCATATTAAGATTTATTTTCTAACACTAACACCATCTTTTTATCCCCCTTTGACAACATCAAAAAGAGAATAAGATAGATTTTTAGCAATTTCAGCACATATGAATTGAGATGCAATCAACAATCTTGTAACAAAAGAACCAATGTCATTCACACAGAATGAGTCTTGGCATAAGCATGGTAATAACTGAGTAAACAAAAAATAATTATGGTGAAAGCAATTAACGCAGATAATATTCAGTTTACATAAGCTATATAAAAAATTGTTTGAATAGGACATTAATACAAACTTCAGACAAAAGACATAAAGACAAATGTTATGAGATGTATGACATGACATGTTTAAGGATTGTTTCCATCACAAGATTTATCATAGTTGTAGGGTGGAGGAGGCGGAGGAGGTGGGTTGATATCAGGGTTCTGGGTCATGAATTGATATCGTTGAAATCTATTTTGGATATCGATGTTTCTAAAATTTTCCATGATTCCAGGATTGTCACGATAGTTATCCATAAAGCTAGTCATTTCATTGTAGAATACTTGGTGCCATTTGACCAAATCCAAGTGCCACGAATGCTGGTTTGGTATATTCGCGTACGCTCATCATGCCATTGTTCATGCTCCTTGTGCCATTCACTTTGCTGGTTATGCCAACGTCTCGCTTCTTCATGTCGAGATTCATTGGCAACCTCCATATGTTGAAACATGGCAGTGAGATAAGCAGGAGCGTTCGAGGAAGAGCCTGCAACAGTAGTGGCAATAACATGATGTGGTGCAGTTTGATCAAATTGATAGTTTGTCGAAGACCACCGGTTTAGAACCCACTCACCCAACCAGTTCCAGCCTGATTTGCCTCAGGTTGAGCATCCTCATTTATATCCGGCATGTCTGCATCAACAGGATCCTCATCCTCATAAATTTGTTCAGAGGGTATATCAAAATTATTTTGCCCGTATATTGGACCCTTTCTCCTTAAAATAAAGACACTGGCGATTTTTATCCCATCTGTATCCCATATGAGATAGAGTTGCCTTATTGAACTCTTGGGCAGCAGTAAGGGAGATAAGAGGGACAAGAGGAATAACAAGATTCCAAAACTTGATGATTCTCATTATTTGGGCAGTATATCCAAGGGTTGTATTCTTCTGACTATTACGCATAAGAAACATGCGCTTGGCGAAGCAGTTTGGCAAGTTTAGGGGTACCCTATCTAACAGAATATGCAAAATATGAATATCTGACCTGTCTAGTCTAGTGTGGCCACCGGATCTAGGGCGCAATATATGAGAAATTATCGAGTGAAGCATTCTAGGAATGCTTTTGATTGTACTAGTGGTCATAGGTTCACACTCACTAAGAGGTCTATCAAGTTTTAAAATTGAGGCTATGAAAGCTTCCTCATCATAATCAATATCAAAGATTTGGTCATGATAGCTATTCATTATTGACCTCCCAAATGGAGTGCCAAAAATAGCTTGTCAGTCAATTGCTTCAAATACATACCTTATTGTTCCAATTTTAACCTTAAAACACCAGCCTTTATTCGTTTCTAAACCAGCATAGAAGGCCCTTATAAAGTCTTCATGATAATCTTCTCTAACATTTATAAAGGACCCTAATTTTTAAGCATCTAAAATATCACATACATCTGTGATATGAAGAGATAAAATCCCAGCCTTGTTGAAGACATGAGGCTTCATAACTAACCTTGTTTTGAAGGATTGCTTAAATTCTTCAGTAATGGCAGGATGCATGATGGACAAAGCGCTAGGAGGGATATCTGTAGCAGATCCAGATGGTCCTGCACCAAGTTTTCCCTTGCCTTTTGTCTTTGGAGGCATTTTCTTTGTTGAAGAAGGGTAGTCAAGAATTTGGAGATGAGGGTATTGGAAGATGAAGTGAATGATGAGAATGACAAATAATGACTAGGGTTAGCCGATGTATGTAATGAATGAGATAATTGGAAAGAGTTTAAAACATAAAATTGGGTAGATGGGTTAACCCAACTGAATTTAAAGGCATTAAGTATCCTTATGTGTCGACACGAAACACGTATGTATCGACACATCCTGTATTGAAGAACTATTTTTAATGTTTCGCATCGACCCAAGAATCATATGTGTCAACCAGAACTAACACGTGTCAATGCAAACCTTAATGTGTCGACCAGAAAACAATTTTGATTTCTGTTTTTACATTTTTCTTCAGTATGAGTCGACTCATAACTGTATGAGCTGACTCAAAATAGTAAATTTTAACAAAAGTGCAGTTTTCTACAAGTTTCTGTGAATAGCTGGATATGAGACCCATTTGTAATTATATGATTATGAAAATGGATTATCTAAAGATGATTATGCATACATAATGATGTAATTCAATTTGCATATGTCAAGTTCAAACAATTTATGTAAAAGAAATATATATATATATATATATATATATATATATATATATATATATATATATATATATATATATATATATATATATATATATATATATATATATATATATATATATATATATATATATATATATATATATATATATATATATATATATATATATATATAGACAGTATTATTGGAACAATTGAGGTCAATTTATAAGTAATCGTAGAATTCTTACAGAGAAAGTAGAGAGGAAAGATATTACCTCAGTTGATGAGATGTTAAGACACATGTACGAAAGCTAAAAACACATATCAACATCATGGTGAGATATAGATATAATTTAAGTACATGTATGCTTAAGACATCAAGTAAGAGAGATCTAAAATCCCTAGCTCACGACGAATGTTGAAGAAAGGTTCTGTTGCTAGTGGTTTTGTAAAAATGCCAGCAAGTTGATTTTTAGTATCAACATGCTCAAACATAACATCCTCCTTTTCAACATGGTCATGAAGAAAGTGATGCCTAATCTCTATGTGTTTAGTGCGTGAGTGTAAGACAGGATTCTTAGTAAGATTTATAGCACTTGTGTTGTCACATTTTATTGGAATACGTTTTAATTGAATATCATAGTCTTGTAATTATTGCTTCAACCATAAAATATGAGCACAACAACTACCGGCTGCAACGTATTCAGCCTCAGCGGTTGACAAAGCAATAGAAAACTGCTTTTTGCTATGCCAACTCACTAGAGAGTTTGAAAACAAGTGACATGTTCCACTAGTGTTTTTCCTATCTGACTTGCAGCCAGCAAAATCAGAATCAGAGTAACCTAGTAAAGTGCAATCTCTTCCCTTGGAATACCATAGCCCATACTAAGATGTACTATTGAGATACCTAAGTATACGCTTGACAACTTTCAAGTGGGATTCCTTAGGATTCGATTGATATCGTGCACACATGCAAACACTAAACATGATGTAAGGCCTAGATGCCATAAGATATAAAAGGGATCCAATCATACCTCTATATTTATTGACATCAACACTCTTGCCATGTTCATCCTTATCTAAATTCCCGTTGGTAGGCATAGGGGTGTCAATTGATTTTGAGTTGTCCATTCCAAATCGTTTAAGAAACTATTTGCAATATTTTGTTTGACATACAATTGTGCCTTCATTGAGCTGCTTTATTTGAAGACCGAGGAAGTAATTTAGCTCCCCCATGAGACTCATCTCAAATTCACCCTGCACAACCTTAGATAATTTTTTGACCAAATGTAGGTTAGGTGAACAAAAAATAATATCATCTATATATATTTGAACTAAAAGAATGTGCTTTCCTTTACGTTTAATGAAAAGAGTGGTATCCACTTTACCTCTTGAATATCCATGATCAAGTAGAAATTTACTAAGCCTTTCATACCAAACCCGAGGGGCTTGCTTAAGACCGCATAACACTCATTTTAATTTGAAAACATAATCTGGATATTCATTATTCTCAAAACCAAGAGGCTGTGAGAATATACCTCTTCATTTATGACCCCTTTTAGAAAATCACTCTTTACATCCATTTGATAAAGCTTAAATTTTTTTGCACACACATAAGCGAGCAAGAGACGTATAGCCTCAAGGCGAGCAACTGGAGCATAAGTCTCCTCATAATCAATGCCCTCCTCTTGGTTATACCCTTGTGCTATTAAGCATGCTTTATTATGGGTTATCACTTTGTTTTCATCAAGTTTATTTCTAAAAACCCACTTGGTGCCTATGATATGATGGTCTCACAGACGAGGGACAAATTCCCAAACGTTATTTCTTTTAAATTGATTGAGCTCTTCTTGCATGGCCATTAGTCAAAATTCATCAATCAAGGCCTCTTTGGAATTTTTAGGTTCTACTTGTGTAACAAAAGCAAAGTGATAACAAAAGTTACTTATCTTAGAGTGAGTCATCACTCCTTTTAAAATATCTCCCAATATGCTGTCAATGGGATGGTCTTTTGAGGATTTCGAATCTTTTCGAAAAGAATTTGTTGACTGTCCATTAGGCCTTGGATGCCTATCTTCAACAATGGACAGTCGATTGGTAGAGAGGAACAACAGTAGCCGTCTTCTTTACATCCTGGGAAAATCCCAGCCTTTAACAGATTCAACTTGATCGTCAACAGTGGAGTCATCAGGTCATCAACATCAGAAACATACAGATCTTCTTCAATAGCATGGACATTGCGACCATGCTTCGGCATTGGAGCGGATATTACATTTGGCTTCTCTGGAGCATCGAACTCAACCTCTTTCGCCTCTATCAAGTCTTGAATTTTATGCTTAAGCGCCCAACAATCGTTGGTGTTGTGCCCGACACTGTCAGAATGATAGGCGCATTTAGCATTGGGATGATAATATGGGGAAGATGTGTTCACATTTTTTGGTGCCTCTTTGATAGTGGCGAGATTTAACTTCAACAAATGGGGAAGAACTTGTGCGGGCGTCATATTGATGCGGGTGAACTGCCGTTGTGGCCGTTCCACCCGTTGCTGATTTGGTCTTGACTGATTGTAACGAGGCTGATCATTTGATGAATTTTGGATCATCACGGCCCCCATAGTCGGCCGACGCTCAGTTCTTCCCGATCTTTTCTGAGAGTATATAACAGCTGCTTCTTTCTTAGCCGGAAATGATTTCTTAACGGTTGTAGATGTAGAGGTATCCTTTTGAATCTTCCCATTCTTAATACCGGCTTCCACCCGTTCGCCAGTCAGAATCAATTCAGTAAACCCTGCGGAAGAGCTCCCGATCAAATGGTTGAAGAACGGGCCAGATAGGGTCCCCAAGAACATATCAACTAGTTCTCTATCAGAAAGAGGTGGCTGCACTCTTCCGGCCAAATCGCGCCATTTCTGGGCGTATTCTTTGAATCCTTCATTTGAGGCCATCCCCATACTCTGTAGCTGAGTACGGGTTGGCGCTAAGTCAGTGTTATATTGATACTGGCGGTAAAAGGCAGCTGCCAAGTATTCCCAACTATGCACTTCTGATCTCTCAAACTGGTAAAACTAGTCTAGCTGTGTACCAGACAGGCTATCCTGGAAGAAGTGTACCCAAAGATTTCTGTCGGATGTATGAGGTTGAATTCTTCTGACATACGACCTCAGGTGCATTTTTGGGCAAGATAGCTCGTCATACTTTGCAAAAATTGGCACCTTAAACTTTGGAGGGATCACAATTCCAGCAATCAATCCCAAATCTTCGAAATCTAACCCGGGAACCCTTTGCAGCTCCATAGCTGCCAGCCTATCCTCCAGGTTTTTGTATTTGTCGTCCGCTGGCGGGTATTGTTGCTCTGAGTAGTCTTCATCTTCTTCATCCTCTTCCTCTTTAGCTTCGGACTCAGAAGGTAACGCTGCCCCTTTTTCTTTACCGGTCCCCTCATCCGATGTGGAGGGGAATTCAAGAAATCTCCTAGCTTCGTTCTCAAACCTTCTTCCCAGGGTAGCCACCCCGACTCTTTTCTTCTTCTTTTTCACTTTTTCTTGCTCTTTGTTCCCAAGCAGTGCTTTTAGATCCTCCTGACCCTTTGCCAAGGTCATTAGGAGCTGTTGAAACTGTGAGTTTTGTGACTGTAGATCTTTGACCGTCTATTCGAGATCCATCTTACTGAAATAAACAGCAGAAAGATAAGGAAACCTGGTGTGGAGACCTACTTATGCATATGATGAATGATATGTTTATTCATGCAATGCATTCAAGGATTTAAAAATTCAAAATTGTTGCAAACAAAAAGAACACACGTCATATTAATAAGAAGAAATTTTGTCAGTACATAAATGCCCCATGGGCCAAATATTACAAAAACTTCTTAAGGTAAAAAGACATTGCGCATCCTCTTTGGTGCGATGTAAGTGTTGAGGGTCTCTTCCTCGTGAAGTCGGCGGGTAAGCTCCAAAACCTTCTTCTCACTGGTGTAGAAGCTGGCTTCAAAAGTATTCCGTTCCTCCTTGAGTTGGATCCAACTCTTCTGCATCTCCTCCCATGATGTTGGCATGTCAGGATATAGGATGGTGTAGGGAACCTCTCCTTCCTTAACAGGCTCTTTAATCAAAGGGAGAACATGAGGGTAAGGCATCATTAGACTCTGGGCTCGGGTTCGTACCCACTTGAGGTAAGGTTCAAGAGGGATGGAGTTCTTGTGCCCTAGTGTCTTGCTATCTACCTTGTTAGGAATCCTCCAAGCTCTGATGAATCTTTGACGAAGTCCTTGCGCATCATTGTCGAAGTCAAAAACTAGGTCAGGAATCAGCATGTCATGAGGGCCATCCCTCAGTGCATATCCAAATTGTCTTAAAGCTAGACAAGGGTTGTAGGTAATGCCTCCCCTAATGCCAAGTAATGGAACATTAGGGAACTCTCCACAACGATCGATGATGATGACATTTTCTCTAAATCGAGAACACCAATGTACATCAGAGTGTGTGAGGGTCATCAACCGTTGTGACCACCTTAAGCCTTGGTCATTCTTCAAAACAGATTGTGGAAGGTGCGAAATAAACCACCTTGCAAGGAGAGGAGTACATCACATGAGAACACCCCTTCTTCTCATTGTTCGTGTGTAAAATGAGTGGAGGATGTCCCCAAGTAATGTAGGTATGGGATTCCTGGATAAGAAAATCTTGACAGCATTGACATCTATAAGTTGGTCGGGATTTGGGAACAAGACCAACCCATAAATGAGGAGTGCCACAATTTCTTCAAAGGCTTGTAGATCCAAGGAACTCTAACACTCTTGTGCCTTCTCAAACAAGAATTTTGCCAAGAAGCCTTTGACACCACTTCTAGTTTCCCAATGCCCCTTGATGTCAGATGGTTGCAAGTGTAGTGCTTGAGCAACATCTTTAGGCTTTGGTTCTTTTTCCGTACCGTTGTAGGGTAGTTGATTAAGAATAGGAATTCTCAGGAGTTGAGAAAATTCCTCCAAAGTAGGCACCAATTGGTAGTCGGGGAATATGAAACAGTGGTGAAGGGGGTCAAAGAACTGGAACAACACTTTCACCATGTCCTCTTCAATGCTGGTGTTGACTAGGTTGAGCAGTCTACCATGTCTTTCACTGAAGAGAGAGCTTTCTGGAATTCTGGATGTGAGCTCCTTGAGTTGAGGAGGGATTCTCACAAGGTTGACTTGGATAGTTTTCCTGCGAAGAATTTCCATGACCTACAAAACAAGAACAAAGATGAAGACTTAAACCCTTGAAATGGTTAGTGGATGCATATGATGCTTTATGATGTTCATGATGTATGCACAAACATATGTACAAGCAATTCACACAAAACCCTAGTTTCAGGCTTGCATGAGGTTTCATAGGTAAGTACCCTCTTGAGTGTAGTTGGCTTAAAAATCTGTCCTATAAATAGTAACCGGGTTCTAAGGAGCTCAATATCATTGGATTGTTTTCCATGTTCATTGTTTTGGTTTAGCCACTTAACTAGCGACCAAAATATTCCAAGAAAACAACCTTCAATGAGTGTAGTATCGAGTATCTACCAACTTCGGACTGTACCAAAGCCGGTCATCTCACTACCCCTAATAAAAGGCCAAGATGGTCAAGTAAGGTTATAGGCCATTAGTGCTTAGTGACATCACTCAGAGGCCCCGTACTCTCCTTGATTGAACTCAAGGGTTACCGGTACTCACAAATATGTCGCACTAATATAGCTATTGCTTCAACCGTGTCGGTATACCCCGTACATTTTCCACAACATATTGCTATCTATGAATGTTTCCCCCAAATCTGGGTGTAGGATTTCAAGCCCAAACAAGAGAACCAAAAGGTAAAGCAATCAAAGCAAACAATTAGCCATGCAAAAGGGTGATCTAAGCCCTAAGGTTACTCCACTTTTTAAAAAATTCCCCAGCAGAGTCGCCAGTTCTGTGATACGGTGGGAGAACTGACTTGAGGTTTTGAGTTTGTTTTCGCAAATGTTTCGGTTTAGCAAGAGTCGCCACCAACTTTTTATTTTATCCTAAGGAAAGGTTAAAAAGCACAGGAAAAACCTTTGAGATGTTTTCATGGGTTCAGGGAGTAGATTATAGAAAGGGAAGGTATTAGCACCCTTTCTATCCATGGTTATCCATGGGCTCTTAGTTACTTGCTTAGATCACTTGCCTTGCATTTTCAATTGTTTGAAATGGTGCTTTCAATTGTTTGAAATGGTGCTTTGTGTGTGGGTTTGAAAATGTTTTGAAAAAGATGCCTTGTCTAGGCAACCCTTGTAACAATTCTTTACTCGAATGTTTTACAAAAGGTGTTTGTCTTTTTGAAAAGATGTTTCAAGGTTTTGAAAGTTGTTTTGAAAGTTGTGTCGTGGAGTGTGTTTTGAAAAATGGCAAGGATTTTTTTTACAAGTTGGTCAAGTAACCAAGAGCTATCTACCCTAAATTTCTCAAAGATCTTTCCTATGTTTTAACCCTTTTAACAGTATTGTTCCACCATTGCATTTGGTGGACAATCTTGTGTTAGGATGTTAACGGGACGGGTGCGGGTCATCGTTTAGACCATGAATGCAATAGTGCCAAGTGTCTTTGGCAATTTTGTTTGAAGGGACTATGATCATTTTGTTTTAGGTAACTTGAGAAAGCGTCATTGAGGGACTATGATCATTTTGATTTGTTTTTGTTTTGCCAAAGAAACTCAACATGCAACATGGCCCATTTGGAAGGCAACAAGTGGAGTAACCCACTACGCCAAATAAGCTATTTAATAGCGCTTTTTTTTTGTTTTTGATAGCGCTTAAAAGTGCTATTAACCGCGCCACTATTGTAAATATTTCTTATTTAATAGCACTTTAAAAGCGCTATTAAAGTACCAATTTATAATAGCGTTTTAATTAAAGTGCTATCAAAGTCAGTATTTTGCATGTTTTTTGTTTGTTTTTTTATAGCACTCTAAACAAAAAGCGCTAATATATAACATATATTTGATAGCACTTTCAAATAAAGTGCTAATAAATGGTACATATTTGGTACAATATTTTTAATAAGTACAGTACAATATTTTTTCTTACACAATCATTTTTTTTGGTGTAAATATAAAATAACTATATTCAATTCAACACAAATAACGCTTTAAGTTACTCATTGCATATATATTATGATCCATCAAATACCAAATAACATTTTAAATTACCAAATTCTATTGTTTCCAAATATCATAACATATAGAATATTAAGAGGGCGTTTACATATAGAATATATAACTGTTGATTTTCCACTGCCACTTTCTCCAACCAACGCAACAGTCTGCAAAGACATAGATTGTCAATTTAAATACATAACACATTGTTATAAACTGATTTGTACAACCAAAAGTTTACCTTTGCAGACGGGATGCTTAGGTTTAAATCTCTGAAAATTTGAATGTGTGGCCTTGTTGGGTAATTAAAGCTGACATGTTGAAGTTCAATATTACCAACTACCGTTTCTTGCATTACACCCTCCTTGCTGCTGGAATCAATATCAGGTTTGCTGTCAAGAATTTCAAATATTGAAGCTGTGGAATCTTTCGCCTTGTTAGCGTCTGGTGCCAAAGCACTAGACTGTGAAACGGAGATTGCTGTCATTGTTAAACAAAAGAAAACCTGCATATATTATCTTGTAAGAACCAGATCAAAATAAAAACATCAAGTAAAATTAAAGCATGCTAAGTTGATTGCATGATCATCACCAAACATAAATGTAAATATATTATCTCTCTTACCTTTTGTTCACAAACAAGTAGTGAACTTTACAGCTCATCCACAGTTAGAAGATCAATGTCCTTAGACTCTTCAATTGAGCATACCACAAAGTTGAAGTTTTCTGTCAAAGATCTAAGTACCTTCTCAACTATTTTCACATCGTTCATATTCTCTCTGCAATTACTCATGTCATTTGCTATTTCCATCACTCTTCCAAAATAATCATTCACTGATTCACCTGTCTTCATCTCTAAGGTTTCGAATATTCGTCGAAGCCTTGGCAGTTGCGCACGTTTTACTCTAGTGCTTCCTTTGTACTTGGCTTTCATGGATTCCCACAGTTGTTTAGCTGTTTCTTTATGGGTAATAGTTTTTAAGATGGATTTGTCAATGACCTGAAATAAATAGTTCTTTGCTTTCAGATCTTTGAGTTTTTCTTCATCCAATGCCTTTTGTTGTGCTGCAGTTATCTCTTCATTCTCCTTTGATTCCTTTATTCCAGATTCAATAACACTCCAGTACTCCTTGGATCGAAGTAAATTCTCCATGATCAAACTCACATGATCATAGTCTCCATCAAACTAAGGCACACTTGGTGCGTTGAAATTGCTCGATTCAGCCATTTCACGTCTTTCAGTCACTCTAGTGTTTTTCCTCTTAAACACTCTTGTTTACACACTATATCAGACCCCGTGATGGAGCTCTGATACCAAATGAAGAAGTAGTAATAACTTTAGTAATATTAATAAGTGTGATAACTTCTTGTTATTACAAAATGAAATACAATGGCTTTATATAAGCCTTAGAGTTTCAATACAAACCTCAGATAATAATAAGAAATAAAGCTATAATAACCAATGAAACTTATTCAACTTATCCCCTATTATTAAACTTAGCTAGTTTATCATTTCTATTTATAGTAAAGACTAATTCTTAGTAAATATGCCAACAGGTCGAACATAGACTATTTACTTGAATCATAAGTAAGTATTAACTGCGTAAGTTAATTAAGACTGAAGTAAGAGATACTGGTTAGGGTTTCAAAAAACACCATCCTAATAAAATCAACACGACAATGGTGTAACAAAAAAAGATGAGAAGTCAAATTGGATTGTAGCAATTAATTGAAATGTAAGAATACAATGATAGAACAATGTTAGTGTGTCGTGTGAGTAGATCAAAGGATACTAGAGCAATAGTTCTCAATGTAGAAAACCCAATATTGAGCTTTCTTTCATAACTTTGAGATAAAATTAAGTTAATATTGGTATTGCATGAAGGATGATTTATAGAATAGAATGCACTAACCCCTGTCAGTACAATACCAAGCGCTTAAATTCTAATTGAATAGGGAAATAATTAATGCATATAATGAAACATGAAACCCACTTTTCAGATTAATTTTTCTAGTTTTCTATATATTTTAGCAGACATAAAACTAATGTTGAGGCCATACCTAAGAACTTTAGCTTTTCAGAAAACTGGTCCTTTACAGTTACCAAAACCGTTAGGTATGTGTGTTGTATTGTGTAATTTGTGTTTACAATGCTAGTTGATAAAATTCATACACTGTCAGATATTTGATAGCTAACACAGAATACACAATATTACAAAGGTTATCACATTATGCAATAAATTATGTCATGTTAAGAGTCGTATACTAAAGGTGATATAACCTGAAAAAAGTACATACAGGTGATATGACCATTCCAAGTCTTATAAGTCAGTTTTGTAAAATTAAGTTAGATCTCAACCCAAATTTCAATATGGTATTCAAGCTTAATCTAATTGAGGCATGCTTTAGATGTCCAATCTTGAGCATCCGGGGGTGTGTGTTCAGACTCTACATTGCATGTGATGTAACCTAAAAAAGTATTTATGTGTGGTGACCATCTCTTATTTTACAATTCAGTTCTGTATGTTTGAGCAGGGCTCAACCCAAATTCTAATATGTTAATTTGGCTACCAGACACCCTATGGAGTTTTCCTCACAAAATTGAATTATAGCGATTAGTTGGAAATGAAGAACATGAGATGATTTAAATACGCTGACTATCAGTTTTTAACATTTGTTCTCATTGAAACAAAGTGTGTTTTGGGTGAAATGATGTGTTTAGGTTATGATGAGACAATTGCTGAGGTTTACTTCATGGCTTAAAAGAGTTTAGAAGAAAAACCTCAGGAGTAAGATTGTAGTTTCAAAGGATACCGATAAGGCTTTAGGAATGTTTCAGATGTATTTAACCTCTGGAAGTAATAACCCTGAAAAACAAAAGAATTGTTTGTAAGATTATCATTACAAAATACAAAAAACTGAAGACATCTTACAATGTTTTGCTAATAATAAAACAAGAGAAGAATCTGTTTGGATTATAAATCCATTGCCTACTACACTTTTAATGAACTGTCATTTAAGGTTCACATTCGAACATTTCATTATTAGTATGATTTTACAGGCAAATAATGGGCGAAGAATTATCAGGTTTGACAGTCAAAGAACTACAGAGTTTGGAGAACCAATTGGAAATCAGTCTTCGTGGTGTTCGTGTGAAAAAGGTTTGCAATTTCCATCAAAAATACTCTACTCAAAGTTTGATTCTAAAGTTACCATAGTTGACAACAATTGAATTATGCAGGAGCAACTTTTTATGGATGAAATACAAGAACTAAATCGACAGGTCAGTCTTGAAACAGAGAAATTAAAAACTTAGCTATTCATTAATTAAAAAATGTTTTTATATCCTGCAGGGAGACATCATACACCAAGAAAATGTAGAGCTGTATCAGAAGGTAAACCTAATTTGTCAAGACAAGATGAAATTGAAAAAGAAGATACTGGTTTATATGGCAATAGAAATTAAATTATCAACATTTTAAATGAGGCAACCTTATTAGGTGCTATATTCTTCTGAACTCTAAAAGAGACTTTCACTAACCCAGGTCTATGGAACAAAAGATAAGAATGGAACAAACAGAAATTCTGTTCTCACGGTTAGTCTAGGCATAGGAGACGATTCACACATGCCTGTGAATCTCCAGCTCAGCCAGCCGCAGCAACTACACTACCAAGCAGCTTCAGGAACTACAAAACTGGGGTATGGTTTTGATCATTTACCTAGTAGACTGTTAATCATGAAAAGAAAACTATTGACCTCAAAATGTTTTGATTGCTTCAGCAGACTACAATTGCATTGATGCATTTCCAGGAGATAGGTGCTTCTCGCCTGCCACCAAATAAAATGAACTCTGGTTTGAATTAGATATGTGAATGTGGTGTGGCATATAGGCCACAAACCATTTACGTTAAAAGATTTTAATTTGAAATTATGAAAATTGAAATTATGAACAGCAAACGAAAAAAAAGGCCTATGAATGTATGTGATGAACAATGAAGCATCTCTGGGGAGCCAAGACTCAACACAAAGAAATTCTCCAAAATCAACAGATGTCTTAGAATGTGTAGGTTGTGTCTAACTCAACCATACAAAACCGACTTGTAAGGTGAGGATTGCCCCAATTTATAACCACAACACAGGTCATATCTCTAAGCAATATGGGACTAAATCCATCCCTTCAAACCCAACACAATGAAGGTGTTGGATCCTGCAATGAAGGCAAGACAAATGCCGCAATTTAGGCGACTAGGGACGGACCACAATGAAGGCGGAAATTCCAACAAGATGTTTAATCCATTTTATTAGTGTTTAAAAACTATTACTTCCTTCAAACTGGTGAAAAGCCGGCATAATTAAAGCATCCACGATGTTGGTAACATATTGGGCATATTGCGCAAATCAGTGCATAGAGAATATAAAGATTCCAGCAAAATGAATCTAAACACCAATGCATAAAACTATTAGCATAAAACTATTAACATAAACTTTAAATAGTGACAAAATCCCTACCTAAATTTTTCACTTACAATTAAAAAAATGAATGGTTACATTGCCCACCAGTTTGGACGTCTTGACTTAATAGCATTTACATTTAGAAGGGGGGCGGGGAAACTGAAAATAAAAGCCTATAGCATTGCACTAAAGCAATGTAGCTCACCAACAGTTTAAAATATAAAAGGGATACAGCACAGCCGACAGATCAGTATGAAAGAATAAAAAGTATATGGAACAAAACCATACGCAACTCAATTTACGAAAAATAAAATAAACTTGCATTAAAACTTTACAATCATAGCAATTCGGGTTTCAGAATCAGAACCAAATATTTACAATCATGGCAATTACCAAACAAATGAGCATTGTCATTCTAAATTACATTAAATAAGAGGAAGGAATATTAGCAAGTAGAATTTGTAATTGTAAGCAAACTACCACAAAATGAAACTATCAATGTAAAGTACTGAGAAGAAAACAAGGCCTCCCCACTCCATCTTTCCACCAGGATAGGATACACTACATTAATAAAGACTCGTCTACAACCAACCGTAGATTTCCCCCAAGGAATGTGGCGCTAAAGCTCGTGTATGATTACCCAAGAGTAAGCGTCTCATCAATCATTGCACTTTGCCGCCTTGGATAGGATAATGCTTCTAATAAAGGATATCGCTAGGACAAAGGCATTACAGGAAGGATACAACTGTTGGTAGCTTAAAAAATTAAAACAAGTGTAGTGTTCACATTTAAGAAGGGCAAGCAAGTCACCAAAAGGAATAAGAAATACCACTGTAGAAGAATAGGCTACAACAAAAGACAAATCATGACGAGAAACTTAACCAATCAAACCTGGAACTCGTTAACACAGACCAAACAACTCGAAATGTGACAAGAAAACCCCATGCAATACACCTAAAAAACTGGGATCCACGAGCAAGAAATGATTTCAAAGGTTAAAGAAATGGTCAATGAGTCACATGAGATAATGTGCACAATGAATTGATGACAAGGTGGTTTCGGAACCAGCATACTAATGTAACCAGCATGAGATGAAGTTTAGCACTGGTGCTCAAGTGGATCATCATCAATTGTCGACCTCAAGTTTAAACAATGGTGTCCCTTTGGACATACATCAACAAATCTCTTTTAAACTAGGGTTAGATCCTTGGGCGGGGCGGGTAAACCTACAAAACTAGGGTGCTTTGAATCGAACTTTGAAACTCACTTGAATGATTGTCTTGAAAACACAAGGCAATGCATATTTATGTGAATTTGAAAAACATCTATTCACTCACTTTTCAATTAGATACTTGGGAAAACCTTTTCATTTACTAGTAGAAGTCAATTCATGCAATCTCCACATGCTTATCACTGAGAATGCTTCAGATTATCCAAACCAATACAAACTAAATACTAAGGTGTGGGGTACTCAGATTCAGATTACGCTAGTTCACCTATCCAAAAGGAAAAATGTGGTTGTTTGATCCAATACAAAGGTCGAGTATCAACTTCCAACAACAATCACTAGTGAACTTATATTACTTGAAATTCAATGCATTGATTACAAGAACTCATGAAATCTAAGTGTATCATCATCACCTTTTCCATTAGAACATATGCACAGGCAAGAAAATAATATAACAACAAATAACCAAAAAAACACCTTAAAAGATCTGAATAGACAGGTTCGCTCCAGCTCGCACAATCAAGTCCAAGTTTCTCAAATGCTGCAAGCACAACATCGAAATCAAAATCGAAAAACAACAATTCGTTACACTCCATGAAAACAGAATAACACAAGGAGAATATGGAATTATAGATGAGCAGTGACAGTGAGCACAGTCGAACTGTTGATACCTTTATTGAAGGCTATGCGATTCCCACGGTATGCATCCACAAGAACCCTAAAAAACAAATAAATAAATAAATAAAACAATTAACAACCACAACAGTTCAAACAAGTTGAGCAGAGTGAAACTGAAAGGAGATTGTTAATAACGAAGAAAAGCGAAAATTCACCCGTCGACTTCGAGGAGAACTGCGAGATCTTGAGACGGGATGCCGCTGTCGTCGGTGGATGAAGCGGCGATGACGACGGTGGTGTGGCCGGGAAAATCGAAAGGGGAAAATTGATGGGAAACCCAATTTTCTGAAAATGTGTTTTGTTTTTTTTTTTATCAATTAATTAATTAATTCATTATTATATATAACATAGCGCTTTTTAATAAATGCTATTATATAGGTAGTCAAATAATAGCGTTTTATACAAAATGCTATCTTAAAGAAGTTTAATAATAGCGTTCTGGTACAAAGTGCTATCAAAATTACATAGTCTGTATTATATAATAGCGCCCGATTAAAAAGTGCTATTATAAATGTGTTTTTTCCATTTTAATAGCATTTTTTTAAAAGTGCTATTAAATTAGGTGATACAAAAAATCATTTTTGGCGTAGTGACCCTAAGGTTGCAAGTGTGATTGGTGTTGTCCATTTTCATGCTTTTTTGTCTTTGAATTAGGTCAAGCTATTTGTTATTTGATTTTTGTATACAAACCCTAGGTCTATCATGGCATAATTAGAAAGTTTTAAAATGCGGAAATTTAAAGTCCTAAATTATTACAACATAATTATGGGGATGGGGGTACAAATGTTTGAATGGGGGATATTTAGCAAGAAATTAAATCTAGAACTATTACATCCATATTGAATATACAAGTTATTTAATTGTACAATAATTAAATAAATACAATAAATATGCAAAATGTATTATGCACAAAAATGGTTTTTTATGTATGTAAAAGTATTTTTCAATGTAAAATATAAACAAAATAAAAAGGGTTAATTTTTGATATTTTTATGGTTTTAGGGCAAAAACCCGAATTTTGAATAAATGGCAATTATTTATTAATTATATACCATATCTATATATTAATTTGTACAAAAAATAAATAAAAAAGAAGCATATTGTAAAAAGTATTTTTGATGTCAAATATTAATAAAAATAAAAAGGTATTATTTTTTATATTTTATCCTAAATATTTAATAAAATATGTATAAGTATTTATACTATTTATTAAATATACTAAATATATACAAAAATGAAATATTAATTATTTATAAAAAAAAAGTATATTTTTAGAAAATATTTTCAAAATTGTTAACAAAAAAATAATAACTAAAAAAAATATATTTGTGTTATTTTTTAGTATTTTAAATAAAAGTATATATATTATTTTACATGTATAAGTTTAAATAAAACAAATAAATTCCAAATAAATGCAAAAATGGGTGGAAAAATATTTTTAATATTTTTTATATTTGAGCAAAAAATAATAAGTCAGAATCAAAAAGAAAAAAAAATCAAAAAATGAATAAAATATCACACAATGGGCCAGGGGGGGTGTAAAACTAAAAAAAGGGTGCAAACAACAAGTTGACTCAGGCCCAGCCCAAGTCAACTCTGTCTTCAACCTTCAGCCACGTTCAAACAGAAAAACGCGCGTGTTCCATGCTTCATCCAAACTCCTGATTCTTTGACTTTCAACAAAAACTCATAACACAAACATTATAGAGAATGGAAAGACGAATTCATACATATAAAAAACTTAACCTAACTCTCATAAACGAAGGAGAATTTCTCCATCCCCAATTTCTGACCTAAGTTTTCTTCCATGTTCAGGTCCAAAATTCTCATAGCACACACAATATAAATGAAAAGTAACTAGATGGATAGCTTCAGGGCTATGAGTAGAACATACTTCCTTCACAAACTTAAGCCTAAATATGCTTGGATAGAGAGATAGAAGTTCATATTTTACCTGTTTCAGCTTGACTTGGACAGAGTAATATGGACAACTTCAATGGTGTTTGAGGACTTGTACAACTTGCCTGAGGTCCAAGGAACCTTCTCCAACACTTAGCTTGCTTTGAATCTAACTGTATCGAGCTATGGAAGTCAACCTGCAAAACTGAAAAGTGGAAATGGCAAACTTGGATATGGATGTTACAGTTTGTGTTCAATGCTTGGGATAGCTTCAATGGATGATATGGAACATGTTTGAACTCTCTTTGGCCAAAACGCACGAGTGAAATGGATTGGGGAAGTCAAACTGCAACAGGTGCCCTGTTTTGCAGAAAAAATGTGATCTTATGTATGAGGAGGGATGAAGGGTGGTTTGGTCGTGCTTTAGGTCAGTTAGGGAGTGTGAAAGATGTTTGCAAAGTTTGCTTAGGTTGGTGTTTACAGGTATGAGAGATGGATATCAGTTTGCAGGTTTTCTTCTAATGTAAGCAAGAAAATGCAAGTTTCAAAACAAGCCTGTCTAATGCCCTAAACTATGTTGCACCTCTTGTTCTTGATCAGAGTGATTTGTGTACAACTGCTAGCTTCAAAGATCTGGCCCATGCCTCTTGGATTTGTTATTTGACATAAAGTGTATCTTTACAAGAATGGCAAAATTGCTTTTTCTAAATATGGATTAATCTTGCATGTAATGACCAAATGAACAAAATAACATCTTGGCACAATGGTTTGGCATTTAATTATTGAGTGTGAAAAGGATTAGAGGCCTGTAATCTAGCTTGAACCATGCTGACTTGAAAATGGCAATGTTATGAACAAGCTTTGGCCATGAATCAAAAGTGAATTTTTCCCAACTTTGCAAATTCGATTCTCCCTAACCACAAGGGTGTTTGAGAAGTTCTTGGACAATTTGGAAAGCTTGGAATGTGTACTATAATCCATCTTTGTAATTCAAATTGAAATTCCAAGTGGAACTATGTGAAAAGTGGCCATGAAGTTGGACAAAAATCTTGCCTAGAATAGGTCAAAATTTCTCTAAGTTAAGAATGTTTTGCACCCTTGTTCCAAAAATCATAACTTGAGCTACAAGCTTCTTTTGAGGAAACTTTGTGAATCAAAGTTGTAGATTTTGCAATGGACTACAACTTTCATGTTTTGAGTTTTGCTTGAATCCAATTGTATCTTGATGAAAAAATGGGACAAAGTTAGGAAAAAATAAGGAAGTTTCATAACTTAGAAAAATTCTAAGTTATGAAATTTTCTCATTCTAAACCCTAATTTGCAATTTTGGGTTTCTTGATGAACAAGTTTCATAATTTGACATGTCTTGATGAAAAATGAATCTTGGCACTTGATTTTGACCAAAAAGTCAAAGTTTGACTTTTCAGTATACAGTCAAATTTTGATCAGTTGACTGGAAAATTCATCTGTCAATCCTGTATATATCGGACCTTTTGAACTTGTTGAATGTGTCAAGACCATACCATTGAGTCCTTGATTCCATATGTGAGCTTGGTTTGCCATTGGCTAGGTCAAACAGTCAAAAATTGCCTTTGTGCAGTCAAAACCCTAAAAATGACCAATTTGCCCTTTTGGTGATCTGATCAAATTTCTTGTGGAATTGTGATCCAAACTTGACCAAATGGTTCATATGAGTTCATAATGTTTATGTGGGTCAAAAATCATGAGGTTTGACTGTCAATTGGCCACAGTTGACTTTTCCCCCAATACAGCTGATTTCTAGGTCAACTGTCCAATTGACTGGGCAAAGATTGGAATCAAGGCTTGAAACTTGGTATGGATAAACTTGTGAGTCCAACATGAAGCATGGAAGTCACTTTGGGCATTTTAGGTCAAAACATCTTTGTGCAAACTC
The DNA here is from genome assembly GCA_948472305.1 of Vicia faba. NCBI lineage: Eukaryota > Viridiplantae > Streptophyta > Magnoliopsida > Fabales > Fabaceae > Vicia > Vicia faba. Next base: position 1,602,741,292 of record OX451736.1, read on the forward strand.
AAACCCTAATTTGGGTCAACAGTGCAAGGAGGAGTCTTGAGCAGAGCAAACCCTAACTTGATCTTGAGCTCCAAGGGTCTTGTGGTGAGAAAATGTTGAAGAAATGAGAGGGAAAATTTTTGGGTACAACACAAGAGATCAGATTTTCTCCCAGAAACTGGCAGCTTCCAGAAGTGCTTTTGAGTTCTACTCTGTCTCCAGCGAAATCAGCATCACAGTATCCTATCAAACTGTAATCACTTGATTTTCTATAAAACAAACCCAAATTAGTAGTACCTTTCAGATACTTGAAAATTTTCTTAACTGTTGTTAAGTGAGATTCTCTAGGATCTGATTGAAATCTAGCACAAATGCAAACACTGAATAGAATGTCAGACCTTGAGGCCGTCAGATAGAGAAGAGATCCAATCATACCTCTGTAGACCTTCTGTTCTACCTTTTTACTTACCTCTTCTCTTTCCAGAATGCACGTGGGATGCATTGGAATCTTTGATGGCTTACATTCTTAGAGATCAAATTTCTTCAGAAGTTCTCTGACATATTTGCTCTGATGAATGTAAGTTCCTTCTGGGGTTTGATTAATCTGAATGCCCAGAAAGAATTTTAGTTCCCCCATTAGGCTCATCTCAAATTCTGCCTGCATACATTTAGCAAACTTTCTTCCCATAAAGGGTTTAGTGGATCCAAATATGATGTCATCAACATAAATTTGACATACTAAAATGTCATTCTTAACTGTCTTACAGAACAAGGTTGTGTCCACTTTCCCTCTGGTGAATTCCTTTTCTAACAGGAAGTTACTTAGTCTTTCATACCAAGCTCTGGGAGCTTGTTTCAGACCATAGAGTGACTTCTTTAGTTTGAAAACATATTCTGGATTTTTGGAAATTTCAAAACCAGGGGGTTGGTGCACATATACCTCTTCTTCTATATAGCCATTTAAGAATGCACTCTTAACATCCATCTGATACAGAGTGATGCCTTTATTAACAGCAAATGAGATTAAGAGTCTGATAGATTCTAACTTGGAGACTGGAGTAAAGGTTTGTGTATAGTCTATCCCCTCTTACTGACTATAACCTTGTGCTACCAGTCATTCTTTGTTTCTGATGACTTCACCTTGTTCGTTCAGTTTGTTTCTGAACACCCATTTTGTTCCAATGACGTTGAATCCTTTTGGTTTGGGAACTAGATCCCATACGTCATTTCTTGTGAATTGATTTAGCTCCTCTTGCATTGCTAGAGTCCAGTCATTGTCCAGAAGTGCTTCATCAATTGTTGTTGGTTCAATTAGAGAAACTAGTCCCATGAGGGATTCTTCAGAGTTTCTGAAGCTAGATCTTGTTCTGATTGGATCTTCCTTTCTTCCTAAGATTATTTCTTTTGGGTGATCCATGCTGCTTCTGGATGGTCTTTTCTAGAGTTGATTAACAGAAGGTGCTGGATTGCTTGCAGTGCCTCTTTCTGATGTTGAGGGAGTGTCTATGTTGAGAGCTTATGATGATTTGTCTTCAGTACCTATGAGTTCAACTTCCATACCTGCAAGGAATTCATTCTGCTTTGACTTTTGAGAGTCAAGCTTATCATCAAAACGAACACTGATTGACTCCTCCACAATCTGTGTTTCTGTATTGTATACTCTGTACCCTCTTGAGCATTCAGAATATCTTAACATAATACACTTTTGTGCTTTAGAGTCAAACTTGTTCAAATAATTTTTTGTATTCAGAATAAAACATGTACATCCAAATGGGCGGAAATAGGAAATGTTGGGCTTTCTGTTCTTCCACAATTCATATGGAGTATTTTCCAGAATAGGTCTTATGGAGATTCTATTCTGAATGTAACACGCTGTGTTTATTGCCTCTGCTCAGAAGATCTTAGCAATGTTAGTCTCGTTGATCATGGTTCTGGCCATTTCTTGCAATGTTCTGTTCTTTCGTTCTATAACTCCATTTTGCTGGGAGTTCTAGTACAAGAGAAATCATGCAGAATGCCTTTGTCATTAAAGAATAACTCAAAATCTTTGTTTTCAAATTCTCCACCATGATCACTTCTGACTTTGACGATTCTAAGATCCTTTTCATTCTGAACTTGGTTGCAGAAGGTAACAAACACAGAGTGTGACTCGTCCTTGTGCCTTAAGAACTTTACCCATGTCCATCTGCTATAGTCATCTACGATTACTAACCCATACTTCTTGCCACTGACTGAAGCAGTTTTAACTGGTCCAAACAAGTCAATGTGCAGAAGTTCTAATGGCTTGGAGGTGGAAACAACGTTTTTGGATTTGAAAGCTGGTTTTGCAAACTTGCCTTTCTGACATGCTTCACACAGAGCATCTGAATTGAACTTCAGGTTAGGAAGTCCTCTGACCAGATTAAGTTTGTTAATCTGAGATATTCTTCTCATACTAACATGTCCCAATCTTCTGTGCCAGATCCATTGCTCATTGTTAACAGACAGTAGACATTTTACATTCTGACTTTTTAGTTCAGAAAGTTTTATTTTATAAATGTTGTTTTTCCTCTTTCCATTAAATAGGATAGTCCCATCTTTCTGACTAACAGCTTTGCATGAATTTTGATTGAAGATTATATCATAACCGTTATCACTTAATTGACTTATGGATAACAGATTATGCATTAATCCATAAACTAGTAAAACATTACTTATAGAGGGAAGATTTCCATTACCTACTATTCCAGAGCCAATGATCTTTCCTCTTTGATTGCCTCCAAAGCCTACGTGGCCTCCAGATTTAAGTTCCAAGCTTTGGAACATATGCCTTCTTCCCGTCATGTGTCGTGAGCAGCCAGAGTCCAGGTACCATGATTGGTGTTTTTGCTTTGCTGCTAAAGATATCTGCCACATGTATTATTTTATCCTTAGGTACCCATATTTTCTTGGGTCCTGGTTTGTTAGTTTTACCAAAACTCTGGTTGAATTTTGGTTTGACAAAGTAATCACTACTTGTATATTTTATGTCATGTGTGTGCCCATATATAAAGTGTGAATCAAGTGGAGTACGTTTTATAACTAAATCCATGGCATTTTTTGGTGTAGGTACCTTACCTTGATATCCTATCCCTTTTCTGCCATTTCTGCTAACTCCATAGATCATTGAAGCCATTTTACTTCTGTCTATGTTTTCAGCTAGAAACTTCTAAAAGTTGTGATCATACTCCTTGATGATCTCATCAGCATTGCTGGGAGTTTCAGGGATTGTTTCCTTCTGAGAGTTTTGCAATTGGTTTTCTAATTTTGAAATTTTATCTTTTAACTCAGAATTCTCCAATTTGAGACTCTCAGTCTTATCAGAGTCAGAAGCAAGATTCCTTTTCAGGTTTCTGAATTTGACTCTGATCTGCTGATATCTTTCCAGAATTTCATTAAGGCTTTCAACTAGTTCAGCCTTAGTAAAGTTTATAGTAAAGTCAGGGAATACCTCTTCTGTATCTGATTCAGATTCTGACTCAGAAGCTTCACTGTCTTCTGTTATGTTTGCCATGAGAGCTATGTTTGCTCTTTCATCATCTGATTCTGAGTCAGCTTCAGATGTGTCAGAATCATCCCATGTAGCCATGAGACTTTTCTTCTTTTCCTTTCCAAACTTCTTTTTGGGCTTTTCCTTCTAAAGCTTTGGGCAATCACTTTTGTAGTTCCCTTGCTCGTTACATTCATAGCAGATGATGTCTTTGTTGTTTGGCTTTCTGTTTCTTGAAGAACCTTCAGATCTACTGTGTCCAGAGGAGGATTCTGACCTTCTGTATCTGGAGAAAGATTCATTCTGATTTTCTGATCTTCTGGGATTCCTGAACTTCCTTTGCCTCTGCTTCCACAATTGGTTCACCCTTCTGGAGAGGAGAGATAGTTCATCTTCTTCTGATGAGGACCCATCAGAGGTTTCTTCCACAGCCTGCAAAACTTTGGAGTCAGATTTTCCTGTTAGATTTTAAAGCTAATGGCTTACCTTGCTTTTGAGGTTCATCTGCTTCTAGCTCTATCTTATGACTTCTGAGGGAGCTGACAAGTTCCTCCAGAGAGATTTTGTTGAGATCCTTGGCTAGCTTAAGCGCTGTGACCATTGGCCTCCATTGTTTTGGCAAGCTTCTGATGATCTTCTTAACGTGATCAGCAGTAGAATACCCTTTGTCAAGAACTTTTAGACCAGCAATAAGAATTTGAAATCTTGAAAACATAGTTTCTATTGATTCACTCTCTTCCATCTTGAATGCCTCATACTTTTGAATGAGTGCAAGGGATTTGGTTTCTTTGACTTGAATGTTGCCTTCATGCGTCATTCTCAGAGAGTCAAACATATTCTTTGCAGTGTCTCTGTTTGATATCTTCTCATATTCTGAGTAAGAGATGGCGCTGAGAAGAATTGTTCTGGCCTTGTGATGGTTTCTGAACTCACGCTTTTACTGATCAAACATCATTTTCCTTTCAATCTTCTGACCACTTCCATCCACTTGGTGCGTGTATCCATCAGTCACCATGTCCCACAGATCAACATCATGGGCCAGAAAGAAACTCTCAATTCTGTCTTTCCAGTAGTCAAAGTTCTCTCCATCAAAGACTGGAGGTTTGCAACTGAATTTGTCTCTTTCTTCATTGTTGTCATTGCTGATGTTTTGGTTTGGTCCTGCCATTGTGTTTTTCTGAAGCTGGATCTTGTACTGACACGGTTAAGTGTTATAAGCTCAGAACCAGGCGCTCTGATGCCAATTGAAGATGTGAAAAACACAAGAAGGGGGGTTGAATTGTAAAACTTAAAATAAATGCTTAGACAACACAATATTTTTATCCTGGTTCGTTTGATCTCAAACTACTCCAGTCCACCCGTCAAGGTGATTTCGCCTCTCTCCAACGAGGTCTTAATCCACTATATTCAAAGTATTACACAGCTACTTTAACAACTGTTAAAGCCTTCTTGAGTATAACCACAAACCGGTTTATCTCAAGGAAATCTCTTACAAGTAATTGAACAAGAATGTGTTTAACGTTTTCTAATAAAACAGTATATCACAACTGTGATAATTACACAATTTAAGCTTGGAATAAAACTGAATTGCTAAAGCGTTTGAGTAAGCGTGATTTCTTAGGCTTGGCAAAATATGTGAGTGCATGCGTGCCTCTTTTCCAAAGCAGATTTGTTTATATAGACAAGGCAGAGATACGTTGTCCATAAAGCCAGTTAAATGATAATAACGCACTTTCCTTTTGAAGAAGATCTTGTCTGAAGAGAGCCGTTAGCATTTAATTCTGTCTTGAATACTTAGTAACGCTTCAGAGTCTTCTTTGCTTATGATAACGCTTCAGAGTGCTGATGACTTGGTAAAGATCTTTGATCAGAGTCAGAGTGTATTATTTATGCGCAGATTCTGGTCATCAAGCTTCAGCGTGTAGCACATGTTACTGATATTCTGATGCTGATATATTACTGACCTTCTGATGCTGATTACATCAGAGCTTCTGCATATATAAAACATAATTTTAAGAAGCATATTTGTTCTATATATATAACTTTGAATTTATTTATTCTTTGTATTTTGTTATCATCAAAACTCTAATCAAGGGTTGTAGAATCAAACTATGTTCTAACAATAGCAGTTTACTCGGCCAATTACTTTGAAGCCCGGATTCAACCGGATATTAGTCGGCCCCAAAATCAAAAGGGAAACCTGGATGTTGACCGAATAACCATTTGATATTCTTCTGAAGACTGGATGTTGACTAGATATGAAGTAGAGTATTGTGAAGCCTGAACGTTGACCAGATAACAATACAACACTGAAACCTGGATGTTAACCAAATAACAGTAAGGTATACTATGAAACTTGGACGTTGACCAAATAGAAGTTTACTCGGCCAATTACTTTGAAGCTAGGATTCAACTGGATATTAGTAGGCCCCAAAATCAAAAGGGAAACCCAGATGTTGACCGGATAACCATTTGATACTCTTCTTAAGACTAGACGTTGACCAGATAGGAGATAAAGTATCGTGAAGCTTGAATGTTGACCAGATAGCAGTACAAGACTGTAAAGCCTGGATGTTGACCAGATAGCAGTTCACTGCCACCTCTTCAACCAGGATATGACTCCCCAGTAGAATAACAGACGACTGAAGTTCTATTTCTACCACAACAGAGACCAGCATTCCCCGGTGTAGTCCTCCGCAACAACAGGTATACGGGCTCTCGCAAAGGAATCTCTTGTGCGATCAATCTTCTTGGATGGCATCTTTAAGCCCATCTTCGACAAGATTCTGTCACACCTTTCCAAATTTCATCTTTAAGCCTATTCCCTCGACTACTCTGACAAGTGCAAATTTACGGGCACTCTAGTGTCCACTCCTCTTTTACCTTCGAGTCACGAAAGGCAAGCTCGCCAATCTAACTCTTCAGGTTCAAGAAGATTGAACAGGGGCAGCTGTTGTACCCCAAAATTTTCCCTTTCATTTTATCAACATTCTTCATCACAAGACTCTTTGAACTCAAAGATCAAACTAGGGTTTGCTCTGCTCAAGACATCTTTCTTGCACTGTTGACCTAAATTAGGGTTTGAGTTTGCACAAGGATTTTTGGACTTCTAATGCTCAAAGTGATCTTCATACTTCATTTTGGGCTTACAATATTACCTCTACCAAGTTCCAGGCCTTGAATCAAATTTTTGCCCAGTCAACTAGACAGTTGACCTAAAAATCAGCTGTATTGGGGAAAAAGTCAATTGTGGCCAATTTACAGTCAAACCTCATAAATTTTTATCCATATCAACATTATAAGCTCATATGAACCATTTGATCAAGTTTGGACCACAACTCCTCAAGAAACTTGATCAGATCATCAAAAGGGCAAAATGGTCATTTTTAGGGTTTTGATTGCAGAAGGGCAATTTCTGACTTTTGACCTAGCCAATGGCAAATTGGGTTCAAGCATGGATTCAAGGACTCAATGGCATCATCTTGACCTATTCACAAGGTTCAAAAGATCTTAATTGCATTGGATTGACATATGAATTTTTCAGTCAACTGATCAAAATTTGACTATACACTGAAAAGTCAAACTTTGACTTTTTGGTCAAAATCAAGTGCTAAGGGTCATTTTTCATCAAGATGTGTCAAAACATGAAACTTTTTCATCAAGAAACCCAATTTTGCAAATTAGGGTTTAAGATTGAAAATTTTCATAACTTAGAATTTTTCTAAGTTATGAAATTTTCTTAATTTTTGCCAACTTTGACCAACATTTTCACCTTGATGCAATTGGATTCAAACAAAACTTCCAACATGAAAGTTGTATTCCTCCACAAAATCTACAACTTTGATTCACAAAGTTTTCCCAAAAGAATCTTGGATCTCAAGTTATGATTTTTGGAACAAGGGTCTGTGAAACTTTTAACTTAGTGAAATTTTGCCCTAGTTTAGGCAAGATTTTGACCTATCTTCATGGCAATTTTTCACCTAGTTCCACTTGGAATATCAAAATTCATTTCAAAGATGGATTGTATAGCATGTTACAAGATTTCTAAAATGTCCAAGAACTCTCCAAAATCATTTGTGGTTATGGAGAATCGAAGGCTTGAAGTTGGCAAAAACTCACTTTTGATCCATGGCATGTTCATATTGATACAAGTTGAAAACTCTAATCGGCCTTGTTTGTACTTGATTACAGGTCCTAAAACCATTCCATACTCAATAATTAAATGCAAATCCATTGTTCTAAGACTTTGTTTTGGTCATGGGAGGATTACACAAAGAATTAATCCTAAAATAGCAAAAAGGCAATATTGCCATTTTTGTCAAAATTGCTTTATGTCAAACCACGTCTCTTGAGCCTTGAACAAGATCTGGTGCAGCATACAATGTCCACAAATTGAGGGGGCCAAGATTTTAAAGGTCAAGCTGATAGATAGCCTGTACAGGCCTGTCTTGCATCATTGCTCCCTTTTACTTAAAATACAAGAAACTTGTCAAATACAACACATCTTGAACATCTGAGAGAACCAACTTTTGCAAGCTTTTGAGACAAGTTTCACACATTGCATTGAACCTAAAACACGAGCCTTTGAGTCCTCAAGCCTTCCAAAACACAAAATCACCTTCCTCTTGCAAAACAGGGCAGTTTCTGCACTTGGACTTCCATAGCAAAAAACCCTCGTGCGTTTTGCCTCAAACTTGTTCAAACACCTTCCATATAACCTATCCAAGCTATCCCAACCATTAGGCAGTGACTGTAACTCCATTTGCAAGCTTCACCATTTATGTTTTCAGCTTGTGCAGGTTGAGTTCTACAAGCTTGTTCAAGCACATTCAAGGCAAACTAGGCATTGGGAAAGGTCAGAGGAAGTTCAAGCAAGCTCCCAAACACCTCAGGCCTCACTAAAAAGCTCCACATTGCCATACACGATCTCAACTGAAACAGGTTTGTATCAACTTCTTATCTCTCTATTTAGGAATCATTAGGCTTAGGTTTGTGAATAAAAAAATGTAGTACTCATAGCCATGAAGTTGTACATATGCTCAGTTTTCATTTAAGTTAAACGTGTTAAGAGAATTTGATTCATGAACTTCCTGAAAAAATTAGGTTAGAATTTAGGGCCAGAGAAATTCTCTCTGGTCTTTGAGAGTTAGAATGAGTTCTTTACATGGTTGGATTCGTCTTGAAAAATGCTACAACTTTGATGTTATGAGTTTTTGCATTAGGGCACGTATGCAGGTTCTCCATGTTTGAATCAGGCGCGCACATTTTTGGTTGACAAAGGTTGAAGATGAAGTCAGTGGGCTGGACTTGGTTATGGCCTTGTTTTTGACACCCCCCTCATTGCTGACTGCACCCCTTGGCCCATTTCTTCATATTTTTATATTTTTGTATTTATTTTCATTTCTAATTTTATTTTATTATTTTCTAAACATAAAAAATACCAAAAATATTTTTATAAATTTTCACATTTATTTTATTTTTTCTAACATGAAAATAACTTTTAATTAGATATACTATTTATTTTCTCAAATAAAAGCTTGTAAATAATACATAAATTTTTTTTAGTATTTATATATTTAAATAATATTTTCTCATAAATTATTTTTTTAAAATATATGTATGTATTTATATTAATTTTCTTGTACATAAAATAAATAATATATATATATATATATATATATATATATATATATATATATATATATATATATATATATATATATATATATATATATATATATATATATATATATATATATATATATATATACTTTCTTAAAAGAAAATTAGGGTTTTTACCCTTAATAAAAAATAATAATCTTTTTATTTCTTTTTTTTACATTAAATATTATACTTTTACATACATAAAAATAAACAAAAACATCTTTTTGCATATTCATAATATTTTGTATATTTATTTAATTGATCATTTAAATAATTGTCCATTTATTTATTTGTACCATTTATTCAATTTGGATGTAATAGTAAATATTAGGGTTTTAATTTCTTGCAAATATTCCCCCATTCAAACTTGTATCCCCCTTCCCATATCAAATATTGTAATAGTGTAGATTTATTTTACGCATTTATGCTTTCAAATATGTCATGCTAGAGATTAGGGTTTGTATGCGAATGTCCAAAATCAAAACAAATAGCTTGACTAATACAAAGACAAAAAAGCATGAAAATTGACAACACAATGCACACTTGCACCCCTAGGGTTTCATCCACTTGTTGCCTTTAAAATTGCCATGTTATGCATGTTGAGTATCTTGGCGAAACAAAAACAAAACAAAAGATCATAGTCCCTCGATGACGCTATCTTGGTTGCCTATACAAAATAATCTAGTCTCTCGGAAAATTGCTAAAGATACTTAACACAATTGCTATCATGGTCAATACGATGATTCGCGCATGTCCCGTTTAACATCCAAACACAAGTTTGTTTACCAAATACAATGGTAAAACAACAATGTCAAAAGATTAAAAACATATAGGAAAGATCTTTGAGTAAAATAGGGTAGACAACTCTTAGTTACTTGATCAAAACTTGCAAAACATCCTTGCTATTTTCAAACACACTTCACAACACAATTCCAAAATATTTCCCAAAAACAAACTTTCAAACATTGAAATATCTTTTCAAAAGACAAACACCTTTATATATATTCAAACAAGAATCATTACAAAGGTTGCCGAGACAAGGCCTCTTTTTCAAAAGCATTTTCAAAAACCACACACAAAGCACAATTTCAAACAATTGAAAAGCAAAAGCAAGTGATCTAAGCAAGTAACTAAGAGCCCATGGAAAACCATGGATGAAAAGGGTGCTTGCACCTTCCCTTTTCATAATCTACCCCCCGAACCCAAGAAAAGATCTCAAAGGTCTTTCCTGTGCTTTTTGACCTTTCCTTTGGATAAAATAAAAAGTCGGTGGCGACTCTTGCTAAACCGAAACATTCGCGAACACAAAACGCAAAACCTCAAGTCAATTCTCTCACCGTATCACAGTGTGAAAAGAATGAGATTATATAATGGAAATTAGAGAGAAAAAAATGGGCTTTGAATGTGCAATTGGGCCTCTAATGTTCACTTGAGTCCGTCACATTCTAGACAAAATAGCAGGGGCTTAAGTGCAATTTTTGAAATTGAAATGTGAAAACAAAATGTAGCCGACATCAAGAACTAACTACTGTCTGAAAATGGGCTCAATCGGATAAACGGTGAATTAGTTATGAATTTTTGAAGTTTCAGCTCAGACAAACTTATCTTGGGCTCCAGTTACGATTCTGACACGTTCTTCAATAAAAAACTGGTATTGATCGGAGCATAATCTGGTCTCGACTTTGGAAGAAAAGTTGTTGATCTCTGAGTCAGTGACCTTGTGTAAAAAGATGGGCCCGATCCGATAAAAATTGACCGAGTTATGAATTTTCGACCCAAATAAAATAATATTCAGCATTCAGGATTTTCGGCGCGTCACGTGTACTCTGAGCAAAAAATGAAGGTTTTTTGGATACCGTTCTGTGATACGGTGGGAGAACTGACTTTAGGTTTTGCGTTTGTGTTCGCAATTGTGCGGTTTAGCAAGAGTCGCCACCGACTTTTTATTTTATCCAAAGGAAAGGTCAAAAAGCACAGGAAAGACCTTTGAGATGTTTTCTTGGGTTCGGGGGGTAGATTATGAAAAGGGAAGGTGCAAGCACCCTTTTCATCCATGGTTTTCCATGGGCTCTTAGTTACTTGTTTTATATCACTTGCTTTTCCTTTTCAATTGTTTGAAATGGTGCTTTGTGTGTGCGGTTTTGAAAATGCTTTGAAAAAGAGGCCTTGTCTTAGGCAACCTTTGTAATGATTCTTGTTTGAATATATACAAAGGTGTTTGTCTTTTTGAAAAGATATTTCAATGTTTTGAAAGTTTGTTTTGAAATTATGTTGTGAGGTGTGTTTGAAAATAGCAAGGATGTTTTGCAAGTTTTTGATCAAGTAACTAAGAGTTGTCTACCCTATTTTACTCAAAGATCTTTCTTATGTTTTTAACCCTTTTGACAGTGTTATTTCACCATTGCATTTGGTGAAAAACCTTGTGTTAGGATGTTAAACAGGACGGGCGTGGGTCATCGTATACAATCATTGAAAGCAACTTGTGAGACGCTCTAGCAATTTTGTAAGGGACGAGATCGTTTTATCGAAGGCAACATCGAGGGTCATCGAGGGACTACGATCATTGTTTGTCAAAGGGGCATTTGCTAGAGTGTCTCATATTCGAGGGACATGATTGCATTTTCCGAGGCAACAAGCGAGGTTACCCTAGAGTTGCAAGTGTGAATTGTGTATTGATTTTCATGCATTTATTCTTGGATTAGGTCATCTAGCGATTGATTTTGAATCTTGCCATACACGCCTAATTACTATACAATATATTGAAAGCAATAAATTGCGGGAATTTAAAGTCTAAGTTATTACAAAAAGTATCAGGGGATGGGGGTACAACTATTCACAAATGGGGATGAATCTCACAAGGATAACAATGTCCAAATATTATGTGTTACAACCAAATCGAATCGTCGCAATTCAAATATAAATCTATAACGAAAAATAAAGAGAATCAAAAATATTATGAGATGCATGTATTTATTTATAAACAAATAAAAACTAACCTAAGAAAGATTAAGTATTATCACTATTTTGTTTTATTAATTATGAAAAGAAAAGTTTTAAAGAAAGAAAAATTATTTAAATTAATGCTTCTATTATTTTTTGTAATTTTATTAATCAATAAAAAGGATTAAAGAAAACCAAAATTATTTAAATCAAACTAAGTATTCTTTTTTTTTTTTTGTATTTTCATTATATTAAACAAGATTAATAAAGAAAAAAATAAAATTAACTTAAAAGAAAGTAAAACAAAATTTATTTGGTGTTTTTATTAACTAAAAGAAAGAAAACAAATTAGTTAAAATGATTTAATTAAAAAAAATTATTTTAAACAAAATAAAATAAAATGGAGTGAGTTGATATATGGGCCTTAGGGTTTGGAATGTGCTTAAGGCCCAAGAAAAAGTCAGAAAGGAGGGGGGTGCTAGCAAAAAACGCTGGGCTTGGCGCCTTTGTTTGGGGCGAAGGCCCAATATCCGGTTTGCATAATTATTTTGGGGTTTGTTCATTTTTTAGGGTTTGTAAGTTTGGCTTTACAGCGGAGCCGTTCTCTCACTTTCTTCTTTGTCTTCATCCTTCTCAGGCCAAAGCTTCTGACCTACCTCCATGAGCCCTAGCCACCAGTTGCGCCACCTCACTCTCTCACTCTCCTTGCAACGATCCTACGTTTGACTAAATGGTAAGATTTGCTTCTTGTCTTTTAGGGTTTTAACAGTTTTTGTTTGCTTTATATTTGTTAATCTATGGTGTTTATGCGCTTGAAATGCAGTAAGAGTTTGAGGAAAGACTTACCTTGAGCTTTTGTTTCTGGAAAAGAGAGATGGAGGGTGAGTCGGTGGCGCTCCTTGGAGGCTAAGGGCGGAGGAAGAACGTGATGGACGCTTTTCTGGTATCTCTGTCTTCTTTCTTGGTTTGTTGATTGTTTGATGATGAAACTGATTTCTGAAAACCTGTTGCCTCTGAAACTTCTTTTCCTCTCTTCTTGAATGGTTAATGATGATTGACAATCTCTGAAACTGATTTCGACATTGATTGTTTGATGATGATGAAATGTGTTCTGAAACTTGTTGTTGGTTTATTGTTGATGATGACAATTTTCTGAAACTCTTTGCCTTTACTTCTGAAACTCTTCCTCTTTCTTCTTGGCTTTGATGTTTGATGATGAAATGTTCTGAAAACTGTTTTGTTTTGCTTCTGAAATGTTCTTCTTCTCTTCTTGGCTTTGATGTTTGATGATGAAGAATCTCTGAAAACTTTGTGGTTTGTTTGTCAAACTAGTTTTTTTGGTGGTTTGCTTGGCAAGCTCGAAGATTTGTTAGCTTTACAGGTTTGATGTTGTTTAGAAAGCTTCTTACTAGCAGGTTTTGCTGTGTTTGATTTGCAGTTTTGAACTGCAGGTTTGTGGTTTGTTTGACAGATTTTTTGAGTTTGTTTGTTTTGACTAGGCTTTGGCAAGTTGCAGCAGTTTGGCTTGTCGAGTTTATGCAGTTTGAACTGCAAGCTTGGAAAGCAAGTTGACAAGCTTGGTTCAGTTTGTGGTTTACTGAGTTTGTAGCTTGGCCTGTTTGTTTGTTTTGACAGGTTTGGAGCTTGGCTTGTGGTAAACTTGTGAGTTTTGCAAGTTTATGGTATTTTGATAGCAGACATGTTTGAGCAAGCTTGCAGCTTGTTTTTTCTATTTGAAAATTGTTGAAGGGTTTTGTGTTTGCAAGCTTATGCAGGAGAGTTTTTTTTGTGTTTTTTCCCAAGTGTTTTCCTCTCTTTCTCTCTCTCTCTCTCTCTCTCTCTCAAATAAGCACTTTTGCTTATTATTTTAAATTATGAAAAGTTGCCTAGGCCTGGAACATGATGACAGCTATGACAAGCTCTTGGCTTGTCAATTGGTTTTCTTGTTGCATTGCATTACCTGTTATTACGGCTATACTTTCTGCATTGTGTACTTTTGCCTTGACAATTTCCATCTAGTTGGCTTGTAACTCAGTTTGCTTATGTTTGACAGTTTTGAATTTTGGCGCCTTGGTTTGCCTTGCAACTTGCCTATGTTTGACATTTTTGCATTTAGTTTGGTTACTGCATTTTGGTATTCTGTTTTGCTGCAAGTTTGCTTTGTATGCATCCTTGTACCTTACTTTGTACAGCATGGCCCGTGTTTTTGCATTTGAACCAATTGTATGCTTGCATTTTATTTTTTACTTTTCTCTTTGTGAACCAAGAAGAGCAATCTTCTTGTGATTTGCAAAGAGAAAAATAAAAACATGATGAACAAATAGCATTCTGATTCCGGCCGAAAAACTTTAATGATGATTTTCTTTCTTTTTCTATTTGAAAATCCTTTTCAATTAACTGTGCTAATTTCTTTTCTTTCTTCTTTTTCAGGTGAGTGCATCTTGGACAATAGAGGAAGCAGAGGAAGCAAAAGACCTTGAGCATGGGAGCATGGGAGCTTAGGAGACTTAGGCTTAGATTATATAGACTCTCTTTTTTCATTTATTGTAAACATTTATCTCTTTTTAAAATACTATAAGTTGTAAAAACTTACAATATTCAAAAATAATAAATTATTCTTTTGTAACAATATTTGAAAACGAATAAAAGAGTCTTTATCCAAAAGAGCATTTCTACTGTCAAATATCTTCCAATTTTTCCCTTTGCCTCTTCACTTTTTATTTAAGATTCCTGATTAAAAATAACTGAAATTGCATTCCACCATTTCTAATACAGATAACTTAAAATCCAAGTAATCCCTAAAAACTCTGCAATCTCATAACTTGCGACAACATTCTAATCATAGTACGCATTGTATTCTAAGCAAGCAAGCATTCCATTAACTGGCAATCATTTCATTCCATTAACAAGCAGATGTCTTAACAGACGCACATTACCTGGTTAATCTGGATTAGACAGTTTCAACTCCTATCCCTTATCCCAGAATAATGAAGCCTTGAGGACAAACAGCAATCTTTCAGTAGGCTTAAAAAGTGTGAAAACAATGTAACATGAAACTGAATTTCTATGGATTCAATTTCTTCTGATAAATGCGAGAGAAACCCTGATTCTTGATTTACTGCCAAAGAAAAGTTTGTTTGATCGATTCCTGAGCCAATCTTAAAAATCAGAGAAAAACCATAGGGTTGTGATTTCTTGTGAAAAGGGGAGGGCAAATTTTGGGGTACAACAGTTGCCCCTGTTCAATCTTCTTGAACCTGAAGAGTTAGATTGGCAATTTTGTCGTTCGCGACTCGAAGGTAAAAGAGGATTGGACACTAGAGTGCCCATAAATTTGCACTCGTCAAAGCATAGTTGAGGGAATGGGCTTAAAGATGCCATTTGGAGATGTGACAAAACCTTGTCGGATATGGGCTTAAAGATGCCATCCAAGAATGTTTATCGAACTGTATGCTGTAGGTGAAATAATGAGTATCAGAAAGGTATCCAGGTCTGGAACGTCTCTGAGCTAGGGGCCTGAATAAGTAATAGATTAGCATCCGTGTTTGGAGTATCCGTAAACTGTTTTAGTGAACTGAATCTGAACAAGCGATAGATGGACATCCCTGTTTGGAAGCACCCGTAAACTATTTTCATGATTCTGGAGTTGAACAAGCAATAGATTAACATCCGTGTTTGGAGTATCTGTAAACTGTTTTCAAAAGTTGAATCTGAACAAGCGATAGATTAACATCCATGTTGGGAAGTATCCGTAAACTGTTTTCAGAAATTGAGGTTGAATAAGCAATAGATTAGCATCCATGTTTGGTGCACCCGTAAACTGTTTTCAAAAGCTGGGTCTGAACAAGCAATAGACTAACATCCATGTTGGGAAGTATCCGTAAACTTTTTTTCAGAAATCCTTGAAGTTTGAAGCTTGCTAAACTTATCCTGTGAAGGGTAAAATATTAGCTGAAACACAAAGTTATGTTACATGAAATGTATGATGCCATATATGTGTTTTATCAATGTTTATGATATATGAATGCAATGTATGCGCATGTGAGCTGATGAGCTGTCTTGCTGAGGAAGATAAATCCTGGATAGCTGGAGATATTAAAATCTTTGACCGCTGTCGGGGAAAATAAATCCTTGACTGCTGCTGGGGATTGAAAATCCTTTGATCGTTTGAGAATGAGAAGTCCTGGGACCACTGTTGAAGAGTATGCGTGTCTTCAAGCTTTTTGACAACCTCTGCAGGGAGAAGTTATACTGCTGGGGAAAGTCAGGAGTTTGGATTGTATGCCAATCTACTGGGGATTCCTGTTTTATCGTTTGAGGAGAACTCCACTGGGGAATATCTGGAAACTCTATGGAGAATTGAGAACGAGAATCTTCATTCTGCCAGGGGGATTTGGAAATTCTGTGGGGAATAGCCATATTGCTGGAGAGTAAGCTCAGGACCCTGGGAAAAGCTTATTCCTGTTTGGAAGAAGTTCAGGAGTTAAAGTTGTACGCCACTTTGAGAATGAGAGTCTTCATTCTGTCGAGAATATCGGGGATTCAAGTTATATACTACTTTGAGAATGAGAATCTTCATTCTGTTGGGAATATCAGGAATTCAGGTTATATACCACTTTGAGAATGAGAATCTTCATTCTGTCGGGAATATCGGGAACTCGGGTAATATGCCACTTTGAGAATGAGAATCTTCATTCTGTCGGGAATATCAGGAATTCAGGTTATATGCCACTTTGAGAATGAGAATCTTTATTCTGTTGGGAATATCAGGAATTCAAGTAATATGCCACTTTGAGAATGAGAATCTTCATTCTGTCGGGAATATCAGGAATCCAGGTTATATGCCACTTTGAGAATGAGAATCTTCATTCTGTCAGGAATATTAGTAATTCAGGTAATCTGCCACTTTGAGAATGAGAATCTTCATTCTGTCGGGAATATCAGGAATCCAGGTTATATGCCACTTTGAGAATGAGAATCTTCATTCTGTCGGGAATATCAGTAATTCAGGTAATATGCCACTTTGAGAATGAGAATCTTCATTTTATTGGGAATATCAGGAATCCAGGTTATATGCCACTTTGAGAATGAGAATCTTCATTCTGTCGGGAATATCAGGAGGTTGGGAGTATGCCAATCTACTGGGGAAGCAAGAATGAGAATCTTCATTCGGGCGTTTAGATTAGAAGGTTGGTGTATGCCAATCTATTGGGAAGCAAGAATGGGAATCCTCATTTAGGCGTTTGGGTCAGAAGGTTGGGTGTATGCCAATCTACTGGGGTTTTAAGGATGAGAATCTTCATTCTGTTAACGGTATCAGGAGCTTGGAAGTATACCAATCTTTTGAGGTTTCAAGGATGAGAATCTTCGTTCTTGAGAGAAACAGAATTTCAGGAGCTTCATTTGTCCGTTATTCTGCTGGTGGGTTGTTTCTGCTGAGATCTAGGAACTTGTCCGTAATTCAACTGAAGTAAAAGCTTTGTCGCTTGAATTTGATTGTACCTTTCCTGAAAGGAAAAGGTTAGTGGCATATATCAAACAATGATGTTCTCAAAATAGATGAGATTGTGTTGCATGATGTCCTGATGCGCGGAGGTGTAATGTTTTTCAAGACGACCTTTCGCTGGGGAAAATAAATTCCGAACTGATGAAGGAGAAAAGAGTTGGATTCTTCCTCTCTGATAGTGGAAAAAATCAGAATAAATCATTGAGAGATTTATCTGAAACAGCAAAAACCTGGAATGTCTTCCACTGGAATAAGAATCAGGGAGATCTTAGTGTCGATCTGACCAAAGCAGAGAGAGTCTTGGATTAATTTTGACTCAAACGGATGATGGAGAAATCCTTGACGACCGTTACTCCAACAGGTGATGAAGGAATCTTTGACGACCGTAACTCCAACAGGTGATGAAGGAATCTTTGACGACTGTAACTCCAACAGGTGATAAAGGAATCTTCGACGATCGTAAGTCCAATAGGTGATGAAGGAATCTTCGACGACTGTAACTCTAACAAGTGATGAAGGAATCTTTGTCGAGTATTGTGGAAATAAACCCGTGACTGCTGGTCTGCTAGAGAGGTGATGAACTTCTCGAGGATTCTTGAATTTATTTTCAGAAATATTTTGGAGAGATTCGTCACTTCCCCTAGTATCAAATGTTTGTGGCACTGCCAGGAAACTTGGACTGTATGTAACCCTTTGATGAGATTGACGTTTTAATGCCCCAAGTGATGGTGATGGAGACTTGCCCCAGGTTAATCTGTAATTGAGATATTTCTTGAAATCTTGACTGGACTGCCCCAAGCTTACTGGACTTTGAGAGATTTGTTGAAATCTTGACTGGACTGCCCCATGTTAACTGGACAATACCAAGTCCCCTTTTTGCTGATAGGAGATTTTTGCAACGGGAGTGTCATCCCACTTGAAGTGATTTTGTTCGCAGAGAGAGCTTTCATTCATCCGAACATCCACTGTGTGAATTTCTTCGCTGTCAAACAAATAACCATGTGCAAACAACGATATTCAAATAATACAAAGTTCATGCTTGTCTTGAAATTTTGAAAAATAAGTTTTTTAGCAAAAAACTTTTTATAAGAAAAATTCAGCTCAAGATTTAGAGCAAAGCCTTACAGGAGTCAGGATACCTTTTGTAACAGTATGCTTTCGGACTAACCCATGCTTCAATTAGGACTTTTGAAGGGTTGTAACGTGCCTTGGTTCACGGTTTAAGAAACAAAGGATAAAGGCTCAAAGTATATTTGTACCCGCCCGTTCTTCGTGATGCTCTTCAATCCTAAACTCAGTCAATTGTACATTTTGAACTCCAAATGGGTCTGGAACGACGTTTTGGTGATGGTTCACACAAGTTGAATTTTGTGGGAAGGCAGTCATTTTCATTTTTTGCAACATTTTCATGTTGTTAAGGATTTGTAGTGACCTCTTTCTTTTGATTCATTATCCCTAATTTTTGCCTGACTGTTCCTATTTTCGAGATTACAGTCAGCGGGATGCCCCAGATTTCTTAAGCCTCCTTTGTAGGTTTTGGCTCAGTGGGCTTTTTTTATTTTTTTTAGAGGTAATGACTGCTTATGAGGTAAGGAACCATCACTGTCTTTTGGTTCCAAAGGAATGTTTTGATGTCATTTGATGTATTACAAAATGGGAGTTTGCGGCTAAACGCGCATTTTGAATTAACTGAGAGACTACCCTGCCCCAGGTTTGATTGAAAGGTTTCAATTTATGTTTAAAACAGAAAACTTCTACTTCTTTGGCTCGAAGGGGTTAACTAGGGATTATCTTCCTTATAACTCCAGTGTTTAAGATTTGAAAGAAACGCCTGTACATCGGCAGCAAGGTCTGTCCAAAAGCATACTGTATGAGATTATGGCATTGTTTTCGTCATCCTCCCTCTAAAGGCTTGTAACTCTTAGCAAGAGTTAAATATCATAAAGAAAGTAGGAAGCATAATTCAAGAATAGTGAAAACGAATGGATGAATTCAAGACAAACATATGCAATGCATTAATGAAACAGAGTTTGACATCAACAGATAATTGTTTGAAAAACAAAAGAAATTACAACTTGAAAATTCAAATGAAACAAAAGTCTCTTAGTTCGAACTTGTCACTTCAGGTGGAGAAACCTCAGCGGAATATTTTCATCTGGCCATCCTGTGTGAATAATAGCACTCCTCTGTCAATCAAATCTTGGATCTTGTTTTTCAAAGCCCAACAGTCATCGGTGTCATGTCCAGGACTATAGGAGTGATATACACAAAATGCGTTGGGGTGATAGCCAGGAGCAGAGGTATTGGGACTCCGAAGAGGATCCTTTAAAGCAGTCATATTGACCTCCAACAAGCATTCCAGTACTAGAGATAATGGTATGTCAGTCTCAGTGAAATGTCTTCCAGATGTGTTTTGCTTACGTTGATTACCCCGTTGACGCTGGCGAGGTTGTTGTTGGGCTTGTGACCCTAAAGCAAGATGGGGAGACTTTCCCTTGTCTTCTTGTCTCAAAGGAGGCTGAATGATGACTTGATCTTCAACCTTAGTTGTTTTCCCCACTTGGTTATCTTTAAGTAGTTTGTTGATGAGGGCCCTTAGCTCTTCTTGTCCTTGAGCCAGGTTTTGAATGAGATCCATCTGGCCCACCAGTTGTCCCATCATCTGGATCTTCATTGTTGCCAACTCAATCTGTAGCCCTTCCAATTGATCATTTCTGATGCCGCCTGGATTTCCTAGGACCATTCCCCTTGTGAGGAGAGCTTTCACTTCTTCTTTCCCCTGGGACAGGTTCAAGAACATTTCTTGAAGTTGAGCGTTTTGAGCCTGGATATCTTCGATAGTTCTCTCTAGAGCCATCTCTACTGAAATAAACAGTAGGAGAATAAGGAGACCTGAAAGGGAAAACCTGTCATGATACGATGCATGATATCTGGATGCATGTTTTCAAGAATCTCGCAGGGTAAACATAAGAAAATGTTAGAGATTTGAACTTCGATCAACATCTTTGATTGGAGAACTTTGTATCAGTGGATGTCTTTCCACGAGAATCAAGCTCACCATGTCGAGTGGGTCATAGCCCTCGATTCAAGTTGTTATACTTGATCTTCAACGACGTTTGTTTAGAGGAAGATGAATCCTCTTGCCCTTTGGTAGACGTCTGGTTCAACGTGACCCTGCATCAAAGACCCTCGAGATCCTTGAAATGGTTATTAAAAATGCTATGGTATGATGTTATGATGTTGTGATCGGTGGATTTAGAACTGCCTGTTTAATGCTGGTTCGCGAAATGTCGCGGTAAGCAAGAGTCGCCACCGTCTTTTATTTTCTCCAACATGGACAGGACAAAAGCACAGCAAAATTCCTTATGAGATAGTTTCTCAGTTCGGGAGGTAGATTTATAGAAAGGGAAGGTGTTAGCACCCTTTCTATCCATGGTTATCCATGGGCTCTTAGATACTTGCTCATTGTGTTTTCAAAAGAGTTTGCTTTTCAATTGTGAGTGGGTTTTGAAAAAGTTTCGTTTAAAGATTTCATATCGACTCTTGTATCAGTCCTCAAGAGTGTTTGAAAAAGTGTTTTGAAAGCTTTTTGAAAGTGTCGGTGTGAAAAAAGTTTTGATTTGTTTTTGAAGAGAGAAAGTATCCATGAGTCATCTACCTACCCTAAGGAATTAGGCTGTGTAAATGTCCTTAAGGTAGTGCCATCCCACCATTGAGAGGTAGGTAGCACCACCGTTGGAGGTGTTCGGGTCAATTCGTTTGTTAGGGACAGTGTGGTCACCAGAGCAACAGTAGGACACCTTAGAAGCTACCCTTATGCCATTGATCCTTTTTAATTCCGAGGCAACCGTTTCGAGGCAACTGGATCATGTCATGGACATAAGGACTTACTAAAACGTCCTATACTCGACGACCACGTTTCGAAGGCAAGGCAACAGTGAGGCGTACCCTAAGAGTGGTGTGTGAATTGTGTGTCATTTTCAGTTATGTTTTATCTTGATCATGCATTGGGTGAGCTACGCTTTGATTTTATTTGGGCCATTCATTCTTTCATGTGATTAGCAGTTTAAAGGTGCGGAAATTAAAATGCGGAAAATAAAGGTCCTACGCTATTACAAGGCGCGGGTCTATACATCGCCAAATTAACAAAGACCCGTTTTTGAATAAAATGCAGAAAATAAATAAATCCTAATTACTATTACAAGGCTTTGGGACAATTACATAAGATTTAAAATAAACAATAAGAACAAACGCGCGAAAAATAAATTAGAATCGAATGTGCGAGGGCGTTGGACCCTTTAAAGAAATTAGATGAAATTAAAAGTTAATTAATTATTTAATGAGAACAGAAGTTGTTTTTGGTTTTTTTTTGTATTTATGAAATAAAGAAAAATTAAAATTAAAAGAAACCCTAATTCTAAATATTTTTAATTATTAAAGAAAGATATTTAAGTTTTAACCTAATTTACCCTAATTAATTAATGACATATTTATTTACAAAATAATTAAGAATTAATAATAATGATAATAAGAAAATTATTTATTAAAAAAGATAAAAATGCTAAAAACCTAATTTCTACATTTTTTTAGTTGTTAAGAAAACATTAAAATTGAAAACCTAAAATTAAACTAAATTGATCATTAGAATTTATTTACAAAAACTATTAAGGAATTAAAAATTAAATAAACATATTTTTTTATTTTTTTGATTTCTGATTTTTATATTGTAAAGAATTATTTTTGTGAATTTACTAAAATAGTTAAAACAAATTGAAAAAAGAATTAAAAAAGAAAGGAGAAAATTAGAAAGAAGAATACAAACAAAGGGGGTTTCTGGCCCAATTATGGAGGTGTTGTTGAAGCAATTAGGCCCACTGAAATCTGGCCACATTGACTTTCTATGCTTGCGTACATGTGGTTGACTGAGTGTGTATGGTGGGCTGCATTATCCGGCCTTCAAATTGATCTCCTGGGCGCATGGCAAGCAAAGGCATTGGGATGCATGATGCTCCTTTGAATGAAGGCTGCACAGAAGCACGTTAAGAAAAAATATATGAATAAGTGGGGGGACAAGTCATCTTCCACCAAGCCAAACGCGTTTCTTTGTTAGCTTAATGGAATAGAAATAATATAAGAGAAAACAAGCATTATTCTGGAATAACCAAAAAAAAGCGCGCCAGTATTCAAACTGACCAACCATGATCAGACACGCTGCCTTCTTCTTCGTCTTTTCCCTGTAACTAAAATCAAATAGCGGAGGTTTTAAACCCCCACTAACTGTAATACACAAAAATAGCGATTAGAGCCTGGTGGATTATAAAAAGAGCGCGAGGTAGTCAATTGATTCGTTTGGATGTCCTGAATCCAATGGTATAGGTTTGAATGGTCAATTTTACCATATGAAGAAAACCCTAAATCAAGGTTTCTGAAACCCTAACATGCATTAATGGTGGATCACGATATAGGCAGTCATTCTTCAATTGAGTGGTACCATTAGCTTCAGAGCAGTCATGTTAGTATAAATCAACATTCAAAATACATGTATAATGCATGAAAAGTAGAACACGATTATGAATTTTTTTGTGAAAAGTGCAACATGGTTCTACCAATTCCTTGTGCGTGGAGACTGGAAAGGTATTGAGACACGTTCAGGAAGGTCCCAGTAAGCGTTTGGAATACTTTTTGAGCTTTGAATCACAATGCAACTGTGTTTTCAGATTTCAATTTTTTATCAACTTTTGCAAATTGGTAGGCAGCCTCTTGAGCAATTTTTCGTTCTCCTTAGGATTAGGTTAACTTGTGCTTATGTATCTGAAGCAATTTAGGTTAAAAAACCAAGCCCAAAACCCTTGTATTAATGATTCAATATTTGATTTTTAATCCAATCTTTTTCAATCTTTTTCATGCCTTTCTTATGCCAATCATTGCCAATCATATTGAATCTTTCCTTATTGAATGGTGCACGAAATATTGAGTGAATTCTATGCACAAAAAGATTTGAAAAGTATGATTTAGTATTTTTCTCATAATTAATTTTAATTAAATGAATTAATAAGATTAAAAATTCAATTAATTAATTAAAAATAAGAAAATAACTCCCTTTAAAGTCAATGGGCCGTGCATAGCTTTTGGGTGATTATTCATGGAAGAAATTGAGGCCCATTAGCAATTTTGAGGCATTTGAAGCAAAGTTGACTTTTCAAAATTCCCAAAAATTTCCCAACTTCCACAAGGCATATCTTGCTCAATTTTTAAGCTTTGATCATGTTCTTGGACATTTAGGAAAGGTCTTGAAGTCCTCTAACCAATGTCATTGGTCCCATGTCATTTTGATTTACCAATCTCAAGTTATGGCCTTTGACTTAAAGTGTCTTTTTGTTGACTTTTGAAAATGACCTATAATGTTGAAATTGATAACTTTTTGTGAGATCATTTCTTGGACTTGAAGTGTGAAGATGAGTTTTAGGAAATGTCATTCTCTTCAAAATGAACTTTGGATGGAATTTTTATAATAAACCATGTGGAAGTTATGCCTTGGTCAATTTGCAGTTGACTTTTCAGCTGTCCAAAAATAGAAACTTTTGCATCTTGAGACTTTTTGAGCCATGCCTTGAGAATCATGATCAAGAATTGATCAAATGATGTTTGTGGCTTCAAAATAAGATGTTGACCAAAAATTTTGACTTTTGACTGTCAAATGACCATTTTGCCCATGCAGTTGACTGTAGGGCAATTAGGGTTTTTGACTGTGCAATCTGGTGCTGTGAGTCCTGAAACTTGGTATATGGATGCTTGACAATGTTTGTAGGCATGTGGGACTTGATTGGACCTTTGGAAACTTCAACTTCTTTGCCAGAACCAAAACCCTAATTTTTGACTGTTAGAAGGCAATTGGACTGTGCAATCCTTGGGAGATTTTGAAGCATGCTCTTAGCAAACCTTGAAGAAAATGGGAGGGCAAATTTTGGGGTACAACAGATGTTATGTACAAGTATGCAAAAGTAAGCAAGTGTATATACAGATAATCACATTCACACAAAGCAGACAAGTCCTAAGGTTTAGGCTTGCATGGGGTTCGTAGGTAAGTACCTTCTTGAAGTTAGTTGGCTCAACCTATCCTATAAATAGTAACCGGATTCTAAGGAGCTCAATATCACTGGATTATTTTCTGTGTTCATTGTTTTGATTTAGCCACTTAACTGGCGACCAAAATATTCCAAGAAAACAATCCTCAATGAGTGTAGTATCGAGTGTCTACCAACTTCGGACTGCACCAAAGCCGGTCATCTCACTACCCCTAATAAGGCCAAGATGGTCAAGTAAGGTTCTAAGAGTTCATTAGTGCTTCATGACATCACTCAGCGGCCCCGTATTCTCTTTAATTGACTCAAAGGTACTGGTACCCACAAATATGTCTCATTAACGTAGCCATTACTTCAACCATGTCGGTATACCCCATACAGTTCCCTCACAGTTTATTGCTACTTACCTAACAGGTGTCCCCAAATCCGGGTGTTGGATTTAAAACAAACCCAAACAAGGAAACCAACATGTAAAGCAATCAAGTCAAACAAGATAAGCATGCAAAGGTGATCTAAAAACCCTAAGGTAACCCCGCTTTTAGAATTTCTCCCCAGCAGAGTCGCCAGTTCTGGTGATACGGTGGGAGAACTGACTTGAGGTTTTGCGTTTGTGTTTGCAATTATGCAGTTTAGCAATAGTCGCCACCGAATTTTTATTTTATCCAAAGGAAAGGTCAAAAAGCACAGGAAAGACCTTTGAGATGTTTTCTTGGGTTCAGGGGGTAGATTTTGAAAAGGGAAGGTGCAAGCACCCTTTTCATCCATGGTTTTCCATGGGCTCTTAATTACTTCTTTTAGGTCACTTGCCTTTGCTTTTCAATTGTTTGAAATGGTGTTTTGTGTGTATGGTTTTGAAAATGCTTTAAAAAAGAAGCCTTGTCTTAGGCAAACTGTTGAACCCCAAAATTTGCCCTCCCATATTCTTCAAGATTTGGCCAAGATCAATCTTCAGATGATTCAAAATCTCTCAAAGGTTGCACAGTCCAATTGCCTCCTAACACAGTCAAAATTAGGGTTTTGGTTCCTACAAAGTAATTGAAGTTTCCAAGGGTCCAATCAAGTCCCACATGCCTATAAACATTTTCAAGCATCCATATGCCAAGTTTCAAGGCTCACAACATCAAATTGCACAATCAAAAACCCTAATTGCTTCACAGTCAACTACAGGGGCAAAATGGTCATTTGACAGTCACAAGTCAAAATTTTTGGTCAACATCTTATTTTGAAGCCACAAACATCATTTGATCAATTATTGATCATGATTTCACAAGCATGGCTCAAAAAGTCTCAAGATGCAAAAGTTTCTATTTTTGGACAGCTGAAAAAGTCAACTGCAAATTGACCAGGGCATAACTTCCTCATGGTTTATCAGAAAAATCCCATCTAAAGCTCATTCGGAAGAGAATGACATTTCCTACAACTCATCTTCACACTTCAAGTCCAAGAAATGCTCTCACAAAAAGTTATCAATTTCAACATTATAGGTCATTTTCAAAAGTCAACAAAAAGGCACTTTAAGTCAAAGACCATAACTTGATATTGGTAAATCAAAATGACATGGGACCAAAGGCATTGGTTAGAAGACTTCAAGACCTTTCCAAAATATCCAAGAACATGATCATAACGTAAAAATTGAGCAAGATATGCCTTGTAGAAGTTGGGAAATTTTTGGAAATTTTGAAAAGTCAACTTTGCTTCAAAAGCTTCAAAATTGCTAATGGGCCACAAATTCTTCCATGAATCATTACCCAAAGCATATGCACGACCCATTAAGCTCAAAGGGATTTATTTTCTTATTTTTGATTAATTATTTGAATTATTATTATTATTAATTCATTAAATTAGTTTTAAATATGAGAAAAATACCAAATCATGGTTTTAAATCTTTTTTGTGCAGCAAATATATTCATGATATGCAAAAGATCTCGTGCACCTTCTTAAGGGGACAAAATCATCCATATTTGGCATGATTGGCATGGAAAAAGATTGGATTTACATGATTGAAAATCAAATATCAAAGTCATTAATTCATGGACTATGGGCTTGGCTTTTTGACCTAATTCCATTCAGATACAAAGGCACAACATGACCTAATGCTAATAGACACGAAAGCTACTCAGAAAGCATAGAACCAATTTGCAATTTTTCACTAAAAACTTGAACACTGAAATCATAGTTACCAGGCGATTCAAGGTCTAAAAGCTTGTCCATTACGTTCCTGACATTACTAGGAACGTGTTGCAATCAAGAACCAGTCTCCAGACTCCAAGAATTGGTAGAACAGCATTGCACTTTTCATGAATATGTCCATAATCATTTTTTAATTTACATGCATTATTCATGAGTTTTGATTATTGATTCTCACTAACAATGATGTTCTGAAGCGAATGGTACCCTTTAATTGAACTAACAATGCCTATATCAAAATCTACCATTGATGGATATTAGGTTTTCAGAAACTCAAAATTAGGGGTTTCCTCATATGGAAAAATCAGGCCACCAAACCTATGCCATTAAATTCGTGACATCCAGACGAAGCAAACTGACTACTCGCGCCCTTTTTATATTACAGCATGGGCTATTCGCTATTTTTACAGGTCTTGTTTAGTGGGGGTTTAAAACCCCCGCTACTTATTTTGTGTTTTTGCAGAAAGATGAAGAAGAAGCCTATGTGTCCAAGCGTGAGTGGAGGATTAAAATACTGGCGCGCAATTTTTTGTTTACACCACTAACCAACATTGTTTGTATATTATATTTTCCATGCGTTATGTTAACAAAGAAACTCAATGGCTTAGTTGGTGGATGAGCTGTCCTGCAGGCATTGGGACCTGGGTTCGATTCCCAGGTCCCCCCACATATTTCATATTTTTCCTCTTAACATGTTCATATGCAGCGCCTCCCCCAGGGTTCATCATACAACTCCACATCCAAGCCTGCCACGCGCCCATGAGCTTCAATCTGAAGGCCACAAAGGGAGTTCTACCATGTACTTCAGTCAATGGATCCACACGCAAGCACAGAAAGTCAAAAAAGGGCTTTGATTCAGTGGGCCAAAATGCTTCCAAAACCTCCATAATGGGCCTGAAACCCCCCCTGGTTTGCATTCTTAAATTTTATTTTCTTTTTCAATTTTAATTCTTTTAATTATTTTTTTTAATTGTTTCTTTAATTCCATAAAATAATTTTCACAATAATAAAAAAACAGAAAAATAAAAAAATGCAATATATTTAATTATTATTATTTCACCATTAATTTATTTTGTAAATAAACTTTAAATAATTAATTTAGTTTAGTTTAGGGTTAAATTTTAAATCTTTTATTAATAAATTAAAATAGGTAGAAATTAGGGTTTTTTTTAGCATTTTCATCCTTTTCTTAATAAATAATTTTTTCTTATTATTATTATTATTATTATTAATTACCATTTATTTTTTGTAAATAAACATGTACATTAATTAATTAGTGAAAATTAGGTTAAACTTTAATATTTTCTTAATAATTAAAAATAACTTAGAATTAGGGTTTCTCTTGATTTTCAATTCTTTATTTTCATAAAACAAAAATCTAAAAAACATTTCTTTCCTCTTATTAAATAATTAATTAACTTTTTTATTCAATTTAATTTCAAAAGGGTCCAACGCCCTCGAACGTTCTATTTTTATTCTTTCGCGCATTTATTTTATTTTCTTATGAATATTATGTAACTGCTCAAGCCATGTAATAGTAACTAGGTTTTACTTTCTGCATCTTTTACCAAACGGGTCTTTGTAATTTGGCGATGTATAGACCCGCGCCTTGTAATAGCGTAGGATTTTAGTTTCCGCATTTAAATTTCTGCACTTTTAAATTATAATTGCATGAAAGAATGTATGGCCTAAATTAAAAACAAGCGTAGATCACCATGATACATGTACAAGATAAAACATAACATGAAAATAACACACAAATTCACACACCACTCTTAGGGTACGCCTCACTGTTGCCTTGCCCTCGAAACGTGGTCGTCGAGTATAGGACGTTTTAGTAAGTCCTTATGTCCATGATCCAGTTGCCTCAAAAAAGTTGCCTCGAATTAAAAAGGATCAATGGCAGAAGGGTAGCTTCTAAGGTATCCTACTGTTGCTCTGGTGACCACACTGTCCCTAACAAACGAATTGACCCGAACACCTCCAACGGTGGTGCTACCTACCTCTTAATAGTGGGATGGCATTACCTTAAGGACATTTACACAGCCTAATTCCTTAGGGTAGGTGGATGACTCATAGATACTTGCTCTATTCAAAAACAAATCAAAACTTCTTTTCACACCGACACTTTTTAAAAAGCTTTCAAAACAATTTTTTCAAACACTCTTGAGGACTGATACAAGAGTCATTCTGAAATCTTTAAACGAAACTTTTTCAAACCCACTCACACTTTGAAAATCAAACACTTTTGAAAACACAATGAGCAAGTATCTAAGAGCCCATGGATAACCATGGATAGAAAGGGTGCTAACACCTTCCCTTTCTATAAATCTACCTCCCGAACCGAGAAACTATCTCATCAGGAATTTTGCTGTGCTTTTGTCCTGTCCATGTTGGAGAAAATAAAAGCCGGTGGCGACTCTTGCTTACCGCGACATTTCGCGATCCAGCGTTAAACAGTCAGTTCCAGATCCACCGATCACAGAACTGGCGACTCTGCTGGGGACTTATATAAAGTGAGGTGTACCTTAGGACTAAGATCACTTGTGTTTTCAATTGTTGTGCTTGATTGCTTTTATACTTGTGGGCTTGCGTCGGAGTTTCATAGATCCTAACCCGGATCTGGGGAATACCCTTTTAGGTAGCATAAGCTGTGAGGGACCTGTCCGGCGTAGACCGACACGGGTGAAGCAGTAGCTACATTGGTGTGACATCTTGGTCTGTACCGATATCCCTTGTGTTGGAACGAGGAGAATATGGGTCTTCTGAGGAGTCATTAAGCACCAACCGACCTTAGAACCCTAAAATGACCCAACTTGGCCATAGAACAGTAGCAGTATGCTACACTCATTGAGGCTAAACTCTCGCGATGGTTCTGGCCGCAAGAAAAGATTGCGACGCTGGAGTTATGACCGATTGAGGGTAGTCAGTGATATTGAGATCCTCTAGAACCCGGTTACTATTTTCTAGGACAAGTCTTAACCAACGAAACTGAAAGAGGGTAATACCTAAACTTCATGCCGGCCTGAAATCTAAGGGCTTTTTGTGTGACTTGTATGCCTTCAAACTTGACTACTTGCATGCTTGTTATCTGACACTTGAGTTTCTTGCAGGTTTTGTTTACAGTCCTTAATTAGGACTCATTATAGGGCCTACTTACATCACTCCATGCATAGCATAACATCATACCATTGCATGCATCCTACATAAAGACTAACCCATTTCAAGGATCCCAAAGGCTTGTGATGCAGGTCATGATGAACCAGAATGTCTAGCAAGGGGAAAAGGGGATTTATTTTCCTCTATCCAGGTTGATGATCGAAGTCAGGGGCTATGACCCACTTGATATGGTGAGCTTTGACTCTTGAAGAAGGTTCCCCTAACTAAGGTGGTTTGGAAATCAAAACCAGGTTGATGACTTGAGTCAGGGGCTGTGACCCACTGGATATGGTGAGCCTTTGACCCTTGAAGAAGGACTCTCAACAACATGAAGTTCCTTCAATCAAGCTACCGGATCCAAATTCTAACAAATTTTCTTGTTTATCCCGCGAGATCCTTGAAAACATCGCATGCATATCATACATATCGCTGCATTACAGGTACTCTTTTTTGACAGGTCACTTACGTTCTTCGTTGTTTATTTCAGCAATGGCTTCCCAACAAGATAACCAGGGTCTTCATGCTCAAGAGACTCAGTTCAAGGAGATCTTTCTAAGTCTATCCAAGGGGCAGGAAGAGTTAAGGACACTCCTCATGGGGAATCTGGCCAAGAAAAGTTCTGAAGATGATAAGGACGAACGGTTGAAACGTCTGCAGGCTGAAGTGGACACAATGAAAACCCAGATGCTGAGGCAAAGGGATCTCATCCAAGGTTTAGCTCGGGAGCAAGAAGAGTTGAGGACCATGATCAGTCAACTCCACCAAGACAGATCCAACATGAAGCAACCAGTCCAAGTCAGGGACCAGGTCTTTGATCAGCTTCCAAGAGGACAAGAATCTGGCATGGTGAAGAATAGAACTCTCCAAATTGCTACCACTTCACAAGCCCAACATCAACCTCGCCCAGAGCAACAGGTTGATCAGAGTAAGCCAAGCAGGTCCAAGAGGCAATTCACCCAGCTCAATATGCCGTTGTTTCAAGCTCTACAACACCTGCTGAGGTTGAATCTGATTACACTAAGGGCTCCTCCCTGGAACCCCAACATCTCTGCTCCTAACTATCATCCTAACAAAAAGTGTGAATACCACTCCGATAGTCCTGGACATGACACTGCTGACTACTGGGCTCTGAAGAACAAGGTCCAGGATCTGATTAATGAAGGAGTAGTGGATTTCACTCAAGTGGGTCAGGCCGAGTGCTTCTACCATCCTTATAGGGTTCACCATTTGAAGTAACAAGCCCTGAGATGAGAAGACTTTTGTTTATTAGAAATTTCAAGTTGTAATTTTCTTTTGATTGTTCAAACATTTATTCATGTTAAACGTTGTTATTTCATTAATGCATCGCATATGTCTGTTTTGAAGCAATATATTCGCATTCGCTATACTCAAACTGCTTTCATTTTTGATGTCAACTCTCAATTAATAATTCTAAGCCTCTTGAGGGAGGATGACGAAAACGATACCGCGATCATTACAATATGCTTTTGAATAGACCCCGCTGATGAGGTACAGGCATTGTTTCAATCCCTAAACACTGGAGTTATAAGGAAGATAATCCCTCGTTAACCCCTTTGAGCCAAAGAAGTAGGAGTTTTTCTTTTCAAAAATTAAAACCCTTAATCATAACCTGGGGCAGGGTAGTTCTCTCAGCTGATCCAAGAGCGCAACGAATGGCACCAAAGAAGTCCTCCCAAAACAAAAGACAGTGATGGTTCCGAATAATCACAAAGACAGGCAGTCATTATCTCTCAAAAAATAAAAACCCAATAAGTCAAAACCTATGAAGGAGACTTACAAAACTGGGGCATCCCGCTGACTGTAATCACAAAAGAAGCAGTTCAGGCAAAAAACAGGGGTAATAAAATCAAAAGGAAAAGGGGTCCTACAAACCCTCAATAAAAAAAGAAATGACTGCCTATTCAAAATAAATTATCAGTATCCGAACCATCACCGATATATCAAAGCGAAGACTCAAACAAAATCTAATGCACGATTAGCTGAGTTTAGGTTTGAAGAACATCACGAAGAGCGGGTGGGTACAAATATACTTTGAGCCTTTATCCTTTGTTTCTTAAACCGTGAACCAGGCCACGTTATAACCCTTAAAATCCTAGCTGAAGCATGGGTTAGTTCGAAAGCATACTGTTACGAAAGGTATCCTGACTCCTTAAGGCTTGCTGTAAAATACTGAGTTGACATCACATTTTACAAAAATTCGCTTGTTTTACCGAAAATACATTTTCAAAAAACTTCAAGACAAACATAAGCTTTGCATTTTTAATATAAAATTGTTTGCATATGACTATTTGTTTGAACAGCACAGAAGTTCACACGAAGAATATCTGATGAACAAAAGCACTCCCAATCAAGGGGCATGGCATGAGCATTGTCCATCATCTGGGGCAGTTAAGTCAAGATTCGAAGAATCTCTCAAATGCCAAATACCAGGGGCAAATCTCCATCTAAGTCACTTGGGGCATTGGGCCTGAATTCCAGCAATGAATCTTGCCTGATAAAACATCTTCTGGTGGCATGGCAAAACACTTCTGATAGGGGCAACTCCCTACATTCTGAGAGCGTGGACATAGTCAAAAAATACTACGCACAATCAAAGACCCGCTAGGTTGACACACCTAGGCAAAACTAAAGGGCTTCCCGGCGAACCAAAAGGGTTCGGGCAAAAATAAGGGATGAAAGATAAAAATATGTACACCCGGCAAGTCGAAAACCTGAAAAGGCGGCTTGGGCAAAAATGGGTATCCCGGTGGACTGAAAACCCGAAAGGGCGGTCCAGGCAAAAGTTAGGGATCAAAAGCGTACGACTATGTCCCGGTATCTCGTCACTTGCCTACCCAAAAGAAGATTTGTCAAATCGGCAGTCGTCAAGCACCTCTACAGGGTATCTTCTTCTCCCACATCAGAAACAGGGGCAATGCAAACTGTCCAAGCAATCTAATTGCTCTGTCCACCAAGGTGCCAAGGTAAGCTCGGCTGAAGAATGTAACCAAGATATCTTAATTCCCCAGAGAGTGAGCCAGCAAGTCAACGATACTCTCCCCAAGCAGAGTTAGTCCACTGATAGCCTTAAGGAAATTGGGTATCCCCAGCAGATCTCAACATTCCTCATCAGTATACAAACATCCTTAACAAGCATCCCCGGCAGTCTTGATCTAAGACTGTTCCCCGGCGGTATACCAGACATTCAGTGGAGCCGCTTCCCCCGTACAGTTCAAAAATTTCCCCAGGAAAGTCCAGTCCAATCTCAAAAGTTTCCCCAGGAAAGTGGAATCCATCTCCCCAGCAGGAAGCTTATCCCCAGTAGATTCTGGAAGCTTGTCACCCGCAGAGCACGAACGCGTCTCCCTCCTTTATTCAGAAGGTTATTTCCCCACCATGATATAACTGGGTTATCCTTAGCTAATTACCACGGAAAAATCGTCCCCGACAAAGTTCTTCCTATTCCCCAGCGGAGTTCATCAATTCCTTCAACATAACACAACAATGGTATCCCCATCGGAGTTATCACCAACCTCAGCAAAGTGCCTCTTTCCCCACAGAGCATTCCCCGCAGAGTATTCTCTTCGCTAAGTTTATTCCCCAACGGAGTCATCTTCTCCTATCGGTATTCTTGCAACCATCATCCCCAGCGGAAACAAAGCTCTATTCTTCAACATCAGCCCAGGAGTTAACTTCCCGGCACCCGTCAAGGATTTATTTTCCTAGACGAAAATACAATTCATAAACACATCTTCATACATTATAGCATGCATATACGCATCATGAACATATAGTCTCATTCATTCTGAAAACATCGCGCATCTCATACAACATGACATCGCATACAACTAACGTTTTGTCTTTTCAGGACAAAGGTTAATACAAATATGATTACTATCAACGGTCGCAACTAAAGATCCGATTCCTGTATCTCACCAGGGTGTATCTGTTGACGACTAATTCCAGACTCGATTCCTGTATCCTGCCAGGGCACGTCTGAAGAGTTTGAAGATCCGATTCCTGTATCTTGCCAGGGTGTATCTGTTGACGACTAACATTACCAGACTCGATTCCTGTATCCGGCCAAGGCACGTCTGAAGAGTTTGAAGATCCGATTTCTGTATCTTGCCAGGGTGTATCTGTTGACGACTAACATTACCAGACTCGATTCCTGTATGTTGCCAAGGCACGTCTGAAGAGTTTGAAGATCCGATTCCTGTATCTTGCCAGGGTGTATCTGTTGACGACTAACATTACCAGACTCGATTCCTGTATCTCGCCAGGGCACGTCTGAAGAGTTTGAAGATCCGATTCCTGTATCTTGCCAGGGTGTATCTGTTGACGACTAACATTACCAGACTCGATTCCTATATCCGGCCAGGGCACGTCTGAAGAGTTCGAAGATCCGATTCATGTATCCTGCCAGGGTGTATCTGTTGATGACTATATTCTCCGGACTCGATTCCTGTATCTCGCCAAGGCACGTCTGAAGAGTTTAAAGATTCGATACCTGTATCCAGCCAGGGCACATCTACATGAAGAGTTTGAAGATCAACCCCTGTAACAGGCCAGGTAATTATCTTTTTTTCTCAGGTACGTAAGTTCTCGCTAAGGAATCTCTTACGCGATCGACAACCTCCCGATGGCATTTATAAGCCCATCTCCACATACCGACAGTCTCCAAATGTCATCTATAAGCCCATTTCCGACAAGGTTCTGTCACGTTTCCAGATGGCATCTATAAGCCCATCCTCCTATCCAGCATCTCTCCAAATGGCATCTGTAAGCCCATTCCCTGCATCATGCTGCTAACACTCTACTATGTGAGTGCAAATTTCTGGGCACTCTAGTGTTCAATCATCTTCCACCTTCGGATTACGAAAGGCACGCCAGCCAATCTGCATCCTCAGGTCTAAGAAGATTGAACAGGGGAAACTATTGTACCCCAAAATTTTCCCTCCCATATTCTTCAAGATTTGGCCAAGATCAATCTTCAGATGATTCAAAATCTCTCAAAGGTTGCACAGTCTAATTGCCTCCTAACACAGTCAAAATTAGGGTTTTGGTTCCTATAAAGAAATTGAAGTTTCCAAGGGTCCAATCAAGTCCCACATGCCTATAAACATTGTCAAGCATCCATATGCCAAGTTTCAAGGCTCACAACATCAAATTGCACAGTCAAAAACCCTAATTGCTTCACAGTCAACTACAGGGGCAAAATGGTCATTTGACAGTCAAAAGTCAAAATTTTTGGTCAACATCTTATTTTGAAGCCACAAAAATCATTTGATAAATTCTTGATCATGATTTCACAAACATGGCTCAAAAAGTCTCAAGATGCAAAAGTTTCTATTTTTGGACAGTTGAAAAAGTCAACTGCAAATTGACCAGGGCATAACTTCCTCATGGTTTATCAGAAAAATCCCATCCAAAGCTCATTCTGAAGAGAATGACATTTCCTACAACTCATCTTCACACTTCAAGTCCAAGAAATGCTCTCACAAAAAGTTATCAATTTCAACATTATAGGTCATTTTAAAAAGTCAACAAAAAGGCACTTTAAGTCAAAGACCATAACTTGAGATTGGTAAATCAAAATGCCATGGGACCAAAGGCATTGGTTAGAAGACTTCAGGACCTTTCCAAAATGTCCAAGAACATGATCATAACTTAAAAATTGAGCAAGATATGCCTTGTAGAAGTTGGGAAATTTTTGGGAATTTTGAAAAGTCAACTTTGCTTCAAAAGCTTCAAAATTGCTAATGGGCCACAAATTCTTCCATGAATCATTACCCAAAGCATATGCACGACCCATTAAGCTCAAAGGGATTTGTTTTCTTATTTTTGATTAATTATTTGAATTTTTATTATTATTAATTCATTTAATTAGTTTTAAATATGAGAAAAATACCAAATCATGGTTTTAAATCTTTTTTGTGCAGCAAATATATTCATGATATGCAAAAGATCTCGTGCACCTTCTCAAGGGGAAAAAATCATCCATATTTGGCATGATTGGCATGGAAAAAGATTGGATTTACATGATTGAAAATCAAATATCAAAGTCATTAATTCATGGACTATGGGCTTGGCTTTTTGACCTAATTCCATTCAGATACAAAGGCACAACATGACCTAATGCTAATAGACACGAAAGCTGCTCAGAAAGCATAGAACCAATTTGCAATTTTTCACTAAAAACTTGAACACTGAAATCATAGTTACCAGGCGATTCAAGGTCTAAAAGCTTGTCCATTACGTTCCTGACATTACTAGGAACATGTTGCAATCAAGAACCAGTCTCCAGACTCCAAGAATTGGTAGAACAACATTGCACTTTTCATGAATATGTCCATAATTGTTTTTTAATTTACATGCATTATTCATGAGTTTTGATTGTTGATTCTCACTAACAATGATGTTCTGAAGCGAATGGTACCCTTTAATTGAACTAACAATGCCTATATCAAAATCTACCATTGATGGATATTAGGTTTTCAGAAGCTCAAAATTAGGGGTTTCCTCATATGGAAAAATCAGGCCACCAAACCTATGCCATTGAATTTGTGACATCCAGACGAAGCAAACTGACTACTCGCGCCCTTTTTATATTACAGCATGGGCTATTCGCTATTTTTACAGGTCTTGTTTAGTGGGGGTTTAAAACCCCCGCTACTTGTTTTGTGTTTTTGCAGAAAGATGAAGAAGAAGCCTATGTGTCCAAGCGTGAGTGGAGGATTCAAATACTGGCGCGCAATTTTTTGTTTACACCACTAACCAACATTGTTTGTATATTATATTTTCCATGCGTTATGTTAACAAAGAAACTCAATGGCTCAGTTGGTGGATGAGCTGTCCTGCAGGCATTGGGACCTGGGTTCGATTCCCAGGTCCCCCAACATATTTCATATTTTTCCTCTTAACGTGTTCATATGCAGCGCCTCCCCCAGGGTTCATCATACAACTCCACATCCAAGCCTGCCACGCGCCCATGAGCTTCAATCTGAAGGCCACAAAGGGAGTTCTACCATGTACTTCAGTCAATGGATCCACCCGCAAGCACAGAAAGTCAAAAAAGGGCTTTGATTCAGTGGGCCAAAATGCTTCCAAAACCTCCATAATGGGCCTGAAACCCCCCCTGGTTTGCATTCTTAAATTTTATTTTCTTTTTCAATTTTAATTCTTTTAATTATTTTTTTTAATTGTTTCTTTAATTCCATAAAATAATTTTCACAATAATAAAAAACAGAAAAATCAAAAAATGCAATATATTTAATTATTATTATTTCACCATTAATTTATTTTGTAAATAAACTTTAAATAATTAATTTAGTTTAGTTTAGGGTTAAATTTTAAATCTTTTCTTAATAAATTAAAATAGGTAGAAATTAGGGTTTTTTTAGCATTTTCATCCTTTTCTTAATAAATAATTTTTTCTTATTATTATTATTATTAATTACCATTTATTTTTTGTAAATAAACATGTACATTAATTAATTAGTGTAAATTAGGTTCAACTTTAATATTTTCTTAATAATTAAAAATAACTTAGAATTAGGGTTTCTCTTGATTTTCAATTCTTTATTTTCATAAAACAAAAACCTAAAAAACATTTCTTTCCTCTTATTAAATAATTAATTAACTTTTTTATTCAATTTAATTTCAAAAGGGTCCAACGCCCTCGAACGTTCTATTTTTATTCTTTCGCGCATTTATTTTATTTTCTTATGAATATTATGTAACTGCTCAAGCCATGTAATAGTAACTAGGTTTTACTTTCCACATCTTTTACCAAACGGGTCTTTGTAATTTGGCGATGTATAGACCCGCGCCTTGTAATAGCGTATGATTTTACTTTCCGCATTTAAATTTCCGCACTTTTAAATTATAATTGAATGAAAGAATGTATGGCCTAAATTAAAAACAAGTGTAGATCACCATGATACATGTACAAGATAAAACATAACATGAAAATAACACACAAATTCACACACCACTCTTAGGGTACGCCTCACTGTTGCCTTGCCCTTGAAACGTGGTCGTCGAGTATAGGACGTTTTAGTAAGTCCTTATGTCCATGATCCAGTTGCCTCGGAAAAGTTGCCTCGAATTAAAAAGGATCAATGGAATAAGGGTAGCTTCTAAGGTATCCTATTGTTGGTCTGGTGACCACACTGTCCCTAACAAACGAATTGACCCGAACACCTCCAACGGTGGTGCTACCTACCTCTCAATAGTGGGATGGCATTACCTTAAGGACATTTACACAGCCTAATTCCTTAGGGTAGGTGGATGACTCATAGATACTTGCTCTATTCAAAAACAAATCAAAACTTCTTTTCACACTGACACTTTTTAAAAAGCTTTCAAAACAATTTTTTCAATCACTCTTGAGGACTGATACAAGAGTCATTCTGAAATCTTTAAACAAAACTTTTTCAAACCCACTCACACTTTGAAAAGCAAACACTTTTGAAAACATAATGAGCAAGTATCTAAGAGCCCATGGATAACCATGGATAGAAAGGGTGCTAACACCTTCCCTTTCTATAAATCTACCTCCCGAACCGAGAAACTATCTCATCAGGAATTTTGCTGTGCTTTTGTCCTGTCCATGTTGGAGAAAATAAAAGACGGTGGTGACACTTGCTTACCGCGACATTTCGCGATCCAGCGTTAAACAGTCAGTTCCAGATCCACCGATCATACAAACTTTGTAATGATTCTTGTTTGAATATATACAAAGGTGTTTGTCTTTTTGAAAAGATATTTCAATGTTTTGAAAGTTTGTTTTGAAATTGTGTTGTGAGGTGTGTTTGAAAATAGCAAGGATGTTTTGCAAGTTTTTGATCAAGTAACTAAGAGTTGTCTACCCTATTTTACTCAAAGATCTTTCTTATGTTTTTAACTCTTTTGACAGTGTTATTTCACCATTGCATTTGGTGAACAACCTTGTGTTAGGATGTTAAACGGGACGGGCGTGGGTCATCGTATATAATCATTGAAAGCAACTTGTGAGACGCTCTAGCAATTTTGTAAGGGACGAGATCATTTTATCTAAGGCAACATCAAGGGTCATCGAGGGACTACGATCTTTGTTTGTCGAAGGGGCATTTGCTAGAGTGTTTCATATTTGAGGGACATGATTGCATTTTCCGAGGCAACAAGCGAGGTTACCCTAGAGTTGCAAGTGTGAATTGTGTATTGATTTTCATACATTTATTCTTGGATTAGGTCATCTAGTGATTGATTTTGAATCTTGCCACACACGCCTAATTACTATACAGTATATTGAAAGCAATAAATTGTGGGAATTTAAAGTCATAGTTATTACAAAAATTATCCGGGGATGGGGTTACAATTATTCACAAATGGGGATGAATCTCACAAGGATAACAATGTCCAAATATTATGTGTTACAACCAAATCGAATCGTCGCAATTCAAATATAAAGTTATAACGAAAAATAAAGAGAATCAAAAATATTATGAGATGCATGTATTTATTTATAAACAAATAAAAACTAACCTAAGAAAGATTAAGTATTATCACTATTTTGTTTTATTAATTATGAAAAGAAAAGTTTTAAAGAAAGAAAAATTATTTAAATTAATGCTTCTATTATTTTTTGTAATTTTATTAATCAATAAAAAGGGTTAAATAAAACCAAAATTATTTAAATCAAACTAAGTATTCTTTTTTTTTGTATTTTCATTATATTAAACAAGATTAATAAAGAAAAAAAAATTAACTTAAAATAAAGTAAAACAAAATTTATTTGGTGTTTTTATTAACTAAAAGAAAGAAAACAAATTAGTTAAAATGATTTAATTAAAAAAAAGTATTTTAAACAAAAGAAAATAAAATAGAGTGAGTTGATATATGGGCCTTAGGGTTTGGAATGTGCTTAAGGCCCAAGAAAAAGTCAGAAAGGAGGGGGGTGCTAGCAAAATATGCTGGGCTTGGCGCCTTTGTTTAGGGCGAAGGCCCAATATCCGGTTTGCACAATTATTTTGGGGTTTGTTCATTTTTTAGGGTTTGTAAGTTTGGCTTTACAACGGCGCCGTTCTCTCACTTTCTTCTTCGTCTTCATCCTTCTCAGGCCAAAGCTTTTGACCTACCTCCATGATCCCTAGCCGCCGGTTGCGCCACCTCACTCTCTCACTCTCCTTGCAACGATCCTACGTTTGACTAAACGATACGATTTACTTCTTGTCTTTTAGGGTTTTTACAGTTTTTGTTTGCTTTATGTTTGCTAATCTATGGTGTTTATGCGCTTGAAATGCAGTAAGAGTTTGAGGAAAGACTTACCTTGAGCTTTTGTTTCTGGAAAAGAGAGATAGAGGGTGAGCCGATGGCGCTCCTTGGAGGCTAAGGGCGGAGGAAGAACGTGATGGACGCTTTTCTGGTATCTCTGTCTTCTTTCTTGGTTTGTTGATTGTTTGATGATGAAACTGATTTCTGAAAACCTGTTGCCTCTGAAACTTCTTTTCCTCTCTTCTTGAATGGTTAATGATGATTGACAATCTCTGAAACTGATTTTGATGTTGATTGTTTGATGATGATGAAATGTGTTCTGAAACTTGTTGTTGGTTTATTGTTGATGATGACAAATTTCTGAAACTCTTTTCCTTTGCTTCTGAAACTCTTCCTCTTTCTTCTTGGCTTTGATGTTTGATGATGAGTGATTCTGAAAACTTGTTTCTTGCTTGATTGTTGACAGAAGTTCTGAAACTTTGTTGTTGAAGCTTTTGAAACTCTGTTGTTTTTGAATATGATGTTTGATGATGAAATGTTATGAAAACTGTTTTGTTTTGCTTATGAAATGTTCTTCTTCTCTTCTTGGCTTTGATGTTTGATGATGAAGAATCTATGAAAACTGTGGTTTGTTTGGAAAACTAGTTTTTTTGGTGGTTTTCTTGGCAAGCTCGAAGATTTGTTAGCTTTACAGGTTTGATGTTGTTTGGCAAGCTTCTTGCTAACAGGTTTTGCTGTGTTTGATTTGCAGTTTTGGACAGCAGGTTTGTGGTTTGTTTGACAGATTTTTTGAGTTTGTTTGTTTTGACTAGGCTTTGGCAAGTTGCAGCAATTTGGCTTGTCGAGTTTATACATTTTGAACTGCAGGCTTGGAAAGCGGGTTGAGAAGCTTGGTTCAGTTTGTGGTTTACTGAGTTTGTAGCTTGGCATGTTTGTTTGTTTTGACAGGTTTGGAGCTTGGCTTGTGGTAAACTTTTGAGTTTTGCAGTTTTATGGTATTTTGATAGCAGGCCTGTTTGAGCAAGCTTGCAGCTTGTTTTTTCTAGGGTTAATACCTATTTTCACCCCTTACATATGGGGTGTATTTGAAAAACCCCCCTGCCAAAAAAAAAGTTCCAATAGTTACCTTGACAAATTTTAAAATTTTCAATTTTTACCTTGAGGCTCCCACATCACCTAAAAGGCTGATGTGGCTTATTTTTTTGTTACATGTGTAAGTTTTTTTTTGCCATGTCACACAAGACCAAGTAAAATGTCCAGAATGCCCTTTCTACATTTTTCTTAAAATCCCAAATAATTTGGCAAATGCTATGTTTCAATTCAGACCCTCCACCTCCAAATTAGGGCGCAGCATCTTCATCTCAGCAACCCAACTTTTTCTTTCCTCTTTCCTCTTCATCTTTAAGTTTTCTTTGATTTCATAAACATGAGTCAACCAAATTGTTCTACTTCATGCTTATCTTCAAATGGTAGACTAACTCCCAAATGCGGCCACAATGTCTCCATGAAGTTATTTGTTTCAAAATCGGTTGCAAATCCCGGGAGAAAATACTGGAAGTGTAAGTTCTGGGGTAAAGGAGATGACTGCAACGCATTTGTTTGGGATGATGAATTTTCTGATGATTTCGGTGATAACGGCCATTCGGATGTAGTTTCAGTAGAACTGATGAGCAAACTGGAGAGAGACATCGCACTGAAGATGGAAGCCATGGAGAGAAAAATGGATGAGTTACAAAAGAAGCTGAATTATGTTTTAGTTGGGTTTATTTGTCTTTTGGTTCATTTCTTACTTAGTTCATGTAAAAATTCATGAAGCTGTGGCTTATGTTCTAGGAAGTTGTAACCTAAGTAAAATTTAGTTCATGAATTATATTTCTTTGTTATGGAATATGGAATATATTACTCTCATGAGTTTTGGTTATCTGTTCTGATATTTTGGAAATCTGTTCTTAAGCAATTCTGTTTTGGAATATTTTGGAAA
The DNA here is from genome assembly GCA_948472305.1 of Vicia faba. Lineage (NCBI taxonomy): Eukaryota > Viridiplantae > Streptophyta > Magnoliopsida > Fabales > Fabaceae > Vicia > Vicia faba. Next base: position 1,602,783,555 of record OX451736.1, read on the forward strand.
TCTGTTCTGATATTTTGGAAATCTGTTCTTAAGCAATTCTGTTTTACAAAATCTGTTGTTAAGCAAATCTGTTGTTAAGTAATTCTATTCTTAAGCAAATTTGTTGTACAAAATGACAATAAAATAGTTAAGCCAAAATCTGTTGTACAAAATGACTTTAACATTGTCAAGCAAATCTGTTGTGATACATAGTCAAGTACATCTGTGATACAAAATGACAATAACATGATACATAACTTAAGCCAAGCCTGTTCTGATAATAAGTCAAAGTAACAAAATGACACAGGAAACTTTCAAATTGAATTTTACAAAATAGCACACTATGTGCACAACTACTGATCAATGCCCTTCCTCTTCTTCCTTGATATCTTCTTTGAGGTACTACCACCAGTTTCTTCACCTATGGTCAAAGGTGCATCAGGTGTTGATCCAGGCCCACCATGTCTTTTGGCATTCCTCACTCCCTTCAATCTTTCACTGACTCTCTTTCTTGATCGCTTCCAAGGCACGGCCACGGGCTTTTTCCTAGCTGAAGGCTTTTTGACATTAGTAGCAGCAGGGTCAGGTTGCATTGCAGCAGGTTGTGAATCATGTGTTGGGGGAGGTTGCATTGCAGCAGGTTGTGATTCATGTGTTGGGGGAGGTTGCATAGCAGTAGGTTGTGTGGGATTGTCAACTTGTGATTGTTGTTCTTCATAAAGATCCATCATATTATTCAGCAATGCATCCATCTCTGGGTCTTCATCCACAGTTCCACCTCCAGTTGCAGTTGTATCAACATTTGCATCAGATTTTTTTGACACTTTGGTCCTAGGTGTCTTTCTCTGCATTATTCAGAAACAGATATAAATAAAGACATTTCAATATGCTGAACACAATATTATTCAGTAACAGATTCATGAACACAATACCTTTCTCTTTAGTGCATTAGGATCTTGCTCCTTAGCTTGACACTTCCTAGAATTATGGCCAAATTTGTCACAATGCGTGCATCTGTATGCTACACCTACCCTCCTCATCCTTGAACCATTCTCATCCAACTCTCTAAACCTCAGTTTCTTAGGCCTTCCAGGTCCCTTCTTGTATTGTGGTGGCAACAATTCTTCAGCATCCACAGTTGGCCACATGTCCATGCCATTTATTGGACTAACATTGTTTTCATAACATGCCCTGTAAGCTTCTCTCATGTAACAAGGGTCAACATATTTCTCAAGATCTAAGTTTTGATACTGTAATGCAGAAACAACATGCCTACATGGTATGCCCACAAGATCCCAAAAACAACAAGTACAGGTTTTTTTCCCAATATCAACAACAAACTGCAATCCATTATATGGGTGATGGACTTGCCACAAATCACCACTGCTCCATGTAGGAAGCCATTCTCCACTAAGATATGTTTCCTTATCAAGCCTTTTCCTAGGATTAGGCATGACATTATGCTTCCACTTATCAAGCTTAACAACACTATTAGCAATCCTATTCATCACGTAGTTCCTAATCCATTCTACCATAGTGAGTATTGGCTTATCCCTAGCTTGTAATATTGTACTATTGAAAGATTCACTCAAGTTATTCATCAAAACATCACACTTAGGGTAAAATGAAAATGAATGCTTACACCATAGTTTTGTTGGCACTCCCATCAGCCATTCCCATGCCTTCTTATCAATTTGTTTAAGCTGATTCATCTTCTTTTCCCAAGCATGGAAGTAAGTAGCCTTTGCAGCCCCCAATAACAGGTCTCTAATGGCAGCTCCCCCTCCAAATTTCTTCTTGAAATTTGCATACAGGTGTCTGAGGCAGACCCTGTGTTCAACTTGCTGATGCATTTCCTCAAAGACACTAACAAGTCCCTAAAAACAGCAAGACCACAGAAAAAAGCATGTACATTAGCAACTTATATATTCCTCATAAATGTTGAACATTAGCAACAGAACAAGGCATGTGACATTAGCAGCAGGTTCTCATAAATGTTGAACATTAGCACCAGAAATACTTCAGTACCAGAAATTAGTGCATATTTGTGCATGTTTCATAAATGTGAATAACTAAGGTAATTAGTGCATATTTGTACCTTTTGTTGGTCTGAAATAAAAACATACTTTCTCTCTTCTCCAATGTCTTCCATTAGCAATTGCATAAACCATCTCCAGCTTTCTTTTGTCTCAGTCTCCACCACACCAAATGCCAAAGGATAATATTGGTCATTCGGGTCCCTTGCTACAGCAATTAACAATTGACCTCCATATTGTGTCTTAAGATGACACCCATCTACCCCTATAAATGATCTACAACCCTTGGTAAACCCTTTCTTGCATCCATCAAAACAGAAGTAAAATCTACCAAATCTTAGTGGTAGTGTTGGATGTGGTCTCTCAGTATTTAGTTTGACAGTGTTCCCAGCACAATGTTTTCTCAACTCAGCTGCATATCTCTATAACATGTTATACTGTTCCTTTGCATCACCTTCAATTATTTCTTCAGCCATAGCTTTGGCTCTCCAAGCTTTCCCTTTGGTAATGCCCACTGAATATTTCTGTCTAAGCTCAGACATAATTTCAGACAGTTTAACTTTCCCTTGTGACTTCCTCTTTTCAACCACTAACTTAGAGACCCACTTGGAATTGGCAGACTTGTTATTTAATACCCTTGCACATGTGTGGGTCCCCAACCAAGTCTTTAGCTGGTAAGTGAGGCTACCTCCCACTTTGCTACACAATGCCAAAAACCCACATTTACTCTTACACTCAACCCTAACCCTATAGCTCTCATTCTTAACAAACGTTATTTCTCTACCATTTAATACTGACCAATCCCTGATAGCATCTTTAAATTCAGAAAGAGAAATGAACTCCATACCTAATTTGAATTGAAAGTCTTTGTTAAGCAGCTCTGATCTGAACTTCTCATACTTTGGCTTGGAAGGTTTGTCATCCATGTCACTTTCATCAGCATCTGAACTTTCAAGTTCCTCACTAGCATAATCCACATCTTCACATATCCTTGTAGCCCTCTTTGAACAAGATCCTAAGACACTTTTGGGCACCAAAACACTGACCTTGTCCCTTTTGCTCTTTTCTTTCATCTTTTTGGGATCCTTGGATGCACAACGCTTGAATCTAAATGATTTCCCTTCGATCTCCACCCTATTCCCACTAACTGGAACATCTACCTCCACTCGTTCAAATTGCTCTTCTTCTACTTCAATTACTCTTTCCTCTTCACTGTCATTGAAACATTGGCTTGCATCAACATAGTCACCAGAACTATCATCTCCACTAGAGGTGCTGAAGTCATCAACATTAGGTACCAGAACCTTGGTCATCATGTCTTCTACACCGTGCTCTACCCAAAGATCGCCGTGAACCCTACAAGACATACAATGATTAGCAACTTCTACAGCTCCTGCATCATCAACAACATTTGTAAACCCTTCATCCGTTTGCGGAATCTTTCTCCATAGCCTAAAACCTTCATAACCCCAATCTTTAACCAGACTAACAGCTTCAAAAAAGCTCCATTTATCTTCGTCCTGACATTCAACAGTAGTCTCACTACCTCCTCTATAATACGTATGGTCGTCTTGCACGAAACTTCCCCCATGATGAAACACTAAATTAAACACACCCATTTGCAAGGATGAAGAACCCTAATCGCAGGGTCTGAATTGAAACTGGCTTTTTTTGTAAGATGAAGATGAAGATGCTGTGCCCTAATTTTGCCAAATAATTTGGGATTTTAAGAAAAGGGCATTCTAGACATTTTACTTGGTCTTGTGTGACATGGCAAAAAAAAAACTTACACCTGTAACAAAAAAATAAGCCACATCAGCCTTTTAGGTGATGTGGGAGCCTCAAGGTAAAAATTGAAACTTTTAAAATTTGTCAAGGTAACTATAGGAACTTTTTTTTTGGCAGGGGGGTTTTTCAAATACACCCCATATGTCAGGGGTGAAAATAGGTATTAACCCTTTTTTCTATTTGAAAATTGTTGCAGGGTTTTGTGTTTGCAAGCTTATGCAGGAGAGTTTTTTTTGTGTTTTTCCCAAGTGTTTTCCTCTCTTTCTCTCTCTCTCAAATAAGCACTTTTGCTTATTATTTTAAATTCTGAAAAGTTGCCTAGGCCTGGAACATGATGACAGCTATGACAAGCTCTTGGTTTGTCAATTGGTTTTCTTGCTGCACTGCATTACCTGTTATTACGGCTATACTTTCTGCATTGTGTACTTTTGCCTTGACAGTTTGCATCTAGTTGGCTTGTAACTCAGTTTGCTTATGTTTGACAGTTTTGAATTTTGGCGCATTGGTTTGCCTTGCAACTTGCCTATGTTTGACAGTTTTGCATTTAGTTTGGTTACTGCATTTTGGTATTCTGTTTTACTGCAAGTTTGCTTTGTATGCATCCTTGTACCTTACTTTGTATAGCATGGCCCGTGTTTTTGCATTTGAACCAATTGTATGCTTGCATTTTATTTTTTACTTTTCTCTTTGTGAACCAAGAAGAGCAATCTTCTTGTGATTTGCAAAGAGAAAAATAAAAACATGATGAACAAATAGCATTCTTATTCCGGCCGGCAAACTTTAATGATGATTTTCTTTCTTTTTCTATTTGAAAATCCTTTTCAATTAACTGTGCTAATTTCTTTTCTTTCTTCTTTTTCAGGTGAATGCATCTTGGACAATAGAGGAAGCAGAGGAAGCAAAAGACCTTGAGCATGGGAGCATTGGAGCTTAGGAGACTTAGGCTTAGATTAGATAGACTCTCTTTTTTCATTTATTGTAAACATTTATCTCTTTTTAAAATACTATAAGTTGTAAAAACTTACAATATTCAAAAATAATAAATTATTCTTTTGTAACAATATTTGAAAACGAATAAAAGAGTCTTTATCCAAAAGAACATTTCTACTGTCAAATATCTTTCAAGTTTTCCCTTTGCCTCTTCACTTTTTATTTAAGATTCCTGATTAAAAATAACTGAAATTGCATTCCACCATTTCTAATACAGATAACTTAAAATCCAAGTAATCCCTAAAAACTTTGCAATCTCATAACTTGCGACAGCATTCTAATCATAGTACGCATTATATTCCAAGCAAGCAAGCATTCCATTAACTGGAAATCATTTCATTCCATTAACAAGTAGATGTCTTAACAGACGCACATTACCTGGTTAATCTGGATTAGACATTTTCAACTCTTATCCCTTATCCCAGAATAATCAAGCCTTGAGGACAAACAACAATCTTTCAGTAGGCTTAAAAAGTGTGAAAACAATGTAACATGAAACTGAATTTCTATGGATTCAATTTCTTCTGAGAAATGTGAGAGAAACTCTGATTCTTGATTTACTGCCAAAGAAAAGTTTGTTTGATCGATTCCTGAGCCAATCTTAAAAATCAGAGAAAAACCCTAGGATTGTGATTTCTTGTGAAAAAGGGAGGGAAAATTTTTGGGTACAACATGTTCGAACTAAATACCTTATGTGAAAACTTAGCCAACTCAATTTGTGAAATTTTGGCGCCGGAACCAGCTCGATACGATGAAAATCGACCAAGTTATGATTTTCTGAACATGACGCAAATAAACTTCTGTCACAAATTTTCTGTACGAAAATACTTGATAAATCCGCATTTCAGAAGACCTTCTGATCGAAATTGGCTTCCAGCCGTGAGAGATGAAAACATAGATGACGTCAATACAGAATTTTGGCCATCGGAACGGGTTCAAAACGAGCCACGATCTTCAAGTTATGAATTTTTTAGCGCGTAAAAACTGCACTTTCAGCACACTTTTTCACCATATTTCTTCGAGAAAACTCACCCATTTGGATACCTTCTTTAAAAAATTGACTCTTGAGCCGAACTTGAATTTGAGAATACGTTATCAGAGATATCTTGGCGAAAGAACACCTGAATATGACGCGCCAGATTGGACTTGTGAATCTTTGAACCCCGAATCATTGCAAAACGGCGAACCGATCTTCAGCACGGAAAATACTCTAAAATATCCATTGACGAAATAAACATCACTTTTAACCAGAAGAAGCTTGATAAATATACCTTTATTCCATAACCATAAAACCAATAATATGTGTGTATGAAAAGAGGACAAATTTTGGGGTACAACAGCTGCCCCTGTTCAATCTTCTTAAACCTGAAGATTTAGATTAGCTCGTCTGCCTTTCGTGATCTGAAGGTGGAAGATGATTGAACACTAGAGTGCCCAAAAATTTGCACTCGTCTGTAATGATGCTTGACTATGTAGGTAGTATCGGGAATAGGCTTATAGATGCCATTTGGAGGAGATGACGGGAGGTCACCGGATATGGGCTTAAAGATGCCATCTAGAGGATGTTGATTTCCCGAGATATTCCTTTGATGAGAATTTTTGTTCCTATCGTTGAGGAGGAATCTGCTGAGGAATGTTGGTCTCTGTCTTGGGAGAAATAAAATTTTAGGAGCTTCAGTTGTCCGTTAATCTATTGGGGAATTAACTCCGGCTTGAGGAAGCGGAAGTGAACTGCGTATCTAGTCGTGTATAGGCTGCATCGCGACCTACTAGGGAAAGGTGAAACTGATCGTGTTTGATAGGTCCGGGTCTAACAGTGTTGTGGACTGCTGTCTGGAGATAAGAGAACAGAAACCTGGATGGCAAGGTTATGAGAAGGAACCTGGATAGTAGGGTTTATGCGAAGGAACCTGGGTAAGGTTGCTTCGTGAGGAGTTTGGATAAAACTGCATCTGAACCGAGAAGGAACCTGGGTAAGGTTGCTTTGTGAGGAGTTTGGGTAAAACTGCATCTGAACCGAGAAGAAACCTGGGTAAGGTTGCTTTGTGAGGAGTTTGGGTAAAACTGCATCTGAACCGAGAAGGAACCTGGGTAAGGTTGCTTTGTGAGGAGTTTGGGTAAAACTGCATCTGAACCGAGAAGGAACCTGGGTAAGGTTGTTTTGCGAGGAGTTTGGGTAAAACTGCATCTGAACCGAGAAGGAACCTGGGTAAGGTTGCTTTGTGGGGAGTTTGGGTAAAACTGCATCTGAACCAAGAAGGAACCTGGGTAAGGTTGCTTTGCGAGGAGTTTGGGTAAAACTGCATCTGAACTGAGAAGGAACCTGGGTAAGGTTGCTTTGCGAGGAGTTTGGGTAAAACTGCATCTGAACCGAGAAGGAACCTGGGTAAGTTTGCTTTGCGAGGAGTTTGGGTAAAACTGCATCTGAACCGAGAAGGAACCTGGGTAAGGTTGCTTCAGGATGAGTCTGGGTAAAACTACATCGGGAAATTGTAAGGAGGAACCTGGGTAAGGTTGCTTCAGGATTAGTCTGGGTGAAACTACATCGGGACCGAGAAGGAACCTGGGTAAGGTTGCTTCGGGATAAGTCTGTGTAAAACTTCAGAAGGAACCTGGGTAAGGTTACTTTGGGATAAGTTTGTGTAAAACTGCAGAATGAACCGGGGTAAGGTTACTTTGAGATAAGTTTGTGTAAAACTTCAGGAGGAACCTGGGTAAGGTTACTTTGTAATAAGTTCTTGTAAAACATCAAAATGAACCGGGGTAAGGTTACTTTGGGATGAGTTCGTGTAGAACTTCATTCAGAAATATATGAGAAAGGACCCGTGTAAGATTTTTCAGGATAAACCCGTGTGAAGCTGCATTTAGGAGAAACTCGTGTAAGACTTCTTCGTGACGAACCCGTGTAAAGCTGCATTTAATCATGCAGATAATTACTCTGTTTAGTTTCCGGAGTTAACTTTGAACTTGTTGGAAGTTGTTGATGATAACCATCTTTCCTGAAAAGGTACATGATTAATCGTATATGATGCATGACATTCATTGTATGATGATGTTCTCAAAATAAAGGAGATTATGTTGTATGCAATATGTATGTGCACGTCATAATATATGAACATGAAATGCTATTGTGGCACGTCCGAGTTTGGGAAAATAAATCCCTGACTGTTGTTGGAGAATAAAGAGTTTCGCTCGCTGGGGATAACAACCAAAGATGATTTGAGAATAACTTGGCCGGAGAATAATTTCGCTGGAGAATAAACTGGCGAGAAAAAAATGACTCTGTGGGGAAGAGATACTCTGTCAGAAGATCCGCTGATTTGGAGCAATAACCTCGGTTGGGGATGAATTACCGTTGCTGGTGATGATGAACTCTGTCGGGGATAAAATTTCTGTCTGTGGAAGAAATAAACTCCACTGGAGATGGTCTTCCATTGTTGGTGAAAGATGAACTCTGCTTGGGGAGAATTAACACCACTGCTTTTGGATATTTCTTACTCTTCAGGGAGTGTAGATGTTACTAGTACGCATGCTGAGGATATGACAATGACTTCGCATCAAGACTTTTCTACCCTTGTACCTGCTGGAGAAAGTGCCTGCGGAGGCCTTGTGGATTGAGTGTCATCCCAACTTATGAGGTGCTTGGTAACTACCGATCGGAATGATAAGTCTTCTACTGATAGGAAAGTGACAAGATAACAGGACATAGTCGTACGCTTTAATCCCTAACTTTTTCCTGGACTGTCTTTTCAGATTTTCAGTCCACCGGGATACCCTTTTTTGCCCAAGCCGCCTTCTCAGGTTTTCGACTTGCCGGGTGTACAAATATTTTTTTTGTTTTTATCCCTAATTTTTTCCCGAACCTTTTGGTTCACCGGGACGCCCTTGTTTTGCCTAGGTGTGTCAACCTAGCGGGTCTTTGTTCATGCGTAGTATTTTCCGACTATGTCCACGTTCACCGGGTATGGAGAATTGTCATTGTCCATAGTAGTAAGTGTTGCCACACTACCAGAAGATGTTTGTTTGATCGTACAAGATTCGTTGTTGGGATTCATGCCCAATGCCCCAAGTGTTTCATATGAGGATCTACCCCTGGCTATCTGGAACTTTGAGAGATTCCTTGAATCTTGACTTGACTGCCCCAGATGATGGACAATGATCATGTCGTTCCCCTTGGTTGGAAGTGTTTTTTCTAGTTGAGGTGATCCTTTTTATTGAGAAGGTTTTTGTTCACTAGATATTCGTCATGCAAATTTCTCTGATGTTGAACAAATAGTCATATGAAAACAATTTTATTTTAAGAATGCAAAGCTTATGTCTGTCTTGAAGTTTGAAATTTCATTTTTTAGTAAAACAAGTGTTTTTGTAAAAGTGTGAGTTTAACTCGGGATTTACAGCAAGTCCTACAGGAGTCGGGATACCTTTTGGAACAATATGCTTTCGAACTAACCCATGCCTCAGCTAGGACTTTTAAGGGTTATAACGTGGCCTGGTTCACGGATCAAGAAACAAAGGATAAAGGCTCAAAATTTATTTGTACCCGCCCGCTCTTCGTGATGTTCTTCAGTCATATGCTCAGTTAATTGCACATTTAGAATCCCAGTTGAGTCTGGCATCTTGTACTTGATATTCCGATGATAGTTCAGATACTGAAAGTTTATTTTGAATAGGCAGTCATTTTTTTTGTTGAGGGTTTGTAGGACCTCTTTATTTTTAATTTTATTATCCCTGTCTTTTTCCTGAACTGTTCCTTTTGTGATTACAGTCAGCGGGATGCCCCAGTTTTTTCTTAAGTCTCCTTCATAGGTTTTGACATAATGGGCTTTTATTTCGAGAGATAATGGCTTCCTGTCTTGATGATTATAGGGAACCATCACCATCTTTTGTTTTGGAAGGACTTCTTCGATGCCATTCATTGTGTACGAAGCGGCATATCGTGACTGAATGCGCCTCTGAATTAACTGAGAAAACTACCCTGCCCCAGGTTATGATTAAGGGTTTTAATATGTGTGAATAGAAAAACTCCCGCTTCTTTGGCTCGAAGGGGTTGACTAGGGATTATCTTCCTTATAACTCCAATGTTTAGGATTTGAAACAATGCATGTACATTGTCAGCGGGGTCCATTCAAAAGCATACTGTAGAGATCGTGGTATCGTTTTTGTCATCCTCCCTCTAAAGGCTTACAGTTTTTTAGTTGAGAGTTGAATATCACAAAAGGAAATAAGAAGCAATTTAAGCATAATGAAAAAATTAATTCAAGACAGACATGTGTAATGCATTAATGAAATAAGAAAGTTTGACATGACAATAATTGTTTGAATAAGCAAAGAAAATACAACTTCAGAATTCAAATGAACAAAAATTCTTTCAATCCTAGCCAAGTTTTGGCAAGGGAGCAGTGATCACATTGGGAGTCTCAGGAGGGTCGAATTCGATCTCCTTGGCATCAATCATATTCTGAATCTTGTATTTCAGCACCTAACAATCGTTAGTATCGTGCCCCGGGCTACCAGAATGATAAGCACACCTTGCATCCGGGTTGTAGTTAGGAGAAGAAGTCTTAGGGTTCAGATGAGGGTTTATCACCGTAATCAGATTCATCTTCAACATGTGTTTCAATGCTTGTGACAATGGCATGTTGATTTGGGTGAACTGCCTTTGAGGTCTTTCCACCCTTGGCTGATTGTTTCGTTGTTGTGGTCGTTGTGTGCGTGCCGAATTAGAGATCAACACTGCCCCCACAGATTGTTGGTAGTCTGCCTTGCTAAGCCTCTTCTGGCCGTGCACAGCAGTGGCTTCCCTCTTTCCACCAAATGACTTCTTCTCTGTACTCGAAGAGGTATTTTTCTGGATCTTACCACTCAGGATCCCAGCTTCTACTCTTTCTCCAGTCAGAATCAGCTCGGTGAAACCCACTGACCAGCTACCGATCAAATGATTAAAGAATGGACCAGATAGCGTCCCCAAAAACATATCAACCAACTCCCTATCAGACAACGAGGGTTGGACTCTTCCAGCCAAATCTCTCCACTTTTGAGCATAATCCTTAAAACCTTCGCTTGCACCCATAGACATGCCCGGAAGCTGAGTACGAGTGGGAGCAAGATCGGCGTTATACTGGTACTGCTTGCAGAAAGAAGCAGCAAGGTCCTCCCGGTTTCGGACATTAGCTCCTTCCAATTGATAAAACCATTCAAGCTGAGTCCCTGACAGACTATCTTGAAAGAAATGTACCCACAGATTCCTATCAGCAGTGTAAGGTTGAATTTTTCTGACGTATAAGCGGAGATGGAGTTTTGGATAGGATGCTCCATCATACTTAGCAAAAACCGATGCTTTGAACTTGTGGGGGATCACCACCCCAGACGCCAGTCCCAGATCTCCGAAATCCAAACCGGGGATCTTCTGAATCTCCATAGCACTCAGACGGTCCTCAAGTTGCTTGTATCTATCCTCAGCAGGAGGGTACTGTTCATTATCAAAATCAGTATCATTATCAAAGATCACAGGACTAGGACCCTTTTCCTCCTCTTGATTCTCTCCTCCTTTGGATGAATGAGACAGATCAGCTTCCTGTCGTAACCTATTCCCAAATCTGTGACCCATATTCAGAAGAACCACCTTCTTCTTCTTCTTCTTCTTCTTCTTCTCCTTCAGGATGAGAGTCTTCAAATCCTCGTTCCCTTTAGCCAAGTTCAAGAACATCTCTTGGAATTGGGCATTTTGTGCCTGAAGAGCTTTAATGGCCTGATCGGTAGGTATTTTAGAAGACATTTCATGCTGAAATAAACAACGAAGAAGATGAGAAACCTGTAATGGTACCTGTAATGATGTGTATGATATGCATGCAATGTTTTCAAGGATCTCGCAGGGTAAACAAGAAACTATTATAATTTGATTGTAGCTTGATTAAAGAAACTTTGTGTCATTGTGAGTCTTTCTTCCAGAGTCAAGCTCACCATATCGAGTGGGTCATAGCCCCTGACTCAAGATCCTTTGACAACATTGGCTAGAGGAAAATAAATCCCCTTGCTAGATGTCTGGTTTGCCATGACCTACATCACAAACCCTTGAGATCCTTGAAATGGTTAGTATGATATGCCATGTTATGTTATGATGCATGATGTCATGATAAAACACACAACAGGTATAGCAGGTAACAAACATGGTAAAGGCACACAAGTCACACAATATCCCTTAAGTTTAGGCTTGCATGGAGTCTAGGTACTACCCTCTTGTAGTTTAGTCGGTTCAACCTGTCCTAATAATAGTAATCGGGTTCTAGAGGTTCTCAATATCACTGACCATCCTCCATCGGTCATAGTTTCAGCTCACGCAATCTTTTCTTGCGGCCGGAACCATCTCGAGAGTATGGTCTCAATGAGTGTAGCATCTCACTACTTCTTATGGCCAAGTTGGTCAATTATAGGTTCTAAGGTCAGTTGATGCTTAATGACCCATATAGCAGCCCCATATTCTCCTTGTTGCTCCACAAGGGATATTGGTACCAACTAACGTGCCACATCAACATAGCTACTACTTCAACCGTATCGGTCTATGCTGTACAGTTCCCTCACAGTCTATTGCTACTTACCTAAAAGGTATCCCCTAGATCCAGGTTAGGATCTATAGTAACTCCGATACAAAGCCCACAAAGATAAAGCAATCAAATCAAATAATAGAAAACAATATGATGAACTAATCCTAAGGTACACCCCACTTATTAACTCCCCAGCAGAGTCGCCAGTTCTGTGATACGGTGGTAGAACCGACTGTTAATACTGGTTTGCATTTTGTATTCGCAAATGTCGCGGTAAGTAAGAATCGCCACCGACTTTTATTTTATCCAACAAGGAAAGGAAAAAAGCACAGAAAAATTCCTTTTTCGAGATTTTCTGAGTACGGGGTAGATTATAGAAAGGGAAGGTATTAGCACCCTTTCTATCCGTAGTTTTCTACGGGCTCTTAGGTACTTTCTCATCATTTTAAAATTTGCTTCTTTGTATGTTTGTGTGATTTGAAAAGTTTTGTTTTACTTCGTTTTAACCCTTGCTTCAGTCTTCAAGAGTGTTACGAAGTATTTTTGAAAACTTTGTTTGAAAAAACGTGTAAGTGTGAAAGTTTGATTTTGAGAATGTACCTACTAGCATCTACCTACTCGAAAAAGGATTGTTTCTATTCTCCTTTCCTTTAGACAATGTTATCCTACTTATTGAGAAATAGGTAGCGCCGTCGTTGGATTTGTAAGGGTCAATTTGAAAGGGACGTAATGGTCATTGAAGGCAACATGTAAGGATACCTTAGCATTTCGAAGGGACTGTCATCATATATTCGTAGGCAACATCGAGGGACAAGATCATATACCGTAGGCAACTTCGAGGGACGTTAAGGGACTATGATCTTTATGATGACTTTTAGATTGAGGGTCTTTTGCTAAGATATCCCTATGTTCGAGGGACATGACCATTGTTTTCTGAGGCAACCAAGTGATGAGTACCCTAGGAGTGAATATGTGCATATGATTTGTTTCAGTTATTTTAATCTTTGCACATTAGGTGCTCTACCATTTTAATTTTCCAGACATTCTTGCCATACAATCCTATTAGCCATACATCTAAGCAGTTTATAGTTTGCGGAATTAAAATGTGGAAAGTAAGCTAAGCTATTACAAGGCTTCGGGTATTAAAATGTGGAAAACAAACCCTTACAAAAACGATAAATAAAAGGCTTCGGGTATTAAAATGTGGAAAGTAAGCTAAGCTATTAAAATGTGGAAAACAAACCCTTACAAAAACGATAAATAAAAGTAAAAATGTCCTAATTAATCTATTACAACTTGTGAGCAATTACATTAATATGGTAAAATAAAATAAAGCGCGCGCGAATAAAGAACGAGAGAGAATTAGGGTTTTGACCCCGTCTAACCTAATCGAAAGAAAAATTATTTTTTTGTTGTTTTTAATTATTTCTAAGAAAAAAGAATTAGGTTTTTTTTAACTAAATACAAAATTAATTAGTAATTAAATTAGTTAAAAATAATAATTAAATGGTCTATTTTTGTGTTTTGTTATTTTAAGAAAAAAAATAGTATTAAGTTAGAAACAAAATCCTAATTGTTCTAATTAATTTTAATTTATTTACAAAACAATTAAAGTTACCTAAAATTAATTATTCGAGTGTATTACAAAAAATCAAAGGTTTGTGAAAAATGTTAAGTTTTATGAAAAAAAAGTTTTAAACAGAAAGAATAAAAATAGGTAAAATGATAAATAGAAAGGAAGAAAATCAAAACCAATAGGGGTGGTTGTCGAACTCACGTCCTTAACCTTCTCAGGATGTCTGCCTCGCCATGTATTGGTATCATGTGTTAGTTGTTCTGTTTTGGCCATTTGTGTTTTGGCCTCAACGTTCTGTAATGAACCTACATGGGATCCTGTCTAAATCTGCAGTGTTGAATCTCATGAACACATTAAATAAATTACTATATATTATGAAATACAAATAAAGCCAATATATGAAAAGGTTTAATATTAAAACCGATATGGCATGTATGAATGATTATATCCTTTTGATCATGGAGATTAAATCAGCCTTACCCTTACTGGAGAAGTAGTGATATGAATGTTTTTATGCCCTTTTGATCATAGAGATCAAGTCAACCTTACCCTTACTGGAGAAGTAGTGAGATGTGGGTTTGTAACAGGGATGGCTTGTTTGTAGTGAGATGGAGGTTTGTAATAAGGATTTCAAGGTTTTAGGGTTCTTGAAAGAATTTGATATTCTTACAGCGTTGTGGCGAGGGTTTTTTTTCCTCCTTTTTTTGTTTGTGTGAAAAGAATGAGATTATATAATGGAAATTAGAGAGAAAAAAATGGGCTTTGAATGTGCAATTGGACCTCCAATGTTCACTTGAGTCCGTCATGTTCTAGGAAAAATCATAGGGGCTTAAGTGCAATTTTTGAAGTAGAAATGTGAAAACAAAATATAGCCGACATCAAGAACTAACTCCTTTCCGAAAATAGGCTCAATCGGATAAACGGTGAATTAGTTATGAATTTTTGAAGTTTCAGCTCAGACAAACTTATTTTGGGCTCCAGTGTCGACTCTGACATGTTCTCCAATAAAAAACTGGTATTGATCGGAGTATAATCCGATCTCGACTTTGGAAGAAAAGTTGTAGATCTATGAGTCAGTGACCTTGTGTAAAAAGATGGGCCCGATCCGATAAAAATTTACCGAGTTATGAATTTTCAAAGTTTCGACCCAGATAAAATAATATTCAGCATTCAGGATTTTCGGCGCGTCACGCATACTCTGAGCAAAAAATGAAGGCTTTTTGGATACCATTCAAACTCAATACCTTCTGTGAAAACTTAGCCAACTCAATTTGGGAAATTTTGGCACCAGAACTAGCTCGATACGATAAAAATCGACTAAGTTATGATTTTCTGAATATGACGCAAATAAACTTCTGTCACAAATTTTTTGTATGAAAATACTTGATAAATCCGCATTTCTGAAGACCTTCTATTCGAAATTGGCTTCCATCTGTGAGAGATGAAAACATAGATGATGTCAATACGGAATTTTTGCCACCGGAACGGGTTCAAAACGAGCCACGATCTTCAAGTTATGAATTTTTTAGCGCGTAAAAATTACACTTTCAGCACACTTTTTCACCATATTTCTTCGAGAAAACTCACTCATTCAAATACCTTCTTTAAAAAATTGACTCTTGAGCCGAATCTGAATTTGAGAATACGTTATCAGAGATATCTTGGCGAAAGAACACCTGAATATGATGCGCCGGGTTGGACTTGTGAATCTTTGAACCCCGAATCGTTGCAAAACGACGAACCGATCTTCAGCACGGAAAATACTCTGAGAATATTCATTGACGAAATAAACGTCACTTGTAACCTGAAGAAGCTTGATAAATATACCTTTATTCCATAACCAAAAAACCAATAATATGCGTGTATGAAAAGAGGGCAAATTTTGGGGTACAACATGTGGTAATTCACGTGTGATGAATTATTGAAGATATGTATTGGATAGGTTTTGGAAGAATTTTAATGAAAATCTAATACTTGAATTTTATGTATATGTATGTTGTGAATTGATGATGAATGTGAATAACATTGTTTGTAAATGTTTGATATGTGTTATTGTGATGTGTTGAATTGATGAATGTTATGAATGTGATTCATATGTGAATGATGACATTATGTGTGTATGTTTGTGCAAAAGGTGAAGATAATTCATATGTATTGAATTATGTGTTATATGCTTGTGCATTAAGATTGAGCGATTGTCTTAATTGTATATAATTGTTGATATTTGCACATGCATCCATGGGGGGGGGGGGGGGGGGCTTATGCTCTGTTGGTGAAGACTATGGTCCTATGGTGGGGATCGGGAATAGTGTGAACCAAATTGTTCACAACATTGATGAAGACTCTGGTCCTATAGTGTAGATTGGGAGTAGTGTGAACCAAATTATTCACAATATTGGTGAAGACTCCAGTCCTATGGTGGGGATCAGGAGTAGTGTGAACCAAATTGTTCATAATTGGTACCACATGCATATGGCATAGAGTTGCATTAGACTCACATGTGTCGATGTGAAATGTATGTTTGGTGTGCTTTATGTAATATTTGTATAAATGGTACATTGGTGGTAATTGTGATTGATTATTTTTGAACTTGAATTGTTGAGCTATGGTGTATATGCAAACATGTGAATTGTGTTAGCAAGTGTTGAATACATGAATGTATGAAGTGTGATGAATTCAATTGATGTATGTATGTTATGCATTACTTATTATTATATATTACTATAATGGTATGAATTCTCACCCTTCTGTTGAAATGATTTTTTATACGACATCGCTTATGTAACGAGGATAGTGGTGATGCTTCTTGCAACGATTATTCAGAGGAGATAGTTATTTGTTTATCCTTATTTAGGTAGTGATTCATGCTCTGGTCATGTAATACAAGGAAACGTTTAAACTCATGTTTATTTTGAGAGATGTTTGGTATACTCTCTTTTATGTTATGTTGTATTGAGATTATGTGATGAGTGACCTTCAGTGCCTAATATTTTATGATATGATTGCCAGTATGGGATTTTAATCATTAGTATTATTTTGAAATGAGAATTATTCCACTACGAGGTGAATATATATTATTGTATGGAACATGATTCTAAATGCATGTTATGAGCAAGACCGGTGTATTTGTGTTGTTGTCGTGAAGTATTTGTGTAATCATTATTACAATTTCTTTGAAAAGTTCATGTGATAAAACACTCATTATACCCAATTTATTTGTATGTTTTATGTTAAAAACCAAAGAGGAGTAATGTCATTTTTTATGACATGGTTGTTGCTTGTGTTCCCTGGGAGCAAGATTCTTGTCAGGAGGTGATTAAGGATTCTGACTTTTAGTTTTTTGAGAGTTGCTCTAAAAGGAAGTTTTATCTCTTCCATGAGATTTGTTACTAGAGAGTTTAGGGCTACACTTAATTTGAAGTTTTTAATTTCGATGGATTTCGCTGTTTTGTACGAAGTTCCTAGGAAGGGTAACTCAAAGATTTTTCCAAAATGTCCTTTGTGAATGACTATTTTCACATTTTTCCCTGACGATATCAGGTTTTTTCCTACAATGAGTAGGTTTGTGTGGAACTCTCTTACTAGGTTTTGGTATATTCTATCGTGTGTTTTTGTGAATAATTTTCTTAAAGAGGCTTGACATATGTGAGAGTAGGGTTTAAATCCTCTCATGAAGGTTTCTTCCATGAACTATGACTCTAAGATTTTCTTTTCCAAGATTATCTTTCTATCTACTTTATACTTGTTTCATATAGAATCCAGGATGTTATCTCTCTTTTGTTGAGGTATTTTGGGTCTCTGGTTTGGAGATTTCATGATAAACCTTATAGCTAGGAAACTTACAAAAGAAGAGAGAAATAAAAGTATCATGCAAAAATTAGTGAACGTGTAATAGTATTTATAGAGAGATCTTTTGGGCTTTTTGAGTGTGTGGATTATAGGGATTTATGTGTAGATTGTGCTATCCAAAAATCAGATAAAACTCATTTTTCCGATCCTGTTAATCAATTAGATTTTCTTCTAATCAGTTAGATTCTTCAATCTTTCTTTTTTAGGAGAGATCTTCATAATTGTTGGGATTTTCTTTGCTTGACGTGAAAGCTGAGCTTCGATTTGTTCTGAAAACATATTTTTTAGATCTTTTCTAATTGGTTAACAAAAAGTGATAATCGATTAGATCCTTCTTTTTCAGCATGTTTGTGCTAGTTAGGCTTTGTTGCTATCTTAGCACCTCTAATTGTTGCTTTTGGTACCCGTATGCTTAAAACACTTGAACAAACTTATTTTTGTAGGTTAGCAATAATTAATTAAAAAATGAGTAATTGATTAAAATAATTATTTTAAGGGTTTTATCATGTTTTAGTGATATTTTCAACCTTAAAATAATTTTACCTTTTAAATTAAAAAATAATTCTTGATAAATATTTTCCAAGTGGGAAGAGCACCTTACAGTGTATCCTTCTCTTCACATTGTTGGATGCAAGAGTCGTTAAACCACATAATGAATAACTACATTACAGACTTATTATTTAATTGATCATTAATCTTGAGATTACTCTAGAATGTATTGCTTTGATCATAACGGTTGATATTTGTCATCATCGTTCATCCTCGGGATCAAAGACTTCAAACTCAGTATACTTATAGAGTATATTTGTGCTTTGTACAACTTTTAAATAATAATTTAGTTTGAGAGCTATAAAACAATCCTGAAAAACAAATAGCGTTTCACCTTTGGTGACCATAATATCTTCTTGGGCCCAGGTGTATTAGTTACAGAAGATTTAAGGTGATTATCTTTAGATCTATTTAATTTAAAGCAGAAATATTTCGAGTGTCCAGTTTTATCTTACAATGAGTACTGAAAACTTCCATTTCTGAGATATATGTCTTCTGATCTCAAGATCTCATCTTCCTTGTTGGGTGTCTTTGTGCATATTTTATATTCTTCGTTTGAAGATGATTCTTTCATGATTCTCCCAAATATTGATGTTTCTTTTCCTCTTATTTGTTCTAATGTTGAAGAAACTTCTCATCTTCTTTGTCTTACTTTGAACAAGTCGGTCATTCGTCTAATGTTGATTGTTCAATGATTGATTATGATCTTTTGAAGGATGGAACTGGGTTTGATAGGAGCAAGATGAAGGATGATGATTTTTCGGTTTTAGATTTGTTCATCTTTAAGTGTTTGAGTCAAAGTGTTCATCTTCTTTATGATGTCTGTTGTACCACAAAATTTGCCCTCCCATATTCTTCAAGATTTGCCAGATCAAGCTTCAAAATCTCTCAAGGGTTACACAGTCCAATTGCCTCCTAACACAGTCAAAATTAGGGTTTTGGTTCTTGCAAAGAAATTGAGGTTTCCAAGGGTCCAATCAAGTCCCATATGCCTATATACATTGTCAAGCATCCATATGTCAAGTTTCAAGACTCACAGCATCAAATTGCACAGTCAAAAACCCTAAATGCTCCACAGTCAACTGCAGGGGCAAAATGGTCATTTGACAGTCAAAAGTCAAAATTTTTGGTCAACATCTTATTTTGAAGCCACAAACATCATTTGGTCAATTCTTGATCATGATTCTCA
The DNA here is from genome assembly GCA_948472305.1 of Vicia faba. Lineage (NCBI taxonomy): Eukaryota > Viridiplantae > Streptophyta > Magnoliopsida > Fabales > Fabaceae > Vicia > Vicia faba. Next base: position 1,602,803,052 of record OX451736.1, read on the forward strand.
AAGCATGGCTCAAAAAGTCTCAAGATGCAAAAGTTTCTATTTTTGGACAGTTGAAAAAGTCAACTGCAAATTGACCAAGGCATAACTTCTTCATGGTTTATCACATAAATTCCATCCAAAGCTAATTTTGAAGAGGATGACATTTTCTACAACTCATCTTCACACTTCAAGTCCAAGAAATGCTCTCACAAAAAGTTATCAATTTCAACATTATAGGTCATTTTCAAAAGTCAACAAAAAGGCACTTTAAGTCAAAGACCATAACTTGATATTGGTAAATCAAAATGACATGGGACCAAAGACATTGGTTAGAGGACTTCAAGACCTTTCCAAAATGTCCAAGAACATGATCATAGCATCAAAATTGAGCAAGATATGCCTTGGAGAAGTTGGGAAATTTTTGGGAATTTTGAAAAGTCAACTTTGCTTCAAAAGCTTCAAAAATGCTAATGGGCCTCAAATTCTTCCTTGAATCGTTACCCAAAGCATATGCACGACCCATTAAGCTCAAAGGGATTTATTTTCTTATTTTTAATTAATTAATTGAATTTTTAATCATATTAATTCATTTAATTAGATTTAAATATGAGAAAAATATCAAATAATGGTTTTAAATCTTTTTTGTGCAGCAAATATGTTCATTATATCCAAAAGATTTCGTGCATCATCTCAAGGGGACAAGATCATCCCTATTTGGCAAGATTGGCATGGAAAAAAGATTGAAAAATATGTGATAAAAATCAAATATTCAAAACATAAATGCATGGATCTTTGGGCTTGTTTTTGACCTAGTTTCACTCACTTACTTATGCACAACTCAACCCTATTCCAATGGACACGAAAAACTGCTAAAGAACTCAGAACCAAGTTGCAAAATTTTCACCAAAACTTGAAAACTGAAATCATAGTTATAGGGCGATTCAAGGCTTCAAAACACTTCCATTGCCTTACCGACATTGCTAGGAGTCGATTGCAACCACTTTCCAGTCCCCATACTCCAAGAATCGGTAGAACATAATCACCCTTTTCATGAATATGTCCATAATCGATTTTTGATTTCCATGCATTATTCATGTGTTTTATTTGTTGATTTACACTAATAATGATGTTCTGAAGCGAATGGTACCATTTAATTGAACTAACGATGCTTCTATCCAAATCTGCCATGGATGAAACCTAGGGTTTCAGAAACTCCAAATTAGGGGTTCTCATATATGAAAAAATTAGCCCTTAAAACCTGTGTGGACGAATTCATGACATCAAGACGAAGCAAACCATCTCCTTGCGCTTAATTTATGTTACCTGTACGCCTATTCGCTATTATGCCCTGTGCTATTTAGTGGGGGTTTAAAACCCCCGCTATTTGCTTATATTACAGGTACAAAGATGAAGACGAAGCTAGCGTGTCATTACATGATAGGGGGATTCAAATACTGGCGCGTAATTTTTTGTTTACACCACTAACTAATGTTTTTGTATATTATGTTTTTTATCTATCCAAATAACAAATGCACGCGTTAGCTCAGTTGGTGGATGAGTTGTCTTGCAGGTATAGGGACCTGGGTTCGATTCCCAGGTCCCCCCATATATTGCATAATTTTTGTTGTAACGTATTCCCATGCAGCTTCCAACCAAAGGTTCACCATACACGCATATGTCAAGGCCTGACAAGTGGCTTCAAAGTCCAATCTGAAGGCTGCAGGATGAGGTCCATGGTACACTCAGTCAACCATCCCACACGTGATACCAAAAGGTCAAACGAGGCCTTGTTCAATGGGCCAAAATTGCTGCAATTTACCTCCCTTTGGGGCCTGAAACCCCCCATCGTTTGCATCATTTTTAATTTTTATTTGATTTTCTTTTCTAATTCTTTTTAATATTTTAATTATTTCTTTTTTTTACCACAAAATAATTTTCACAATAATAAATCAGAAACTAAAAAATGTTTATTTTTTATTAATATTTAATTCACCATTAATTTATTTTGTAAATAAACTCTAACCATTAATTTAGTAAATTAGGTTTTAAAACTTTGATCATTTTCTTAATCAATAAAAAATAGGTAGAAATTAGGTTTTTGACATTTTATCCTTTTTTAAATTTTCCCTCATTATTTATTATTATTATTAATTATTATTTTTGTAAATAAATATGTAAATAATTAATTAGCATAAACTAGGTCAACTTTAATATTTTCATTAATAATTAAAATAACTTAGAATTAGGGTTTCTCTTGATTTTTAATTCATAAATACAAAAAACATAAAAACATTTTCTTCTTTTTTTTCTTTCTTTTATTAAATAATTAATCAAGTCTTTAATTTCAATTTAATTTTAAAAGGGTCAAAACCCTCGGACATTCAATTTCAATTTCTTTTCGCGCGTTTATTTTCTTTTGAATATTATGTAACTGCTCAAGGCTTGTAATAGTAATTAGGTCTTTTTACTTTCCGCATTTTTATCAAACGGGTCTTTGTAATTTGGCGATGTATAGACCCGCGTCTTGTAATAGCGTAAGATTTATCTTTCCACATTTAAATTTCCGCACTCTTAAACTGCTAACTTTGTATGAAAGAATGTATGGTTAACTAAAAACAAGCGTAGCTCACAAATGCATGATCAAAGACAAATGTTAACATGAAAACAACACACAAATTCACACACCACTTCTAGGGTACGCCTCACCTGTTGCCTTGCCTTCGAAACGTGGTCGTCGAGTATAGGACGTTTTAGTAAGTCCTTATGTCCATGATCCAGTTGCCTCGAAACGGTGGCCTCGGATTAAAAAGGGTCAAGGACATAAGGGTAGCTTCTAAGGTGTCCTACTATTGCTCCGGTGACCACACTGTCCCTAAAAAACGAATTGACCCGAACACCTCCGACGGTGGTGCTACCTACCTCTCAATGGTGGGATGGCACTACCTTAAGGACATTTACACAGCCTAATTCCTTAGGGTAGGTAGATGACTCATAGATACTTGCTCTATTCAAAAACAAATCAAAACTCTTTTCACACCGACACTTTCAAAAAGCTTTCAAAACAATTTTTCAAACACTCTTGAGGACTGATACAAGAGTTATTCAGAAACTTTAAAACAAAACTTTTTCAAACCCACTCACACTTTGAAAAGCAACCACTTTTGAAAACACAATGAGAAAGTATCTAAGAGCCCATGGATAACCATGGATAGAAAGGGTTCTAACACCTTCCCTTTCTATAAATCTTTCCTTGTTGGAGAAAATAAAAGACGGTGGCGAATCTTGCTTACCGCGACATTTCGCGAACCAGCATTCCAAAACAGTCAGTTCTATTTCCACCGATCACAGAACTGGCGACTCTGTTGGGGACATACTTAAAGTGAGGTGTACCTTAGGATAACTCAGACTTTTGTTTTCAATTGCTGTGTTTGTTTGCTTTATATTTGTGGGCATTGCATCGGAGTTACATAGATCCTAACTCGGATCTGGGGATACCCTGTTAGGTAGCATAAGCTGTGAGGGACCTGTCCAGCGTAGACTGACACGGGTGAAGCAGTGGCTACGTTGGTGTGGCACCTTGGTCTGTACCGATATCCCTTGTGTCACAACGAGGTGAATATGGGTCTTCTGAGGAGTCATTAAGCACCAACCGACCTTAGAACCTTAAATGACCCAACTTGGCCAATAGAACAGTAGCAGTATGCTACACCCATTGAGGCTAAACTCTCGTGATGGTTTTGGCCGCAAGAAAAGATTGCGATGCTGGAGTTATGACCGATTGAGGGTAGTCAGTGATATTGGGATCCTCTAGAACCCGGTTACTTCTGATAGGACAGGTCTTAACCAACAAACTGAAAGAGGGTAATACCTAGACCCCATGTTGGCCTAAACCCTAAGGGCTGTCTTGTGTGATTTGTGTGCCTTATCATGTTTGCCTTTGTGAATATTTGTGGTGTGCTTTATCATAACACCATGCCATCATAAACATTGCATGCATCCTGCATAAGGACTGACCATTTCAAAGACAATAGGGTTTCACCTTTGCTCTGTTTTGTAGGACATCATGATGCCTATGCGAAGGAACACTATCCGGTTCAATTTTGTTCACCCACCTGAGTTGCTTGAAGAGTTGGTTAGCAGAATTCCAAATACTACTTCCTTCATCCAGAGGCATGGTTCTCTTCTCGGCTTAATCACGGCAAAGTGGGACCAACAACTGATGAGTGTCCTGACCCAGTTTTATGACCCTTTGTACCAGTGCTTCACCTTTCAAGACTTCCAGCTGGTCCCTACCCTGGAAGAGTTCTCTGATTTGCTTGACATCCCTATCTTGGATCAGACTCCCTACACTGGTTGGGAAAAGACTCTTAGGCTTGAGGAGATTGCTACAGCTCTGCCCTTGACCCACAAGGAGGTAATGGACAACTGGGTGACTAGAAGCAAAGTTAAGGGTTTCTTGGCCAAGTTTCTGATTGGTAAGGCCAACAGTTTCTGGAATGACCTGGACTTTAGGGCGTATGAAGACATTCTGGCTCTCTTAATCTATGGTCTAGTTTTGTTTCCTAATCCTGATAACTTCATTAATGTCACTGCCATAAGGATCTTCATGTCTCGGAACCCTGTGCCCACTCTCTTGGGTGATATCCTGCAACAACTCTATGCCCGTACTGCCCGAAGATGAGGAACTCTGTGGTGTTGCATCCCTTTGTTAGTGAGGTGGTTTATTTCGCACCTCCCTAAGTTCGTGCTGAAGAACAAATAAGGAAGAGGTTGGGCTCATAGGTTAATGTCTCTCACCGATAATGACATCATTTGGACTTTCAGGGGTCTGGATGAGGTAGCTGTTATTGATCGTTGTGGAGAATATCCTAACGTTCCTTTGATTGGTACCCAAGGAGGAATCTCTTATAATCCATGTCTAGCTCTCCGTCAGTTCGGAAGAGCCGGAAGAGCAGGGCCTCATGAGATGTTGGTGCCTCACATCAGTTTTGAGTTTCAGGTAGATAGTGACGAGCTGCGTCGTAGGTTCATCAAGGCTTGGGACAGAATTCACAAAGCTGACCCACAAGAGTTGGGACCAAAGACTTCTCTACCTATGGAAGCCTACTACAAATGGGTCCGCATCCGTGCTCAGAAGTTAGGTATGCCGTATGAAGCTGTCAGACCCATCATTCTTGAATATCCTGATAGAGATGGGGCTCCCCCAACTATTCTCCCTCCTCAGATACCTACTGATATTGATACACTAAAGAGGTCTTGGGTGCAACTGCGAGAAGAACGGGATTCTTATCGGGAAAAGTTCAATGAGCAGGAATCGAAGATCCAGAAGCTGACAAAGCAGTTGGAGAACGAGCGAGCCTTGAATGATTACATCCGTACTGAGAAGAGGAGACCCTGGGATCTGTTTACCTCTGGTTTTGGTAAACAACCGCTGATCCTCCAAATGGTTACTTATTTGGTTACTCGCAGGATCGATCAGATTGATCCTATGGACATAGGTTGATTTTGAAGTTTGATTAAGTTGGATAAGGCTTTAAGTAAATTGTTTAAAGTAAATTGCATAAAGGAAAGGCTTGGTAAAATAAACAAGGCTTGAATGTAAAGGTTCGACAGGAATTTAAAGGGGAAAAGCATGTAAAATACTGGAAAAGTAAATGACTTTAATTGATAAAATTGGTGTTTCACACATACATTTCTCAACAATTCGTTCGCTCACACTGGGTACTTGAATCTAAATGAGTGACTATGTATTTATTGTGAACACACGCGAGAAACTACATGTCTACTCCTATTTATACAAAAACATTCCAAGTAACCGTCGGGCAGTTACACTGCTTCGAGATCAAGCCACTTGGCACGTTCTCCATGCTCGACGCTCCAGATCCTTGCACGTTTGCACGTAGTAACTGCTGGAAATCGTTTTCCCTCCAAAGCTTTGAATTTCAAACTGCTCCACTCTGGACCATCGAACACCTTCATCAAGAGACGTCTTCGACAAAAACTCCTTCGACGTCGAAGGCAATCAGCCTTCTTCCTTGGAAGAAATCTTCTAAGTATTTTGCCATCTTTCGACGGGCACTTCGACAGGCTTAGCCAGTCGAAAGCATCTTTCAGCTTTTAATGGCTGCCACCAATCAAAACAAAGGTGTCGAATTTAGGAGCCAACAAATTGCCCCCCAAGAATGCCTTATTTCGACTCTGAAAGAAAAAGGCATTCTTTGAAAACGCCATTCGACACCTGTTTTTTCCACGCTTAGTCACAAGTTAACTTGTGCACTTTTTGTTGCTTTTTACCAACTATTGGCAATCCCAAGAAACCATCATTGATTTGATCCTAGGACGTCACTTTCAGTACGGCGTGCAGTACCAAACATCACTTCATAATTTGTCATTATGACAAATCCCAAAAACGAGGACGCACGCTGCGTCTCTCTGTTTCTGCAGAAACGGCCAAAACAACAGGATGCTGCCACGCGTCCCACTAATTCCTGCAGCATTAAATGACATTTAATGTCCTCGTTATTGGGAATTTCTCCCACTACTATAAATAGTAGTGAATATCCCATTGTGGGACTTTTCACGCAAACTAGCCCTCAAACTCCCTTGTTTTCATACAAACTTGCTCTCTTTGCAGAAAAACTCTTCCTTTTTCAACTTCATCTTCATCCTCAACAATGGCCTCTGCTTCTACTGCCCCCAAGACTAACGCACCAACTGAACAACTTGCTAAGCCCAAGGTCTTTGTTACTGCTCCGGTAGTGAACGCTACAGGGAAACGAAGGGTCCCCGAACCTTCTGACATCTCCGTTCGCGATGCTTACTCGCGTCACTTGATGATTCCGGTTGGATACTCCAACCAAATCTTCGCAATGTCTGGACCCATGAACCCAAGCATCTCTGAAGCTCTGAAGATCAAGAGCTATTTCCCCATCGTCGAGAAACTCAAGCCAGTAGCATGCGCCAAGAAGGACGCAGAAGACAACGAAGACCCTACACACGAGAAGATCGACCTTCGTTTCTTCAACAAAAGCGTTAGGGTCTTCAGGTCTTGCCCTAATCTGACCTCTGACTATGTTGCTTGGCTAACCAAGTTGGAGAAACATCAAACTCCAGTCTGGAAGGAAATGGGAATCTTTGACCTAGTAATGCTGTCGAAGACAGGCTTAAACTACTCCCCAGAGATGCTTATAGCTTCGCTGTTGTTCTGGGATAACTCTCACTTCACCTTTCACCTTCCATGTGGGATGTTAACCCCCACACTCTTCGACGTAGCGGCCATTACTGGCCTTCGACCAACCGGAGATTACTTCGACCCGGAGGAGATGTCGGAGGACCAAATTGGCTTTTCTGAGACCAAGCCAACATATACCACCTTTATCAACCATTATCACGACAGGTCGACGGATTCAGTGTCGGATGTCGAACACATAGCGTTTCTAGCCTTATGGCTAACTCGCTTTGTGTTTTGCTCGAAGTCTCTACAAGTGACCAAAAAGATGGTCACTCTTGCCACCCAACTGCATCACCGCCAGAACATCTGTCTGGCAGAACTGATTCTGGCCAGTCTTTATGACTCAATCAGCAATGGGGTCACTCTCTTGAAACATGTCGAAGATAGGAACAGTTTGCTACTCGCTGGGCCTTTCTGGCTACTTCAACTGTGGCTCAACGCCACTTTCGAATCTTTCTTACCCAAGAAGATTCAGATAAATGAACAAGCCCCAGCGATAGCTAATAGACGCATCAAAGGAATTAGGCTGGCTCTACTGACACCTGTGGAAGATGGGCTGGAGTTCCAACAAACCTTCACTAACTTCGTTCTGATGTTCGCTCGAAGGAAGGAATTTGTTTCGACTATGGCTCCATTTGCTCAACGAAAGGTGGGGCCAGCATGGTTCACAAGGCCACATCCCAAGGAGTCGAGTGGTCCCAATGTTGATGAGCACACCATACTGTGGGAGGCATTCCTGACACCCAGGATCATGCCTCTTCGATTTAAGAGTTCTAAGACTCATTTGAGTCTTCTTGCCTATCAACCCAATCTGGTATCTCGCCAGTTTGGTATCATCCAAACCCTGCCTTCTCCCATTTTTCAAAGAGAGAAGTCAATGTTGTACTTCTGCAACGATTATACAGAAGAAGCTGCCACCAAGCATATCGGAAGATATGCTGGTCGAACAATCCTCTCGCTGTTTAACTACCAGCTTAACTTCCTTTGCTCACCATCTTTTGAAGAGTGGTGGAGAAGCTATTATGCTGAGTACTTCTTCGACGAGAAGGACTTCATAGCAGAGTTGCAGAAGTCTTTTGTCCTTGTGTTGGACAAAGTAAAGAAATGTAAGTTCATACTCTCACATTACTTTTTATCTTTCTCTTCGACTGTTAGCCTGTTAACTTTCTTTTTCGCTTTCAGTTGTTCGAAAACCCCTGGCCAAGAAGGCTACAGAAGGCCCACAAGGAAGAGTCCCTTCGACAAAACCTCCACCGCTGGCGAAGACTATAGCGCCGGCGAAGACAACGGGCAACCAACAGGGGGAAGGCTCTTCGAGGAGGCCTCCTGCATCGGTAACCAGATTTTCTTCATTTTCATTCTGGCTTTCGATTTTTTATTTTCGATGTAATTATTCAATCGAATTCCTATTGGTTTTCTAGGCCCCTTCGCCCAAGAAAAGGGCAGCATTGGTGGTCGAATCGGGGAGTGATGACGACAGTGATTCTCCTCCTACTCCCTTAAAGAGGCGAAAGTTAACGAAGGACGCTTCCGTTCCTGCTCCTGCCCCTGAAGGTCGAACCGTCAGAATAAAGGTCGCAGTGAGAAAGCCTAGGCCACCTGCAGTGGTCATCGAGGAACCAACTGAGGAGGAACTGAACGCTCTAGTTACCAAGCCTGTCGAAAGTGATAATTCCAGCCCTGGGGCTGAAGTCAATCCACAGGTAATCTATTGGACCCTTCTTATAACTTAGGCATAGATACTTAGTATTCGATTGTATATCTTTCGACATCTGAAGATTTATCTTCTTTCTCCTTTTCAGGACACTACTGAAAGTTCCCCACCAAGGACTTCAGAAACTCTAGAATCTGCTGACCTTAGCAGGCCTCAGGTGCAAGATTTGGGCAATGACGAAGCCCACACTGAGAATGAGGCCAATGCTGAAACAGTGGAGAAGACAACAGAAGAAACCATGGTGGAGGCAACACAGCCAGAAACGGTTCCTGTGGTGGACTTGTCATCAGAAGAGAATCCTGAAGGAAGAGATCAAGGCAACGACGAAGAGAATCAAGATACTGTTGACGAAGGGCCCCAAGGTGGTACTGGCGAAGAACACCAGGGCGACGCTAGCGAAGAGCCACAAAATGACGCTGGCGAAGGACCCCAAGGTGATGTTAACGAAGAACCACAAGTCGACGCTAGTACCGCCTCAGTCCAAGTCGAAAAGCAACCAAACGAGGCACTCAGCATTCAAGAGCCTCAAGCCCAAGATAATACTGTGGCAAGGGTCACCTCCTCAAAGCACAGGTCGAAAGAGGACTTGGAAATCTTGAAACAAACTGACCCTGTCAGCTACCTCAATGCAATCGTCGAGAGTAAGAGTTCTTCTGACACTAGTCAGGAAATTCCTACCCTGTCGGGGAAATCTACTGAGACTTCTCCTCTTGATGATGCGTTGGCGAAGGTTAAGGCCCAGTTCTTCAAGAGAGATTTAATGAAGGCTTTAGAGGGGGACCCCACTGCTCCATCATGCTTGAAAGAGGTTTTGAATGCTGTTGACTTCGAAGCTGTAGCCCCAGAAATCTCAGACTTAATCATGGAATTACATTCTATGATTGATCAAGTCTCAGCGGATTACAGGCGCCAACGAACTTTTAACAGTCAGCTCGAAGTGCTGCATGGCAAAAGCTCATCTGCGTGGACTGCTGTCTCAGATTCGACTTCTCGAATTGCCGAGTTGTCGAAACAGAAAGCGTCTGCACAGGAAAGGGTCGATGCTATTGAGCGAGAGAATGTCTCCTTCCGAGCACAAATTGCAGAGATAGAGGCGAAGATAAACGCCAACACTGTACTCCAGGAGGAAATTCTTTCGACCATCCCAGACACTGAGAGCCAGACTGAGATCAAGCAAGGCCTGGAATTCGCTGAGAGGGCTCAAAGCCTCGACGCTCAAATTGCCAAACTGGTGCAAGAAAAATCTTGGTGCAAAAAGAGGTTGGAGCTGCAGTATGCCAAGTATCTTCGACTCAAGAATTCTCTTTCCTTTTGATTGATTCTCTTTTGTAACCATCTTCTGTAATCATTTTCGACAACAATTGCCATTTTGGCTGAAATTAATAAAATTTCCATTTTGGCATTTTTATGGTTATTTTAGTTTGTTCTTTTATTATTTTATTTTTATCTCTTGAAGTATAGGCTTATATTTTTTCAAATATTTACCATTTACTCTCAAGAGCCTTTTATCACCACTTATCTCTTCGACCTCATAGGCTCCACCAGAAAAAGTTTGGATAACTCTGAAGGGTCCCTCCCATTTGGGTGACCATTTCCCCATGCTTCGATCCCGTCGATCCATGGGAAGAATTACCTTCCAAACTAAATCTTCAGGCAAAAATACCTTAGGTTTTACCTTTCTATTATAAGAGTCTTCTACTCTTTTCTTCTGAAGCCTGAGTAGGTCGAGAGCGTGTAATCTCTCTTCGTCTAAATCCACCAATTCATCTAACATCATATTCCAATAAACCTCAGAAGGAATATCATAATGCCTCTGAACTCTTGCAGATTGAAGACAAATTTCTGCTGGCAACACTGCATCATGGCCAAAAGTTAGCCTATATGGTGTTGTACCAATGGCTTCTTTTGGGGACGTTCGACAAGCCCATAAAATCTGGTCTAACGTCTTATGCCAATTCTTTGGTTTCTTCCCAACATGCTTCTTTATCAAGCCAATCACTACTTTGTTAGCTGCTTCGACTTGACCATTCGCCTGTGCATAGTAAGGCGTGGATGTTAGGAGTTTGAAACCTGTTTCCTGAGCAAATTCCTGCATCTTTCGACCAGTGAAAACTGAACCTTGATCAGTTGTTATTGTCTCGGGGATTCCATACCTAAAGATAATGTTCTTTTGAATAAATTCAATGACATTTTCTTGGTCCACATTGACTAAAGGGACAGCTTCGATCCACTTAGTAAAATAATCAATGCCCACCAATATGTATTTCTGACTCTTTGATGATGCTGGTCGAATCTCTCCAATAAGATCCAACGCCCATCCTCGAAAGGGCCAAGGCTTCACTATCGAGTGAAGTTCGCTTGCTGGTACATGCTGGATGCCTGTATGAACTTGACACTCTTGGCAACCTTTGGCGAACTCAACACAATCTTTCAGCATAGTGGGCCAATATAGTCCTTGTCGAAACAACAACCATTTCATCTTATGGCCTGCTTGGTGAGCCCCACATGCCCCAGCATGCGTAGTCGAAAGGGCTATGTATGCTTCAGTTTCACTTAAACACTTCAGCAACACCCCTTCAGGCGTCTTCTTGAATAACTCATTACCCATGAGTACAAAACTCAACGCCCTGTATTTTGTTTTTCGTTCTGTCGGAGCTCCTGGATTTTGAAGATAGTCCACAATGGGTTTCCTCCAATCTTGATCTGACAAATTATCAATGAACGAGATCTCGAAGTTTGAGTGATCAGCATAACCTAGCCTCGTCGATTCCAAGTCTGATGGTGATAGACAAGTTGCCCTTATCTTCTCTCGAACTTCGATTACTCTTTGTAGTTTCGTCTTTGAAATCTTATACCCAGATGCAATCTGTGCCAAGTCATTGGCTATTTGATTTTCGACTCTGGGTATGTGTCGAATATTGACACTTTCAAATTTTTTCAACAAACGATTTGCTATCACAAAGTACATAATGAGATTTTCTCTTATGCATTTATATTCCTTTGTGACTTGCTTGATGACTAACTCTGAGTCTCCCATTATTTCGACTCGAGTTGCCCCCAATTCCAACAATATTTCAAGGCCAGTAATTAGAGCTTCATACTCAGCCTCGTTGTTCGAACAAGAACCTTCTATTTGGTACTTGAATGTTGTTGGAATTTTATCTGGAGAAATTATCAAGACTCCTACTCCTGTTCCATTTTTATGGCTGGAACCATCGAAGTAGAATTTCCAGGGTTCTATCTCCACATAGTTAATATCCTCGACTTGAATAGAGTGGTCGACTATGAAATCTGCAACCACTTGTCCTTTTACTGCCTTAAGAGGCATAAAGGTCAAGGAATATTCAGTTAATGCTAATGCCCACTTGCCAATTCGACTATGCAAGATAGGTTTCGACAACATATATTTGAAAACATCAAAATGAGACGAAACATAAACATCAACTGGTTTTATATATTGTTTGAGCTTTGTACAAGAGAAATACAGACATAGACACAATTTTTCAACTTCGCTATATCTAGTTTCTGCATCATTCAAAACTCGACTGAGATAATAAATGGGTCTTTCGACTCCATTCTCATCCTCTTGGGCTAACATACTTCCCAGAGTTTTGTCAGATGCAGCTATGTACAATCTCATACTCCTATTACTACAAGGAGGCACCAAAATAGGTGGCTTAGTGAGGTACCCTTTGATTTTGTCGAAGGCTTCTTGTTGCTCTTGCCCCCATTCGAACCCCTCTTTATTCAGTCGAAGTAAGGGTGAAAAGGCCTGAGCTTTCCCACTTAGATTAGATATAAACCTTCTCAAGAAATTTATCTTGCCTAAGAGAGATTGCAATTCCTTCTTATTCGATGGCGCTTTCGCTTCCAGAATTGCCTTCGTCTTGTTCTGGTTGATTTCGATTCCTTTTTTGTGGACAACGAAGCCCAAGAAATCTCCAGCTTTCACGCAGAACGCACACTTCAAAGGATTCATCTTCAGACCATGTTCTCTCATTCTTTTGAATGATTGTCGAAGGTGGTCAATGTGACTCTTCCTGGAAACAGATTTTATAACAATATCATCAATATAAACTTGCATAAAAGTGTTAATAAAATCATGGAAGATAGTATTCATTGCTCGCTGGTACGTTGCCCCAGCGTTCTTTAGGCCAAAAGGCATCACTACCCATTCGTAAGTGCCTAAGGCCCCAGGGCATCGAAAAGCTATTTTCGACACATCCTCTTCAGCAATGAATATTTGATTATATCCTGAATAACCATCGAGCATACTCAGGTATTCGTAGCCAGCGGCAGAATCGACTAGCATTTCCGCCACAGGCATAGGATATTCATCTTTGGGGGTGGCAGCATTCAAATCTCTGAAATCTATGCACACCCTTAATGTGCCATTTTTCTTAATTACTGGCACAATATTTGCAATCCATTCGACATACCTTGTAACACGGATGAATTTGCATTTCAGAAGTCTTTCGACCTCCGTTTTGATCTTCGACAAAATTTCCGGAGCGAAGCGTCTTGGATTCTGCTTGATTGGCTTCTTTCCAGGTTTGATTGGCAACTGAAGTTCTACCAATCCTCTGTCGAGACCAGGCATTTCGTCATAATCCCATGCAAAACAGTCTTTAAACTCTTTTCGCAATTGGATTACTTCCAACCTAAGTTCTGGATCAATTTTGGCGCTGATGTAAGTTGGCCTATTCTCTGATCCTTCGCCTAAGTTGATTTCTTCTAAAGGGTCTTGTGCTAACATCTTAATGTTGTTCGCCAAGGGATCCTTTTCGAAGCCCAAAGGCTCATCGTCATAGATTGCGTCGAGCCTCTGTTCCTGCATTTCATCTGGCATGATATCAGGAGGTCTAGGATCGAAATCCTTTCCTGGGCCAACAGCAGATAATTGTTGATCATTGGCCTGTGTGGCCATGTACTTTACTTCGGCTTCGAGAGCCGTTATCATCTTGGTTTCGGCCACATAAGCCGAAATTCGCTTCAGAGATTGTGACTCAGTCATTATCACTGAATTCACTTCCCCAACCAGTTGGTTGGATATCAGTTAGCCCACTGAAGTCTATGTGGGACAAGTCTTCTTTGTCCCATTGGAAACCATGCTCAGGATGCAGGTATAGGGAACAAAAGGTGTTTGGCGCTGGCGCCATGTCGAAGTCAGGAGTTGGACATGGCCCTATGTGAGCCAAGTTTTTGTCGAAATCTGTTACACCCAAGTGATTTACTTCGCCAAGGTAGTAACTTTGGTCTGCCTCTATGTTTTCGACCATCCCATCTGGGCGCCATAGCAGCAGTCTTTGATGCATCGATGAAGGCACAGCACCTACACCATGAATCCACTCACGGCCTAACAAAAGGTTGTAGTTAGGTTTGGCCGATATGACCATGAACATTGTTGGTCGAAGGATCGACCCAACTTTTATGTCGAGCTGGATCACTCCCATGGTGGTCCCAATGCCTCCCTCATAGTTGGATAGGACCATATTGTGAGGTTTAATTTCTTCATCCCTTTTGCCAATCTTTATTAGCACAGAATGAGGGATAATATTGATAGTGGCCCCACAGTCGACCAATATTTTGTTCACAGTGGTCTCCTCGAGCTTAGCCCTTATGAACAAAGGTTTGAGGTGATTCTTCATCGCCTCTGTAGGTGGCTCGAAGAAGCCATTTTGTTCCTCTGTAGTGCCATTGTCCATGACAAAATAGCACACTGGCCTATGTTTGGCCATTTCTTGTTCCACCTCCCAGTCACTGGCTTCGACTTCTACCTGTCGATTGAATTCCCTAGGCAGTACTGAAACAATGTTCACCATTATATCCAGAGTATCGTCGGACTCAGCATCATCTTCGTCTTCGACTTCACTTTGGTTAGGCCAGACTAGCCTGTTGGTAACAGGCTCTCTCTCAAGAGGCTTTCTTTGTTTCCTTTGAGGCACATTCGAACTAGTCTCAGCCTTAGGTTCGTTGGCAGCCTCCCTTTCAGCTTTTCGCCTTCTTTGATACCTCCTCCATTGGGATCTCGACATAGGATTCTTTCCCTTGTAGTTGCTGGATACTTGAGCAACCTTGGGTGCAGCCACTTGAGTTTCTTTCTTCTGAATTAAAGAGGAACCTCTTGGCACTTCGAAAGAATGCCATTTCTCTTCACTTGGCCTTTTCCGGCCAGACGTTTTGTACCAAGTGTCTACTGGTACATTTGTTGGAGGCCTAAAAGTCAAAGGCCTCTTGTCTTGATTAGAACCCCTTCTGGGATCATGTCGAAGGTCAGCATTCTCCCTTCTCTTGTTCGCTGCTCTCACGCCTTGTATGTGCTCAGCAGCTTTTTTATCAAAGATAGAACTGCATCTTGGACACAGCATAACCTCTGATTTCTTCTTCTGGCATCTTTGTAAAAAATCTGCCAAGTTTTCGTTTTCCCTAGGGAAAGCCGTTTTATTTGCCTGCTCTTGCCTTATGGCTTCTTCTGATGCCTTAGGGTCAGAAAGTTCAACCATGTTGATATTCATTGTATCCTTATTAGCAAGAGTTAGTTGCTTCATTTGTGCCTCCAGATTCTCCGTCTGGCCTTGAACAGTGGCCAAGTGGGAACTGGGCTTTGGTCCAGTTTTTTGTGCTTCAGCAGTCTTCGACTTCGGGTCTTCGACCGCTTTCTGGACAGCCTCTATTGTCTTCCTGGATAAATTTCCAGAAAAACTGCCAAAGATTGGCATGTTGATGTGGTCCTTTGAGACTTCGACCATGGTAATGCCTGGCTTCTTCGACTGGATCCTGGTTGCCTCTATCATGTTCACCTCAGAGGGTTCTGCATAGTGGGCTTCAGCCTTCAGTGGATTGGAGTCGACAGCCATGGGGGATTTGTCAGCAAACTTTAATCTCCCTTCCTCAATAGCGTCTTGCACAAGATTCCTGAAAAGAAAACATTGAGAAGTTTTATGGCCCAAAAAATTATGATATTTGCAAAAACCTCTCTTCTTTCTTTGATCAAGAGGAGGCACTTTTACCCCAGGGGGTACTATCATTTGGCCATCTTTAACTAGCAAGTCGAATATTTCATCACATTTTGTGATGTCAAAACTATAAGTCTTTTTTGGGAACCTATCGTTGGTCCTGTCTGGACCAATGGGATTTTTCCCATTTGAGGGGACTAATTGTTTACAAGAGTATGGTGGCCCTTGTTTTAGTTCTGCTAAATCGACTTCTCCTTCTTCGACAGCTAAAGTATCATCGAAGGATTCTAGATCTTCGTCATCCATCTCAACGTACGCTATTCTCTCTCTTTTGTGAGTTTTTGTTGCCTTAGCTTTTTCAGCTTTAAGGCGTTCGACTTGTCGAACTCTATCGGCCAGTTGGGCCATGTCTCTTAGGTACTGGGTATCTAGCTTCTTCCTAATGGAATAATCTAAACCGCCTGCGGCCATTTCGACCAGCTCATGTTCTGGCACTTGTGTAAAACATCTCGCCTTAAGCAACCTAAACCTATTCAGATATTCGTCTATAGGTTCAGTGAAACGTCTCTTCACACTCGCCAGTTCTTTCAGGCTTATCTTGGTTTGCCCCATATAGAATTGTTCATGGAACAATCTTTCCAACTGGGTCCAATGGTGGATCGAATTGGGGGGTAGAGTTGTGAACCAAGTAAAAGCGTTCTTGGTTAAGGAACTTGGGAAGTATTTGATTCTTAGGTTTTCATTATTTGAAATGTCTCCTGCTTCGATCAAATACCTCGCCACGTGTTCGACAGTAGATTCTGTCGTGTCCCCAGAGAACTTAGTAAATTTGGGGACTTTGCTTCTAGGAGGTAAGTCAGTTTGTAACACATATTCTGACAATGGAGATGTAAAGTTGGGCCTTCGAAAGCCCATGTTCATTCCATTCTGAGTCATGATTCTTTCGATCATGGTTGCCAGATTGTTTTCCAGACCCATGTTTTGGTATTGGACATGCTGAACCACTTCGTCAGCATTTTGGTTTCTGTTAACTAACCTTACCTCTGGGGCTATTACCCTAGGTTCTTCGACAGGTTGTTCTACAGGCTGTTGAGCCTGATTAATGGTGGTTTCTTCCTCTACAAATATCCCCTGATTTCCTCTTATTTGCGCCCTTTGGGGCTGTCGAATAGGTGGGGGTGCTCCAAAGAAGTCAGCCAAACGCGCCATTTGCGCTGTAACTTGCTGATTCGACTGAGTAGTATTTTGTATTAGAGGATTTAGCACTGTACTCAAAGTTTGTGCCAACATTTGCACCATATCATGGTTGCTTTCGTCCATCTGTTGCCTCAAGACTGCTGTCGAGGCATTTGTAAGGCCATGGGCTACTTGGGACGTTCCTCCTAAGAGTTGGGTCCTATTTCTATTCGCCATGCCTACTCCAGAACCTTGGAGTGGCGAAGAAGCACTCACAAAAGGGTCCGAATAAGTGGACGCGGCATTCGTCAGGCTTGCCACTTCAGAAGTTGGCATACCATAGAATGGAATAAATCCTGGGGGAACCACTGGCCTTGTGCCAATATTTCCCCTTGGTGGGGGGGTTCCCAAAGGCATTCTGGGGCCTGTCAACGAAGTTATTGGCCCCGTTGTTGTGACTGACACTGCTGGTGTCGAACCAACATTCGTCGCTTCACTTACGGTCATATTAACCGTTGCTCCCACACTCGTTTGTGGAATTTCATTGTTGTTTGGCGGATTCGCCATCTCTTCCCTTCTTCTGGAAGTACTGTTATCGTTGGTGTATATTCTACCACTCCTCAATAACATGCAACTCGAAAAGATGAGATAATTTTCAACAATCAACACACAGTCCCACCAGGTGTGCCAATTTGTTTACCTCTGGTTTTGGTAAACAACCGCTGATCCTCCAAATGGTTACTTATTTGGTTACTCGCAGGATCGATCAGATTGATCCTATGGACATAGGTTGATTTTGAAGTTTGATTAAGTTGGATAAGGCTTTAAGTAAATTGTTTAAAGTAAATTGCATAAAGGAAAGGCTTGGTAAAATAAACAAGGCTTGAATGTAAAGGTTCGACAGGAATTTAAAGGGGAAAAGCATGTAAAATACTGGAAAAGTAAATGACTTTAATTGATAAAATTGGTGTTTCACACATACATTTCTCAACAATTCGTTCGCTCACACTGGGTACTTGAATCTAAATGAGTGACTATGTATTTATTGTGAACACACGCGAGAAACTACATGTCTACTCCTATTTATACAAAAACATTCCAAGTAACCGTCGGGCAGTTACACTGCTTCGAGATCAAGCCACTTGGCACGTTCTCCATGCTCGACGCTCCAGATCCTTGCACGTTTGCACGTAGTAACTGCTGGAAACCGTTTTCCCTCCAAAGCTTTGAATTTCAAACTGCTCCACTCTGGACCATCGAACACCTTCATCAAGAGACGTCTTCGACAAAAACTCCTTCGACGTCGAAGGCAATCAGCCTTCTTCCTTGGAAGAAATCTTCTAAGTATTTTGCCATCTTTCGACGGGCACTTCGACAGGCTTAGCCAGTCGAAAGCATCTTTCAGCTTTTAATGGCTGCCACCAATCAAAACAAAGGTGTCGAATTTAGGAGCCAACAGGATCAATGATGAACTTTGGATGTTCTTTTACAGTTTCATTTCCCTTTTCAGTATTTCCATTTTATGTAACGCCTAAGGCCAATCTGTTGAACAATTTAAATTTCAAAGTTTGAATCTAATGAAGTGTGTTCCTTTTTGTTTACAAAGTTGATTCCCGATTGCCTTTGAAAACATAAATCATACGCATTCCATTCATCATGTGCATCACAGGTACTCTTCTTTTCAGGTTGCTTAATGTTCTTCACTGTTTATTTCAGCATCATGAACCCTGAATCATCTACCGAGCAGTCTATCAAGGCCCTTCAGGCTCAGAACGCCCAATTCCAAGAGCTAATCATGAGTTTGGCCCAAGGACAGGAGGAATTGAAGGCTCTGTTGGTCAAGAAGAAGAAGAAGAGAACTGTACTATTCAACACGGGCCGGAGGTTTGGTAACACACTACAGAATGAGGTTGATCAAGCTTGTTCTTCTGTAGGGAAAGGCAGTCCCCAGGGGGGAAGGGTTCCTAGTCCGGTAGTCTCGAACAACGAGACTGATTTCAATGAGGAGCAGTATCCTCCAGCTGAAGACAAGTACAAGCAGTTAGAGGATCGTCTGAATGCCATGGAAATTCAACAAGTGCCTGGTTTGGATTTCAGAGACTTGGGTCTATCTTCTGGTGTGGTGATCCCACACAAATTCAAAGCACCATCTTTCGCAAAGTATGACGGGGCGTCCTGCCCTAAGCTACATCTCAGATCTTATGTGCGGAAGATTCAGCCGTATACTGTGGACAAGAACTTGTGGATCCATTTCTTCCAGGAGAGTCTTTCAGGGACTCATCTCGAATGGTTCTATCAGCTAGATGGAACCAAGGTTCGTAACTGGGAGGAATTGGCTACTGCTTTTTACAAGCAGTATCAGTATAATGCCGACCTCGCTCCTACACGTACCCAACTCCAGGGTATGTCGCTAGGATCGGGAGAAGGTTTTAAAGAGTATGCGCAGAAGTGGAGGGACCTGGCTGGCAGGGTGCAGCCAACATTAACCGACCGTGAACTTGTAGACATGTTCTTGGGGACCTTATCTGGGCCGTTCTTCAATCATCTCATTGGCAATTCGTCTGCAGGGTTTACAGATCTCATTCTGACCGGGGAAAGGATAGAGGCTGGTATGAAATCAGGGAAGATTCAGAAAGGTGCGTCCTCAAGTTCTGAGAAAAAGCCTTTCAAAAAGGAGGCCAGTACTGTGTATGGGCCTAGAAGGCAAAACAAACCAGAACGCCGCCAAGCTGTCAACGCGGTGGTAATTGCAAAGCCTGCTGCCGCTCCTCGGCAACCCAACCAACCAAGGGGTGAGAGACCCAGAAGAGAATACACTCGGCTGAGTATGACGTTGTCACAAATCTTGTCGCAACTGCTATCGACCAACTTGGTAACCGTCAGAGAGGCTCCGAAGGTGGTGAACACGACCTCTCCAAAGTATAATCCCAATGCCCGCTGTGCTTATCACTCTGATAGCCCGGGGCATTCTACTGATGATTGCTGGGCCCTGAGAAATAAGGTTCAAGACCTTATTGATGCGAAGGAAATACAGTTTGAGGCACCCGAAAGGCCCAACGTCGTGACTGCTCCTATGCCCCAGCATGGAGTAAATGCTATTGAGGAAGACTTGTATGCAGTTTCTGTGGATGATGTAGCTACCCCTCTGTTGACTGTTAAGAGGAACCTGTTGTTAGCCGGTTTATTTCCGGGTTGTAGCAAGGGTTGCCTTCTGTGCGCTGTTGCCCCTGCTGGTTGTCCGTTGCTGAAGTCAGGCATCCAAAGCCTGATGGACAGCAAAGAGATTTTGTTCAAGAAGACCGCTGTTCCTTTTGTTCCCACTGAAGAAGTATCTGTCGTCACAATTTTCAACAATCCTACCAAGGCTCCCCCGAGGAAGCCAGTCAAGATCATGTCTGTTGCACCCATTATCATTACCGTTCCGGGGCCTCTCCCCTATGAATCTGACAAGGCTGTCCCATGGCACTATGGGGCAGATGTGTATGTACTTGGAGTGAAGCAGGAGTTCAACACCAGCACCGGTATCAGTAACATCACTGGTCCCGCTAAAGTTACTCGCAGTGGCAGGCTCTTCTCGCCTGACATTGCGCCACCAGTCATCCGAAGACCTCTTATCATTACACCTACAAGTGCGCCTGTTTCCCCTTCTGATCAAGTTTCTACCCCTGCTGCAGAGTCATCTGACACTCGGGGCAAAGGGGTTGATGATGTGCCTGCCCGGATGGAGGCACCAAAGACTGTCAATGTTGAAGCCTCCCAGCAAGAGATGGAGGAAATTCTTAAGATAATCAAGAAGAGTGACTTCAACATCGTTGAACAGCTGGGGCATACCCCCTCCAAGATCTCTATGCTATCATTGCTGTTGTGCTCAGAGGCCCATGCCAAGGCCCTGATTTCATTTCTGAAGACGGCCCATGTGCCACAAGAGACATCTGCGGACCAATTTACTGACTGTGTGGCCAACCTGACCGCCGACAATGGTTTGGGTTTCTCGGATGCTGATCTTACCGCCAAGGGAAAGAACCACAATGATGCCCTGCATGACTCCATATAATGCAGGGGCACTACTCTCGCACACGTGTTGGTGGACACCGGTTCTTCCCTGAATGTATTGCCCAAGAAGGCCTTGGATAGGTTGGATTATGAGGGTCTGGAGTTGAAGCCTAGCAACATCATTGTCTGAGCCTTTGACGGGTCGAAGAGGATGGTTCATGGTGAAGTAGATATTCCGATTCGGGTTGGTTCCCAAGTCTTTGATTCAACGTTCTATGTGATGGACATTCGTCCATCCTACTCCTGTTTGCTGGGTCGACCTTGGATTCACAAGGCTGGGGCAGTGACCTCCACCCTACACCAGAAGCTCAAGTACCCTGTCAGAGGGAAGATTGTCACTGTGCAGGGGGAGGAAGAATACATGGTTAGTCATCTGAATTCATTCCGGTATATAGAGATGGACGGGGAGTTTATTGAAACCCCCTTTCAACATTTTGAAGAGGTACCTCAAACATTGGCGTCAGCAAAAACAGTGGTTGAAGAAGACTTTCCTTTGAAGATGGCTTCCTTAAAGGACGCCCGGGCTGTAATTGAGAAAGGTGAATGTGCTAACTGGGGCAGGCTCCCTGATTTTACTCCTAAAACTGACAAGTTCGGGCTGGGTTTTACTGCAGAGGCTCAGAGGGCTGTATGCAAAGCAAAGATCGGAAGACCTCCCGTGATCATCACCAATCCGGGGGTGAATGTTATTTAAGGCGATGCGGAGGAATCGGAGTTTGACAGCTGGATCTACCCGACGACCGACGGTGGACTAAACAATTGGACTGCAAAGGACCACATACCTGTTACTTTTGTTACGCAGTAATGAATTCCTTTGTTTCTTTAATTTGTAATGAACAATAAATTGAAACTTTATGGCCCGGTGTCTTACCCGGGGCACCGTGGCTTCATTTGTGAGGGCTTATTACTTGTCATTTCCATATATCATGAATAAAGACATTGGACGTTTTTCGCATTTCAAATCTTGTGCTCCCTTTCTTTCTTTATATATTGCAAAACAGCTATATTTACACACACTCACCCATACAGGTTTCAATCCACTCTGGATCTCAGTGGTAACGACTCTGCTACTGCCAGTTATGACTTCGAAAATCCGATCAACTTAGCCGAAGACGAAGGTGAAGATGATTGCGAAGTGCCTGGCGAGCTTGCAAGACTGTTACTCCAGGAAGAGAGGGCCATCCAGCCACACGAAGAGCCAATGGAAACGGTAAATCTGGGTACTGAGACAGACAGAAAGGAAGTTAAGATTGGTGCTAATCTGGAGCTCAGCGTAAAATAACGGTTGATTCAGATGTTGCATGATTATGTGGAGATCTTTGCCTGGTCTTATGAAGACATGCCTGGGTTGGATACTGACATTGTGGTCCACCACTTGCCTACCAAGGAAGACTGCCCTCCGGTTAAGCAAAAGGTCAGCCGTATGCGTCTAGAGATGTCCGAGAAGATCAAAGCCGAGGTTATGAAGCAATTTGATGCCGGATTCCTAGCAGTGACTTCTTACCCTCAGTGGGTTGCCAATGTGGTTCCAGTGCCGAAGAAAGATGGTAAGGTCAGAATGTGTGTTGACTACAGGGATTTGAACAGGGCCAGCCCTAAGGATGATTTCCCTCTACCTCATATCGACGTTTTGGTTGACAATACTGCTCAGCACAAGGTGTTCTCCTTCATGGATGGTTTTTCAGGTTACAATCAGATTAAGATGGCTCCTGAAGATATGGAAAAGACTACCTTTGTTACTCAGTGGGGCACCTTCTGCTACAAGGTCATGCCATTCGGGTTGAAAAATGCTGGGGCAACCTACCAACGTGCCATGGTTGCTTTATTTCATGACATGATCCACCGTGAGATTGAAGTGTATGTCGACGATATGATTGCAAGGTCTCAAACTGAGGAGGAACACCTTGACCATCTGCAGAAGCTGTTTGACCGTCTGAAGTTGTACAAGCTGAGGTTAAACCCGAACAAGTGCACCTTCGGGGTGAGATCCGGAAAATTGCTAGGCTTCGTCGTAAGCGACAAAGGTATTCAAGTGGACCCTGCCAAGGTTAAGGCCATACAAGAGATGCCAGTTCCTAAGACAGAGAAAGAAGTCAGAGGCTTTCTAGGACGTCTGAATTATATTGCTCGGTTCATCTCGCATCTAACTGCTACCTGTGAACCAATCTTCAAGCTGCTGAAGAAAGATCAGGTAGTACGATGAATGTCAGGCCGCTTTTGACAGAATGAAAGAGTATCTCCAAGAACCACCCATTCTTATGCCACCGGTTGAAGGGAGACCTCTAATACTATACTTGACAGTACTTGACAGCTCAATGGGGTGTGTGCTGGGGCAGCATGACGAGTCTGGCCGAAAAGAGCACACTATTTATTACCTTAGCAAAAAGTTTACCGACTGTGAGACCCGATACTCACTGCTCGAGAAAACTTGCTGCGCTTTGGTATGGGCTGCTCGCCGGCTGAGACAGTATATGTTGACTCACACTACCTTGTTAATATCAAAGATGGATCCGATAAAGTACATATTCGAAAAGCTTGCTCTGTCTGGAAGAATAGCAAGATGGCAGATGATCTTGACAGAATACGACATCCAGTATACAACTCAGAAAGCTATCAAAGGAAGTGTATTGGCAGACCACTTGGCACACCAGGCAGTAGATGACTACCAGTCAATGAACTTTGAATTTCCTGACGAGAGCATCATGGTAGTGACTGATTGTGAAGTACCTGGACCGGATGAAGGACCTGAGGAAGGATCCCGATGGTCTATGCACTTTGACGGAGCCTCCAATGCTTTGGGAAACGGTATTGGCGCTGTGATCATATCCCCTCAAGGCACTCATACTCCACTCACTGCCCGGCTATGTTTCAACTGCACCAACAACATGGCAGAGTATGAGGCATGCATCATGGGTCTTCAAGCTGCAATTGACTTAAGGATCAAGTTTTTGAGTGTCTTCGGAGATTCCGCTCTCGTGATCAATCAGATCAAAGGCGAGTGGGATACGAAACATCCGAACCTTATTCCTTACAAAGAATGTGTGTTGACATTGATCCCCCATTTCACTGAGATAACTTTTGAACATTTCCCAAGAGAGGAGAATCAGTTGGCGGACGCACTGGCTACGATGTCTTCTATGTTCAAAGTCAAATGGGACAACGAGGCTCCCCGGATCATTATCTGGAAACTGGACGAACCGGCATACTATTGTGATCTTGAGGCTGAGACAGTAACTGAAAAACCCTGGTATCATGAGGTGAAAAGGTACTTAGAAGCTCAAGAATACCCTGAAGGTGCATCCATCAACGACAAGAAGTTTCTAAGAAGGTTCGCATCAAAGTTCTTCCTTAGCAACGACATTCTTTACAAGTGAAACCATGATTCAACCTTACTGCGTTGTGTGGATAAGACTGAAGCAGAAAGAATCATGGCAGAGCTACATGAAGGTACCTTCGGAACGCATTCCAGTGGACATACCATGGCAAAGAAAATCTTTCAGGCAGGATATTTCTGGTCCACAATGGAAGCTGATTGTTACCAACATTCTCGGACATGTCATAAGTGCAAGATTTATGCAGACAAGGTGCACGTTCCTCCAGTTCCTCTGAATGTCTTGACAGCACCTTGGCCTTTTGCAATGTGGGGCATTGATATGATCGGCGAGATTAAACCTACGGCATCCAACGGGCATCGCTTCATCCTGGTAGCGATTGATTACTTTACAAAATGGGTTGAAGCAGCTTCCTATGCCACTGTAACCAAGAACGTTGTGGCACGATTCATTCGGCATAACCTGATCTATCGATACGGCGTCCTGGAAAGGATCATTACAGACAACGGTACCAATCTTAATAACAAGATGATCACTGAGCTCTGCGAGCAATTCAAGATACAGCACCACAACTCTTCTCCTTATCGGCCGAAGATGAATGGGGCTGTAGAGGCAGCTAATAAGAATATCAAAAAGATTGTGCAGAAGATGACAGCGACCTATAAAGATTGGCACGAGATGTTACTGTTTGCTCTCCATGGGTACCGTACCTCAACAAGGACGTCAACCAGGGCAACTCCCTTTTCTTTGGTCTACGGCATGGAGGCAGTCTTACCGATTGAAGTGCAGATACCCTCTCTCCGGATAATGAAGGATGCAGATCTGAGCGAAGATGACTGGATCCAGACTCGACTTGATCAATTAAATCTAATTGACGAAAAGAGACTCACTGCTATATGTCATGGTCAAACGTGCCAAAAACGGATGATCACGGCATTTAACAAGAAAGTCAGACCACAAGAGTATCAAGTTGGGGACCTGGTAATCAAGCGCATCATTCTTCCTCAGAGTGATCCCAGGGGAAAATGGACCCCTACGTACGAAGGGCCATTTGTGGTTAAACATGTGTTCTCAGGAGGAGCCATGATCCTAACCACCATGGATGGTGACGACCTTCCTCACCCCGCCAATGCAGACATAGTAAAAAGATACTACGCATGATAAAAGACCCGCTAGGTTGACATACCTAGGCAAAAATTAGGGCTTCCCGGCGAACCAAAAGGGTTCGGGCAAAATGAGGGATGAAATGAAAAAAATCTGTACACCCGGCAAGTCGAAAACCTGAAAAGGCGGCTTGGGCAAAAATGGGTATCCCGGTGGACTGAAAACCCGAAAGGGCGGTCCAGGCAAAAGTTAGGGATTAAAGCGTAATACTATGTCTCATTGGATCACCTTGCATCCAGAACCCGGTATCAACATCAAGTTCAGACGGCATCGATCAATCAGCTTCATCTTCAGCTGAGCAGCCAGGTGATGAGACGCTCGAAGATATAAAGGCGATATCAGAGTTGGAACCCAGTGGGATTATTCTTTTCACATAGCTGTTTTTTTTTTCCTTTCTTACAAAATTGTATAAACTCTGTTGCTCGGCGGCGTTCTCTTACTAGGACGTCAGCCTCTTGTACATAAACGCCTATTTACAGGCAAATTCAAAAATCAATACAAATTCACTTTTCAGACAAATTGCCAATTGTTTTTCCTTTTCCTGTTTTGTTTTGCGAAGAACGTCCAAGGTTCAATTTGTGATATATGCATTTGACACTAATTGCTAACTCATAAATATTTGCATACGAAACAAAGGATTAATTACAGGTAACATTAGAAACAGGGGCAATAATGAGTTGTCTAAGCGATCTAATTGCTTTGTCCACCAAGGTACCAAGGTAAGTTCGGCTGAAGAATGCAACCAAGATACCTTAATTCCCTAGAGGGTGAGCCAAAATTCAACAATTCTCTCCCAAGTAGTTGGTCTCCCATCAGCCCTGACAAGGCACAGTATCTCCTAGCAAGTCAGCGATACTCTCCCCAAGCAGAGTTAGCCTACTCAGTCAGCCTTATGGAAGTTGGATTATCCTCAGCAGATCTCAACATTCCTCAGCGGAGTATACAAACATCCTTAACAAGCATCCCCGACAGTCTTGATCTAAGATTGTTCCCCGGCGGAATACCGAACAACCAGTGGAGCCATTTCCCAGTCCAATCTCAAAAGTTTCCCCAGGAAAGTGGAATCAATCTCCCCAACCGATCTTGAAGCTTATCCCTAGTAGATTTTGGAAGCTTATCACCCGCATATTACGAACGCTCCCCCGGCTTTATTCAGAAGGTTATTTCCCCACCAAGATATAACTGGGTTATCCTCAGCCAATTGCCATGGAAAGATCGTCCCCGACGAAGTCTTCCTATCCCCAGCGGAGTTCATCAATTCCTTCAACATAACACATCAATGGTATCCCCAGCGGAGTTATCATCAACATCTCAGCAAAGTACATCTCTTCCCACAGAGCATTCCCCGCAGAGTATTATATTCGCCAAGTTTATTCCCCAACGGAGTCATCTTCTCCTACCAGTTTCTTCCAACTATCATCCCCAGCGGAAACAAGAAGCTCTAATATTCAACATCAGCCCAAGATTTAACTTCCCGGCACCCGTCAAGGATTTAATTTCCTAGACGAAAACATACATTCATAAACATCGCATCTTCATACATTATAGCATGCACATACACATCATGAACATACAATCTCACTTATTCTGAGAACATCTCGCATGTCATACATCATGACATTACACACGACTAACGTTTTGTCTTTTCAGGACAAAGGTCAGTACAAAGATGATTGCTATCAACTGTCGCAACTAAAGATCTGATTCCTGTATCTTGCCAGGGTGTATCTGTTGACGACTAATTCCAGACTCGATTCCTGTATCCCGCCAGGGCACGTCTGAAGAGTTCGAAGATCCGATTCCTGTATCTGGCCAGGGTGTATCTGTTGACGACTAATTCCAGACTCGATTCCTGTATCTTGCCAGGGCACGTCTGAAGAGTTTCAAGATCCGATTCCTGTATCTCGCCAGGGTGTATCTGTTGACAACTATTCCAGACTCGATTCCTGTATCCTGCCAGGGCACGTCTGAAGAGTTCGAAGATCCGATTCTTGTATCTCGCCAGGGTGTATCTGTTGACGACTATATTCCAGACTCGATTCCTGTATCCTTCCAGGGCACGTCTGAAGAGTTCGAAGATCCGATTCCTGTATCTTGCCAGGGTGTATCTGTTGACGACTATATTCTAGACTCGATTCCTGTATCTTGCCAGGGCACGTCTGAAGAGTTTGAAGATCCGATTCCTGTATCTTGCCAGGGTGTATCTGTTGACGACTATTCTCCGGACTCGATTCCTGTATCTTGCTAGGGCACGTATGAAGAGTTTAAATATTCGATTCCTGTATCCAGCCAGGGCACATCTACATAAAGAGTTTGAAGATCCACTCCTGCAACAGGCCAGGTAATTATCTTTCTTTCTCAGGTACGCAAGTTCTCGCTAAGGAATCTCTTACGCGATCGACAACTTCCAGATGGCATCTATAAGCCCATCCTCCTACCCATTATCCCTCCAAATGGCATCTATAAGCCCATTCCCGACATCACACTGCTAACATTCTACTATGTGAGTGTAAATTTCTAGGCACTCTAGTGTTCAATCATCTTCCACCTTCGGATCACGAAAGGCACGCCAGCCAATCTACATCCTCAGGTCTAAGAAGATTGAACATGGGAAACAGTTGTACCCCAAAATTTTCCCTCCCATATTCTTCAAGATTTGCCAGATCAAGCTTCAAAATCTCTCAAGGGTTGCACAGTCCAATTGCCTCCTAACACAGTCAAAATTAGGGTTTTGGTTCTTGCAAAGAAATTGAGGTTTCCAAGGGTCCAATCAAGTCCCATATGCCTATATACATTGTCAAGAATCCATATGTCAAGTTTCAAGACTCACAACATCAAATTGCACAGTCAAAAACCCTAAATGCTCCACAGTCAACTGCAGGGGCAAAATGGTCATTTGACAGTCAAAAGTCAAAAATTTTGGTCAACATCTTATTTTGAAGCCACAAACATCATTTGGTCAATTCTTGATCATGATTCTCAAAGCATGGCTCAAAAAGTCTCAAGATGCAAAAGTTTCTATTTTTGGACAGTTGAAAAAGTCAACTGCAAATTGACCAAGGCATAACTTCTTCATGGTTTATCAGAAAAATTCCATCCAAAGCTCATTTTGAAGAGGATGAAATTTTCTACAACTCATCTTCACACTTCAAGTCCAAGAAATGCTCTCACAAAAAGTTATCAATTTCAACATTATAGGTCATTTTCAAAAGTCAACAAAAAGGCACTTTAAGTCAAAGACCATAACTTGAGATTGGTAAATCAAAATGACATGGGACCAAAGACATTGGTTAGAGGACTTCAAGACCTTTCCAAAATGTCCAAGAACATGATCATAGCTTCAAAATTATGCAAGATATGCCTTGGAGAAGTTGGGAAATTTTTGGGAATTTTGAAAAGTCAACTTTGCTTCAAAAGCATTAAAAATGCTAATGGGCCTTAAATTCTTCCTTGAATCGTTACCCAAATCATATGCACGACCCATTAAGCTCAAAGGGATTTATTTTCTTATTTTTAATTAATTAATTGAATTTTTAATCATATTAATTCATTTAATTAGATTTAAATATGAGAAAAATATCAAATAATGGTTTTAAATCTTTTTTGTGCAGCAAATATGTTCATTATATCCAAAAGATTTCGTGCATCATCTCAAGGGGACAAGATCATCCCTATTTGGCAAGATTGGCATGGAAAAAAGATTGAAAAAGATGTGATAAAAATCAAATATTCAAAACATAAATGCATGGATCTTTGGGCTTGTTTTTGACCTAGTTTCATTCACTTACTTATGCACAACTCAACCCTATTCCAATGGACACGAAAAACTGCTAAAGAACTCAGAACCAAGTTGCAAAATTTTCACCAAAACTTGAAAACTGAAATCATAGTTACAGGGCGATTCAAGGCTTCAAAACACTTCCATTGCCTTACTGACATTGCTAGGATTCGATTGCAACCACTTTCCAGTCCCCATACTCCAAGAATCGGTAGAACAGAATCACCCTTTTCATGAATATGTCCATAATCGATTTTTGATTTCCATGCATTATTCATGTGTTTTATTTGTTGATTTACACTAATAATGATGTTCTGAAGCGAATGGTACCATTTAATTGAACTAACGATGCTTCTATCCAAATCTGCCATGGATGAAACCTAGGGTTTCAGAAACTCCAAATTAGGGGTTCTCATATATGAAAAAATTAGCCCTTAAAACCTGTGTGGACGAATTCACGACATCAAGACGAAGCAAACCATCTCCTCGCGCTTAATTTATGTTACTTGTACGCCTATTCGCTATTACGCCCTGTGCTATTTAGTGGGGGTTTAAAACCCCCGCTATTTGCTTATATTGCAGGTACAAAGATGAAGACGAAGCTAGCGTGTCATTACATGATAGGGGGATTCAAATACTGGCGCGTAATTTTTTGTTTACACCACTAACTAATGTTTTTGTATATTATGTTTTTTATCTATCCAAATAACAAATGCACGCGTTAGCTCAGTTGGTGGATGAGTTGTCTTACAGGTATAGGGACCTGGGTTCGATTCCCAGGTCCCCCCATATATTGCATAATTTTTGTTGTAACGTATTCCCATGCAGCTTCCAACCAAAGGTTCACCATACACGCATATGTCAAGGCCTGACAAATGGCTTCAAAGTCCAATCTGAAGGCTGCAGGATGAGGTCCATGGTACACTCAGTCAACCATCCCACACGTGATACCAAAAGGTCAAACGAGTCCTTGTTCAATGGGCCAAAATTGCTGCAATTTACCTCCCTATGGGGCCTGAAACCCCCCATGGTTTGCATCATTTTTAATTTTTATTTGATTTTCTTTTCTAATTCTTTTTAATATTTTAATTATTTCTTTTTTTTACCACAAAATAATTTTCACAATAATAAATCAGAAACTAAAAAATGTTTATTTTTTATTAATATTTAATTCACCATTAATTTATTTTGTAAATAAACTCTAACCATTAATTTAGTAAATTAGGTTTTAAAACTTTGATCCTTTTCTTAATCAATAAAAAATAGGTAGAAATTAGGTTTTTGACATTTTATCCTTTTTTAAATTTTCCCTCATTATTTATTATTATTATTAATTATTATTTTTGTAAATAAATATGTAAATAATTAATTAGCATAAACTAGGTCAACTTTAATATTTTCATTAATAATTAAAATAACTTAGAATTAGGGTTTCTCTTGATTTTTAATTCATAAATACAAAAAACATAAAAACGTTTTCTTCTTTTTTTTCTTTCTTTTATTAAATAATTAATCAAGTCTTTAATTTCAATTTAATTTTAAAAGGGTCAAAACCCTCGGACATTCAATTTCAATTTCTTTTCGCGCGTTTATTTTCTTTTGAATATTATGTAGCTGCTCAAGGCTTGTAATAGTAATTAGGTCTTTTTACTTTCCGCATTTTTATCAAACGGGTCTTTGTAATTTGGCGATGTATAGACCCGCGCCTTGTAATAGTGTAGGATTTATCTTTCCGCATTAAAATTTCCGCACTCTTAAACTGCTAACTTTGTATGAAAGAATGTATGGTTAACTAAAAACAAGCGTAGCTCACAAATGCATGATCAAAGACAAATGTTAACATGAAAACAACACACAAATTCACACACCACTTCTAGGGTACGCCTCACCTGTTGCCTTGCCTTCGAAACGTGGTCGTCGAGTATAGGACGTTTTAGTAAGTCCTTATGTCCATGATCCAGTTGCCTCGAAACGGTGGCCTCAGATTAAAAAGGGTCAAGGACATAAGGGTAGCTTCTAAGGTGTCCTACTATTGCTCCGGTGACCACACTGTCCCTAAAAAACGAATTGACCCGAACACCTCCGACGGTGGTGCTACCTACCTCTCAATGGTGGGATGGCACTACCTTAAGGACATTTACACAGCCTAATTCCTTAGGGTAGGTAGATGACTCATAGATACTTGCTCTATTCAAAAACAAATCAAAACTCTTTTCACACCGACACTTTCAAAAAGCTTTCAAAACAATTTTTCAAACACTCTTGAGGACTGATACAAGAGTTATTCAGAAACTTTAAAACGAAACTTTTTCAAACCCACTCACACTTTGAAAAGCAAACACTTTTGAAAACACAATGAGCAAGTATCTAAGAGCCCATGGATAACCATGGATAGAAAGGGTGCTAACACCTTCCCTTTCTATAAATCTACCTCCCGAACCGAGAAACATCTCGAAAAGGAATTTTGCTATGCTTTTGTCCTTTCCTTGTTGGAGAAAATAAAAGACGGTGGCGACTCTTGCTTACCGCGACATTTCGCGAACCAGCATTCCAAAACAGTCAGTTCTATTTCCACCGATCACAATGTCCTTCTTTCTTGATTTTTCCATAAATCCATGAAGGCTTCCATCTATAGATTTAAGAGTTGGATTAATTTTTCCAATTCTTAATTCTTAGATATTTGTTAGTAATACAATTCTTTAATAAATCTTCCTATATGACTCAATATAGGAAAATATTTAAAGCTAACATATACTTCTTCTTTGCCTCGTGTGTTCATCTTCTCTTGTCAAATGTTTTGAAGAACCTTCTTATATTCTTTCCAGAGTATCCCACATTTTCTTGGCACTTTTACAATGATGAATGGTGAATATTTTAATGTCATTTAAATGACATTATAAAAGTTTTTTAGTTAAAATATCTATGTCTATCTTTTTCGTTCCAAAAAGAGAAAAAGGGTTTTTCCACTACTTTATCATTAATTTGATGAGTAGGGTAAATCGCACCATCAACTATTGTTATCTATAAAAATATTTAAATTTAATTTGCCAAAAATAAAATTTTCTATTTTCAAAATGGTGGTGGTGAGTTTAAAACAGAAATTGTGTAGGAAGTCATCTTCCTCCTGAGACGATTAGTCCTTTAAGCAGGATTTAGGCACTGATATCACTTGTTGGACTTGAGACTTCACACAAGATGGGGGGGGGGGGGGGGGGGGGTAAATTGTGTGGTTTGGAAAAACATGGTTTTAAAATATATTATTTTTGCAAATTAACTTAAATCAGAGTTTTAAAATCATTTTCAAATAGTAAGCAGCGCATAATAAAAAACATAAAAGCAAAGATAAGGGAGGAAGGAGGACACAAATAATTATAGAGGTTCGGTCAAAACTAAAGGACCTACTCCTCTCCCCAAGACTTAGCCTTGAGAGTTTCTAATAATAATTGAGAGCTTTTAGTAGGAAAGGCTCACGAACCCACTTATACAATGAAATGGTGGTTGATTTTCAACCAAATATTACAAGACAATGGATATGGGTGTTTGTGTATTTTTTCTAATAAATTACTGAGAGTGAAGTGGCCATTCTCCATTCCCAACTGCGGATTAAAGGAATTAGTCTCCTTTCCATGAGCACGGACCTTATAGAGGTTAGTCCTCAAGTTCCAAATATTTGAGCTCAATTTTGGTTTAGTAGGATAACCAAATAACCTATGATATTTTAATTGGACTAATCTCAAACCTAGGAAGATTTTTAATATCGGTTAATATTCAACTAATCTTAGCTTTACTGGCTAACCAAGAACCATGGTAAGATTATCAAAGCTAGATAACCTTTAACCTAAATAGGATTTGATCACACAATCTACAACCAAAGCTTTTATCAGGTTTAGCTTCGAACCAATTGTATGTTCGGAGTGTGCCTAAGGAGGGGGGTAAATTAGGATTTTGAAAAATCATCTGATTTTAGACTTAAGTTGTTCTTATTTTTCTGGTTTGATGTTAAGTGTTTGAAATAAATAAAGTGCGGAAAAATAAAGAACACGAGAATTCA
The DNA here is from genome assembly GCA_948472305.1 of Vicia faba. Classification (NCBI taxonomy): domain Eukaryota; kingdom Viridiplantae; phylum Streptophyta; class Magnoliopsida; order Fabales; family Fabaceae; genus Vicia; species Vicia faba. Next base: position 1,602,836,486 of record OX451736.1, read on the forward strand.
TATTGGCTCCCCTTGCAATCTGAAGGTACTCTAGTCCTCTTTCAACACGAAAGATATTTCACTATTGTTAGATCTTTCTACAAGCCTCGCACCAAGACCTTTTCTACAATATTCTAACAACAAAACCTCCAAGAACAATTATCTTGGATTAACCAAGTTGAAATGAGAACAAACATCTCTAATTCAACTTTCTTGCTTCCAATAATCATGGACAGCAAGGATACAAACCATACAAGTAGAACAAGAAAACAATCATTTTTATTCTACTCTATTATTTCCAACAATCTTGGACAATAAGGAAATACAACCAATTCTAGAAATTATTTGAGTAATAAAGTTGATGAATATATATTAATCATAATGAATGATCTTCTCTTCCAAACAAGCAATTTATAAAGGTATATTAGTGCTCAAGTGTTTATGAATATGAGAGGAATTTTTCTATACCTATATGAACACAAATGCAGAAAAATTCTCAATGAAAATTAAAGTATTAAAACACTTGTTTGAAAAATAGTGAGTAAATGAATTCAAATTGCTATGGAATGTGAGCAACCCCTTCATATAATTGGTTTTGAATGATGGCAAATATATATGTAAAATAATCAATTAATGTTACATACATGTGTGCATTGCAAAAATATAGTATAACATGTTTAAAATCAGTTAGAAATGTGTTTTACACATAAAACACTGTTATGAGTCGACACAAACAGCTTTGCATCGACGCATACTTAAGCAAAGAATCATAAAAACGACTATGCTTCAGTATGAGTCGACACATCCATGTTATGCATCAACTGATAACATGTTGATGCCCTTGAAATGAAATCTTTAACCTTTATTCATCAATACATAACTTCATGCATCGACACATAACATGTTGATACCCCTGAAATGCAACCTTTAACCTTTATGTATCGATACATAACTTCATGCATCGACACATGATATGTTGATGTCCCTGGAAAACATTTTTGAACTCTTATGCATTGATACATAACATCATGCATCGACTCATAACACGTTTTGTCTTCAAAAATCAAAAGTTCAATCCAGTATGTGTCGACACATACGTGTTATGCATCGACTCATGTGAAATGGTTGGTTCTGTAATATGTTGTAATATCTGCTTACATCGACTCATAACAACATGTATCGACTCATCCTGTGTTACATAACTAACATGAGTCGACTCATGCTAACATGCATCGACTCATAATACGAATTTCTGTCTCTAACTGTTTTCTATTACATATATAAGTAAGTTTTTTCAGCAGAAAACAACATGACACATATTACAATTGTGAGCATCAATTCTGAGCAGCAAGAAGCCTGAAATATACTTCATCTTCATCATCTTCTCAATCATCTTCATTCAACAACAACAATGAAAATCAAAGATCTTTGTTCAATTGGATCAAGAGATCAAGAGATAACATTCAGTTGTGCATTCAAGCGATCTCAACTGGGTTGAAGATTGTGATGGGGGCTTCGAGGAAAAACTAAGGGGTTTATCATTCAAGGACGAGCGTGTTCTTGAGGGTTTGTTAGTCACGATCGCACAAGTCGAATTCAGCCGTAACGGGGGGTTTTGACATCAGAGGGATTTTTGCAAACAGGTCGTGGAAGCGAAGGATTGGTTATGGATCTTGCAGGGAATCTTAATAAGGCTCATATCAAGTGGAGGTTCTTACAAGAAGAAGAATATCTTAGGGATTTCTTTCTGTCTGTGTAGTGTAACCTTGTATTCAAACATTCAGCAAAATTGTTATAAGAGTTCTCAATTTCAATTTTGGAATTGAGAGGGAGACGTACCCACACACGAGGACGACAGTGGGGAACTTCCTTACCAAACTGCCTGCGTATTATTCTTTCTTTCTCTCTATCTCTTTACACTTTCCATTATTTTGTGATTCAATTGGCTTGCTGAGTTTTCTGTTTAATGATAAAATAGTGGTTCAAATACTTTCATCAAATCACCATTATTAATCATCAAACAAGCATATGCCAACCGTTTGACAAAATTGCTTGCAAGTTTTAATTCATTGGAAACATTGTTCTAGTGATAAGTGCATTAAAAACGTTAAGTAATATGTGTTTAAGATTCATCTATTTCATACTAATAAAATCCAGCAAGTTTATCGCATGTCCGGTTTTCTAGTAGTCGGTTCAAAATAGACGGAAGTTGATTCTAGACCTTACTTTTCCGCTGCTTTTAACAAACTTTTATAAAAGATTTTAAATCCTTGAAGAATAAGGAGGTGATCTATTCCCCCCCCCCCCCCCCCCCCACCCCCTTCTTGATCACTTGCCACACTGTCTAACAAGTGGTATTAGAGCGCCAGTTAGCTGGTGCTTTGTGTCTACTAGTAACGCTATGGCCTTTGAACCAAAGGGGCGTATAATAGAGCTCCTATTTTCAATGGTGAAAACTATGGCTACTAGAAAGACTACATGCGAGTACACATAAATTCTATTGACAGGAATGTATGGACTGCCATTCAGAATGGTCCTTTTCAAATTACCATGAGGAATGATGCAGGTGCAATAGTACCTAAACCTGAAGATCAATGGAATGAAATAGATGAAAAGAAGTGGTCATGCGATTGGAGAGGCAAAAATATGATAATCTCAGCACTTGGTGTTGATGAGTATTATAGGGTGTCTCATTGCACGTCCGCTAAAGAAATGTGGGATGCTTCAGAAATTTCCCATGAGGGCACTACTGAAGTTAAATAGTCCCGCATTAACACACTCAATCAAGAGTTCGATCTCTTTCGCATGAAAGAAGGAGAATATGTCTCCGACATGCAAAAGAGATTGGTTCATCTTGTGAGTCGTTTAAATGCACTTGGAAAACCTGTTTCCAATTAAATTACTACTAATAAAATTCTGAGATGTCTTAGCAGGGAATGGCAACCTAAAGTAACAGCTATCAAGGAAGTCAATGACCTCACTACGCTTACCATTACAACTCTGTTTGGCAAGCTGGAAGAACATCAACAAGAATTGGAAAGTCTTGAAAAATATGAAAACAAGAGTAAGGAGAAGAATAAAGACAGGGAGGGTGATAATAAGTCAATAGCTCTAATGGCTTCTAGCTCAAAGTCCTTAAACAAAGAGCAAGATGATAATGACTCAACTAGTGATGAAAATTCTGATGATGAAGAAATGGGACTTTTTGTTCGGAGATACAATAGGTTTATTCGAAAGAATGGAATCAAGCACTCTGATAAGAATCTCATAAGCTTTCTAAAACAACCCAAAAAGTCAAGGCAAGAAGAGAATAAAAAGAAAAGAAGTAAAGGACCTTGCTACAATTGTGGTAAAGTTGGACACTACAAACTGGACTGTCCAAAGATGAAAAAGGACAAAGGAAAAGCTCCACCAAAGAAGTCCAATAAACAAATAAGAGCTTACATTGTGTGGGAAAGTGATAGTAATTCATCAAATGATGACAGTTTAAGTGATAGTGATGAGACTGCAAATTTATGTCTCATGGCACACACCAAAAATCAGTCCTACCACAAAAAAACAACCACGACAAGCAAGTAAGACAAGCATATCCTAAAAACTTTTCTTCTATGACTTTTTCTGAACTAAAAATAGCTTTTGAAAAACTGCAAAACAAAGCTGAAGATGCTTTTAAGAGATTATCCTCCGATAAACAAATATTTTCATTCTTGGAGAGTAAAGTCTATAAATCTGAAAAAGACTTAAAATGTCTAAAAGCTAGTATTGCAGAAAGTTCAAAGGATAAGGATGTTAGAGGATATATTCCTAGAAGGGAATGTGAAGTTTGTCATATTTGGCAACAAGAGGTTAGAACTTTTAATTCCATATTGGAAAAAGCTTTACAGCCCAAGGTTACTTTTATCGTTGATCCTAGATTTTTTAAGAAAACGTTAAATCCACCATATGCAAAATATTTCTTTGTTGAAAATATTCCAAAGGATTCAATGATCAGAAGTAATAAAATACATCATCATCATGGCTTGTGTCATTATTGTTGTCGTTTTGGTCATACCATTGAAAAATGTAAGTTTAGGAGATTTCTTGTTCCTAAAGGCATCTACAAATTGAGGCCTAAAGCAAACCATGTTACCACTTACCCATATAGACCCAATAAAAATTGGGTACCTACCTCTCTCTTTTGATATTGCAGGAAAAGTGTCTTACATTCGTGGATAGAAGATGGTTTCTAGACAGCGGGTGTTCAAGGCACATGATAGGTAACATATCGCTCTTCATTAACTTCAAAGAAAATAAGAAGGGATTTGTTAATTATGGAGACAATAATAAAGGAGCTATACTCGATAAAGGTAGTGTAGGTAATCCCTCTACCACTACTATTTTTGTTGTCCATTTAGTTGAGGGGCTTAAACACAACTTGTTAAGTATTAGCCAATTGTGTGACAAGGGTTATAAAGTTACTTTCACAAACACTTGTTGCATAATTGAAAATACTGAATAGAATATTGTGTTTAAGGGTATTAGAGTAAACAACGTCTATATGTTTGACCTTTTTTATGTATCATTAACAAGCACTAAGTGTCTAGTCACCTTGAATGATGATTCTTGGCTTTGGCATAGACGTCTAGCGCATGTTAACTTTGATTTGCTTAATAAGGTTGTTTCCAAGGATCTAGTAGTGGGTCTTCCAAAGATAAAATTTACAAAGGATCACCTATCTGATGCGTGCCAAATGGAAAAGCAAACGAGGGTCTCTTTTAAATCTAAAAATATGATTTCCACTTCACGACCCCCTTGAGCTTCTCCATATGGACCTCTTGGACCTTCTAGAACAAAAAGTCTAGGTGGAAATTATTATGGTTTTGTAATCGTTGATGACTACTCTAGATTTACTTGGACTATATTCCTTCGTAGCAAAGATGAAACTTTTTATGCTTTTAATAGTTTTGCAAAACTATCTCAAAACAGAATGGAATTAAAAATAATTACATTTCAAAGCGATCATGGAGGTGAATTTTAAAACCATCTCTTTGATAAGTATTGTGACAAGCATGGTATTGAGCATAATTTTTCAGCACCTCGAACTCCACAGCAGAGTGGAGTTGTGGTGCACAAAAATCGTGTTTTAGAGGAGTTGGCAAGAACAATGCTCAATGAGGGTGGATTACCAAAATATTTTTAGGTTGATGGAATTAGCACCGCTTGTTATGTTTTAAACAAAATATTAATCCATCCTATTTTGGATAAAACACCTTATGAACTTTTAAAAGGAAGAAAGTCAAACTTGTCACATCTTCACGTATTCGGTTGTAAATGTTTTGTTTTGAATAATGGCAAAGAAAATCTTGGGAAATTCGATGCAAAAGCAGATGAAGGTATCTTTCTCGGATACTCGCAATCAAGTAAAGCATATAGAGTATATAATAAGCGTTTACTTACTGTTGAGGAGTCATTCCATGTTTCTTTTGATGAATCTTATCCGAAAAATGCCGAAAAAGATATTTCTCTTGATGGTGCAGGTGTATCTACAGAAGACATACTCAAAGAAACTGTTGAGGAAATTGATCAGTCCAAAACAGTTGACGATGAGGAGGATGCTACTCCAACCCCTATCTAAGATGTTTCAATAATCACCATTTCCACCAATCTTTCCAAGGTCCCTAAAAAGCCTGTTAAGATTACATCCGCTACGAAGTTTGTTCCTCTGAAAATAACTATGCCTGGGCATGTCCCCTACATTTCTGACAAATCAATACCATGGAATTATGGTGGAGAAATCTACTACCATGGTGTTAAACAAGTTGAGGTAATCGAAGAAAGATCTGATGAAAAAGATGCCAGCATTGGAAACATTGCCGGTACGAGCAAGATCACCCGAAGTGGGAGAATTTTCTCTCCAGAGATTACCCCTCCAAAGGCAATCTTTGGACCCTCAGCTGCTGCCAAAGTTACTCCTGCATCGATAAAACTTTCCGCAAGAACTCCGTTAATTGAAGAAGCTGTTATTCCTGTGGTTGTCCCTCCTACTTCTGCTGATAAGGGGAAAGGGATCCAAGATGAGCTCGTCAGGACGAGGGCTCAACCTTTGGTCATCCCCTAAACCTCTAAGAAAGAAATGGAGGAGATTCTGAAAATACTTAAGAAGAGTGATTATGACGTGGTAGAGCAACTGGGGCAAACCCCCTCGAAGATCTCCATGTTAGCATTACTGCTTTGTTCAGAGGCGCACGCCAAAGCATTGATAAAATTTCTGAAGACAGCCCATGTGCCCCAGGAAACCTTAGCCGATCAATTCTAAGATTGTGTAGCCAGCCTTACCGCAGACAACGGTCTGGGTTTCTCTGATGCTGACCTGACTCCGAAAGGAAGAAATCACAATGACGCATTACATGTGTCAGTAGAATGCCAAGGAACTACTCTAGCCCATGTTTTGGTCGACACTGGTTCTTCTTTGAACGTGCTGCCTAAGAAGGCTCTCGACCGATTGGATGGTGAAGGCTTGGAGCTAAAACCAAGTAATATCATTGTAAGGGCATTTGACGGGTCAAAAAGAATGGTACATGGGGAGGTCGACATTCCCATTAAGGTAGGCACTGAAGTGTTCCCCTCAACTTTCTATGTGATGGACATTCGCCCATCATACTCTTGCTTGCTAGGGAGGCTATGGATACATAATGCTGGCGCAGTCACCTCCTCTCTACATCAAATGCTGAAATACCCTGTCAAAGGAAAAATCATAACCGTGCACGGTGAGGAGGAATATATGATCAGCCATCTGAACTCCTTTCGGTATGTAGAGGTGGAGGGTGAATTCATTGAAACGCCATTCCAGCACTTTGAGGAAGTCTCTCCCGAGGTGGCAGTAGCAAAAGCGGTAGCTGAGATACCCAAGCAGGTGGCCAGGATGGCATCTCTAAAAGACGCAAAGGCTGCAATGAAGAGCTCAACATGGGGTCAGTTGCCTGATATTCCTCACAAAACAGACAAGTTTGGATTAGGATTTACTGCTGCGGGGCAAAAAGCTATGCGCCGTTCAAAAGTTGAAAGAACACCCATCAAGATTTCTCCTTATGGAATAAATGCTTTGGAAGACGAGGACGAAGAGGCCAACATTGAAGACTGGATCTTCCCAACCATCGGAGGAGGATTGCACAACTGGGAGGCGAAAGACTTCGTCCCCATTACTTTTATTAATCAGTAATTATCTGTCAAACATTTCATGTTGGTCTATAATAATTACTTTTAAACAATTTGCACGCTACTTTTTCACCTCATGCCTTGCCTGGGGCATGTAGGTCCATTTGTAAGGGTTTTAATTATTTTCATATTCATATGCCATGTTTAATGATTCATTGGACGTTTTTCATTGATAAACTACTGTGTTCATTTTCTTTCCTTTTGCATTTTTGTTCAAGGATGGCTATCCCTTACACACACCCACACTCGCAAATGCAGGTACCCATCCACTCTGGATTCTATGGGTGACCCTTCTGCTATGTCATTCAATAACTCTGAAGATCTGGTCAATCATGCTGAGTATGAAGATGACAAAAATTGTGAAGTACCGGGAGAGCTAGCCAGACTTCTACAACAAGAAGAGAGGGCCATCTTGCCTCACGAAGAGTTGTTGGAAACTATCAACTTAGGAACAGAGGAAGACCGGAAAGAAGTACAAGTGGGTGCCAATCTGGAACCAAGTGTCAAGGAGCGCTTGATACAACTGTTGAATGAATACGTTGAAATCTTCGCCTGGTATTATGAAGACATGCCGGGTTTAGACACAGACATCGTGGTTCACCGTCTCCCTACAAGAGAGGACTGTCCACCGATCAAGCAAAAAATCCGCCGAATGAGGCCCGACATGTCTGAGAAGATTAAAGCAGAAGTAATGAAGCAATTCAACGCTGGCTTTCTGGCTGTTACATCCTATCCATAATGGGTTGCTAACATTGTGCCAGTACCTAAAAAAGACGGTAAGGTCAGGATGTGTGTGGACTACCGGGATTTGAATAGGGCTAGTCCTAAAGATGATTTTCCGCTACCGCACATCGACATTTTGATTGACAACACAGCTCAGCACAAGGTGTTTTCCTTCATGGATGGATTCTCGGGCTACAACCAGATCAAAATGGCCCCCGAGGACATGGAGAAAACAACCTTTGTTACACAATGGGGTACCTTCTGCTACAAGGTGATGTCGTTCGGACTGAAGAACACAGGGGCAACTTATCAGCGCGCCTTGGTAGCTTTGTTTCATGATATGATACATCATGAGATCGAAGTTTACGTAGACGACATGATAGCTCGATCACAAACAGAGGAGGAACACCTTGAGCATTTGTAGAAGCTGTTTGCCAGGTTGAAAGAGTACAAGCTCAGGCTGAATCCAAGTAAGTGTACTTTTGGAGTTAGGTCTGGTAAACTTCTAGGATTTATTGTCAGCAACAAAGGCATTGAGGTCGATCCAGCAAAAGTGAAAAGTATACGAGAAATGCCTGCTCCCCGTACTGAAAAGGAGGTTAGAGGGTTCTTGGGGCGCTTGAACTATATTGTCAGGTTCATCTCTCATCTGACGTCTACCTGTGAGCCAATTTTCAAACTATTGAAGAAAAACCAGGTAGTCGAATGGAACGAAGATTGTCAAGCTGCTTTTGATAAGATCAAGGAGTATTTGCTAGAACCTCCTATTCTGATGCCACCCGTCGAAGGAAGGCTGCTGATCATGTATCTGACCGTTTTGGATAACTCAATGGGGTGCGTGTTAAGCCAGCATGACGAGTCTGGTCGAAAAGAGCATGCCATTTATTACCTTAGCAAAAAGTTTACCGACTGTGAGACTCGCTACTCACTGCTCGAGAAAACTTGTTGCGCTTTGGTATGGGCTGCTCGCCGACTAAGGCAGTATATGTTGACTCATACCACTCTGTTGATTTCCAAAATGGATCCTATCAAGTATATCTTCGAAAAGCCTGCTTTATCTGGAAGAATCGCTAGATGGCAAATGATCCTGACTGAGTATGACATCCAGTACACCACCCAAAAAGATATAAAAGGGAGTGTACTAGCTGACCATCTAGCGCATCAAGCTATCGAAGATTATCAATCCATGAGATTCGACTTCCCGGACGAGGACATCATGAACTTGGACAACATTGAAGGTAACGGACCGTATGACGGACCTGAAAATGGATCCCGATGGACCCTGTACTTTGATGGTGCTTCAAATGCACTTGGAAACGGTATCGGTGCGGTACTCATTTCCCCGGAAGGTTGCCACACACCTTTCACGGCCCGACTTTGCTTCAGCTGCACCAACAACATGGCTGAATATGAAGCTTGCATCTTTGGTCTCAAGGCTGCTATAGACTTGGGGATCAAATCTTTGATCGTATTTGGAGACTCGGCTTTGGTTATCAATCAAATCAAAGGAGAGTGGGATACCAAACATCCTAATCTCATCCCATACAAAGAACATGTCCTGACATTGTTGCCTCATTTCGAGCAAATTACCTTCGAGCATTTCCCGCGAGAAGAGAATCAGCTAGCAGATGCTCTGGCTACAATGTCTTCCATGTTTAAACTCAATTGGGATAATGAGGCTCCCCAAATCACCATCGAGCGAATGGATGAACCTGCGCATTGTCATGAGATTAATACCGAAGAAGTAGTGGAACAACCTTGGTTTCACGAAATCAAAAGGTATCTCCAGACTAGAGAGTATCCCAAAGGAGCTTCCGTAAATGACAAGAAGTTCCTAAGGAAGTTTGCTGCCAAGTTCTTCCTGAGCAACGACATCCTCTATAAACGCAGCCATGATTGTGTTTTACTCCGATGTGTGGATAAAGCTGAAGTACAGTTAATCATGACTGAGGTACACAGCGGTACGTTTGGCACCCACTTGAGCGGGCATACAATGGCTAAGAAGATCCTAAGGGCGGACTATTACTGGTCTACCATGGAAGCTGACTGCCATCAACATTCCCGTACTTGCCACAAATGTCAAGTCTACGCTGACAAGATTCATATTCCTCCGGTTCCTCTCAACATTCTGACAGCTCCTTGGCCATTTGCAATGTGGGGCATTGACATGATTGGAGAGATCAAGCCCACGGCATCCAATGGACATCGCTTCATCCTGGTCGCTATTGACTATTTCACCAAATGGGTCGAAGCAGCTTCCTTCGCCTCTGTTACTAAAAATGTGGTTGCCCGCTTCATCAAGCAGAACCTTACATACCGGTATGGTGTTCCCGACAGGATAATCACGGACAACGGTACAAATCTGAACAATACTATGATCACCGCATTGTGCGAACAGTTCAAGATTTATCATCACAATTCATTTCCCTATCGGCCGAAGATGAACGGTGCTGTTGAAGCTGCGAACAAAAACATCAAGAAGATCATTCAAAAAATGACAGTCACTTACAAGGACTGGCATGAGATGTTACCATTTGCTCTGCATGGATACCGTACCACGACACGTACTTCAACAGGGGCAACCCCATTTTCTTTGGTATATGGCATGGAAGCTGTCTTACCCATGGAAGTTTAGATTCCTTCTTTAAGGATTATGAAGGACGCTGGTTTGAATGAAGATGATTGGATTCAGACCCGACTTGATCAACTCAATTTGATCGACGAGAAACGACTCACTGCTATTTGCCATGGTCAGACGTATCAAAAACGGATGATCAAGGCTTTCAACAAGAAAGTCAGACGTCAAGTATATCAATTCGGAGATCTCATAATCAAGCGGATTATCTTACCGCAAAGTGATCCCAGGGGAAAATGGACTCCTACATACGAAGGACCATTTGTGATCAAGAGCATATTTTCTGGTGGTGCAATGATTCTAACCACCATGGACGGAGACGATTTACCGCACCCTGCGAATGCAGACATAGTCAAAAGATACTACGCATAAAACAACCCGACAAGTCGAAAACCCGAAAGGGCGGCTTGGGCAAAAAAGGGTTTCCCGGTGGATCGAAAACCCGAAAGGGCGATTCAGGCAAAAGTTAGGGAATTAAAGCGTATGAATATGTCTCGTTGGATCACTTTAAGGACAATCTCTTCATCAACCAGCTCCAAGCTTCTGATCAATCCAGTCATCGGCGGGCGAAGCATTGAATGGACAGATATTCAGAGTTGTGAAGGCTATAGCAGAATGGGGATCCCATGGAATTGTTTCACATAGCCATCTTTCTTTTGTGTAAATTTTTCAATTTTTACGACGACATCCTCTTACTAGGATGACTGTCTCCTTTGTACAAATATACTCATAGAAAGTTAATGTAAATACTTTTCCAAATACAGAAATTTGCTTTGTCTTCCTTTTGCTTTTCTACACTTATGTTTTATTTGAGAAACGTCCAATGTTTTGTTAAATAGGCATATGCATTTGAACGTAATCATTTTCCTTACAAATCAAGAAAGATGATTGCTGATAGGTTGAAGGTACAGGTAGATATCTTGATGCCCTTTCAGAAGGAATCCTTAGCAGAATTAAACTTCAGGATCTCCAGCAGAACGAAAGCTTTCTCAAAACTGATCTCCCCAGCCAGAGGGCCTTCCAGAACTCAATTCCCCTCAGAGTTAAATTTCAGAATCCCCAGTGGAGCCTTAAAAATCTGAAAATCCAATCCCCAGCTGAGCTAAAATTTCCAACTATCAATCCCCAGCGAAACCAGACTAGTGAACCTTCTCCCCACAGAGATACTTCCCACTAGACTGAGGATTCTCAGTCTTACTTCTCCAGCATAAGTCTACCAGGGTCTGAACTCCCCAGTAGAGATCATCAGAATTCTCTTACCCCGCAAGTCACCAAGGAATTCCAATTCCCCGCAGTGGTCCTAAGATCCCTCAACAATTGAAGATCTTGCATTCCCCAAGCAGAATGAAGACTCTCATTCTCAGTTCCTCACAGGATATTCAGATATTCCCCAGTGAAGATCTCCTCAGGACCGAAATCCCCAGTAGATTGGCATACAACCCAAGCTCCTGATTCTCCAACAGCAGTCTCAGGACTTCTCTTTTTCAACGATCAAAGGATTTTCAATCCCCTGCAACAGTCAAGGAATTACTTTCCCTGACAGCAGTCAAGATTCTTTTATCTCCAGCCATCCAGGATTCATCTATCCTCAGCAAGACAGCTTATCAGCTTATATGCGCATTCATCACATTCATATCATAAACATTGATATAACATATATTGCATCATGCATCATGACATTGCATACAACTAACTCTTTACCTTTTCAGGAAGGATCAGTCGACAGACAAAGATCATCATCTTCTGAGAGTCTTTCTAGAAATAGTTCAGATGTGACCCAGACATGGCGACATTCTGATACTTATTCCAGATTCATCCAGATGCAGTTTTACACGGACTCATCATCAGGCAACCCTACATCGGTTCCTATTCAATTTCAAGACTTCTGAAAACAGTTTACGGATTCTCCGGACATAGATGTTAATCTATCGCTTGTTCAGACTCAACTTTTGAAAACAGTTTACGGACGCTTCCCAACAACGGATGCTGCTATATTGCTTATTCAACTTTAAGACTTCTGAAAACAGTTCACGGGTTCTCCAGTAACAAATGTTAACCTATCGCTTGTTCAGATTCTTCTCATCTTTTGAAAACAGTTTACGGACGCTTCCCAACAACGGATGTTGCTCTATTGCTTATTCAACTTCAAGACTTCTGAAAACAGTTTACGGATTCTTCCCAACAACGGATGTTAATCTATCGCTTGTTCAGACTCAACTTTTGAAAACAGTTCACGGACGCTTCCCAACAACGGATGCTGCTCTATTGCTTTTTCAACTTCAAGACTTCTGAAAACAGTTCACGGGTTCTCCAGTAACGGATGTTAACCTATCATTTGTTCAGATTCTTCAACTTTTGAAAACAGTTTACGGACGCTTCCCAACAACGGATGTTGCTCTATTGCTTATTCAAACTTTTGAAAACAGTTTACGGACACTTCCCAACAACGGATGCTGCTCTATCGCTTATTCAACTTCAAGCCTTTTGAAAACAGTTTACGGGTTCTCCAGGCACGAATGTTAACCTATCGCTTGTTCGGATTCTTCCACCTCTGAAAACAGTTTACGGATTCTCCGGACACGGATGTTAATCTATCGCTTGTTCAGACTCGACTTTTGAAAATAGTTTACGGATTCTCCAAACACGGGTATCAATCCATTGCTTATTCAAGACCCCCAGTTCAGAGATGTTCCAAAACATGGACACCTTTCTGATACTCATTCCAGATGGCATCTTTAAGCCCATCCCCGACAAGATTCTGTCACCCCTCTAGATGGCATCTTTAAGCCCATCTCCAAATGGCATCTCTAAGCCCATTCCCGCATCCATTATTCTGACGAGTGCAAATTTAAGGGCACTCTAGTGTCCAATCTCCTTTTACCTTCAAGACGCGAAAGGCCAACCTGCCAATCTAACTCTTCAGGTGCAAGAAGATTGAACAGGGGAAACTGTTGTACCCCAAAATTTTCCCTCTCATTTCTTCAACATTTTCTCACCACAAGACCCTTGGAGCTCAAGATCAAGTTAGGGTTTGCTCTGCTCAAGACTCCTCCTTGCACTGTTGACCCAAATTAGGGTTTGAGTTTGCACAAAGATGTTTTGACCTAAAATGACCAAAGTGATTTCCATGCGTCCTGTTGGATTCACAAGTTTATCCATACCAAGTTTCAAGTCTTGATTCTAATCTTTGCCCAGTCAATTGGACAGTTGACCTAGAAATCAGCTGTATTGGGGAAAAAGTCAATTGTGGCCAATTGACAGTCAAACCTCATGATTTTTTGACCCACATCAACATTATGAACTCATATGAACCATTTGGTCAAGTTTGGATCACAATTCCACAAGAAATTTGATCAGATCACCAAAAGGGCAAATTGGTCATTTTTAGGGTTTTGACTGCATAAAGGCAATTTTTGACTGTTTGACCTAGCCAATGGTAAACCAAGCTCACATATGGACTCAAGGACTCAATGGCATGGTCTTGACACATTCAACAAGTTCAAAAGGTCCCAAATGCACAAGATTGACAGATGAATTTTCCAGTCAACTAATCAAAATGTGACTGTATACTGAAAAGTCAAACTTTGACTTTTTGGTCAAAATCAAGTGCCAAGATTCATTTTTCATCAAGACATGTCAAATTATGAAACTTGTTCATCAAGAAACCCAAAATTGCAAATTAGGATTTAGAATGAGAAAATTTCATAAAGAATTTTTCTAAGTTATGAAACTTCCTTATTTTTTCCTAACTTTGTCTCATTTTTTCATCAAGATACAATTGGATTCAAGCAAAACTCAAAACATGAAAGTTGTAGTAGATTGCAAAATCTACAACTTTGATTCACAAAGTTTCCTCAAAAGAAGCTTGTATCTCAAGTTATGATTTTCGGAACAAGGGTGCAAAACATTCTTAACTTAGAGAAATTTTGACCTATTCTAGGCAGGATTTTTGTCCAACTTCATGGCCACTTTTCACATAGTTAGACTTGGAATTTCAATTTGCATTACAAATATGGATTGTATTACACATTCCAAGCTTTCCAAATTGTCCAAGAACTTCTCAAACACCCTTGTGGTTAGGGAGAATCGAATTTGCAAAGTTGGGCAAAATTCACTTTTGATTCATGGCCAAAGCTTATTCATAACATTGTCATTTTCAAGTCAGCATGGTTCAAGCTAGATTACAGGCCTCTAATCCTTTTCACACTAAATAATTAAATGCCAAACCATTGTGCCAAGATGTTATTTTGTTCATTTGGTCATTACATGCAAGATTAATCCATATTTAGAAAAAGCAATTTTGCCATTCTTGTAAAGATACACTTTATGTCAAATAACAAATCCAAGAGGCATGGGCCAGATCTTTGAAGCTAGCATTTGTACACAAATCACTCTGATCAAGAACAAGAGGTGCAGCATATTTTAGGGCATTGGACAGGCTTGTTTTGAAACTTGCATTTCCTTGCTTACATTAGAAGAAAACTTGCAAACTGATATCCATCTCTCATACCTGTAAACACCAACCTAAGCAAACTTTACAAACATCTTTCACACTCCCTAACTAACCTAAAGCACGACCAAACCACCCTTCATCCCTCCTCATACAGAAGATCACATTTTTTCTGCAAAACAGGGCACTTGTTGCAGTTTGACTTCCCCAATCCATTTCACTCGTGCGTTTTGGCCAAAGAGAGTTCAAACATGTTCCATATCATCCATTGAAGCTATCCCAAGCATTGAACACAAATTGTAACATCCATATCTAAGTTTTCCATTTCCACTTTTCAGTTTTGCAGGTTGACTTCCATAGCTCGATACAGTTAGATTCAAAGCAAGCTAAGTGTTGGAGAAGGTTCCTTGGACCTCAGGCAAGCTGTACAAGTCCTCAAACACCATTGAAGTTGGCCATATTACTCTGTCCAAGTCAAGATGAAACAGGTAAAATGTGAACTTCTATCTCTCTATCCAAGCATATTTAGGCTTAAGTTTGTGAAGGAAGTATGTTCTACTCATAGCCCTGAAGCTATCCATGTAGTTACTTTTCATTTATATTGTGTGTGCTATGAGAATTTTGGACCTGAACATGGAAGAAAACTTAGGTCAGAAATTGGGGATGGAGAAATTCTCCTTCGTTTCTGAGAGTTAGGTTAAGTTTTTTATATGTATGAATTCGTCTTTCCATGCTCTATAATGTTTGTGTTATGAGTTTTTGTTGAAAGTCAAAGAATCAGGAGTTTGGATGAAGCATGGAACACGCGCGTTTTTCTGTTTGAACGTGGCTGAAGGTTGAAGACAGAGTTTACTTGGGCTGGGCCTGAGTCAACTTGCTGTTTGCACCCTTTTTTTTTAGTTTTACACCCCCCTGGCCCATTGTGTGATATTTTATTCATTTTTTGATTTTTTCTTTTTGATTCTGACTTATTATTTTTTGCTCAAATATAAAAAATATTAAAAATATTTTTCCACCCATTTTTGCATTTATTTGGAATTTATTTGTTTTATTTAAACTTATACATGTAAAATAATATATATACTTTTATTTAAAATACTAAAAAATAACACAAAAATATATATTTTTTAGTTATTATTTTTTTGTTTACGTTTTGAAAACATTTTCTAAAGATATACTTTTTTTTTATAAATAATTAATATTTCATTTTTGTATATATTTAATATATTTAATAAATAGTATAAATACTTATACATATTTTATTAAATATTTAGGATAAAATATAAAAAATAATACCTTTTTATTTTTATTAATATTTGACATCAAAAATACTTTTTACAATATGCTTCTCTTTTATTTATTTTTTGTACAAATTAATATATAGATATGGTATATAATTAATAAATAATTGCCATTTATTCAAAATTAGGGTTTTTGCCCTAAAACCATAAAAATATCAAAAATTAACCCTTTTTATTTTGTTTATATTTTATATTGAAAAATACTTTTACATACATAAAAAACCATTTTTGTGCATAATACATTTTGCATATTTATTGTATTTATTTAATTATTGTACAATTAAATAACTTGTATATTCAATATGGATGTAATAGTTCTAGATTTCATTTCTTGCTAAATATCCCCCATTCAAACATTTGTACCTCCATCCCCATAATTATGTTGTAATAATTTAGGACTTTAAATTTCCGCATTTTAAAACTTTCTAATTATGCCATGATAGACCTAAGGTTTGTATGCAAAAATCAAATAACAAATAGCTTGACCTAATTCAAAGACAAAAAAGCATGAAAATGGACAACACCAATCACACTTGCACCCTTAGGGTTACTCCACTTGTTGCCTTCCAAATGGGCCATGTTGCATGTTGAGTTTCTTTGGAAAAACAAAAACAAATCAAAATGATCATAGTCCCTCGATGACGCTTTCTCAAGTTGCCTAAAACAAAATGATCATAGTCCCTTCAAACAAAATTGCCAAAGACACTTGGCACTATTGCATTCATGGTCTAAACGATGACCCGCGCCCGTCCCGTTAACATCCTAACACAAGATTGTCCACCAAATTCAATGGTGGAACAATACTGTTAAAAGGGTTAAAACATAGGAAAGATCTTTGAGAAATTTAGGGTAGATAGCTCTTGGTTACTTGACCAACTTGCAAAACAAATCCTTGCCATTTTTCAAAACACACTCCATGACACAACTTTCAAAACAACTTTCAAAACCTTGAAACATATTTTCAAAAAGACAAACACCTTTTGTAAAACATTCGAGTAAAGAATTGTTACAAGGGTTGCCTAGACAAGGCATCTTTTTTAAAACATTTTCAAACCCACACACAAAGCATCATTTCAAACAATTGAAAGCACCATTTCAAACAATTGAAAATGCAAGGCAAGTGATCTAAGCAAGTAACTAAGAGCCCGTGGATAACCATGGATAGAAAGGGTGTTAATACCTTCCCTTTCTATAATCTACTCCCCGAACCCATGAAAACATCTCAAAGGTTTTTCCTGTGCTTTTTAACCTTTCCTTAGGATAAAATAAAAAGTCGGTGGCGACTCTTGCTAAACCGAAACATTTGAGAAAACAAACGCAAAACCTCAAGTCAGTTCTCCCACCGTATCACATCATGGTTCAGCAAAAGACAATCCACAATAGCTCTATCAACAGCAGAAGCTGAATACATAGCAGCAGCTGGATGCAGCACACAAATGCTCTGGATGAAAAGTCAACTTGAGGACTTCTAGATATTTGAGAGTAACATCCCTATCCTCTATGACAATACTTCTGTTATTTGTCTCAGTAAAAATCCTATTTTGCATTCTAGGGCTAAGCATATAAAAATAAAACATCATTTTATTAGGGACTATATTCAGAAAGGGATTCTAAATTTAAAATTTATTAACACATACCATCAATGGGCTGATATATTTATAAAACCTCTTTCTGAAGATAGGTTCAACTTCATTCTGAAACATCTCAGCATGAAGCTCTGCCCAGAATAAAACTGTTTTGATTCCATATCTTAACCTTCAGAACTTTGTTTATTTTTTCGTGAACTACTGATCAATCTTTCTTCAAATCTTTAGAAGCACAAATTGTATCAGAATCTATCACAATCAAGGATAGAAATGTGTTGTTCACTCAAGCAAACAAGTGTCATCCAGTCATCAACTACTTTTTGAGGCTGAACACGTGTTCACGTTTCTGAAAGGTCAAAAGTGCTGATTGGATGTGTTGTACCCCAAAATTTGCCCTCCCATATTTCTCAAAACATTTCAAGAAAAATTCACAAGTCAAACCCGGCGCGTCATATTCAGGTGTTCTTTCACCAAGATATCTCTGATAACGTATTCTCAATTTCAGGTTCGGCTCAAGAGTCAATTCTTTAAATAAGGTATCCGAAAGTGTGAGTTTTCTTGAAGAAATTGGTGAAAAAGTGTGCTGAAAGTGCAATTTTTACGCGCTAAAAAATTCATAACTTGAAGACCGTGACTCGTTTTGAACCCGTTCCGGTGGCCAAAATTCCATCGTGACATTATCTACGTTTTCATCTCTCACGGCTGGAAGCCAATTTCGATCAGAAGGTCTTCAAAAATGTGGATTTATCAAGTATTTTCATACAGAAAATTTGTGACATAAGTTTATTTGCGTCATGTTCAGAAAATCATAACTTAGTCAATTTTCATCATATCGAACTGGTTCTGGCGCCAAAATTTCACAAATTGAGTTGGCTACATTTTCATAGAAGGTATTAAGTTCAACGGTATTCAAAAGGCCTTCGTTTTTTGCTCAGAGTGCGTGACACGCTGAAAATCCTGAATGCTGAATAATATTTCATCTCGGCCGAAACTTCGAAAATTCATAACTCGGTCAATTTTTATCAGATTGGGCTCATATTTTTACACAAGGTCATTGACTCAGATATCTACAACTTTTCTTCAAAAGTCGAGACCGAATTATGCTCCGATCAATACCCATTTTTATTGAAGAACGTGTTAGAGTCGACACTAGAGCCCAAAATAAGTTTGTCTGAGCTGAAACTTCAAAAATCCATAACTAATTCACCGTTTATCCGATTGAACCGATTTTCGGACAAGAGTTAGTTCTCGATGTCGGCTACATTTTGTTTTCACATTTCAAATTCAAAAATTGCACTTAAGTCCCTGCGATTTAGCCTGGAAAGTGACGAACTCAAGTGAACATTGGAGGCCCAATTGCACATTCAAAGCCCATTTTCTTTGCTCTAATTTCCATTATATAATCTCATTCTTTTCACACAAACAAAGAGAGAGAAAAAACCCTTGCCACAACGCTGTCAGAATATCAAATTGTTTCAAGAATCCTAAAACCTTGAAATCTTTATTACAAATCTCTCTCTCACTACAAACAAGTCATCCCGGTTACAAACCAAAATCTCACTACAAACAAGTCATCCCGGTTACAAACCAACATCTCACTACTTCTCCCGTAAGGGTAAGGCTGGCTTGATCTTTATGATCAAAAAGGCATAAAAGCATTCATATCACTACTTCTCCAGTAAGGGTAAGGTTGATTTGATCTCCATGATCAAAAGGATATAATCATTCATACATGCCATATTGGCCTAAACATTAAATTTCTTCATATATTGGCTTTTATTTGTATTTTATGATATATAAAAATTTATTTAATGTGTTCATGAGATTAAACACTGCAGATTTAGACAGGATCCCATGCAGGTTCATTAAGGAACGGTGGGACCAAAACACAAATGGCCAAAAGCCAAAACAGAAATGGCCAAAATGAAACAGCTTACACATGACACCAATACATGGCGAGGCAGACATCCTGAGAAGGTTAAGGAATGTTGAGGCCAAAACACAAATGGCCAAAAGGCAAAACACAAATGGCCAAAACAAAACAGTTTGTACATGACGCCAACAACTGTTTCACCCCTCCAATCAGGCCCGTATACTCCTAAACTCTCTCTCTCTATTTTTATTATTTTCCTTTAATTAATTAATCGTTGTTCTTTTTATTAATCACTAACCAATTAACATTTTTTCTTAATAAAATCAAAAACACAAAAAATATTTTATTTATTAAAATTAACTTCATCACTTTTATTTTTGTAAATAAATTAATTTAATCAATTTAGCTTTAATTAGATTTAACTTTTAATATTTTTTACAATATCTAAAATCAATTTAGAATATTAGGTTTTTATTAGCATTAATTCAATTTATTTTATTTCTTTAAAAACTCAAAAATCCAAAAATATTTTCATTATTTAATTTAATTTAATTCCATTTAATTCAAAAATAAACAAAAATCCTTTCTTTAATAAAAAAGGGTCAAAACCCTAAAAACTCGCCGATTTAATTTTCTCGCACGCGATCCATTTACCATATTGTAATTGCTTCCGGTATGTAATAGCTTTTAATTAGGACTTTATTTTACCGCTTTATTTTATTTTCCGCATTTTAAATTAAAGGGTTGTTTTTGGCGATGTAAATACCCGACGCCTTGTAATAGTTTAGATTTATTTTTCCGCAATTTAAATTCTGCAACTATACACTGTTAAATGTTTGATAATAGGGAATGCATGACAAAATCGAATGTATGAACTTAAAATCAACATAGCTCACCCATGACATGTAAAGATAATATAACTGAAAATTAACACACTTGTACATGCCACTCCTAGGGTACGCCTCACTTGGTTGCCTCGAACATGGTCATTGAGTATAGGAAGTTTTAGAGGTCGCCCTCTTGTCCAAAGATCATAAGTTGCCTCGAAATGGTTGCCTCGGAAAAAATGATCTAAGACATTAGAGTTACCGCTAAGGCATCCTAACATTGCTTTAGTGACCACACGTCCCTTAATCGAATTGACCCGAAAAACTCTAACGACGGTGCTACCTACTCCTCAATAGTGGGATAGCACTGTCTAAAGGACATTTGCACAGTTTAATTCCTTTTTGAGTTGGTGGATGTTCTTAAGTACTTGCTCCTTTTAAAACAAAACAAATTTTTTCGTACTTACACTCTCTTCAAAAACAAAACTCTTCTCAAAACCCACAAACACAAAGAAAAGCAATTTTTGAAAACACAATGAGCAGGTATCTAAGAGCCCGTGGATAACCACAGATAGAAAGGGTGCTAACACATTCCCTTTCTATAATCTACCTCCCGAACCCGAGAAACATCTCGAAAAAGGAATTTTTCTGTGCTTTTGTCCTTTCCTTGTTGGATAAAATAAAAGACGGTGGCGACTCTTGCTTACCGCGACATTTTGCAAAAACAAACGTAAAATGCAAACCAGCATTCCAAAAACAGTCAATTTTATTCCCACCGATCACAGAACTGGAGACTCTGCTGGGGATAGATTATTCTATAAGTGAGGTGTACCTTAGGAATAGATCACTTGTGTTTTCAATTGTATGCTTTGTATGCTTTAATTTTGTGGGCTTGTATCGGAGTTCTATAGATGCTAACCCGGATCTGGGGATACCCTTTAGGTAAGTAGCAATAAACTGTGAGGGATCTGTACGGCGTAGACCGATATGGATGAAGCAGTAGCTACGTTGGTGTGGCATCTTAGTCTGTACCGGTATCCCTTGTGTTGGAACAAGGAGAATATGGGTCTTCTAAGGAGTCATTAAGCACCAACTGACCTTAGAACCTTAAATTGACCAACTTGGCCATAGAACAGTAGCAGTATGCTACACTCATTGAGACTAAACTCTCGTGATGATTCCGACTGCAAGAAAAGGTTGCTAAACTGGAATTATGACCGATTGAGGGTAGTCAGTGATATTGAGATCCTGTAGAACCCGGTTACTATTTTTAGGACAGGTTTAAACCAACTGAACTGAAAGAGGGTAGTACCTAAGCTCCATGCCAGCCTGAAATCTAAGGGCTCTTTTGTGTGACTTGTGTGCCTTTATCATGTTTGCCTTTTGTGGATACTTGTGGTGTGCCTTTACTATGACATCATGACATAATAACATTGCATACATTTTTCATAAGGACTAACCTATTTCAAAGACAAGAGGGTTTCATCTTTGCTCTATTTTGTAGGTCATCATGATTCCCATGCGTAGGAATACTATCCGGATCAACTTTGTCCAAGTACCTACCTTGCTGAAAGAGTTGGTTGTCAGGATACCAGACACTACTTCCTTCATCAGAAGGCATGGTTCTCTTCTTAGTTTGGTCACCTCAAAGTTGGATGAACAAATGATGAGTGTCCTGGTCCAGTTTTATGAGCCGATATACCATTGTTTCACCTTTCAAGACTTCCAGCTGGTCTCTACCCTGGAAGAATTCTCTGAGTTTCTTGGTATCTCTGTTTTTGAGCAAACTCCATTTACTGGTTGGGAAAAGACTCCTAGGCCCGAGGAAATTGCTGCAGCCCTTCACTTGACAAAGGAGGAGGTAATGGCCAACTGGGAGACCAGAAGTGGAGCTAAGGGTTTTCTGACTAAGTTTTTGGTTGACAAAGCTAATTACTTCTGGGACAGCTTAGACTTCAAGGCGTACGAGGATATTCTAGCCCTCTTGATTTATGGTCTGGTATTGTTTCTGAATCCTGACACTTTTGTTGGTATTAATGCCGTAAAGATTTTCATCTCTCAGAATCCGGTACCCACTCTCTTGGGTGATATGCTACATCAGCTCTATGCTCGTACTGCCCAAAAGCGGGGAACTTTGATGTGTTGTGTTCCTTTATTGTCGAGGTGGTTTATTTCGCACCTCCCTAAGTCCGTGCTGAAAAACAAAGAAGGAATGGGCTGGGCTTATAGGGTGATGGCTCTTTCTAGTGATGACATTATCTGGACTCTCAAAGGTATGGATGAGGTGACTGTGTTGATCGCTGTGGAGAGTATCCTAATGTTCCATTGATCGGACTCCATGGAGGGATTTCTTACAACCCATGTTTAGCTCTCCGTTAGTTTGGAAGGGACAGAAGAGAGGGGCCTCATGAGATGTTGATGCCTCATATCATCTTTGACTTTCAGGGAGATAGTGACGAGCTGCGTCGTAAAGTCATAAAGGCTTGGGACATAGTCCACAAATCTGACCCACATGAGTTGGGCCCGAAGACTTCTCTGCCAATGGAGCCATATCTCAGATGGGTCCGCATCCATGCCCAGAAGTTAGGTATGCCATACGAAGCTGTCAGGCCTGTTACTCTTGAAGTTGCTAATGAGGAGGGGGTTCCTCCAACTATCCTCCAACCTTATATGCCCACTGATTTGGGACACTGAAGAGGTCTTGGTTACAATTGAGGAATGAACGGGATTCATACCGGGAGAGGTTCAATGAACAGGAGCAGAAGATCTAGAAGTTGACCAGACAGTTGGAGAACGAGTGGATCCTGAATGATTATGTTCGCACTGAGAAGAAGAGACCATTGGAGCATTGATGGACTTTTGATGACTTCTTTTACAGTTTTCATTTACTTTTCAATACTTCCATTCTTGTAACGCCTAAGGGCAATTTGTTGAACAATTTACATTTTGAAGTTTAAAATCTAATAAAGTGTGTTTCCTTTCTTGTTTACAAACTTGAATCCCGATTGTCTTTGAAATCATAAATCATATGCATTTCATCCCATGCACTTCATAAACATGTACCCTATTACAAGTCTCTTATCTTCTTCGTTGTTTATTTCAGCGCTCAATCATCATGTCTGCTGAACCTTCCACTGAGCAAGCTATCAAGGCCCTCCAGGCCCATAATGCCCAATTTCAAGAGCTATTCATGAATCTAGCTAAGGGTCAGCAAGACCTGAAGACCTTGATTGTGAAGGAGAAAAAGAATAAGAAGAAGAGGACCATCTTGTTCAACACTGGACGCAGGTTTGGAAACGGGTTGCAGAATGAAGTTGATCTGACCACCTCATCAGGAGGGAAGGATAGTCCACAAGAAAGGAGGGCTCCTAGCCCTATGGTCTCTGACAATGAGACGAACTATGATGAAGAACAGTATCCTCCTGCTGAGGATAAGTACAAACAGCTGGAAGACCGTTTGAGCGCTATGGAAATACAGAAGGTGCCCGGTCTGGACTTCGGAGATCTGGGTCTATCATCTGGGGTGGTGATTCCCCATAAGTTCAAGGCACCTGCCTTTGCCAAGTATGACGGAGCTTCCTGTCCAAAGCTGCACCTCCGGTCATATGTGAGGAAAATCCAGCCTTACACTGCTGATAAGAACTTGTGGATCCATTTCTTTCAAGACAATCTCTCAGGGACTCAGCTTGAGTGGTTCTATCAGTTGGACGGAGCCAGTATCCGCAGCTGGGAAGATTTGGCTACTGCATTCTATAGGAAGTATCCGTACAACTCCGACCCTGCTCCTACGCGTACCCAAATCCAGGGTATGTCAATAGGAACGGGTGAAGGACTTAAAGAGTATGCGCAGAAGTGGAGAGACCTTGCAGGATGGGTGCAACCACCTTTGGCTGATCGTGAACTTGTTGACATGTTTTTGGGGACCCTGTCTGGTCCATTCTTTAACCATTTAATTGGAAGCTCTTCAACTGGGTTTACAGATCTTATTTTGACTGGTGAGAGGATTGAAGCTGGTATTAAGGCCGGGAAGATACAAAAGGGTACCTCCTCGAGCACCGAGAAGAAACCGTTTAAGAAAGAGTCCAGTGCTGTCTACAGTTCGAGAAGACAGAATAGACCTGAACACCGCCAAGCTGTCAATGTGGTTGTTATTTCAAAACCTGCCGGTGCTCCTCAGCATCACAACCAACAAAGGGACGAGAGACCTCGAAGGCAATTCACCCGTCTCAGCATGACTTTGTCTCAGATCCTGCCACAGTTGCTGAAGACCAATCTGGTGACTATAAAAGAAGCTCCAAAGAATTCAAATACAACGTCACCAAGGTATAACCCTAACGCCCGCTACGCTTATCACTCTGAGAGCCCGGGGCATAATACGGATGCTTGTTGGGCTTTGAAGAACAAGGTCCAAGACTTGATTGATGCAAAGGAGATTGAGTTTGAGGCGTCCGAGAGGCCTAATGTTGTGACTGCTCCCATGCCCAAGCATGGAGTGAATGCTGTAGAAGAAGACTTGTTTGTAGTTTCCGTGGATGATATTGTTACCCCTCTGATGACTGTCAAGAAGAACCTGTTGCTAGCCGGTTTATTTCCGAGTTGTGGCGAAGGTTGCCATATGTGTTCTGTTTTACCTATTGGTTGTCCATTGCTGAAGTCAGGTATCTAAAACCTGATGGATAGCAAGGAGATCCTGTTTGAGAAGACTGATGTTCCCTCCACTCCTTCTGAAGAAGTTGCCATTATTACCATTTTCGACAATTCTTCAAAGGCTCCCTCGAGGAAGCCTGTTAGAATTACATTTGTTCCGAAGATCGCACCTGTGATCATCACTGTTCCGGGGCCCATCCCCTATACCTCTGACAAAGCTGTCCCCTGGCACTATGGGGCTGATGTTTATGTTCTTGGAGTTAAGCAAGAGTTTGATGTTGATACCGGCGTCAGCAACATTACTGGGCCTACTAAAGTCACCCGCAGCGACAGACTTTTCTCACCTGATATTGCTCCACCAACCGTCCGAAGACCTGTTGTCATTACACCTGCAAGTGTACCCACTGCCATTCCTGATCAAGTTCCTATCCTTACCCCTGTCGCCGAGTCATCTAACGCTCGGGGCAAAGGGATCACCATTGATGTGCCTGCCCAGACAGAGGCACCGAAGACGATTACTGTTGAAGCTTCCAAACAGGAGATGGAAGAGATTTTGAAGATTATTAAGAAGAGTGATTATAATGTAGTTGAGCAGCTGGGGAAAACCCCATCCAAGATTTCTATGTTGTCATTGCTGTTGTGTTCAGAGGCCCATGCCAAGACCCTGATTACCTTCCTGAAAACTGCCCACGTGCCACAAGAGACATCAGCTGATCAGTTTACCGATTGTGTGGCCAATTTAACTACTGATAATGGTTTGGGTTTCTCCGACGCTGATCTGACTGCTAAAGGGAAGAACCACAACGATGCCCTGCATGTCTCCATTGAATGCAGGGGCACTACTCTTACACATGTGTTGGTCGACACTGGTTCCTCATTGAACGTCTTTCCCAAGAAAGCTCTAGACAGGTTGGATTGCAAAGGGTTGGAGCTAAAATCAAGTAACATCGTAGTCAGGGACTTTGATGGGTCTAAAAGGATGGTGCATGGTGAGGTTGATATTCCAATTAAAGTTGGTTCTCAGGTCTTCAATTCTACATTCTACGTGATGGACATTCGGCCATCCTATTCTTGTTTGCTGGGTCGTCCATGGATCCACAAGGCTGGGGCCGTAACCTCCACACTCCACCAGAAGCTGAAGTATCCAGTCAGAGGGAAAATTGTGACAGTATAGGGGGAGGAAGAGTATATGGTCAGCCACCTCAACTCGTTCAGATACGTAGAGATGGATAGGGAGTTCATTGAGACCCCATTTCAACACTTTGAAGAGGTTCCTCAGACACTAGCATCAGCTGAGACTGTGGTTGAAGATTCTCCTATGAAGATGGCTTCCTTAAAGGATGCCCGGGCTGTTACTGAGAAGGGTGAGTGTGTAAACTGGGGCCGACTTCCTGATTTCACTCAGAAGACTAACAAGTTTGGTTTGGGTTTCACTACAGAAGCTCAAAGGGTTGTTCATAGTGCAAGGATTGGAAGACCTCCTGTGTTCATCAGCAACTCGGGAGTAAATGCCATTGAAGATGATGTGGAGGAATCTGAATTTGACAGCTGGATCTATCCTACGACCAACGGTGGACCAAGCAACTGGACAACAAAGGACTTCATCCCTATTACTTTTGTTACCCAATAATGAACTCTTTGTTTTGAATTTGTAACAAACAATGTTTTGAAACTTTATGGCCCGGTGTCTTACCCGGGGCACCGTGGCTTCATTTGTGATGGCTTTTGTGTGTCATTTTCATATATCATTAATAAAAGCATTGGACGTTTCTTGCATTTCAAATTTTACGCTCCTTATTTTTCTTTATTATATATATTGCAAAACAGCTATTTTACACACACTCACATATACAAGTCTCAATCCACTCTAGATCTCACTGGTAACGACTCTGCTACTGCCAGTTATGACTTCGAAAATCCGATCAACTTAGCCGAACACGAAGGTGAAGATGATTGCGAAGTGCCTGTTGAACTTGCAAGACTGCTACTCCAGGAAGAGAGGGCCATTCAGCCACACGAAAATCCAGTGGAAACAATGAATCTGGGTACTGAGACAGACAAGAAGGAAGTCAAGATTGGTGCAAATCTGGAGCTTAGTGTGAAACAGCAGTTGATTCAGATGCTGCATGACTATGTTGATATCTTTGCTTGGTCTTACAAAGATATCCCTGGGTTGGATACTGACATTGTGGTTCATCGCCTGCCTACCAAGGAAGACTGCCCTCCGATAAAATAGAAGGTTCGCCGTATGCGCCCAGAGATGTCTAAGAAAATCAAGGCCGAAGTCATGAAATAGTTTGACGCCGGTTTTCTAGCAGTAACTTCTTACCCTCAGTGGGTTGCCAATGTGGTTCCAGTACCAAAGAAGGATGGTAAGGTTCGAATGTGTGTTGACTACAGGGATTTGAACAGGGCAAGCCCTAAGGATGACTTCCCTCTACCTCACATCGACGTTCTGGTTGACAATACTGCTCAGCACAAGGTATTCTCCTTCATGGACGGTTTCTCCGGTTATAATCAGATAAAGATGGCTCCCGAAGACATGGAGAAGACCACTTTTGTTACTCAATGGGGTACCTTTTGCTACAAGGTCATGCCTTTTGGGTTGAAAAATGTCGGGGCAACGTATCAGCGTGCCATGGTTGCTTTGTTTCATGACATGATCCATCATGAGATTGAAGTATACGTCGACGATATGATTGCGAGGTCCCAGACTGAAGAGGAACACCTTGACCATCTACATAAGCTATTTGACAGGTTGAAGTTGTACAAGTTGAGATTGAACCCGAACAAGTGCACCTTCGGGGTGAGGTCTGGTAAGCTACTGGGCTTCGTCGTAAGCGACAAAGGTATTCAAGTGGATCTCGCCAAAGTGAAAGCTATACAAGAGATGCCAGCTCCTAAGACAGAGAAAGAGGTCAGAGACTTCTTGGGATGACTGAACTACATTGCCCGATTCATCTCGCACCTAATTGCTACTTGTGAGACAATCTTCAAGCTGCTGAAGAAAGACCAAGTGGTACGTTGAAACGATGAATGCTAGGCCGCTTTCGAAAGAATCAAAGAGTATCTCCAGGAGCCACCCATTCTAATGCCACCAGTTGAAGGGAGACCTTTGATTTTATACTTGACAGTACTTGACAACTCAATGGGGTGTGTGCTGGGGCAACATGACGAGTCTGGCCGAAAAGAGCATGCTATTTATTACCTTAGCAAAAAGTTTACCGACTGTGAGACCCGATACTCACTACTCGAGAAAACTTGCTGCGCTTTAGCATGGGCTGCTCGCCGGCTGAGACAGCATATGCTGACTCATACTA
Source organism: Vicia faba (assembly GCA_948472305.1). Taxonomy (NCBI): domain Eukaryota; kingdom Viridiplantae; phylum Streptophyta; class Magnoliopsida; order Fabales; family Fabaceae; genus Vicia; species Vicia faba. Next base: position 1,602,865,021 of record OX451736.1, read on the forward strand.
CTCTGTTGATTTCAAAGATGGATCCAATCAAGTATATCTTCGAAAAGTCTGCCTTGTCCGGAAGAATAGCAAGATGGCAGATGATATTGACTGAGTATGACATCTAGTACATAACTCAAAAAGCGATCAATGGAAGTGTATTGGCAGACCATTTGGCACATCAGGCAGTGGATGATTACCAGTCTATGAACTTTGAATTCCCGGACGAAAATATCATGGTAGTGACTGATTGTGAGATACTTGGACCGGATGAAGGACCTGAGGAAGGATCCCAATGGTCTATGTACTTTGATGGAGCTTCGAACGCTTTGGGTAATGGCATTGGCGCTGTAATCATATCTCTTAAAGGCTCTCATACTTTGTTCACCGCCCGACTATGTTTCAACTGCACCAACAACATGGAGGAGTATTAAGCATGCATCATGGGTCTTCGAGCTACAATTGACCTAAGGATTAAGTTTCTAAGTGTCTTCGGAGATTTCGCTCTCGTGATCAGTCAGATCAAAGGCGAGTGGGATACGAAACACCCAAATCTTATTCCTTACAAGGAGTATGTATTGACATTACTTCCCCACTTTGAGGAGATAACCTTTGAACACTTCCCTAGAGAAGATAATCAGTTGGCGGACGCGTTAGCTACGATGTCTTCTATGTTCAAAGTCAAATGGGACAATGAGGCCCCCCCGAATCATTATTTGGAAATTGGACGAACCTGCACATTGTTGTGATCTCGAGACTGAAGAGGTAACAGAAAAGCCCTGGTATCATGAAGTGAAGAGGTACCTTGAAGCTCAGGAGTACCCCGAGGAGGCATCTGTTAATGACAAGAAGTTTCTGAGGAGATTCGCAGCAAAGTTCTTCATCAGTAATGGCATTCTTTACAAACGTAACCATGCTTCAACCTTGCTGCGTTGTGTAGATAGGATTGAAGCAAAAAGGATCATGGCAAATCTACATGAAGGTACTTTCGGAACTCATTCCAGTGGACATACCATGGCAAAGAAAATCCTTCGGGCAGGATATTACTGGTCCACAATGGAAGCCGACTGTTATCAGCATTCTCGGACATGTGACAAGTTCCAGGTCTATGCTGATAAGGTGCATATTCCTCCAGTTCCTCTGAATGTTTTGACAGCACCTTGGCCTTTTGCAATGTGGGGCATTGATATGATCGGAGAGATCAGACCTACGGCATCCAACGGGCATCGTTTCATCTTGGTAGCGATCGATTACTTTACAAAGTGGGTAGAAGCAGCTTCCTTTGCTACCGTAACCAAGAACGTTGTAGCACGGTTCATTCGGCATAACCTGATTTGTCGATACGGTGTACCAGAAAGGATCATTACGGACAATGGTACCAATCTCAACAACAAGATAATCACTGATCTCTGCGAGCAATTCAAGATACAACACCATAACTCTTCTCCCTACCGACCGAAGATGAATGGGGTTGTCGAAGCTGCAAATAAGAACATTAAGAAGATCGTGCAGAAGATGACATTGACTTACAAAGATTGGCACGAGATGTTACCATTTGCTCTTCATGGGTATCGTACCTCAGCACAGACGTCAACGGGGGCAACACCATATTCCTTAGTTTACGGCATGGAGGCAGTCTTTCCTATTGAAGTTCAGATACCTTCGCTTCGGATTATGAAGGATGCAGGTTTGAGCGAAGATGACTGGATTCAGACCCGGCTTGACCAACTGAACCTAATCGACGAAAAAAGACTTACTGCTATTTGTCATGGTCAAACGTACCAAAAACAGATGATCAAGGCATTTAACAAGAAAGTTAGACGACAAGAGTATCAAGTTGGGGACCTGGTAATCAAGCGCATTATCTTACCTCAAGGTGATCCCAGGGGCAAATGGACCCCTACTTACGAAGGGCCATTTGTGGTTAAGAACATCTTCTCGGGAGGAGCAATGATTATAACCACCATGGATGGTGACGACCTTCCTCACTCCGTCAATGCAGACATAGTGAAAAGATACTACGCATAATCTAAGACCCGCTAGGTTGACTGGCCTAGGCAAAAATAAGGGCTTCCCGGCGAACCAAAAGGGTTCGGGCAAAAATAAGGGATGAAAATGAAAAAAATCTGTACACCCGACAAGTCGAAAACCTGAAAAGGCGGCTTGGGAAAAAAGGGGTATCCCGGTGGACTGAAAACTCGAAAGGGCGGTCCAGGAAAAAGTTAGGGATAAGCATAACACTATGTCTCATTGGATCACCCTGCATCCAGACTTCGGTATCAACTATTAAGCTCAAGCAGCACTAATCAATTTGATTCATCTTCAACCAGTAGCAAAGTGATGAGATGCTTGAAGATATAAAGGCAATAGCAGAGTTGGAATCCAGTGGGATCATTCACATAGCTGTTTTGTTTTCTTTGCACAAATTGTATAAATTCTATTTGTTCGGGGGCGTTCTCTTACTAGGACGTCAGCCTCTTGTACAAAAATGCCTATTTACAAGCCAAACTTCAAAATCAATACAAATTCATTTTCAGACAAATTTCAAATTGTTTTTCCTTTATCTGTTTTGTTTTACAAAGAACGTCCAATGTTCATTTTTGATATATGCATTTGACATTAATTGCTGCTCATAAATATTTACATGCGAAACAAAGGACGAATCACGGGTAATATCAGAAATAGGGGAAATAAGAATTGTCCGAGCAGTGTAGTTGCTCTGTCCACCAAGGTACCATGGTAGGTTCAACTGAAGAATGTGACCAAGATACCGTCACTCCTCGCAGAGTAAAACAGTAAGGATAGATTTCCCCACTGAGACTTGCAGCTATGTACAAATCAGTAATACTCTCTCCAAGAAGAGTTAATCTACCATCAGCCCTGAAAAGGTTGGGTATCCCCAGAAAGTCTTAATATTCCTCAGCGGAGTATAAAGGTATTCCCCAGCAAGTATAAGAGCATCCCCCGCAGTCTTAATATTCCTCAACAGAATATAAGAATGTTCCCCGGTGGAATACAAGATACCCCTGGTGGAGCCATTTCCCTAGTGTAGTCTAAAAAAGCTTCCCCGCCAGAGTTGAATCATCTTACCCAGTATATTCTGGAAACTTATACCCTGCAGAGCACAAATAAGTCTCCCCAGCCAAATTCAGAAGGTTATCCTCATGAGAGTCTAACTGGGTTATCCTCAGCAAGTTGCAACCGAAAGATCATCCCCAGCGAAGTTCTTTCTACCCCCAGCGGAGTTCATCATCAAAATCCCCGACAGAGCTTATCAACGGAAGCCTCAGCGGAGTTTATCGTTAAAATCTCAACAAAGTATCTCTTCCCCACAGAGTAATTCCCTGCAAAATAATCTCTTCATCAGCTTATTCCCCAACGGAGTTCTCTTCTCTTGCAGGCTTCTTCTAACAATCATCTTCGTTCATCATCCCCAGCGGAAACGAAGAACTCAACTCTATTCTCCAGTGGCTCCGGGATTTATTTTCCCCAGCTAAAACATCACATTTCCATACATCATAATACATGCATGTACGCATCATACCATACAATCTCATTTATGTTGAGAACATCATTGCTTGATTCATCTCATGCATTGCATGTGACTGACCTTTACCTTTCAGGAAAAATGTAGTTAAGTTCTCAGCTTAGTCGAAGATCTGACCAGTTCTTAAATCTCAATTGAATTATCCTCGGTTGAATTTCAGATAAGGTTCTCAATCTCGACAACTTCCCTACGTCATAGTGTGGACGAGCACTATAACCTCAATGGTATACTCCCGGTAAGCACGAGTCAGTTCCTAGATCTTGATGTTTTTCTCCGTCATAGTGTGGACAAGTTCTATAACCTCAACGGTATACTCCCGGTGAGCACGAGACAGTTCCTAGATCTTGATGAAGATGCTTCCCTACGTCAGTGTGGACGAGTACTATAACCTCAATGGTATACTCCATTGAGCACGAGTCAGTTCCTAGATCTTGATGTTTTCCTCCGTCATAGTATGGACAAGTTCTATAACCTCAGCGGTATACTCCCGGTGAGCACGAGACAGTTCCTAGATCTTGATGAAGATGCTTCCCTACGTCATAGTGTGGATGAGTACTATAACCTCAACGGTATACTCCCGGTAAGAACGAGTCAGTTCCTAGATCTTGATGTTTTCCTCCATCATAGTGTGGACAAGTTCTATAACCTCAACGGTATACTCTCGGTGAGCACGAGACAATTCCTAGATCTTGATGAAGATGCTTCCCTATGTCATAGTGTGGACGAGTATTATAACCTCAACGGTATACTCCCGGTGAGCACGAGTCAGTTCCTAGATCTTGATGTTTTCCTCCGTCATAGTGTAGACAAGTTCTATAACCTCAACGGTATACTCCCGGTGAGCACGAGACAGTTCCTAGACCTTGATGAAGATGCTTCCCTACGTCATAGTGTGGACGAGTACTATAACCTCAACGGTATACTCCCGGTGAGCACGAGTCAGTTCCTAGATCTTGATGTTTTCCTCCGTCATAGTGTGGACAAGTTCTATAACCTCAACGATATACTCCCGGTGAGCACGAGACAGTTCCTAGATCTTGATGAAGATTACCCCCCCAGTTGAATTATGGAGAAGTTCTTAATACTCAGCCGAGGCTTTATCTCAGTTGAAGTACATGCAAGTTCCTAAATCTCAACAAAAGTTAGACTTCCCCAGTGGAATCTTCTACAACAACAAGTATGCAAGTTCTCGTTAAGGAATCTCTTATGCGATCGACACTCCTGCAGATGGCATCTGTAAGCCCATCCTCCTACCAACAATCTCCAAATGGCATTTGTAAGCCCATTCCCGATATCATAATGCTGATACTACACCATGCGAGTGCAAATTTTTGGGCACTCTAGTGTTCAATTATCTTCCACCTTCGGATCATGAAAGGCTCGAAAGCCAATCTATATCCTCAGGTTTAAGAAAATTGAACAGGGGCAACTGTTGTACCCTAAAATTTGCCCTCCCATATTTCTCAACATTTCAAGAAAAATTCACAAATCCAACCCGGCGCGTCATATTCAGGTGTTCTTTCACCAAGATATCTCTGATAACGTATTCTCAAATTCAGGTTCGGCTCAAGAGTCAATTCTTTAAAGAAGGTATCCGAATGTGTGAGTTTTCTTGAAGAAATATGGTGAAAAGTGTGCTGAAAGTGCAGTTTTTACGCGCTAAAAAATTCATAACTTGAAGATCGTGACTCGTTTTGAACCCGTTCCGGTGGCCAAAATTCCATCTTGACATTATCTACATTTTCATCTCTCACGGCTGGAAGTCAATTTCGATCAGAAGGTCTTCAAAAATGTGGATTTATCAAGTATTTTCATACAGAAAATTTGTGACAGAAGTTTATTTGCGTCATGTTCAGAAAATCATAACTTCGTCGATTTTCATCGTATCGAGCTGGTTCTGGCGCAAAAATTTCAAAAATTGAGTTGGCTACATTTTCACAGAAGGTATTCAGTTCAAACGGTATTCAAAAGGCCTTCGTTTTTTGCTCAGAGTGCATGACACGCCGAAAATCCTGAATGCTGAATAGTATTTCATCTGGGCTGAAACTTCGAAAATTCATAACTCGGTCAATTTTTATCGGATTGGGCTCATATTTTTACACAAGGTCACTGACTCATATATCTACAACTTTGCTTCAAAAGTCGAGACCAAATTATGCTCCGATCAATACCAGTTTTTATTGAAGAACGTGTCAGAGTCGACACTAGAGCCCAAAATAAGTTTGTTTGAGTTGAAACTTCAAAAATTTATAACTAATTCACTGTTTATCCGATTGAGCCGATTTTTGGACAGGAGTTAGTTCTCGATGTCGGCTACATTTTGTTTTCACATTTCAACTTCAAAAATTTCACTTAAGTCCCTGCGATTTAGCCTGGAAAGTGACGAACTCAAGTGAACATTGGAGGCCCAATTGCACATTCAAAGCCTATTTTCTTTGCTCTAATTTCCATTATATAATCTCATTCTTTTCACACAAACAAAGAGAGAGAAAAACCCATCCCGGTTACAAACCAACATCTCACTACAAACAAGTCATCCCGGTTACAAACCAACATCTCACTACTTCTCCCGTAAGGGTAAGGCTGACTTGATCTCCATGATCAAAAGGGCATAAAAGCATTCATATCACTACTTCTCCAGTAAGGGTAAGGTTGATTTGATCTCCATGATTAAAAGAGTATAATTATTCATACATGTCATATTGGCCTAAACATTAAATTTCTTCATATATTGGCTTTTATTTGTATTTTATGATATATAGCAATTTATTTAATGTGTTCATGAGATTCAACACTGCAGATTTAGACAGGATCCCATGCAGATTCATTAAGGAACGGTGGGGCCAAAACACAAATGGGAAAAAGCCAAAACACAAATGGCCAAAATAAAACAGCTTACACATGACACCAATACATGGCGAGGCAGACATCCTGAGAAGGTTAAGGAACGTTGAGGCCAAAACACAAATGGCCAAAAGTCAAAACACAAATGGCCAAAACAAAACAATTTACACATGACGCCAACAGCTGTTTCACCCATCCAATCAGACCCGTATACTCCTAAACTCTCTCTCTATTTTTATTATTTTCCTTTAGTTAATTAATCGTTATTCTTTTTATTAGTCACTAACCAATTAACATTTTTTCTTATAAAATCAAAAACACAAAAAATATTTTATTTATTAAAATTAACTTCATCACTTTTATTTTTGTAAATAAATTAATTAATCAATTAGCTTTAATTAGATTTAACTTTTAATATTTTTTATAATATCTAAAATCAATTTAGAATATTAGGTTTTTATTAGCATTAATTCAATTTATTTTATTTCTTTAAAAACTCAAAAATCCAAAAATATTTTTATTATTAATTTAATTTAATTGTTCATTTAATTTAATTCCATTTAATTCAAAAATAAACAAAATCCTTTCTTTAATAAAAAGGATCAAAACCCCTAAAAACTCGCCGATTTAATTTTCTCGCACGCGATCCATTTACCATATTGTAATTGCTTCCGGTATGTAATAGCTTTTAATTAGGACTTTATTTTACCCGCTTTATTTTATTTTCCGCATTTTAAATTAAAGGGTTGTTTTTTGCGATGTAAATACCCGACGCCTGTTAATAGTTTAGATTTATTTTTCCGCAATTTAAATTCCGCAACTATACATTGTTAGATGTTTGATAATAGGGAATGCATGACAAGATCGAATGTTGAACTTAAAATCAACATAGCTCCACCCATCACATGTAAGATAATTAACTGAAAATTAACACACTTACACATGCCACTCCTAGGGTACGCCTCACTTGGTTGCCTCGAACATGGTCATTGAGTATAGGAAGTTTTAGAGGTCGCCCTCTTGTCCAAAGATCATAAGTTGCCTCGAAATAGTTGCCTCGGAAAAAAATGATCTAAGACATTAGGGTTACCGCTAAGGCATCCTAACATTGCTTTAGTGACCACATGTCCCTTAATCGAATTGACTCCGAAAAAACTCCAACGACGGTGCCTACATACTCCTCAATAGTGGGATAGCACTGTCTAAAGGACATTTGCACAGTTTAATTTCTTTTTGAGTAGGTAGATGTTCTTAAGTACTTGCTCCTTTTAAAATAAAACAAAATTTTTCGCACTTACACTCTCTTCAAAAACAAAACTCTTCTCAAAACCCACAAACAACAAGAAAAGCAAATTTTGAAAACACAATGAGCAAGTACCTAAGAGCCAGTGGATAACCACGGATAGAAAGGGTGCTAACACCTTCCCTTTCTATAATCTACCTCCGAACCCGAGAACATCTCGAAAAAGGAATTTTTCTGTGCTTTTGTCCTTTCCTTGTTAGATAAAATAAAAGACGGTGGAGACTCTTGCTTACCGCGACATTTTGCGAAAACAAACGCAAAACGCAAACCAGCATTCCAAAAACAGTCAGTTCTATTCCCACCAATCACAGGATGCATTGAGACACATGTCATGGGTAACCATTTCAAATATCTTTATGAATCCCCCTAAAAATCAGCTATCATTAAAGCTCATAATCATTATATTTAATTCTCTCTCTTGCCGTTTATGTTTTCAAAATTTTTTAGAATCTATTTAAACACATCTCTCACCACTTACCACTTTTTTACCTTCACTTTCACTTTCTCTACAAACTTATTGTTTTCAGTTTGCATCCTTTCTCAAAACCCTTTCATTTTCTTCTCCAAACCATCGTGTGAACATGGCTTCCTCAAGCATCCCCACTTCCAGTTCTCAGAAATCAGATTCCACTGAACAATACGAAGAACCCTACAGAACTCTTCTTACAACCCATCAAAAATCTAGAAGTTCTTTCAGAATTAATCGTGGATTTCAACAGTCTTCAAGAGAATGGGTTTGATCTCTCTGAAGAAGTTAAGGCTCAAGGCTGGGACAGATATTTTGACCGACTGGTGGGTCCAACATTCCCAATTTTGGTAAAGGAATTTTGGATTCATGCTTCATCTTCCAATCATCAAGTTACTTCATACATTATGGGGAAGAAGATAGTTATTACTGAGGACCTCATTGCAAGATTAATAGGCTACAGTGGTGGTGTTGTATATTGCATTGACATGGCTGAAAGATGCGCTGATGTTGCCCTAATTGCTAGAGAAATCTTCACTCTGGGTCTTCCCTCCAGCAAGATAAGGGACTTAAAAGACCATCACAGAATATGGGCCAAGATCATTCTAGGATGCATAAACCACAGGAAGCCCACCAGCTCTCCTGACTACATCAATATTGATCAGCAATTTCTGATCTACTTCATCTCTCAGAAGATTAAGGTAAATCTGGATCATTTGCTGTTTAACCATTTAAGGACTAGTGTCAAGGAACCAGAGAAGAGGAGCGCATAAAAAGGGACTGGATACCCCTAAGAAGACTTATATCAGATATTCTAACAGAGAATAAGCTGATTGATCATCTTACAGAGGCTCAGGAAATCAGCTCTTTGGAAGCTACTGTTGGCAAACCGCTGAATGCAAGAATCTGAAGAAAATGAAGTTGATTGAGAACATCAAGAAGGGAACCCAGCGTCACTTCTTTTGCAACTATCTCCAGCAAAAGAAATCCCTCTGGATAACTTTCCTCTGTTCTCAGATATTGACTCTAAACCTGATATAATAGTCAGATATCTGGATGCT